>OZ005654.1:292121066-293321066 GCA_963930645.1 Salticus scenicus | reverse complement strand
ATTTTCAAGAAAGTTATCAAGTTTATATCTTAAGAATAGTGGTGGGAGAGGGATTTTAAATATCGGGCACTTTGACATGTGTGACTACAGGAAAAAGCAAAATAATTTGTTTTGAAGAGGTCCTGTTCCTCTCCCAGTGGGCCATAGCAGGTAAAATTTGTACAGTATACTCTTCTCAACATCCTCTTTCAAATGACTCCTCTCCTGACCTGCAACTCCATCCTCCCCAAATGAATGTTTGCTTGTAAGGTAAGAGGAATAACACAACCAGCCAACAGGGCAGCACACATGTGGCTGTCCTATTGGCTGGTCGTGTTGTTCTTCTTCTCTTTGTCGCCCCACCCTCCACCTTGTTACCCATATTTAGAATGTATAAATTAATTTATTGATAAAAACCTATTAATGAATTGATAGTTTACTATGAAGAGAAAATCTGAGAATGTGCATTGATTTTTAGTTTTATCTATGATTATAAATTTTAGAAGTTAATAATTTTAATTTTATCAGCCTCTAACTAGCTAATCCGTCATGTGATAGAATAATGTTTTTGTAAGAGAATTATACTATTAACACTTAACGGACGGGTCACGTAAATATACGTATTTACATTATGACTTCCTAAGATGGACAACGTAGATTTACGTTTGCTGTTTTACAGGCTGGCGTTACGTGGAAAAGTTATTGACTATGATATGTTAATTATTCAAGTTCCACTTAGTAAGAGTGGATGTTTTATAAAATATCACATTCATAAGGACTACTAGATATGCAAATTAAAACATTATACAATTTTATTCAATAAAACTACAACGCCTATATATAAATGTTTAATTAATTCTTTTAAAAAATTTCCAGAAACCGGTACAAACAGAGAAGTGCTAAAGTGCTAAAGAATAGTACAAACTATATATTTTTTTATTATATATTTTATTTTTTTTTCCAAAGGAAATAATAATGGAATTAAGTGACTAAAGTGCAGTGTTGCCAGATTTGGGGACTTTTTTATTCAACTCACACCAATAATTTTGGGAAGTGATATTTGCTATACATAATAGACGTTTATCTTTCGAAGTGCTTAGGCAATTGTTACAATTAAAATTTAGCGGCGGGGGTTGAATAAAAAAGTCCCCAAATCTGGCAACACCGCTAAAGTGTATTAAACTAAAATTCCTAATGAATCAAAACTCATTTGAAACAAATATTAGGAGGCAATTAAACTTTTGAATAAAGGTTTAATATTAGTAATATCTATGAATTTTAAACTGTGGTAATTTGTTTTAATCGAACAGCTCAATGCTTTATTTAAATTCTCATCGAGGAGCATGTTATAATAAATAAAAAGTAATTTAAACTTTGTTTAAATTTATATTATGTTTGTTTTTATTACTTTTCTTGTTATCTGTAACAAAAGAAAGGAAAAAAAAAAGAATATAACAAAAGAGAATTGTGATATGGAAAATTTCACATATCTGTTTTTCTTATTCTTTTGAATGAAAAAGAAAAAGAACTCAAGAAAATTATTATTATTATTTTTAATGAAAAACGTAAAATATTAGCGTTTATTCAATCGAAAAGAATGTGGTTTTATCTTTGATTCAAAGTTAACATTTTAATGTATTTAGTTGCTACAAATGCAAGATGATAAAGTTCACATGTGGCGCTCAATTTTAAGCACTCCTCTTTTCACTTTTAATAATCTGGTGTGTCACTCAAACGACTTTCTCTTACCCTGAAATTTAATACTAGAAATACAGGTTGGAGATTAAGAGGTAAGATAACGATGTTATGTAAACCTATGCTAAAAAATTCAAATTAAGCTTCGGGAGAGTTTTATATGATAATTAGGTTCTGTGTGAGAGGGACTACCACCCCCCTCAACCCCCCGTTTCATTAATGTACCTACATTTATATATAATTTAATTTGGTTATTAAAAAATAATTCTGTTTTTAAAAAATAATTTATTAAAATTATTATTTAAAAAAATTATCTTTTATGATAATGCAGACGATTTCCATATTAAAGAAGTAGTATAACACCAAATATCCAAAAGAAGTCCAATATTGGGGGAAAAAAAAATACGATTTTTTTTTCTAAGTTTTTTTTTTTTCGTTAAAAGTAAAAAAAAAAAAAAAAAAAATGATAACTTTGTTTTAAATTATCGCAGATCGATGGTTCAACCATTCGTTTTAAAGGTATTGGCGAGCTCTTTTGAAAGATACCCATCATAAAAATTTACTCCCCTCGAGGCGGGACTTCCCCCCCAGGGGGGGGGGGAGGCGAGGCTCCTACACACACAATTTTCTTTTCCCCAGTTAACTATCTCTATTACAAAAAATATATATTCGTTTCATTTATTTTAGTGCAGTCTATAGCCGTTAAACACTACTTACCTGCAATTTCCCCCATAGACGTAATGTATTAGAATTCTTTTGATTGTCCCTGTACACAAACCATTTGCTTGATCTTAACGAAAAGCTTACTGTAGCTCCCCTATATGATACACATTTAGAATACCAAGTTTGAATTTTCTGCCATAATTTGTTCTTGAGATATGCTGATAACAGACAGACACACACACACAGACATACACACAGACCATTTGCTAAAAACATGATTTTCGTATTCAGGGGACCTCAAAACGTGTAAATATAACAAAATCTCGCGTTCGAAAATTTGACCCTCTACCTTATTCTCTACCTTATGGGTAAGAGAAAGTAAAAATACCCTTGTATGTTGTTGCGAAAACGCATCTAAGTATTGTAAGTCATTTAAATGATCCTGATAACAGTTAACTCGAATTAATTAAAAAGAAAAATATACATTTTGCTAAATTAGCCTTGTAAACTCATAAGTTAAACATTTGAGCTAGAAAAATGAACCTTTTTAAAGGTAGATATTAACTAGCGGTTCGTTTGTTAAGGAAAAGTATATCTTATCGTGATGATTCTTAGATTCATGTTTCGTTTATTATTATATGTGTACATATATGACTAATTACGTAACGCATTAACAAACGTATTAACTTATGGGCGGACACCATATAAATTTGTGATTTTCGGATTTCTCACACTGCAAAATGCGTAAAAAAGTTGAAGAAATGAGATAAAAAATTTTCACAAATATCTAAGTTCCTCATACCTATAGCATGATGAGTAACTAAAAAACAAGCAAATAAAAGAAGTCGTCTAAAATATTTACAACAGAGAAAAAACGGCGACTGAAATCAGCAACAACAATACTACGAGTAATAATAAAAGTTAAGTGGGAATTGTTATGAGCAGAAAGATAATAAATATAAGAAAATTTAGAAAATATAAGGAAAAAAAAAATAAATAAATAAAGGGAACGATAAAATATAAAAAAATTTCGAAATCGAAATTTTATAATACTCGTATAACAGAATTACAGTATTCTATATTAATAAATACACCGACTATATTTTTCTGAAACTAAGTTGTTTTATTGGTACTTTGTTGCTGAAAATAGAAACTTCTGATAATTTTAATTTCTTCTAACTTGGCAGATTTGTTTAAAGAAGTTCAAACTAAATAATTGTTATGCAGCAATAAAATACACTGAAAAATTAATAGAAATACCTAAAACCTGTATCGAAATTAACAAAAATACGAAAATTATAAACAATAATTTAACGGCGCAAAATATGGAAACTGTAATTACATCCCTTAAATCGTTAAAATATTTGTTATAATATAAGAATTTGTATTGCATACATGAGGATGTATCGTAAAGTTTCATTTATTACAAAGGAATAAATCGTGATCTATATAAAATACTATAAAGCTGCTTTTATTGCCGGCGATGCACGTGCTCGTAGTTTTGAAAATTCATCACATCCGTCGTATTCTACTGCTTTCACCAACAGCGAATTTTTCTTATTCACAGAAAAAAAAAAACCACTGCGGGGTCTAGTATTTGACAATATAATGGCAATTTCAGAATTCAAATATTTAATTTAAAATAGATTATTTTGAGTATTCTAAAAGATTAAATAAAAGACTTAGAGTAAATAAATAAAAGATATTATTTTTTCTGATACAGAAAAGGAAATTTTATCAGTATATTTTTCAGAAATGAATAAAATTTTTATTAAGTAAAACCATAAATATATTATTCAATTTGAATTTAAAATAATGAGAACATGTAAAACTGAAAAAATTAATTTGGGAATAAAATTTAAGTGAGCTATTTTTGGTACGGGAGTTAAACTGAGCAAATAAATCAAGTGAGATTGGTGAACTGCTAGAGAAACGTAAATTGCAAAACTGGCTTAAAAACAGCTTACTATTATATTTTGTTGGTATGGAAATTTGTGATTTTCATTCAAAAATATTGAAAATTGTTATTTTTGAAATTTAGTTATTCTTTTGTCAATTCTTTTATCTAATATTTCAATTCCTGATTTTGATATTTCATTTAAGCAATCTATGCTGTATTTTATTCTAATAAATTCTGGAAATCTAAATATAACTCCAGAAATAAGATAAACAGCGGTTCTAAAGATTAAATTTCAAAATGAATTCAGACATTTACATTTTTTTTTAAATATTAAAACATTTTTTAATGACTTGTTATTATTTATTGTTTATTTTAAAATGAATGATTCTCATTCAAAAACATTTTTTTTAAAATTATAATGTGCTTATTAAAAAAACTTATTAAAATTATAAAAAAAACTTATTAAAATTATAATGTGCTTGTTAATTTTGTATATTCTATATCAATATATGTTTCATTGTTCTTAAAAGAAACAGAGTTAACTAATTACGCCAACATACAATAATAAATTAGCATTCATATGTATAGCAAGAATTAATTTCTAACAAAAAAAAAAAAAAAAAAAAGATGGAACGTTACATTTCAAAACTTATGCTCGTAAGTGTCTCTCATTTTCAAGTTTATCGACGAATTTTGAGAAATTTTACTCCAGCCTTTAAAGTCATAAATTAAATAACACGAAAAATTATCAAGACACCTTCTCATTGTTCACTTGATATTTCTCTTTAATCTGATGCTTTCCCCATAAAAAACAAATTTCTGTTTACTATTATGCTTATGACATTTTGATTAAATCGTGATTTCAATTTATTGCTCTATAAAAGATAAAAACATAAACTGTTTGCATTTATGGTGAATCCTAATAATTCCTGGCTTTTGTGTGAAAAGTGACAATGTAAAACCGTTAGCCTTTTACTGGTAAATTTACATAGAATAAAAACTTGTGTCTTAAGTTACACTTCAAATGTAGAGGTGTTTTTATAAGAAAAGATTAGTAAGAGGAGAAAAAAAATTAAACAATTTTTGGATTCGATTTTTCAGAAAAAATCTAGTGTTGAATTCCAGAATGCACTATTACTGAGTTCGTATGCGTTTCATTTAATATTTAAAATTTCGCTAAAATAAAAGATGTGAGAGAACTGCAAATTAAGCCCTGATGTGTAGCTGACTTAAATTTTTTTTTTTTTCCTGCGAATATTCTTAACAGTATCCTATCTTACATTTCGGTTAAATATAACTGCAACAACAAATAATTTTTTGATTTAAATATTAAAAGGGTTAAACTTTCTTTCTATTGTTGTTACTTACATTATCCTGACAAGGGAAGTATGAACAGTAAATTTCTATTGAACTAAACCAAGCTTAAATTAAAGAGCGTGGTCAAAAACGTAAAGTAGAGCGTAAATTTTGTGCAACAACCCCCATGGGGCAAGATAAGACCCCAGAAATTTTAGCTGCTTCTTTCAAAACCAACAAAACAACGCAACATGGTTCAGTTGCAGATATTTGGGTCGAGTAGAGAAGGTCTTCAGTTCGATCCCGTCTCGACCAAATTTTGAATTTTATTTATTTATTTTTAATTTAAAAACCGAAATTTTATTTTTAAATTTTTAAAATTAAAACAAAAGAGTAATTTAAGACAAAATATTTTTATATTACATTTAGATGAAATTTCCTTAATAATTTCTTCTAGTAATAAGTACAAAACTGAATAAACACCATGAAATGCTAGAACTCGCAATAATTTATTCGGGTCGAAAGAAAATACGACACTACGTCATGCAAACAAAGTAGGCACGAGTGCTGAAAACAAAGTGGCAACGCACTAAACCGATTTAGTTGAAGAGCAAAACAAATAAAGTGAAAAGTAAATATAAATACTGTTGTGAGTGTGATCACAATAATATAATAAAAGGGAGAAAAGAGAAATAAATAAATAAAGAAAATTAAAAAAAGGAAAGAAAATCTAAAAATCTAAAAAATACGAAAACAAAACGAAAAACGAAGTTCCGTGAGTAATTTTCAAGCATCAGACAAAAACGGAGTGGAAGACATTTCATTAACAAGATTTCCGAATTTTTAAATGTATATATTTTTTTAAGTTTTCAATTTTTTTAAGTGTGTTCTTTCTATCTATCTATCTATCTCTCTTTTTTTTTTTTTTTGTTAATTTTTAAAAGTTTTATGGATAGTGTTAATTGTTTTCTCTTAAGTGTGTTATTTGTTATTCATTCAATTTTTAGTATGAAAAATCCTGAATGGACAACAACTGTTGCTCAATCCTACGAGACTTCGCATTTAATTTTATTTCAAATATTTTACGATTATAAAATTTTTTTATAGTACGATCTGGAAACAAATAATTTTGGATTCTGTATAGAGTTAATTCTAAGAAAGAAACAAGTGAAAATGTTTAATTTTGCTTGAAATTGCTAATTTCTCTTGCGTAAATTTTCTTTCTCATTAATAACGATTGAAATAGTGTTACTTTCATTACAAAATAAGATGAATATGCGAAAAATTAAGTCGAGAAATGCAATTTTCTATGACGGTTTTACACATTTGACAAAGCATTAAATATATTAAATTTATGACCTCATTGAATTCATTTCGTCTGATTAAGAAATATTTCATTCATTTTATTTAAAACATAATTGCAGTTGACTGCAATAGGAAATATGTAAACAATCAGAAAAAATTTGGTGCAATTGTTTGGCTTATCAGAATTTTATAAAATAGTATTTTTTCCATATTTTTAAGACTTGTAAGTTTCTAAAATTTCGTTAAGTCATCGTGTTTTACGTTTATTTTATTTTTCCAACATAATTTTATAATTTAAAAGTCGAGAATGAAAAAGTTTCAGGAGAATAATTTTTATTATTAAGAACTCAGAAATAAAAAAAATGAGTTTGACTCTGAATTAACAGAAATTTAATTTAAAATTATATAATTATAATATTAGCAATAAATAATAATTAAGATATTCAAAAAAATTAGTCCAATTATCAATTTCTACTGTCCAGTTATGGAATGTAATAGATAAATAAATATTACAAACATCCATTTGATCGTTTTATGTCGCATCGATCTCGAGCGGGGCCGTGCCCTTAGCGGAAATCCATAAACCCGTGTCCTTAGCGGAAATGTTATCCCCCCCCCTCGATGGCATGCTTTGAGCATACGTGCCTTTAGCGGAAATGTATAATAAATTTAAAAATGAATTAATAAATAAGAAAATGAACTCTTCAATTTTCCTCCACACTTTATCCACATTTAGCACTGCCTATATTCTGCTTTAGAAGTAACCTGTCGCAAAAATAGGTATGTTTACTGTAGAATATCCGTTATTAGAGGGAATGGTGATCTGTAACAATATAAATTTTAATGAATACGAAAACGTACATTATTGTCATTTTATGATTTTATTTAAGTTTTTGAAAATCTGTTTAAGCTTTACAATTTTAAAACTAAAACAAAAACGAAAAATCTTGAGGTAGATTTTGATTATCAACACTTTCCAACTGTACGTACTCGTTGTATAGTATAACATTCTATGTTCTATGTCTAACTATATTATTACACAATAGACAGACAGAAAGACAGACATATAGACTAATTAATTCATAATCACTCTGAAACATTATCGGAAAGTGTTAAAAATGCTTAACACAAACAGAAATGCTGCTCTTAATTTCCTATTTGCTTTCCCTTAAATTGCAGAAATCGCTGTATAGCAGCGCCACCTGTCGGTCCATAAACATTCAAATTGAATCAGCATAATGCCTCCCAATGGTCTTATGTTACATCAAGTTTTGATTGCTTATACGTAATAGAACCTGAGATATAGCTTCCCTTTAAATTGTGGAAATCGCTGTATAGCAGTGTCACCTGTTGAGCGCTTGGCACCAAAAGTTGAAAGGCACTAATTTAGCTTAAGGTACATCTACATGTAAATTTATATGCAATTCTGAGCAGTAGTTCCGGAGATACAGTTACCACAAAATTTTTGTCAGTCACATACACACACAGACAGACGGACAGACAGACTTTTCAAAAAATAGTTAAATCGTGTTCTGGATCTCTCAAAACGTGCAAATCCGTCGAAAACTGGAAGTCGATATTTTTACGAATTCAATACTTTCATCTATTGAATATAGAAAAAAGTAAAAATAAAAAATTCTTAAAATATTTACGGATGCCGGAGGCGGACAAACGGACTGTAGAGTAGACAAATACACTAATTCAAACCATATAATTTTAAAAAATGGTAGAATTATTCTACCATTTTTACTTTCCGAACACTATAGTGAGGAAAGTATTGTAATCATGTCAAAAATACGAATTTGAGATTTTGATGTTTCTATACGTTTCGAGGTCCCCTGAGTCCGTTTTCACTATTTTTACGATGATGTATGTATGTGTGTATGTATGTGTGTATGTATGTGTGTATGTGTGTGCGTATGTCTGTGAGTGAACACGCTAGCGTCTGAACGCTTTGTTCGAATAAGCTGAAAGTTGGTACGTATATTGTAAGTCACCATGGTACGAACCCTATTCATTTTGGTGAATCTAGCACTTACAGTTTTTTTAGAGGGACACCAGGAAAAATTCTTTATCATTATGGCCTATGGGGCCAAATTTTTAAAAGTGCGATAGCGACTAAACACTTTATTAATCTGAGCAAAATATTTGTACACATGTTATAGATCACAGTTGCACGAAATGTATAGATTTTGGTGAATTTAGCACTTACAGTTTTTTTTACAGGGGCACAAAGAAAAATTCTTTATCATTATGGCCTATGGCGTCAAATTTTTAAAAGTGCGATAGCATCTAAACGCCTTATTCAATTGAGCTGAAAATTTATATGAATATTATAAATCACTGTTGCACTAACTATACGCATTTTGGTGAATCTAGCATTTATAGGTTTTTACAGGGACACAGCGAAAAATTTTTTATGATTATGATATATGGGCTCAAAGTTCAGTAGCGTTAAATAAAACATCGTGTAATATATGGAGAAAAATACTCAAGCACTCTATTATGGTTTTCTCTCTTTTGTTTGTTTAACAACTCCTCTTTCTTTACTTTATCTACAAAACTGTTAATTACTCAATGTTCGGAAAGTCGAGTGGAGTCACTCCAGATTTTTTAAATGTGAATATGATTCATGTTTATGAATACGCTTATGAATACGCTTAATGTTAACGAAAATGCAATTCAGCAAATTTCCAATAATAACCCTCAGTGTAACTGAATATTTTTGTGTGACTCTGTAAATGTAATGCTAATTTTACTTTACATTCTATAGAAAGCAATCTTTTGTGCATATGAATAACATATTTCAATCTGCTACTCGCACACCTTATTTCCGCTAAGGGCACGGCTTCTTCTATTCCTCCTACTTCCCCTTCATTCAATTCCGCTAAGGGCACGTTCCGCTGAGGGCACGATCGCTAAGGGCACGTCACCTCTCGAGCGACTTAGCCGTGTTGTTATAATATTTACACTTTAAGCCAAAGATTTTTGTTGCTCGATTGTTAAAATTCAGGGTCATTTCTCCGCTGTTTGATCTAATTTGTTTTTAATTACAGCTAATACAGGAAATACTTGATATGTTTGGCCGCCGATTGCGCAAATATATTATTATTACGCCGCTAGTAGACACAATTGACGTTTTATTCAAAGTTGATTTCTAAAATACAGTTTCCGCAAACCAACAAAATTTCTGCTTTTTTGAGTCTAATTTTCGAAATCTGCCACATATTTTGCGACAGATTTCCAAAATGCGAGACAATCTCGTCTCTATTTCAGCTATTCAGCTTAATTATTGCAACACTAAACATTTTACGTGATCTATTGGTTTTAAAGCATAGTACGTAAAGAAAATTGACATAGCACGTGAAGTAGTCTTATGTGCAATTTTATTTGTACACTATAGCAATAAATACTATTTTTATTGAAAATTTCAATTTTTAATAAGTAGTTTATTTATATCACCAGTTTGAATAGGAATTTCAGACTTGTTTGTCATAAAAGGAACATTTGGAGAATTGAACCAAGTAATACAGAAGAAATACACTTTATTAGTCTTTTGATCAGACATATTTATTTTCTTCATTAAAAAGGTATATATATATATATATATATATATATATATATATATTTATTTAGGGTTGGTGCTCCAGTGATTGACATGCTCCAGTAATTGACATCTTTCCCCATAATAAATATTATATAAGTGAAAATATAAACTAATATAGAAATGCATCCATCTATATTTATTCCAAACTATTGATTTATTTTTGATTTATCCATTGCTCACCAGATGGTATTTTTTTCATAAAATGCAAGTAAAACATCTGAAATAAAGGAAGCAGGCATCTTTTAATTTCAGCTTGCTCGGAGACTTAAGATGAGTCATTGCTTTAATCTTGTTACATATTAATAAATTTTAGCAATATTTCTAAACAGTTGCAATTTTTAATCTATTAATATACATATTTAACTATTGAAATGTAAATTTAAGTGTTTGTTAGTATTTTTTGTGAATTAATAAGCTATGTCAGTTACTGGATCATTTATTAGACTATGCACCAGTAATTGGCATAGTGCGTCATTCACTGGTGGTTGGTTGACATTATTTGTTATTACTCTTAAATATATAAAACTAGAAGGGTTTTGCATGCAAATAAATTTATATCATTTCTGAACCTTTTTATTCACGTTTTTCAGTAATTGATACCCCTTTATGAGAAAGGTGTCAATTACTGGATTACCAACGCCAAATACTGGTACATAAATTAAAATATATTTTTCCAATGCGAACCGAGCACTTAAAACATTTTTCACAAAGAATTACCTTTAACAGCTGATGATAAAAGTCTTGGAAGTTCTTTTAAGTATGCTTTATTTTGGCCAGAAAACAAGACCGATGTTAAACAGAAAAAGAAAAGTTTCCAAAAGATACCATCTGTGGCTACTTCAAGTGAATGGAAAATATATTTTAAGAAAAAACAAGATGAGAAAGAACAAAATGAAACTATAAAATTGGGAGAAAATTAGCTAGGGAATTACGGCGTGAAACGAAAACAGCAAATGTGCAGAAGAAAATTACAAAAAAGCCTAGGCCGAAGTTATGTACAAAGTTGGAAAGCGAGGATTCTGAATCTCATTTCAGAGGAAATTATACAATCAAATTCATCTGATAATAATATGGAGGAAAATGAAGTAAACGTAGATAGTACACCTAAGAAAAAAGTTGTACTGCAAGCAGAAAAGTGGTATGCAGTATACTATGAGCAGAAATATTATATTGAACGCATAATTTCGTTGTCAGAAAAAGAATCACATCTCCAGCTTTTGACAGAAATAAAAGAGAATTCTTTTGTATGGCCTAAAAAACTGATGAAGACCGTGTAAAAAATAACTATGTTTTCTATAGACTCATCAACATTCTTGGCAATGAACCGTTTAGTTTAAATACAAATGATACTCGTAAAAAAGAAAAAAAAAACACTGCATAGATATTC
Organism: Salticus scenicus; assembly: GCA_963930645.1. Lineage (NCBI taxonomy): Eukaryota > Metazoa > Arthropoda > Arachnida > Araneae > Salticidae > Salticus > Salticus scenicus. Next base: position 293,309,234 of record OZ005654.1, on the reverse strand, counting down.
ATATAATTTTCTTTTTTTCTTTATACTTTTATATAGTAAAGTAAATACTATTTTTTTTATAGGGTAGGTACTCCAGTGCATGCTCCAGTAATTGACATGTATCCCGAAATAATTAATAAATAAGAAAATTAACAAAATCATATATTTTACATACAATAATTTTAACATTTTATGCCAAACATAGAGTACTAATAACTGGTAAAATGCATAACTAGTAGTGTCAAACACTGGAACATAGAAGGCCAATTACCGATAAAGTGAAAAACTGACAGTGTCAATTACTGGAACATTGAGTGGGTGTCAAATAAAATTTCATTAAAAAAAATGTTATCAAATGTATATATTTTAACGTATATGTGGTTCTGAATGCGTCTTTCATACTATATGTACTAACTTAAGATCTCTAAAAATATTTTCTGATGACTAGAACATTAAAAAATCAGAGATTGCTCTAAAAGTGTCAATCACTGGTGCACTTACCCTATGTCATTTTAAAATTCCTATCATTTTCATTTTTATTTATACTTTTGTGTAGTAGAGTAAATGCTGTGTTTCGATGGCTATTTTTAAATTACCTATAACATTGTATTTTTCATTTCATAGTTGCAATTAGAATATTGCATCTAAAAATGTATTTTGTTATTATCAATATCTTGTATGTGAGAATGTATTATACTTGTGATAAAATAATGTTTAAAATAAATGCATTTTAAGCAAATACGTTACAGAAGAATTACTTTGTATGTATTATTAAGTTTATGTTAAGCAAATGCTTTATATATAAGATTTTAACATGGCATGACAAACACTAGAGCGTACGGCACCAATTACTGGTAAAACGAAAAACTGGCAGTGTCAAACACTGGAGCACAGGGTGCCAATTACTGGTAATTACTGGAACATTGATTGAGCGTAAAATAAAAATTCATTAAAAAAAAAAATTATCAAATGTATATATTTCAACATATATGTGGTTCTGAAACTCTTTCATGTCATATATATGAACTTAAGATCTTCAAAAATAGTTTTTGATGACTAAAACATTAAAAACATCAGAAATTGTTCTAAAAGTGTCAATCATTGGAGAACTTACCCTATATCGTTACAAGCTGTAAGGATGTGAAACCTTACACTCTCAAATATGCGTAGGGATAAATATGCTGGGAAGTCTTGAGAAGGTTCGTTTAGACTAAATGGCTTCGGCGAATAGTTAAATTTTGTGGGTGGAAAGTCGTTGAACTTACGAAGTTCAGATGTCTCAGCTGTATGTAGAGTACGTTTATGAAGACGGTTTAAGGCAAGGTTTCGAAGTGATTCTTCAGTCCAAGCTATTTAAATAGCGCGCATTCAACGCCTCGGTGTGTTATGAGGAAGGTTTATAACGCACAGGCACAGTGCAGATATTTCCCTTCGAGTTAATCAAAGTTAAGCATGCGAAGTTGGAGGTTCTTTTCCGTATGGTGAGTTCACTGCTTAACCTGATACTATTACATTATATATACACTTATTTCACTACCAGTAGCAGGTAAATAGATTGCAGTGGGTAATGGTTGGGGGTCCCGTTTATTCTGTGATTCGGGAAATTACTTTTAATTTCTTAATTAAATTAAAAATATCGTCTTAAATATTTATTTTTGTTTTAATTCTTTAATTTTTAGTTATTTTATTTATTTTTGCTATTGTTAAACTCTTTTAATTCTTTTATCTGTTAGGATTAAGCAGGATAACATACAGATCTGTCTTATGACTTGTGAGGACACCTTTTCAGGGCTAGCTCATTCGTCAGGCTGAACTTCTATGAGAGCAATCTGTGTGTGACTCCTCTCACCCCCGTTTCCGCCAGATATTCATTTCTTTTTCTTTTTTAAAATTTAATTAAAAAATTTTGAAGCACCTTATCTGGACTTCATTCCCTTTAGTTTTCTCAACTTTAACTTCTGGAAGTAGATGCGTGCCTAGAGGTGCTACAAAGCAACAACTTAGCAATTGTTGTCATCGTCCAGTACGCAGTAAACTTCTCCTTTTTTAGAGAGTGCAAATAAGAGATTGGAAATATCTTTTGCTTCTTCATTTATCTACCCTATAAAATATACATATCTAGCAGTCAAAATGAATCATTGAGAGGAAGTTAGGAAAGTAGAACCCTTACAAAGTTTCTTCCCAATCTTTTCTTCCTCTCCTGCACTACTCAAGTTTCGATCTTCTTCCTATTTCCAATGTTTCATCTGCGGATAAAGTCATTCTATATGATATCCTTGTATTGTCTATTGAACCATAGCCTCCTAAACTAGATGCCTGTCGCGATACTCGGAAACATGGCAACAGTTTCAGCGGTAGACAGCGCCACCTGGTAAAGATTGCGCGACTTTTTTATTCAACAGTCACCAGTAATTTTAAAAAGTGATATATGATATATGTAATCGACGTTTCATAGATTCTATTCACCTTTTATGTATATCAAATACCACTTTTGAAAGTTTTTGGTGGCTGTTGAATAAAATAGTCGCGCAATCTGTACCAGGTGGCGCTGTCTACCGCTTGAACTGTTTTCATGTTTCCAAGCCACGCGACAGGCATCTAGTTTAGGAGACTATGATTGAACATATCATACGATACCATCACCTCAACATCTTTAAAACCACCATACATCGTGTAAAAAGATTTCATCGAATAGTTGAGCATACAACGCTCATGTTTTTTAAAATCTTCCTATATTCTTCATGCTTCTTATATGTTATATTTACATGTATCCAATTGCACCAAAACCTAATATATCTATTGGCTGGTCTGTCAGATCTTTCTGGGTCTGACAGAGCTAATATTCCCAATAAGAGATTGGGACTATTACCTTTTGCTTTTTCATTTATGTTCCCTATAAAAAATATATATCTAGCAGTCAAAATGAATCATCGAGAGGAAGCTGGTAAAGTACAACTCTTACAAAGTTTTGAATTACAAATGCTTGTGCTTGAAAATGTATTTATACTAAATTACTATTTTTCCAGGAAAACAATATATTAAGAGGATAGATCAAAAGAACTTTGATACATACAAATATTGAGAAAATCATTAAAATTCTTTAAATTTCCGCAATATGGCTTGAAAAATCATAAATAAGCAAATAACTTTTAACTAGTTTTATTGGTACCATATCTTTCAGCAAAATTTAGTTTTAATGCCATACTAAAAAAAAAATATTAATTAATCGATTGCTTTTTTAACCCTTTGCCGGTCCAATTTAATTTCACTCCTCTGGTCAGTGTTGCCAAATTTAGGGAATTTTATATTCAATACCAATACCAAATTTTATATTCAATACTAAATTTCAACCGAAACGGTTGCCTAATCACTGCGTAGATTATTCGTTCTCAAATATCACCCCTCAAAATTATTGGTGGCAGTTGAATAAAGAGTACCTAAATTTGGGAATACTGTTTAGTACGCTTTAGAGTGTTACGGCCGGTAAAGGGTTAATTTACTGAAAAACAGACATGTTTTTGAAATTTTTAACTTTTCCAGGTGCTTAATAACTTCAGATTTTTAGTTAAAAATTTATTCTACAAAAAACAAATCAATTTTAAACAAATATTTTCAATTAATAGTTTTCTTTGATATAAAGAAAAGTTAAAAGTAATGGAAAAAAAGGAAAAGAAAAAAAACTAAATAAAAAAAATAGTAATAATAATAGTTGGTAAAAAATAATGCGGCACATTTCATTAAAACGTAAGTTTTGTTTCTGCTTAACATAAACTAAATTAAAACGCACGTTTGAAAATAGTATTTCATTGAACGATATTGATTTTTCCAAGTCTTTGAGTTTTTATGAAAACTTTGTGTTTGTGAACTGCATGATTGATTACTTTTAAAATTATTGGTCAATAAAAGATATCAGGAAAATATTTTTTGTAATGCATATAGCTTATGTTTATTATATATTATGAGTTTTATGTTTGAGATGAGAATTTTTTAAAGAAAAAAATGCATTGTTTTTAAGTTCATTAACGAATACCAGCTATAAATAATTTACAAAGATAATGCGATTTTTTTTAAAATAGATGCTATTTAGAGAACAACAAGCTCGGGAAATAAATCAATATATTTTTTACTTAATCTCATCTTTTTTTTTTTTCTTTTGATGGAAATATATTTTCAAATGTTACATAAAATATGTAAACATTTTACGGTTTTATTTTTTACAAAACCATATCTGAATATAAACGAGTTATAATGGCCTAAATCATATTTAAGTGTAAACTAACAAAAATTTTGAAAGAAATGACTTCAACAACTTCCGTCGAGTGATAAATTTTGTGATATTATGAATGAAAAAATTATATGTATATATGGACTCAAATTTATCATCCTATAAATTGTTAAATATTTTTAGATAGTCTCAACCAATTTTAGTATATTTTTACATGAATGTAATACCTTAATGATTTTTACATCATTACCACGTTTTTATTAACCTGCTTTCTTGTTTGTTTGTCCAGTACAAATCTTGCAATCGATTTTAAACTAACTTCCCGACTAGCTAGACATTTGAAACTTTTAGAATAACTCAGAATACGATGCGAATACATTCTTTTAATACTTTTATTCAATTAATAAATGTTTGAAATTTTCTTATAATTGCTCTTTTTATTACGCATTTGGTTCTTTTCTTTCAAGCTGATGAGATAATTCATTAAATAAATAATAAAAAAAAAAGTATTTATTAATACATATTATTGTCAAGTTTATATTATTAAACAGAAAATTGAAGAACGTGGTATATAAAAAGTTCTTTTTATCTTGCAATATCTTTTTATCTATTTTATACAAGAAGTTTTCTAATTTTCAAAATATAATTTAAAATTATTATTATTTATTTTATTTTATTTTTATATCGATATGATAATAATAAAAAAATATATAATTGTGTTTAACTACATTTTTTTTTTGTTACATTGTAGTAGATAAGAAAAAAAAAAAACTCTGTAAAATTTAGTTTGATAATACAGTAAATCATCTATAAAGTGACCATTACTGTTTCATATAAGTGCCTTATATGTACGGGTTTTATATACAAGTTGAATAACGCTATCAGCACCAATTTAGGTGAAGGTCCAACTAACAAGGAAACATTCAAAGGGTGTCGTCTTCAAAAAGTATCGAAAAAAAATATATGTGGTTCTACTCTTCATAAAACACCAGAAAGTGAAAAAATTATCGGCTGAAATGAATTACAGCGACCACACATAATTATCAAAATTAAGCATATTTGGCGATTTATCGCTATTAGGAAATAAATTCGCCAGCATCGAGATTGCCGTGTACGAACAGAACCGTGTTTTGCTTTTCCGCCAAGTACTCAAAATCAATCGCCTAACGTGTGAAATCGCCAAATATGCTTAATTTTGTTAATTTTTTGTGGTCGCGGTAATTCATTTCAGCCAATAATTTTTTCACTTTCTGGTGTTTTATGAACAGTAGAATCACATATATTTTTTTTTCAATATTTTTTGAAGATGACATATTTTGAATGTTTCGTTGAAAGTATCGAGTTTAGTTAAATTTCTTCTATTGATTCGTGAGAGCCAGCGTCTACAAAATTTTTTATACACACGCAGACAGACTGACAGACATTTTCTAAAAATTGCCAAATCGTGTTCAGGACATATTATAAAGAATTAATCCATCGAAAACAGGAGGTCGAAAATTTTTACGAATGAAAATCTTTCTTTTATAGATATAGAAGAAATTACAAATAACTAATTAAGGTCACTAACAGATTATTATTAACAATGACTGATATTTAGCGTAAAAGAATAGTATTTATAGCAACACAGTAACTTACGGTATAATTAATAAAAAAACTGCAAATACTAAACGATTTTCAACAGTGTAATAATTGTGCTATTCCCAATGATAGCTAGTGAATTTTTAATTTTAATTAAAATTATGAATAGTTAATTAAAAATACGTGTGTTTCAAAAATGCACTTAAATCATACTTTACTTTTTATTACAACTGACTTAAAATTAAAGGAATCGTATGTAATTAAAGGTAAAGAGAGTTATAAAATATCTTATTTAAGTTTCTTACTGCTGTATTTGTAGAGTTAAATTAGATTGAAAACGTTACTAATTGCAACTTAATTGCTTGATTAAGCGTATATCGGTACAGAGATTTACCATTTTAGTGGTGATTACTATTAAAATGGTAAAATATAGCCCTCAAAATTTCTAAATTGACACCATGTTTCTGGTGAAATGTAGGATTTCATTTTTAAAAGTGTGAGTATTATAATTATATATATATATGATAAAATAACTGAAAACAATGTCAAACATGGGGAAAATAATCCAAACAAATAAAAGTAGAGGCCACCACATATAATAATAATAATAATAATAATAATAATAATTCCTCATTACAATGATCAAACATCGGAAAGGAAGATGCGAATTAATGAAAAAAGATCCCCAAATAGAAATGAAGCTTTATATAAATCAAAAGATATTTAAAAATTTAATATGAATTTATAACCAGATTTGACGTTCAACAGAAATATAAATAATTACACAACGTTGAAAATATTAATGCAAAAATTATTAACAGCAAACTGCAGTTTCGGTAGCGTTAAGTATACAATCATCACTTCAAAATGACAAAGGTGGATTAGTGCTTTTATGTATAAATAGGGAAGCGAATTTTAGAATCGGAATAACAGCCAATAGGAATTTAAGAAACTGGAGGTGTTGGCCAATAGGAAACTGGGATAGAGAAATGAGTGATATATTAATGAATGGAGGTGAAAGTCAAGAATATGTCGATTTCCAACAATCAGAAAGAGAAGGGGTACAGCAAAAATCGAAATTAATGACATTTTTTAAAATTTTCATAGACGTAGAAAGCTTCTAGAAAATCGAGTTCATATAAGTGTTTACTCTGACAGATTACACAGGCCTGCGGTGAAATTTCTTTCTACAAGACGATGTGTTTTCTGGTATATTTTTGGATGCTGATTAACAAAAATCAATAAAGATCCATCACTAACAGTTTTGGCAAAAATGAGATTGTTTGAACTTAAAGATCTACTCTTCCAAATCCAATCTAAGTTATTTTCCGGAAAATCTAGTTGATGTGAGTGAAGAAGAAAGATAGTTATTTCATCAAGACATTAAAGAAATATAGAGGAGGCATCAAGGACAATGGAGAGTTAACACGTTAGCAGATTATTGTTGGATGCTGCATAAAGAATCCGCAACCCTCCTTTGGAAAGTGTTGAAAATGTTAAACACAAACGAAATGCAGACCTGTACACCTGAATATTACGCATATGATGTTTTAAAAAATATTATTTCAGCATATTAACAATAAATGTCAATTTCTTTATGATTTTTGCAGTAGAAAGTTGTATAAATGTGATTTATAAAAAGTCTCTCCTAAAACATAATGCATCTTTTTTTCCCTTTTTTTTTTGTGTGTGTGTGTCCCTGTACACAAACAAGTTACACAGGACCTATTAATGCCATTCTAAATAGGAAACATTTCATAGTGAACTTGAATAATATATATCACTTCTTAAAATTTCTAAAAATATGAAGGCGAGCAGAAGAACAGATAGACAGATGGGCAGTCGGATCAACAGATACGCAAATTCAAATCATATTTTATATTTAAAAATTGTTAGAAAGTGTTAACAATGCTAAATGTGAACGAAAATGCAATTCCACCATATTTCAAATAATAGCCCTTAATGTTACTGAATATTTTTGTATGGGCCTGTATATTTTAATGCTAATCATACTATTATCTATAGAAAGCATTTGTTTGTGCACATGAATAACATATTTAAATTTTATTAAGATTTGTACAAAGTAAAGTTGTTAAAATTTGGTTTATAGAAATACCTCTAGAACGCAATGATTTAGAATAATTTTGGGTGTCCTTGTATACAAACCAGTGGTGGTATTTACTCTATTTTCTATAGAAAACATCCGCTAGTGATCATAAATAACATGTTTCAATTTCATTAACATTTGAGCAAAGTAAAGGTATTAAAACAGGGTTTATAGAAATACTTCTCATAAAACACAGTTTTTTGGAATACTTTCTGGTATCTCTGTCCACAAACTAGCAGAGGTATGCACACCATTTTCAATAGGGAACATATGATAGTGAACGCAAATAGCATATATGAGTTTCAAGAAATTCCATGAATATTAACGGGAGTTAGAGCGCGGACAGACGGACGGACGGACAGACAGTCAAACCGAAGCCATTAACAATTTTCAAGCTTGTTGGAAAATATTAAAAATAAAATCATACATATCATCCATGTGTTCAAATATATGCAATTTTTACAAACCCCTTTGGATTTCCGTACGCAGTAAAAATGAACGCTATGGGATTCTTAATTACACATCGACTTCAACATCTCGCAGCTAACAAAAAAAAAAAAAAAAAAAAAAAAAAAAAGTTCACTTCACTTTATGAATTTTGGAAAATATCAAATGATATTTTTCCAAGAATGGCGAGGGCTCCCTCCATTTCATCAGATGGCACAATATTATAAGCTATTTAACGTATGCGTAAGAGATAGGATTTAGCATGTTACAAAACAAAAATTTGCATTTATAAATATTCTCAATGTAGACCAAAATTGAAATAAAATCATTATATAATAAAAGATAAGGAAAAAAAAAGACAAAAAAAAAGACAAAATGGAATAAATAATACTAGGGTAAAAATTGTACCGGAAAAAGTAAGAAAAAAAATATTTAATGAACAATTTATAATGAATTAATATTTAAATTAGTAAATTAATAATGACACTGTACCCCAATAAAACACAGAAATTCAGATAAATGTGACATAAATGGATTGAATTTGTAACAGTTTAATCTGACCTCTTGGGAACTATCATTGTTAAAATATTCAGCAAGTGAGAAACATAAATTATAAACAATTTTTTTTGTTACATCAAAGTTAAGTTTTACTTAAAACATAGTTTAAGCTGGTTTCACCGCCAACTACAAAATGGTATTGATGTAAACAATAACAAGAAAGAAAAATCATGCAGTACGCATTGATTAGTAACACTTTCCAACGGTGCGCAATTGTTGTATCGAATAACTATTAATATTCTTTGCCTACGTTATCGTATAACAGACAGAAGGACTGAAAAACATACAGATAGACTAATTTATTTTAAAATTACTCTTAGCCATTTTGGAAAGTGTCAAAAAGGCTTAATGCAAAAGAAAATGCAGCCGTTAGATTATAATTACAGCTTTTAATCTATCTGAATATTTTACTGTAGCCCTGTAAATCTGAAAGTTAATCATATCATATTCTATACAAAACAATATTTTAGAATATTAATAATACATGTTAATGTTTTTAAGATTTTTGTACTAGAAAGTTTTTTAAATATAACTTTTAAAAAATTCTGTCCGAAAACTTAATACATTGGCTTTTTTTATTGTTGTTGTTGTTGTCCCTGCAAACAAACTAGTTGTACAGGACCTATTAATGACATTTTAAATAGGGAACATTCCATAGGGAACTTTAGTGTAGCATTTTTAAAAAATTCTCAAAATAATCAGGGATGATAGGAGCCGGAGACAAACAGATAGAAAGGTAGACAATCGGACAGACAGGTGCACAAATTGAAATCATATTCTCACTAAAATTATAAGAAAGTGTTAAAACATTCATGAAAACAAAAGTGCAATTCCAGCAAATTTTTATTAATACCTCTTAATGTAACTGAATATTTTTGTGTCACCCTGTAAATCTAATGCTAATCATGCTATATTCTACGCAAAGCATTTTCTTTTGTGCTTATAAATAACACATTTCAATTTCATAAATCTTCGTGGAAAGTAATGTTATAAAAATTTAGTTTATGGAAATATCTCTCATAAAACGTAATGCTTTGGAATACTTTTGTGTGTCCCTGTACACAAATCAGTGGTGGTATTTACTCCATTTTATACAGGAAACATCCGATAGTGAACTTGAATAACATATTTAAATTTCATTAAGATTTGTGTACAGTAAGGGTATGGAAATATGGTTTATAGAAATTCCTCTCATAGAACACAATGCTTTGAAATATTTTTGTGTGTCCCTGTACACAAATCAGTGGTGGTATTTACTTCATTTTAAACAGGAAACATCCGATAGTTAACTTGAATAACATTTTTCAATTTCATTAAGATTTGTGTACAGTAAGCGTAAGAAAATATGGTTTATAGAAATGCCTCTCATAGAACACAATGCATTGAAATATTTTCGGGGGTCCCTGTACACAAACCAGTAGAGGTATAAACTCCGTTTCCAAGAGGGAACATCCGATAGTGAACCTGTATCACACAATTCAAGTTCATTAAGATTTTTGTACAGTAAGGGTATGAAAATATGTTTATAGAAATGCCTCTCATAGAACACAATGTTTTGAAATATTTTCGGGGGTCCCTGTACACAAACCAGTAGAGGTATACACTCCATTTTCAATAGGGAACATCCGATAGTGAACTTGAATAACATATATCAGTTTCAAGATATTCCATAAATATTTACGGGAGTTAGAGCGCGGACGGACAGAAAGACGGACAGACATACAGACAGACAGACGGACAGACAGACAGACAGACAGACAAACCCAAGTCATAAACACTTTTCAACCTTGTTGGAAAGTGTTAAAAAGGGCAATTTAAATTAGTGCATTTAAAATTTGAAATATCTAATAAATGTTAGCAGTTATTTTTAGAAGAAAAAGAAATGGAATATTTCTTTCAATTCCTTGTAAAAACTTCGTTGAAATAATTTTTCGTCAACTTATTGCGTACTGCAGTACACAGTATGCAAAGTAAACTATAAAGGGAAACTATATCAAAAGTTCCCTGCGTGATATATATATATATATATATATATGTATATCATTTAAGGGCATGAAATAAGTAATTAAGCACATTTATAAAAACATAATGACTTTGTTAACTTTTTCACACCTCCTTAAATGTTAAATATTATCTGCACTCTTTAATTTAATTTGAACCTTTTATCTAATAAAAGGTACATCTACTAAGAAGGAATAATCCGGTTTAAATGTGAAAAATTTAGTTTATGCAATAATTTGGAGAACATTTCAGTCATTAGTGTTGTCCTTTGCATTTTGAATACACAAAATTCATGAAAAAAAAGTAGAGTAATTACTTTAGAATTAGGAACGCTGGGACTAGAACTAATGACTCAGATCTTTTTGATAATTAACTAGGTTAATTTAGAAGCAAATAGATAAGAAATTAAGATAACGAAGTTTAAATCCAAACTTAATAGTCACCATAACTTTGATCGATGCCCTGCTTTAAGCTATAAACAAAACGTATTTTTTTAATGTTTAAAAGTTTTAAGACCAAAGAAACAATATAATTTTAATTTAATTATTTAGTTGAAGTCTTACATATATTAATGTACAGGAGAAAGTAAATAAATAAATAACTAATTATAACTAAAATAGTCACAACTAAGGAGTAAAAGAATTAAAAAAGAAAAAAAATAGTAATGTTGATTAATAATATTATTTTAATTATTGCACTTTTATTCCCAATTACTATATATGTAAAAAAAGAACGAAAAATCATGCGGTAGGCAATATTTATTAACACTTTCCAATTGCACATACTCGTTGTGTTCCAAAACCTTCAATATTCTTTGCCTACGTTGTCACACAACAGGCAGACAGAATGAAAGAATCAGATTCATAATCACTCTTACACATTGGTGGAAATTGTTAAAAATGCTTAACACAAACGAAAATGCAATCTTTAATGCATCTGAATATTTTAGTGCAGCCCTGTAAATCTGAGCTCTAAACATATGATATTCTATACAATTTTTTTTTAGCATATTAATAATAAATGTCATTTCTTTTATGATTTTTGCAGTAGAAAGTTATTTAAATGTGATTTATAAAAATGTTTCTCGTAAAATACAATACATTGGCATTTTGGGGCGTTCCTGTATGCAAATTAATTATACAGGACCTATTAATGCCATTTTATTCCATAGTGAACTTAAGTACCATATTTTTAAGAAATTCTGAAAATATTTACTGGCACTGGATACATGCAGACTGACATAGATAGATAGTCGCATTATCAGACGAGGAGACACAATAATAGAAATCATATTCATACTTAAAATTTTTAGAAAGTGTTAAAAATGCTTAATGTAAATGAAAATACAATTCCAGCAAATTTCCAAAATTAACACTTAATGTAACTAAATATTTTTGTGTGGCCTTGTAAATCCTATTACTAATAATAGTAGATTCTATAGAAAACATTCTTTTGTGCATATGAATTTTATATTTCAATTTCATAAGATTTTTTGCAAAATATATTTATTAAAATATGGTTTATGGAAACACCTATCATAGAACACAGTGATTTGGTATACTATCGGGTGCCCCTATACGCAAATCATTGATGGTATTTACTCCAATTTCGATCGAAAACATCCAGTAGTCAACTTGATTAACATATTTTAATTTCATTAAGATTTGTGCTAAGTAAATTTATTAAAATACGGTTTATAGAAATATCTGTCTGAGAACGCGATGCTTTGGAATACTTTCGGGTTTCCCTGTACACAGACGAGTACTGTCATTTACTGCATTTTCATTAGCAAGCATTCGATAGTGGGCTTGAATCCATGAATATATACGGGTGTTAGAACGCGGACAGCCAGGTAAACAAACCAAAGTCAATAACACTTTTCTTTCGTGTTGGGAAGTATTTAAAAAGAATTTGTCTTAGAATAAAACATAAACGAATAGTGTTTTGAATTTTAAAATTCCAGTTTCAATGATTTATTTTATTTTGTGTGCAGGTAATCATAAAAGATTTCTTGTGCATTAGGTCAGGTGTATAAGAGGTATTTTTTAAATCCCATTTTAAAATGTTTATATGGAACACAATATAACTTAATTAACATACAATATTATGATACAGAACCATTTTTCGAGTTAAATAAAGTACTTTTAGCATGCAGTACTAGCTCACAGGAACCACAATGTTGTTAAAAAGTGTCATATCGCTTATTCTAAACGAAAATGCAATTTCAGCAAATTTGCAATAAATAAAACCTTCAATGTAATTGAATATTTTTGGGTGGCCCTATAAATCTAATGCTAATCACGCTACATTCTGTAGAAAGACTTCTTTTGTGCGTATGAATAACATATTTCAATTTTATTAAGATTTTTTTGAAAAAAAGTTATTGAAATTTGATTTATAGAAATACCTCTCATAGAACGAATGCTTTGGAGTACTTTTGGGTGTCCCTGTACACAAACCAGTTGTGGTATTTACTCCATTTTCTATAGAAAATATCCGATAGTGAACTTGAATAACATAGTTCAATTTCATTGAAATTTGTGTAATATTATGGAACTAAAATATAATTCATAAAAATACATCTCATAGAACACAATGCTTTGGAATACTTTTGGGTGTCCCTGTACACAAGTCAGTAGAGATAATCTCTCCATTTTCAATGGGGAACAACCAATAGTGAACGTGAATATCATATATCAGTTTCAAAAACTTCCATGAATATTTACGTGAGTTAGAGCGCGGATAGATAGACAGACGGACAGACAGACAGACAAACAGAGGTCATTAAATCTTTTCAACTTTACTGGAAAGTATTAAAAACATATAAAAATGATAAAAACGATTAATATAAACGAAAATGGAATTTCAACAAAATTCTAATTATATCCATTAATGTAACTGTATATTTTTGTGTTGCTCTGCAAATCTAATGCTAATCATACTATATTCTATGGAATATTAAATATGGGATCGATAACTATATCAAATAGCTACCATACCCCATGCTAGGCGTTTGTGCAGTATGACGCTGGTTAACACACTGAGGGAGTAGACGTTCCCCCCTGTAACGTAGAGCTCCTTCAATACAGGCTGGATCATCAGGCATTTTGTTTCCCACTCAGCGATTGTTGCCCACGCGGTCCGAATTTCAAGTGTTATCAAATCACATAAAATGGAGTTTTTGCAGCCGAAAATTGCTGAAATCATACCAGAACTGCTTTTAGAACGTTTAGATTTTCAACAGATGAAGAAAGGCGAAAGAAATGGGCTATTAATTCTCCAAAAGAAAACTGTACGCTTAGCTTTCACTCACAAATAAGAAGTGTAATTATGATACGTTTTCTTACATTTTTTGTATCAATTATTTGTTTTTATTGCTGTTTGATTATCTAAATGTTGTATTTTACAACCTACACTACTTTTCAACGTGTATAAATATTTAAAATTAACTAATTTAACAGAATTAATGATGACTACTTTTTACAAGGGTTATAAGAAAATTTCGCTAAATATTAATGCCAAACTTATCAAGTACAAACAATAATTCGCTTTTCTGTTTAGGCAAACTCGCCATTATAGGCGATCAAGACGCCGAGTAATACGTCTGCAACTAAACGTCGCCAAGCTATATTTCCGCTGGGCAACGATGATCAGCTGTGAGTCAGCTCGTATTATAGGAGTCTTACCGTAACGTCTGACGTGTTCTCTTCCATCATTGTACTCCATATTATAGCGAGATTCATCGGAGAAAACAATTTGCTGCCACTGGTTACGCCACGTGCTGTGTTGCTGAGCCTGTTGAAGTCGGAGGCGTCTGTGATTCAGCGAGAGGAGAATCCTGCGTAGTGGAATCCTTGCAGGCTGTTCATGCTGCAGCAAACGGTGACGAACCGTGGAGCTAGACAACAAAACACCTGTAGCCGTGCTCCACAGAGTCCCATTCTTTAGCAGAGTCAAATCAGGGTATTTCTCTTCCATTTTAAGCTTAATCTGACCCACTGTGTGGAGTGGAAATACCGATGTAGGTTCTCAAACTTTTAGCAAATGAACGAAATACTGACTGTTGGGAGAAAATAGCATATACAGCCTTACTCTAAAAGACTGCGAGACGAACTGAGTGATAATATTATAGAGAAAGGCCGTCTGTGATTGACTAACATCACGTGCAATCCTTGGGGTTCGGTACATTTTTATGGCGGGAACGAAAACTGACACGTATTTTTTTTTATTTATTTATTTTTTTTGTTGTTGTTGTTTGTCGCGCTCAAGTGTAAAGATTTTTTTTTGCCGGCACTGTATAACGCTACATAAAATTTAGCCAAACGTTCTGTTCTATTGAATGCAATTGTTAGAAATGCTTTGCTACATTTTATGTGGACGAACACTTCTCAGGAAGGAAAACTGATTTTTCATAACAAAATATTTTTTGAAGTTTTATTTTCAGCTCGTTTTTTTTTGCATAATACTTTGTTTGGTGATACCCTAAATTTTAAAGTCCAACTTTTAGTGGGTGACCTGTATGTATATAATATGTTATCAAAATAACTTAAAAACAAATAATGTAAGTAAATTTAAATTTGATATTTTGATGCTCTTATTAGGTTGCCACTTGAAATTTTTGATTAAGTTCAGCAAATTGAAATGAATTACAGTCTTAAATTTTTTTTCAACAAATGTAGGCATTATAATTGAACGGAGTGTTGAGCAGAGCAGTAGCAGCCCATCACACAGACTTTTATGTGAAATAAAACTGATTTTGAACTTATTTTATATTATTTTAAGTAGATTGATCTTTATCATCTTACCTTATTGATCTTCCGGTTTATCTAAAATCTATATTTATAGTATTAAAATGCGGGGTAAAAGAAAGTCGTGTGACTGACATACCAGATTATTTTTCTTTGCTAATCATTTTTTTTAAATAAATAAATAAATATATATATATATATATATATATATGTATCCGTATGGACCAATCGGATCAGTATTTTCTTTGAATATATTGTTTTGAAATAATAAACTTTCGAAAAAGAAAAAGGTACAGTATTACATAATACATTTTTCAAATTTATTCCGTTTAAGAACTTTAAAGCGAGGCAAACATTGTCCATTTTTAAAGCTATATATAGAAATCTCAATATATAAATTTGTATTAGATTATAAAAACTTTACAAAATTTGCAGAAAGTTCCTGTTTAGAGATTTCTTTTTATATGCATTTCAACATTACTCTTTTGGGCAGAGACTTATCGTTTTGTCTCCATTTTACTTTTAAAGTAAAAACCTTAAAGACATTTCAATGGTATATTTTACAAAGAAAAAATTTCACTGTTTTATCTATTCAACCAAGTATTCTTCAGTTTAAAGCTATTTGAAATGTTGGTTGAGATATTTGTTATATTCCAGATAACAATATTTTTATGAAAGATTTACGTTATTTGTGGTAGTATGATATAGTTTTACAATTGAAATATATATATATATATATATATATATATATATATATATATAAAGAGCTTTAAAGTGAGCTTTCTTCTTTCTTAATCTCTCATGAATATTTTATAGATGCTTTAGTTTCTAATTCATCAATTTTTTCTTAAAAAAGAATTAAAATGCAGGCATATGAAGAGGCAGATTTTATTCTGCAAATAACGGATGTTTAACTTTTAAAAATATAAAGTTTTTAAGTAAACATCGTATTATGATAAATTACTTAAAAAAAAATGAACTAGGTCAATAAAAATAAGCAGTAGTTTTTAAAAAGCAGTATTTGTAGTTATTAAAACTTTGATGAAAATAACGTAATAATAGTGTTGCTTCCATTCCTCTACTACCGTAGTTAATGGAAGTATTATATTCGGTCAAAAAATTCGATATCGATTTTTTACTTTGACTATATATTTTAAAGCTTCAATAGGGGTACATACAAATGAAACACGTCCGGTTGCAAAGCCGTTTGCAAGCGTTCCAAATGTATCACTACAGTCGGCAGCAAAAGTATCGGAGCACTAGCAAAAATTCCTATGTAAAAAAAGCACACTTAACGCTGTTTTGTTAAATAAATCCTTGTCGAATCGTGTTCTTAGACAGGATTCGGCAAGGTTGCATTATTTAACAAAACTGCATTAAGTGTACTTTTTTTACATAGGAATTTTTGCTAATGTTCGGATACTTTTGCTGCCGACTGTATTTGCAAAAATTTACGTCATCGAAGTTGCAAGCGTTCCATTTGTATGTAACTCCTAGTCCAATAAAGTAGTTTTCGACAATTGTGGAGTATATGTATGTATGTGTGTATCCAATTGGAAAATTTTCTGACTACCATATCGTCTAAACAATTAATGATAAAACAACAAAACTTAATTAAGATTAACAAACATAATTAAGACAAGTCTAGTTTACGTATGATTTTGTCAACTTTTGAGAAAGGGGAAAAACCGGAAGTGAGAAATTGATAACAGAGAGTTACACAGTAAATCCATATCTTAAAAACTGTTCTAACAATTTTCTTCAAAATTGTTATAGAAGCACCTTTTCAAATGTCTTTTCCTACCTATTAGTTAGTTAGTTCACAGAAATTGGTAAGTGCCCTGCACATGTAGGTGAATTTGAGGTCTCGCAAGAGTGTTCCTATAAAAACGGTTTTAAAGATTTTCTTCAAAATCGCCACATTAACGTCCTTTTAGATTCTCTTTCATATGTAATTGTTGGTTTCCGGTGAACGGAATAGTTTTCTAAATTTTGGAGAAAATCGGATGTGGGATCGAAAGTTAATATCTCGAAAACGGCTCAAACGATTTTTTTCAAATATGCTACAGAAACTCCCTTTTAGATGTATTTTTGTGTATATAAATTGGTTGCTACATTGAAACTGAAGAACATCTTGATTAGGCAGATCAGTTTTAGATCTCAGAAACTGATGTTTGAAAAAAAAAAGTCTCTCCTAATTCCTTTAAAACTGTGCTTTATATATCTTTACGATGTAAGTGTTGGTTTGAACTGCATGGAAATGGTTAGAAGTCTCACTTTTCAGTCAACTGTATGTGTTCTGTGCACACTATCTCCAAAAGAATATAAATGATACATGTGTTGGTGGGTAATTAAAAGTCTTGTGGTCCTGTGGTTAAAACTTGGAACAATTATTTAAAAGGCTAAATTACACAAATCATCGAAAATATATCTTACTTTAAAGAATAATTTCTCTGTTGGTTAAATCATATTTTCAAAATTATTATATTGTCATGTTGATTTAATAAGTTTGATTTTAAATGTGCCGGGTGTTCCGTAAATCTGTAGAGTTTTAAAAATTCAAAAAAGTTGAAGGAATTGAGAGAATTTAACGTGGATTGCAAAAAAGTTATTCTCGTGAAGGGGGACATTTTTCACAGTGAAAAAAGAATACTGATCGTCGATAGAGATCCTGTACGTGAACAAATCACACATTTTCATGAAAAACTATATTTTTTGCATGCAAATGCATACAGATATATAAATCCTATTCTATGTGTCCGCCCTAACTACAAATTACAATTTACAAACAAATTACAACACCATTAACTGCAGCGTCGCAGTCGACGGTTCTTACCCGAGGGAAAACATGTTCACACTTTATCAACCAAGTCAGCGTCGCATTATGTATACAGAAGTAGGTGAAAATAAGAAATAAGCTACGTTAGTCGCAAAACCGTGCAATTTGGAGGATTCTCATTTGCACATTTTTCGTTACGTGTCCGTGCAGAGCCCTCTATCGACGACAAATTAATTTTTTTTTCTTTACCAATAAATAAATAAATAAATAAATAAATAATAAAAAAATAAAAAAATAAAAATAAATAAATAAATATTAATCCCTTTCACGAGAATAACGTCTTGCAAATCGTGTTCAATTTCACCAATTTCTTCAATTTCTATCAATTTCTTAAAATGTGTACAGACTTATGGAACACACAGTATATTTTCCCGCTAAATTGTAGTTTTCTTATTTATATTTTTAAAATTTTATTTTAAAACTTGACTTAATGAAAAAAAAATCTTTCGCTAAATTTTAGTTTTATTTTTAGTTTAAATATTTTTATGCATTATTGTCAGAAAGAAATACCTACTAAAAAAGATACGCAAAAGTTACTTTAAAAAGTTTGTCTCTAATGACAAGAACATTGATTCTTTATTTAAAAATTGTATAGTTTATTTTAAGAAGAGGTAAAAATTCAGAAACTAAAAACTATTTAACTTTATTTATGAAAATACCAAGTTTATAGATACACAAATATCACCTTACACAGATATAAAATAAAATAAAAAGGGGTTCTATAAAGAGGACGTTAATAATCAATTTTTTATTGATAAAGAGCGGAAAGTATTTTTTAACACCAAAAATTCTTCTTACATTCTTTGTAAACAGATTTTAATTTAGTACGGCAGGACTTATTTTAATCTATTCTTCTGAATATAAAGGCATGCAGTAACTGAGTTCCATTCCACAGCATCACTAACTGTATTGATTTTTAAAAATTTCTTTGGTATAGGTTTAGCATACAGTCGGCAGCAAAAGTATCCGAGCACTAGCCAATAATTCCGATATCAAAAAAGTGCACTTAAAACTGTTTTATTAAATAAATCCTTGTCGAATTATATTCTTAGACTGACTAAGAATATGACTCGACAAGGATTTATTCATCAAAGCAGTATTAAATGTACTTTTTTTAGACAGATTATTGCTAGTGCTCGGATATTTTTGCTGCCGATTGTAGAAGCTGTTTGGCGGCTTTTAATTTTTTTCTCTCTTTTTGGCAATGAATTAAAATGACTATCGCCATTGCGTAAGTAAAGATCTTGGCGAGCAACGTCCGAGTGACGATTTCGGTGTCAAATTTCAAATTTTGCCAAGGATTTCTATACTGGAGATGTTGCATTTCTTTAGACCGATTTTTCTCAATTTTATTTTAATTATTTAATATATATATATATATATGTTTATTCGTTAATTTTTCTTCGACATAAAAAAAAAGAACGATATTCACTTATTTATTTTTTTTACTCATAAAGGATAAAATCTTTCGATATATAGTTTTTATAAATTTGATAAATTTTTATTAGTCAAAATTATGTCACAAAGTTCGCTTGCTTTCAGAATTTTCCATTTTTTTTATTTACTTATTAAATTCATGCCTTTTCAATCCTTTTCCATTTATTTTAATCTATTTGAAATTTATTAAAATTTTAGAAGCTTTAACTTTATTTTCAGTAATTTTTAAAATGTTAACCATAAATATTTTCAAATAAGTTGACGTTAATTTTTTCGACATAAATAAATATATATATATATATATAATTCAACTTGGAACACTACAAATGGCGACAACTCAAAATTGCAGATTGAAAGGAATACTCCTGTCGTACTAAAACAAAACAAAAAACAATGGAATGTATTTTGTAATGTGAATAATGTTTTTCTTTACAATAGAATAAAATGCATAAATATAAGCAAAAATATTTTATATTTAAGCAGATGATTAAATATATACGTTTCTGAAGTTAAGTAAAATATTTGTTTATGTTTTTGTTTAATCTATTAAAAAGTCGAGTTCAGTTAAAATATTTTTGTAAGAAAAAAGAAAAATATTACATGTTTAAAAGGAACAACAAAATAATTTTCTAACATCAAAAGCAATTGCATGAATAAAACATTTTTAAAAGATAAAAAATTCGTTTGAGAAAATGTACATGGCATGTTTATCCGTGTAATTTTATGGTTACAGAATATATTGGAATTTATTGTTATGGGTAACAATTTAATTAGGGAAAGGGATTATCGGAAACGTATATTTCTATTAAATTAATGCTCAAATAACTGTATAACATCTTTTATCTTTATAAAGAGAGAGGTAAAAATAGCCACATTATATGCAAATTGTTTGAAAAATTTCTTCACTGAACACATTAAATTGATACCAACGTTGAGTCGAACCACATATGAAATGATATTTAAATTGCAAAATATAGTAATAAAATAATAAAAACTGATGTGAAACACCTGATTTCACCAATATAACTTCTGAATAAATAAAAATTCAAAAACTTAGAAAAATATATTTATTAAAAATGGAAAAAAAAAAAAATGCGCTTTCAAAAATGAAATAAAAAAATATTTGAAACCGTTTTTATGAGTACAAGAGATGTTGGAAATAATGAAAATCCATGTAATTAAAAAAATGTACAGATAATCAGATAATTATTATAAAATTTATGAAACTAATTAATGTATCAAAAATGATATCATTCTATAATTCCTATAACATTATTTAAAAGCTTTTACAAAATTTTAAACTTTTAATTTATCTTTCTCAAGTTCCGAATTTCGGGAAAAACCAGATACTCTGTTGTGTGCTAAAGTTTAAGACCACCCATAAAATAATGACATTTACAGAAATTCTGCAATAATAGCATTTTAGAAAAAAAAATGGATATACAAGGGTATTGAAGTAAGATAATTATTTTGTAGCATCTTCTTTGTTTTTAGTGAATGCCACAATTCTGTTAGGAAAGCTTTAAATAAGAGACTGGTGGTAAGTTTGAGAGCACCATCATACATAAAAATGTAATATCTATGAACATCCATTATAACTTTCAGGTTATCACGTACAAATTAAGGTATCGACTTCCACTCATAGTGGTTTTAGGAGGCAGAAAAGACAGACTAGCTTTACCAGATACAGATATTGCCCTCCATATCATCTGGCTTTATGGCGTAGCTTTTTTTTATTTGTACTGGTATTTGTTTTTCTTTATTTAGCGTGATAGTAAAAAAAAAAAAAAAAAGGAACAAGTACGTTGTGAAGAAATAATAATCCAGGTTCCTTGAAAACTTTGATGAATTTTTTTTTGTTGATGAACTGTTGCACTAAATATTTTCATTAGGATAAAGACAATGTTCTACAATAGCAATTCTTTGAACAATCGTTACCCAATAAAATATGTAATCCAATCCAAATAATTTCTACATGAGGTTTCGTTATAGCTCTTTTATGGCAGCAATAATTAGATGGGCAAGGGGGAAACACAAATTTTGAAGAAGACAAAAACAGAGGTAATATTAGACCAAAGAGTATATAAAAAGTGATCTAAAAGTTTTGCAAAAATATTAATCTCAAAAAAGACTTTCGCCAAATTACGCCGCCAACACCAGTTTTTTAAGTCGGTTAGGTATATTTTTATATATTATTTTCGAATGTTATGGCTCAGATTTTTCTTAGCCAATAAGTACGTTACACTTTCCATGATAACCACAAGTTTCTTTGAATTATGGTGATAAATATTATCATTATTTCGTCACTTCATTCAATTCTGACATTACAAAAGATCAAGTAAAATTACACGTTATAAATCACGCCTCCGCAAGATGTCATTACACTCTCCTCATTGGTTTGTTATCCTCTGTTGACAGGTTTGTGTATTATAAAAATAAAAATGACCTTTTTTTCTCGCGTTTCAAAAACTATTTCTCTATATGTATATTATCTGCTGATGGAACTATTCAATTTATTTCGTAAGCATAAATTAATCACGAGCAGCCACAAACACAATGGTGTTTATGATTTTTAGAAAAAGCCGTCGATACAATTCGAACATATTACTACTTTTGTTCCATGAATAACTGCACTTCTTCTCGTTCTTATATTTTTATTTTATGTTGGAATGACGAGTTTATTGAATGCTAATCTTTTGATTTGTGGTATCTGGATTCTGTAAACGGAAAAAGAACTTTAACAT
Organism: Salticus scenicus; assembly: GCA_963930645.1. NCBI lineage: Eukaryota > Metazoa > Arthropoda > Arachnida > Araneae > Salticidae > Salticus > Salticus scenicus. The sequence continues at coordinate 293,286,571 of OZ005654.1, read as the reverse complement.
ATCTCGAATAAAGGTTTCATTAATTTACTTTGTCTGAAAGGAAGAAACCGCAGAAAATAAATCTAATTATTTTCGTTTAAAGAGGTCTTTTAAAGAGGGAAAATGATTAATTTTAAGAAGTTAAATGCAACTAAATTTTAAGAAAGAATATGTGATTTTCCATATCACAGGCTTGGAGTATGTTACTTCTAGCACGTGCAGAAAATTTCTAAACAGGGGATTCATCGGAGAATAACACTGTTCTCTACTGTTGTATTTTCCAATTCTTATATTTTTGATCGAAAGTCAGTAATTTTTTTTTCGTAATCGGGGTAAGTCGAGATATTCTTGCAGGTTAAGAAGATAATAGAGCGAAATCCTTCGTCAAAAGCCTAAAAATAGTACATCTACTGATGCCGGTGGCCTTTTCATCCAGAATATATTTAAACTTCATGCAGGAGTTTGATCATGATCGTACAACTATCTTTTGAATAACATAATCATTATATGCATTCGTTTTCTTTGGGAAACAGCTTCTCATGAGGTATTTTCCGTAGGCCCTCTACAGGTACTTTTCAAGTACTCTTCACGTATTCTCTTCAGTATTTTTTAGAAATGCTGAAGTTACTGGCAGCTTGACAGACAGCTATGTTGTTCGCAGGTACACTTTTATCTACTTCAAGTTCATATATGCCAACCTTAAGCAGAGATTCGAATTCTGCTCGTTTTGCATCTGTAAAAGACGGTTTTTTACCCATTATAATAATTGCACAAGAGCACTGTCTACGGCTAAATCCACGAAACAACTGGCAATAAACGATACGCAGACGTTTATTTGTAGATGATGCGATCAACATGTGAGATGACGAAATAATTTGCTTAAATGACCCAATGTGCTAAAATCCCCAAAATCGGTTACAGGTCTTAAACATTTGCACACAACTGTAATGTTCCCTGCGAATTTATTTTCATCCAATACTTAAAAAAAAATTGTATGGATGTGAATTAGTGTATTTGTCACAAAACTGGGCATTCATTTTAAAGTAAAAAAAAAAAAAAAAAAAATTATTAAGAACTCTCAAATTGAGACGTATGAAAAAAAAAATTAGGAAATTTTCAAATGTTACAAATTTTTTGTTTGTAACAGATACTATTATTGTGATACAGAAAATTGAATGTGCAGATGTGTTCTTTTGCATGAAAGAAAAAAAAAATCACATTGGGGATTTTGAAACTGGGCTTTATTTTGTATAATATTCCGAATGAAAGAGACCTTTTTTTCTATAAAATTACTTTTTACGACTTAAAATACGCAATATATAAAAATAATAGTTTTCATGAAAACATATAATTTAAGCAGTGATATAGAATGCAAAACAAAAATAATTAATATCATAATCTCTTGTCCTCTTAAATTACCATTGATTTTGACATCTTTATCAGAAGAAAGCAAAATATAAACAAGCACCATTTCGTTCATAAACATATATAGCGCAATCATCTAAAATTATATAGATTTCGGTGGAAAAAATGTGAGTAGAGTATCAGTGAGAGTTTTAGGTGGGAAAGGGAAAAAAATAAAAATAAATTCGATGATTTCAGTCGACATTACTGGGACTGAAAAAGTATAATGAATATGTAAATTTTGGATATTTGGTATTAAAAATCTTTATTTTGGAGTTTTATCTGAAAACTCCAAACAGTTTTTAGGCGGAGTAATTTCACAGCAGCTATCCAGAAAGAGCTAAAATGGTAATTAAATAACACAGCTGTTATATGAAAAATCACCACACACCTTTTGCAATCTACGTAGATCCTGTTTTCAAATTATACAACTAACTATCGAATAACTACAAACACTCCATGTTAACCCAAATTCACATCTACTCGATATCTCCAACCAGCTATTGCAACCACAACATCGCCAAAATATCGTGTATCCAGCTAGAGACTTTTCCATTCTCCACCGAACATCTTACCTTGACTCGACATTAGCACCTTAGATTACTTTCAATACTAATTTGAACTGGCGACCTTCACTCTCACAACCAAACACTCTATCCCAACTCGACGCTGTCACTTTACACTAATTTCAATACTAAATTCAACTGTCGACCTCTACATACTCAACTCGACGCCACACGTACCTTACAATGTAAATAAACAATGAAGCTTGATAAAATTATTTAAAGACTTTAATATGCTTTTATGTCAAATATATTAAGAGATATTTGACATTTATTTGATAGCTTTGAGACCTATAGTTACAACGATTTTCGTCTCGATTGATCCATATTACAGAAATTCACAGAAACAAGTGCACAATATTTTGTATATATAGGACATCACAAACACCCCTTCCCGCACCAGGATTCGAACCTGGGACCTGAAGATCCAGAGGGCAGGCTCTACCGGCCGAACCACCAGGCTCGCATATATTAAGAGTTTTATGGCTTCAATGTGTTTTACAAACATTTTAAGAGTTTTTGTAATGAAACGCCCAGCTTCGTTCATTCGGAATTAAAGAGTCGTCCATTTCGAATTTGTATTTCCTGAATGGCAACTCTTTTTTTTTTAAATCTGTTATTGCGCTGTTTAGAATAGCCGGTGATCCGTTATATTTAATTTAGTGCTTTAAATATTACAATTGGATAGTTTTTGAAGGTTTTAGAGAAAATAAATAAGAATAAATGCGATACAAAACAGATTATGTGTATATTTCCGTATGTTGAACAAATGGCATTTGAGTACTTAGGCATAAATATGGCCGCGATAAATTTGCTTTTCCGTTGCATAAGGCAACGGCTTTTTTAGAACGGGAGTACGCAACGGTATTCTCACCTCACTTGCAAATTATATAAACAGATACTTTGGGTAACCCTATAAATGAATGATGAATGATTTTCATACCACAATCTACACAAAAGATGGTTTTATGCATAAAAAAAGATAATAATAATAATTTTGTTTAGGGAAGTTTAGAGATGTTACACTATACTGACCAAGAATTTTTCTCACAGACGTAATGTATTTTAATTCTCTTGGATAACTATCTACACGAGCCATTTGCGTGATCGTAACGAAAATTTTAGTGTAGCATCACTATATGATACAGATTTAGAATACCGAGTTTGGAATTCTGCTGCTATTTGTTCATGAGATATCCTGATGACAGACACACACAGAGACATACACACAGACACACATACAAATAAACCACTAAAACCTGATTTTCGGATTCAGGACAGGATTTTAAAACATGTAAATAAAAAAAAAAAACTGGATTTCGAAAATTTGACCCAAAAACAACACTTTTTCTACCATACCTATGGGTAAGAGAGAGTAACATTATCATTCATTATCTAGCCACTCTTCCGAAGCGTTGCAGTGTATTATATAGCGATTTCATCAGTCCGCGTCGATTTTGGTCCACGCGGTGTGCATTGCATAAGATGCTACCAGACGGAAGAACATATATTCTGAAGTGTGAGATAATGCATCTCAAAGCTACCGAACAACTTTGTTGAGTTGAATCTATGGCTATTTTTTAGCATAAAGGAAATCCGTAAATGTAAACAACAGACGTAACATTTGGCGATAATTCAAATCAAGGAGGTTTGAAAGGAATGAAGATAGATGATATTCTGGAACCGCGATTCTCTGATTGGAAGAGTTCATGCTGAAAACTATTTTATGTGATGCAAACAGTCAAAAATGTGTGACTGAATATACGTGAGCCAAATAATATCCGACGGGGATATTTTAACAGCTTCCCTCATGAAAAACCTGTTTGTGAGGTAGTATGTGCCAATGACTCTCTTATCACACTTGGTCTGATAGCAGAAATACATTTTTCTGCTGAGTACTGCTTTGATACCGCTGAAAGGCGAATGTTGTCATTAATTTTGAGTTGGACATCTACCGTACTACAGTAGATTTTGCGGTTATGTTTTTGGGATCATGTCTCTTTGCTGCTGGCGAAGCTATGCCATGCTTACGTGGCGATCTGTAGCGTAAAATCACTAAATGATCCTTCAAATAGATTTGACTTGCAAGACATGAAGCAAAGAATTTTGAGCTAGATTCATTGTCATACTTAAACTGTAAAGACATAATTATCATAACTTATCGCTTCAGTTTTGCTTTAATACTAAAAAAGCAGTAAAGTTTTATTTTATTTAGATGAAAAGACTCAAGTGCCATTCTTTATTGGTTCATTTCTGTTTACAACTAAAAAGAAATAAATGATATTTTAATAAAATTCAGACTTGAGTGTCATTAGCTGTAGGTTAAATTTTTCTTTAAGACAAAACAATATAAAATAAATTTATACTTAAAAAAAAAAAAAAAAAAAAAAAAAAACTCTAAAGAACACGATTTTATTGAAATGTGAACTAAAAAGCAGAAAATAACTTATAAATGTAAAGTTTTTAAGTAAGATGTCCCCCAAATCGATGTAACCTAAGCCTTGAATTAAGCTTCAAATAAGAATAAAATTTTTATAAAAATACAAATAAATATAACTTACTTTTATGAAAAAAAAAAAAATAATAAAAAGCGTGAGGTGCTATCTATTTATATTTTCATAATTACTCTATCCTTATAAACATTCAGCGATCGAAAATTTACATTTACCACAACCGAAGTTGAGCATCCCCACGCTTTTTTTCACCCTGTTAAAGTAAGTTATATTTATCTGTATCTTTATCAATATTTTATTCGTATTTGAAGGCTTATGTTAATCGATTTTATGTTCTTTAGTTCACATTTCAAAAAAAGCATGCTCTTTAGTATTTTTAAAGTATAGTTTTATTATATTTGAAAACCATCTGCAGATGCGGATAAAGATAAAAAGAAATAAAACTCTGAATATTTTCTTGATGATTTGGAAAATGTTGAAATTAAAATTAAATATTTTATGGGGAAAAAAAAAAAAAAAAAAAAAAAAACGCAGAAGTGAAAGATTAACTTGAATAACGAAAATTTTAACAAACGTTTAATTGTCCCTGGAGAGAAATAATATGAACAAATGTTTCTTAAAGAAACATAAAATGGCTCTCCACAAAATATTGAATATATGGCATATTTTTGCTACGAATAGTTTAAATTAGTGTTATGAGTAATACTTTTAAATTATGAAATCGTAATATTTTTAAAAATGACAATTTTTGGCTTTTAAATTTTGGATATTTAAAATATCTTATGGACAATTTTCATTAAAGCCGATATAAATTTTAATGCCAAACATCCATTGTTTTAATTAAAGATTTCTAATTAAACTTTTACTGAGACACCATGTAAGAAAAATATGTAAAAGAGGATAGAATACATAATTGCTAGTGTTGTAAATCGAAATGAATGATAATAAAAAAGTATATATGTATAAAAATGACATTTTACTTATGAAATAAGAAAAAATTATATAAAGCATGAATTTCAATAATTTTGTACTTTATATTTAATGATTTTAACAAGCATCAGAATGCAATAAATAAATATTAAACAATCATGCAGTAAACAATAAAATACATTCTAACAATACTTATAAATTACATCGTTTAAATATCAGTGTATTTAATATATAATAATAATGAAAAGACACCTGTGCATTTTTATATGTCCTGTAAATTATCTAAAATTTTTGTATGAATCTTTAAATCAATTGTTAATGTTACTCATTTCATATTCTATTGCAAATTTGCCTTTGTAAAACGTAAAAATATGTGATTATTTCATCAAGTTCTAAGCAGAAAAAATTATTAAAAATGCTTTAAATAGATACTTCTCATAGAGTTTAATATATAAAAATTCTTATGTAAGTCTGTGAAATCAAATCAGTTTTGCAATTGATAGAATTTTCATCACGTACCAATAAAATGAAACATTGTACTGAACCTGTGTAATACATATGTGTTCCTAGTATCTTAATAATAAAATCCTAACTCCCTGAAAGTAACGCTGAAAAGGATGTCATAGATTAAACAATGTATTGGAATAAAGAAATTAAAATTTCACCCTTTTCCGTGCCCTTCAACTAAATAAAATAAAAAAACAGGATAATTTTTACTGGAAAATTTACATCACAATCGTAATAATGTTTTAATATAAAAATAATTAAATTTTATGCATGGTTTCCATTGTTTTTGAAATATTTGCTTGTTGATTCTCAATAAATAAATAAATAAATTTAAACAAAAATATTTGTATTTTTATAATAAAATCTTTTCGTTTACTATACAGAATTTTAATATGTCAGGGGAAAATAATAATAAAAATAATATATATATATATATATTAATTAAAATCACAGAATCAACTGATTGGAAGAAAATCATATTTATTGAAATTTTATTTTTTCGATTGATTGAAAATAACGCCTGGACCGGGAGTCGAACCCCGGATCTTTCACTTACAAGGTCAAGGCTCTACCAATTGAGCTATCCAGGCCGACAACTAGTCGGCATTACTCACTCAGACAACCTTCTGTCGAGCTATCTATATGATAGACCAGATGTTTTCTGCCATAAGGTTGTCTGAGTGAGTAATGCCGACCGGTTGTCGGCCTGGACAGCTCAATTGGTAGAGCCTTGACCTTGTAAGTCAAAGATCCGGGGTTCGACTCCCGGTCCAGGCATTATTTTCACTCAGTCGGAAAAATAAAATTTCAATAAAATAATAAAATAACCAAAATGCAATGAATTAAAAAAATCATGAGAAATTAATTTTAAATAAATAAATAGACACGTGGTTATAAAATTTAAATGAAAGGGTTGCGACATTTTTTTTTCTTAGAGATTTTTGGTCAAACATATAGATATTATGATGTAAAAGATGAAACTATTTCTTTCAAATATAATTGTGTGAGTGTTCTCACACATGTGTCCTTTAAAAGCTTATTTATTTATCCAAATTTAATATATAACAAAAAGGAGCGATTAATATAGATTAAATAAAATAAATCTTTTTAAATTTATCTAACTCAATTAATTAATTATAGAGAATTTCCTGTTTTATTTTTAAATCAAAATTTTCATTTCTTTGTTCTTCTATCGTTAAAAACACATTGATCTAGGAATAAAATAAAGCAATTTTTATATTGGGGTTTGTGAAAAATAGTATGTGTATACATTTTCCCCGAATGGATTAAATCAATTTAGCTATAATTATTTATTTTGGAGAGGGTAATTTAAAATTCGTATCAGCCTACTTCTAACACAAATAGCTATTAATAAAATAATAACTGTCATTTCAATTTATATTTATCACGCTAGTGTTTACATTAAATCAATTTAGCCGTAATTATTTATTTTCAGAGGGTAATTTAAAAAGTCGTTATCAATCTTTTTCTAGCATATACAGCTATTAATAAAAAAAAATAATCATTTGATTTCATGTTTATTACCCTTGTATGTTTATGTTAAAAAACCTATTATTATTTCAAGAGGGTCATTATAATTCTAAAAATAGATTTATAATGATGTTCGATAGTCTGGGCGTCACCTTCTTTGTTCATTGAGAGTTGAAGGTCATTTGGCATGGCTTCTCAATGTCAAATCGATTTAATATTTGTAACGAACTTTTTATATTCAAAATTTAGTATGAATATCTTAGAAGAACAAAGAAACAGTTTGGCATTCTTTTGGCTGCATTTCAAAGATGCCAATCTCCGGGGTTGCGATTTTAAGCTATCTGTGGCTAGCAGATTTAGTGTAATCTTTTCGCTTTTGACCAGGTACTAAGTAGACGTAAATTTTTTGAGGTCCTCCTCCCTCTCTGTCTAGTTGATGGGGATAGAATTTTTGTATCTGCTTACGAATATAGGAATGAAATGTAAAGTTACTGGTGACTGCAACCTGAATATTATATTGCTGCATTAATAAATCACAGTACTAAAATGATGTGTCCTGATTATTTCGAAGTAAAGACTTCTACTTTATATTTTTAACGATTCTACGATCCGGCTTTTGTGTGTGACGAACCTGACTGTGCTAGGCAATAGCATATATTATATGGTGCCTGTCCAGCTTCCCCGATCTTCAAAAATGGAGGGGGAGGAGGAACCCGACGGAATCATAATAAATTTTCCATGACGGAAAGGACCGAACATTTTATTAAAATTGCATCATCGAAGTGAATGTGGATAAGTAGTTGCATACTGCTATGTATACTCTCGATACTTAATTGGATTAATCATCGTTTGCAGTTGCAGATATTTGTTGTGAAGAAAGGTGGTGCAGCGAGGATTAAGATTTTACGAGTGCGCCTCTCCTCTTCATCTTATATGGTTTGCGGATGTGTGCCAGCTAGAGTTTGTGTACAGTGATCAAGGCTGTGTTTCTTCATGGGTGTCTATATCGTTGAGTTAAAAGTCTTACGAGTGTGCTCTAGTCTTCAAGAGATATTTCGTTTATGGATGTGTACGTGATCGGTGCGGTCTTTCTTCGGGAATATGTGTGCGGCGATACAATTCGTGCATCTAGAGAAAAAATTTTTTTTTTCGCTCCTGCATCTCGTGTTTATTATGTGCAATGTGCGGATTTTTCGTCACGTAAGATGATCGCTTCATTTTTTTTGTGTGCGTTTTGTGACATCTACAAAGATCTTGTGTTCGCAAGTGTTTTTTTTTTCGACTCTGCAAGTGCATTTTTTTTTCCTTGTGAAATTTTTTTTTGTGACTGGAGACAAGGGTAAATATTCATCTGGGATAAACAGCTGCTCAATTGAATAAAGTGAATGAGCAGAAATTGATAAATATTATTTTGTTTAGAAAATAAATTTTTTTCTTTTGCCTCTTAGCAAATCTATGTGCTGGAAGTGGTAAGTTGTGAGTTTATCTTATATTTTAAATATCCTAATGGAACTGTTGCTTTTATTAATTTTGTTCCTTTCTCACCAGTAAGAAATAATAATGATAAATATAATAAAGAAGGGAAGAGAGTTTTTGGAAAATAAATTTTTTAGAAATTCTATTTTGAAATTTTATTGAAACTTTGAACAAAAAAGAATCTTCCTTATTCTTTTGAATTTTTGAAATATATATTTTTCGTAATTTTTAATAAAGTATTTCATTTGATATAAGTATATATATAAGTGTTTTGTTGTTTTTCATAATAATTGGTATTTTTCTATACTTATAAAGCTTAAAGTGATTTTCTTTAATTTTTAGAACATTTTGAAATATATAAATATGTTTACATAATATTTTGGTTAGGTATTTTGTCATTTGCATTTTCTGTGAGTAACATAAAGAAAAATGCATAATATTTTATGCTCATAGATCTTAACGCAATTTATTTTTTTGCTCGGACAATTTTGAAATATATATTTTTAATGGGTCTCGCAGTATTTTGTTGGGATTTTATTTTTCTTTCATGATGATTAATACTTTTATGAGCATATTATGATTTATTTTTTTTAAGTGATTTATTACAATTACTGCTGCAAATTTCTACAATTCCTTATGATTTATTTTATTTTTCGAATATTTTAAGATATATATATACATTTTTTGACATTTTTAATGAGGTATTTTATCTGATGCAGTTGCAGTAAGCATCAAAAGAAAAGATGCGTAATTTTTGTGCTCATTTAATTTAATATATTATATATATATTTTTTTTACTCGAGTATTTCTGAGATATATTAATATTTATTTGACCCAACATAAATAATCAAGATGGCCACTAAAAAGAACATTAATATTAACATTTTAAATTTTGACGGGGACTCATCCTTACTTGAATTTTTTTTCGATCAGATTGAGTCATATGCAAAATTAAATAGATTAAATTCAGAAGAGGCAGTGGCAATTTTAAAAGGTAAATTAACTGGCCCTGCATTAAAATTCATGACTCAATCTCCCTTATTATACAAATCGACAGATTTAAAATTTATCAAGGATGAATTCCAGAAATCTTTTGCTCCAATGAGCAGTACTCAGGCTCTTGTGGAATTTAACAATTTAATACTCTTACCACAAGAATCAATTAGAAATTTTTCCCACAGGCTAAATATTTTAGCCGATGTAGTATATTCGCAGATTAATGATGCTAATGCTTTAAATTCCATTAAATTTACTAAATTCATTTCAACCATTCCCTCAAACATTAGAGTTAAGATTCAAGAAGAGGGAATCTCTGAGTACCAACAGGCGGTCAACCGAGCACAGAAATTACAGGACATTAATGCTAATGAAACATTACTACAAGTGAGCTTAAATAACCCAGTTATTAATACACTATCTGAAAAGTTAGTCGAACTGACAGATAGAATGAATAATCTGTCATTCGCTCAGAAATCTGATGAGGTTAATCATACACACGAATCCCCAGTGCAAGATAGGCAAAGAAACTATAATAGACAAAGTGAATTAAGATATAATTATAAAAGTAGAAATCAAAATTTCAGGGGTAAACAAAATTTCAGGGGTAATCAAAATAAGAACAGATATCATTCTTCTCCTATTTGCCAGTTGTGCAGTAAAAGAGGACATGTTGCTACTAGGTGCTTTAGATGGCAAAGAAATCAGACTAGGGGTAAAAATTATGACAGAAATAATTATAGTAAAAATGCAAATAATTTAAACGAGCACAGAGATGTAGTTTAGCTGATGCAAGTACATCTCAGGAAGTGAATAGAGCATCAGCACAAAATTTTTCTCTGGACATTGATAATAACGTTAATCTACCCAAATTATCTAGTGTTAGATTGGTCAATTCTACTGCGTCTCAGACACAACAAATCTTGAAAATTTCTGATTCTAAATGTACTCAAACAAATAACGATAAAAGGGAGAACATTTTTAATGTCCATGTAAATTCTCCAAAGTTACCTCTTATTAAAATTTTGCTAGATAAACAAAAGGTAAACACACTTCTTGACACTGGTAGTTCTGTTAGTCTGTTAGCTGAAAGTACATTTAATAAATTAAAACATAGTTTGAAATATAAGCATTTATCTTCCCATGTGACAATCAAAACCGTGAACTCGAATGTACAGTTTTCATCTTGTATACAAACCACTTTCAAAATTCAAAATCAATTTTTTTCACAAAAATTCTTCATAGTAGATATTCCTGAAGGTTCTGCATTTAGGGTTATTTTGGGTTATGATTTTATTCAACAATATCATGTAATATTAGATACGCAGAGGTCCTTGTTAAAAATTAAAGATCTGAGTATTCCCATAACAAACACATATAGCGACCATGAAGAAAATCTTAATATGCATACTCAATGTAAGAAACTTTCAGTAAAAACGGGACAAAAACTTATTTTACAACCCAAAGAAGAATATTCTATTACGGTTTATTGTCCCAGAGTTTCTTCGGGTGATTATTTATTTCAGAGTAAAAAGAGTTCTTCCAAATTAATTTTTTTGGATTCAATAGTTAATATTGATCATTCTCAGAAACAAAATTGTAATAGTAAATATGATAGAGTAAAATTTCAGTTATATGTTAAGAATAACACTAATAAAAATATGCATGTAAACAAACATTCAAATATTGGTACAATTAAACAAATCGAACAAATTATAGACTATGGTTCAAGACAAAATGATAATGTTGAAATTTCTGAGGATTCACAATTTATTAATTATATTCAACCTTCTAGTGATGTATTAAAAATGAGAAAACAAGATTTAACACCCACGGACTTTGATGTTAAACATCTCAATGGGTCTCATGCAACAAAATTAAAACAAATTTTATTAAGTAATTTCGCAGCATTTTCTAAAAATATGAAAACCCTTGGACATACTGACAAGGTTGTACCAGATTTAAAATTTTTAAGTGACTATCCAATTAAGACTTTGCCCTTTCCCATTCCTCAGGCTTTACAACAGGAAGCTAGAGATCAAATTAACCAATTGGTAGAGGCTGGGATTATTGAGCGAAACTGCTCAGAATGGGCTTGCCCAATTTTATTAGTAAAGAAAAAACAAGATGGATCTGGTAAACAGAAATTTCGCCTCGCGTTAGATTTAAGAATGTTAAATTCTATTATTCAAGGTTCTTCTTATCCGTTACCTAAAATTCAAAATATAATAGCTGATCTATCTGCGTATAAATTTTTCACTTGTCTTGATTTCCAACAGGCGTATCATCAAATTGATTTACCGGAACATTTACAAGATAAAATTACTTTCACATCAATGTTTGGCAGTTTCAGATTTAAAAGACTATGTTTTGGTCTTAAAAACGCGGCTTCTCAGTATCAAGCACTCATGGATTCTTTAATTGATGAAATTAATATAGATGGAATTTACGCGTATCAGGATGATTTAATATTTGGTGCAAATAGTTTTGAAGAGACATGTGTCAAACTTGAAAGAATTCTTAGGATTTTAATTAAATATAATTTAACCTTAGCTCCTAGTAAATGTACATTTCATAAGAGTGCTGTAAATTATTTGGGATTTCACATAGAGAATAATTCAATTTCTCCAATTGAGTCAAATATCATTAAAATAAACTCTTTCCCTACACCTACAACAAAAAGACAATTAAAACGCTTTATAGGAGTTGTAACCTTTTATAAGTCTCTTATTCATAATTTTTCTAAATTAATTCAACCACTTATTGAATTGACTAAACCGAAAACAAAATTTGTTTGGAATAAACATCATGAGGATATTTTTAAGAAATTTCAAGATATATATTTTTAAATTCACCTATGGTAAGATTACCGGATTGGAACAAGACTTTCTTTCTCAACACTGATGCATCAAATATTTCTATCGCAGGAGTTTTGATGCAGAAATATGACAATCAATTATTACCTGTCGCCTTTTTCTCTAAATCACTTAAACCGTCTGAAAAAAGATATCCGGCTATCAAACTTGAATTAATGGCCATTTATAAATCTGTAATTGCTTTCAAATATTACTTATACAATAGAAAGTTTATCATTTTGTCTGACAGTGCTCCTTTAAAAACATATAGAAAAACAAATAGTCCTGCTGATTTAACTACTAAATGGCTGTTAGAGTTGTCAGAATACTCATTTGAATTTGAACATATTCCTGGCACTACAAATGTTTTAGCGGATTATTTATCAAGATCAGACTTCTCAAATAATCAACAAAATTTAAAAACAAACCCAGAATTAATATTCAGTTCTCAACCTCTTCCTATCGTACAAGATGACACACATTCAATTAATCAAATTTCCACTTCTACTCAGTCTGTATTACAAAATCAATTCAACAATTTTCTAGTTTCTGGTAATACTCAAAATAAAGATCCCCTTTTGGAAATTTCAAATAATACATTTATATCTGAGCAAAAGAATGATCCAAAATTGTCAATTATTTACAGACAAATTTTGAGAAAAGGTTTTTCAAAAAATAATGATAATTTTTTTATCCATCCAGATTCTAAAGTTTTAATGTACAAGAAACAAAATTTGCATAATAATACTTTTTCATATCTCATTGTTGTACCACATTCTTTAAAATCTAAAGTTTTAACCATTTCACACCTTTCTCACTTTGGGTTAACAAAAACATACGAATTTTTATCAAATAGATATTATTGGAAAGGTATGTACACAGACACTTTAAATTTTGTTGCTTCGTGTACTTTATGTTTACAAAATAAACATCATAACACACCACCAGCTCCTTTACAACCCACCTATACTCCAACACATCCAGGGCATACTATTAGTGTCGACTTGGTTGGTCCTTTTATAGATGGACATTCAGTTTTAACTGTGATTGACCATTTTTCGCGACACATTGAATTATTTCAATTAAAAGACACTTCTTCATCAAAAATAGTTAAATGTTTATTTAATTACATTACAACATTTGGTAGACCATCAGTAATATTATCGGATTTAGGCAAACAGTTTACATCAACTATTTATAATATTTTTAATGATAAACTTGGCATAAAAATTTTACATTCATCTGTTGCTCATCCTCAAAGTAACTCTATTTCTGAGAGGATAAATAAATCTATAAAGTACTCAATTAACACTTTAATTTCTGAGGGGCATTCTTTTGAAAATTCACTAGCTATACATAAATCACTTTACAATGGTTCAACACATTCATCCACTTTGTTTTCACCTAACCTACTGCATTTTGGTAGGGAACTGTCTTTAATATTTGATACATTTGATCAATTTATAAATCAGCCATTTTTGGATAAAAATGTAGACATATATAAATTATTACACGACTTAGATAACATCTATAGCAAAGCATATTCTAACATTAAAGAAAATCAAGACAAAAGATATCAAAATTTTCAAAAGCGTGCAAAACTGAGGCCTGTTGCTGTTCATGATGTTGTATACTTGAAATCAATAGATAAATTTAAACCCAAGTATTCTGGGCCATTTATGGTTGTACAAAAACACTCGCCAGTTTCCTTTTCCATTAAGAGATTACATGCACCTGATAATAAAGCTTTCAGAGTCCATATTGATAGACTCCTTATTGCTCCGCCTCGACGTAATTATTTGTTTACTGAACCCAACTCCAATGTAACACATAATATTGGCAATAATTCTACACATCCTTATAACTTAAGAAATCGCAATTAATTTTTTCACAAAAAAAGTTTGAATATATTTTGCTTCACAAATGCATTTTCCAATGGCCAAGGGAGTGTATTTGTTTGCTGTGCAGGAACTCGTCTTTATTTATTTTATTATTTTTATTTTTAGATGGCTGGTCCACTGTTTTTTATATTTTTCTTTTGATGTAAAGACTATTTCTTGCATTGCAGTGTTGTTGAATATATATAATATTTATAAATAAGATGCATCTAAAAAAAAAAAAAAAAAAAAAAAAAAAAAATGAATGATTCTAATGATAACATAAATGCTTGTAGATCATATTTTGAATTTCTAAATTAGTAATCAAGGTGTTATTTTTATTTAATGTTTACTATATCTTTTTATTGGGTGAAGGTTAAACAAAAGTAAGATAATTGAAATATATTTAATATAGATATTTCATTGGAATACAGACTAAGTTCATAGGAAATTAATTATTAATGATAATAGTGTTAACAGTATACATACAGCTAAATTTTATAAGTTTCCAATTGATTTTTGGTGTACAACATGTGTTTGGTTTGTTCAATATCCAATCCAAATTTTTATTATTTTGGCACTCCCTCTCATCACTCAAAATTTTGTCAATTTGTTTTCTTTTACTTATTTATTACCCTATCCTAGATATATGTTGTCTCGTTCAAAAATTTTCTCCCGGGAGAGCAACATTGGATATGTGATGAGAATCTATATTATTGTTGATATTAATTTTTCAACATTTTTGACACTTAATTAATCGGTTTCGTGAAGTGTCCCTACAGGGGTCTGTGGATTCTGCTGGGGGACGGAGGCCTGTGCCTAACAGTGCAGGTCTTTCAACACGCCCTGTCCCGCTAAGATGTTAGCCTTAAGTTAACATCATTACACTTACTTTTTGTAAGGATTAAGGGAAGATTATTTTTTTTGACTGCCAATGGCGTCCTTTTTAAAATCTTTCCTGTGTGGTATACACGAAAACTTTTCTGTTCTTTACTTTTATTTATTTTTTTTGTACATAGTTTTGTTTAACGTTGACCAATATGTGTAACCAAGGTGTTAGACAAATAAATATTACAATAATATGTTGGAACCTTTAGTATTACAACAATGTATATGCATATGTGTAATTTATATATTTTTTTCTTCTCTATTTCACTATACATATTAGTGTGAAAATTTAATATTTTGGAATGTAAAAATCTAACGTTAGTAAATGTTGATGTAGCATTATTTGCTATGTTCATCAAAAAGAGACTCTTTCACAAAAAAACATTTCAGCTGAAATTTTTGGTGGCATATAAAAAAAAATACTATAGACTATATTGAACTGCAGTTGAAATTATTTATAGAAGCCACATTTTTGCGCCTGTCATGACAAGGTGTTTCTCTTAAAGTTTTTGGTTATACTGATATTTTTGAAATATGTGTATTTTGTATTTTTGAATTAGTGTTTATATTTCATATATATTTTGTGTGTTCAATATTAAGCATTCATATAATTTTTACTTATGATGTAATATCATTTTTTTAAGTGTGCGTCTTTGGTAAGTGCTTTTGAATATTATTGTTTGTATATGCATTTCTATACAGGAGGCGAGGAGGAGTTATTTTTAATTTTTTTACTAGTCGAAGGGGAGCTATATGTGTGAGTGTTCTCACACATGTGTCCTTTAAAAGCTTATTTATTTATCCAAATTTAATATATAACAAAAAGGAGGGATTAATATAGATTAAATAAAATAAATCTTTTTAAATTTATCTAACTCAATTAATTAATTATAGAGAATTTCCTGTTTTATTTTTAAATCAAAATTTTCATTTCTTTGTTCTTCTATCGTTAAAAACACATTGATCTAGGAATAAAATAAAGCAATTTTTATATTGGGGTTTGTGAAAAATAGTATGTGTATACATTTTCCCCGAATGGATTAAATCAATTTAGCTATAATTATTTATTTTGGAGAGGGTAATTTAAAATTCGTATCAGCCTACTTCTAACACAAATAGCTATTAATAAAATAATAACTGTCATTTCAATTTATATTTATCACGCTAGTGTTTACATTAAATCAATTTAGCCGTAATTATTTATTTTCAGAGGGTAATTTAAAAAGTCGTTATCAATCTTTTTCTAGCATATACAGCTATTAATAAAAAAAATAATCATTTGATTTCATGTTTATTACCCTTGTATGTTTATGTTAAAAAACCTATTATTATTTCAAGAGGGTCATTATAATTCTAAAAATAGATTTATAATGATGTTCGATAGTCTGGGCGTCACCTTCTTTGTTCATTGAGAGTTGAAGGTCATTTGGCATGGCTTCTCAATGTCAAATCGATTTAATATTTGTAACGAACTTTTTATATTCAAAATTTAGTATGAATATCTTAGAAGAACAAAGAAACAGTTTGGCATTCTTTTGGCTGCATTTCAAAGATGCCAATCTCCGGGGTTGCGATTTTAAGCTATCTGTGGCTAGCAGATTTAGTGTAATCTTTTCGCTTTTGACCAGGTACTAAGTAGACGTAAATTTTTGAGGTCCTCCTCCCTCTCTGTCTAGTTGATGGGGATAGAATTTTTGTATCTGCTTACGAATATAGGAATGAAATGTAAAGTTACTGGTGACTGCAACCTGAATATTATATTGCTGCATTAATAAATCACAGTACTAAAATGATGTGTCCTGATTATTTCGAAGTAAATACTTCTACTTTATATTTTTAACGATTCTACGATCCGGCTTTTGTGTGTGACGAACCTGACTGTGCTAGGCAATAGCATAATAATGTAAACCAATGTTTGGTAATTTGAACTGGCAAGGTGAAATAAATTTGAAAATACATGCGTAAAAAACGAGCACTAGGCGGGACAGACCGAATAGTTCAAATATATTCACGAACCTGAAAGTTAGACAAACAAGTACAGTTTATAAACACTATTCAGCTTTGTTGGAAAACATTAAAGTATTATGGAAAAAAAAAAAATTCTAGAACTGATGCAAGTCGAATAATTTATTTTAAGTTCCTTAAAAAAAATTCTTTATAATCAATTATTGTCACATTTAATAATATGGGTCACTTTTATAATTTCACGCATAAAAAATTAATTCAAAATTAAATGAATAATGAATTTATAATTTTATTGCATTCTATATCTAAAAGATAAAATGGTGATTAATTTGTGAGATATAAAGTACACGAAAACTAAATAAGCAATGTTTCAAAAAGTTTGTATTTTTACACATATATTTAAAGAATGATATTGCATTTAAAAGAACCCCTGTACAAAAATATCCAATGATTGCATGGGGCTTCCATAGTAAATTTAATATATGTTCTTGTTTTAAAAATATGTAATTTAATTATGAAAAATTAAACGATTATGACCAATATAAATGTTCTAAAGGCAAAAATCAAGTAAAACCATATTCTGAGATTTAGGTAACTTCCAGCTCGCTGTATGATAAAAAATACATATAAGATAAACGCACCAGTAGTGGACACTTTTACTTTTAAACCCAGAAAATAAGCTACCTAAAAATTCTGAAGATTCGAGCAATGTTTAGGAAGGAAGTTATAGTCCTTTACTGTTAAACCCTTTAACAAAAAATAATTCCGGCCATTAGTTTTAAAATAATGTTAGTTTAACTAAAAAAAATTGCACTTTTTGTGATTTTGCCGTTTTCTTATAATCACTTTGAATAAGGAAATGGAATTTTATTTGCTTGCTCTCTGCTTATTTTTAACTGATTTCTTCTACCTTTTGCTTTCATATGACTAAAATAAGTATGCAGAATTCATTTATTGTGCTCTTTTTTAAATCTTGTATTAACACATAGTATTTGTATGGGTGTCTACTACTGGTGCCAAAAAATGTCATCATGATAAATAGTGGACAGCCCTGTCTACTACTGGGTCATGTGACTTTAATGCCAGATCCAGTAGTGGACACAATTCTGTAATCTAGCAATTTTAGAGATGAATTTTAAAGCAAAAATTCAAAGGGGTCCACTACTGGAACAAAAAAGGGCCCATTACTGGGTTCTTAGTGTGTCCACTACTGGCTCATTTTAAGTTCTTCAGATTTTTTATTTTTTACATATATAAATGCTACAATTAGAAATATTCATAATACAGTCGTGTTAAGAAAGAGTTAGTAAAGGTGTGAAATATTAATTATTTTTTGAAACTCTAAAATTTAGAAAATTACACAATAAATAGCCTGAAAATGTCCTTAAAGTGTCCAATACTGGTGCGTTTACCTTAAATGTTAAATGTTAAATATTAATTAAGACTACTGAATGGAATTTAGGTAATTTCTTTGCCAGCAGAAAGACCTTAAATAGAACTTTCTTTGTAAAATTACTTTTAATCCTTCAAAGGTAATTATTATTACAAAAAAGTACCTTTTCAGTGACGCTTTTCACGTTGCCAAAATAAAATAATAATTTCTAATATAGATTTCTAAATATTACAAAAATTGTTTAAAATATTCTGCGTATAATGGCTATTTACTAAACAACGTATTTACAAAAGAAAATTATAAACAGAATTGTTTGAGTTTACAAAATATATTTAACTTTATAAAATAGTTTTAACTTTACAAACTTGATCGAAATACACATTATTTTTCAATATCGCAGACATTTTTAATAAACTTAATTGTGTATTATTTCTAATTACTTCTCTATTTATCCATTTCTTGTCATTAGATATTTCAGAAGGGCTCGTTTTACGGAGTATTTAGATATTATACAATGAATTATATTACCGAAAGATTGTATTTCTTTTTCTTTTAGTTTGCAAGAACTGCATAATAACTACAGTTTGTAAATTATCCCATGTCTTCTATCAGTTTTATAATATTTCAGGTGTCATTTTAACGTCTAATTCTCCCCAGTTTTTCTACACAAGCAATCGACCTGCATGAGTAATTGTTTTCGCAAGTTGTACTAAAAAATTTGTCACATTAATAATTATAAAAAATGGTCTACGAAAGTAATAGCATCGAGGAGCAAATGTGCTATTTACTGATTACAATGCAATACTAGAGTGTTCATAATTATATTTTCCATGTACAGAATCTGGATTGTGTCGAATACCAAACGATCAGTTCAAGTAAAAGAGCCAAAAGTGCCAAAGCATATCCACAAAAAAGACAGAAAAAAGCACTTGAGATTTCTGTAATGGACAACTTATAATCGAAGTCAAGATTAATATCAGCATAGGCATAATTAGTATAGGGCAGAGATCTGAAAAATACCTCTCTGTCAAATATGTTGGAAATTAAGCCCGCAGCGTTTAATCTGCTTATTAATTTATTTAATTGCTCTGTACAGCAAAAGTTCCGTCCGATTGCTATAGCTGAAAACATCGAATAAAATATGTCATCAGATATTAAATATAAATCTTTAAGATACTCGATGTCTGTTTTTGGTGCAATAAATGCAATTCCAGCGTCAGTATCTCGTAGAGCATTTGGAACGTCATAGGAAAATTTCTTAATATTATTTCCAATAATTTGCAGTGATACGTCAATTGAATTTTGTAAAGATTCGGGAAAATATGTACTCGGGTATGTAATACATTCATATCCTTCATGAACTATTGCTGATGACAGCTCTTCAATATTTCGTACGCCTTTTAGCTGAGGAAAGGCAAGAAATGATAATAAGACTGCTGAATAGCAGTTACTCAGGACAGTTATCGTAGTTATCCACAAGAGCATTATGATACTTTGACCCTGCTTTTTTGTTACAGTGGTTAATGGTTGACGAAAAAATGGTCTGATGACATCTAGAACAAGTTTATTAAAAGCTATCTTCATCTTGCTGGTTAAATAAAGCACAAAAGGTAATATTATATAGCAGATAAATAAGATTGTCCATATTCTGAACGAAAACGGGCGAATTAGAGTAAAAATATCGAGCGAGTACTCTGGTTTCTTTGTGATGAAAGTGATTTCTGAGACAAAAAAAGGATTGCTAAAATTTACTGCTTTAGCTCTTTCTTCAGTCATTCCTATACTACTTACGGCCAGGTCAGCTTCTCCACGTGTTATCATTCCAATCAATCCTGACCAATTTCCACTTGGCTGAAGGCGTCCGAATTCCGCATTGGTTAATATTTTGCATTTTAAACCAAGTGCCTGGCACACTAGTTGGGTCAACTGTGTGTCCATACTTGGTATTTTTCTTGCGTTATCGCAACTTATATAACTATTGCATACATAGATAAATTCTATTAAGACTGCTATTTTATGGCATGCTTGCGAATCCATGAAACCGCTTTGCTATGACGCATGTAACTTTTTAAAAATGAAGTTGATAAATAATTTATCTTTGGTAAGCTTTCAGCATGTATGACTTTTTTTTTTTTATTGCTAGTGAATATAGTATGAAAAGAAATGTATTTTATTTATTCGTGAAGGTAAATCAATATATGTAAAGGTAAATTCATTGAACACTTTTTCTTTACATCAATTTTTAAGGTCAGAAAAACGACAATACGTTATAATATGTCATCATTACATTAGATATCAATTACATAACCGAACACACACACACACACACAAAAAAAAAAAAATGCATTTTATTATTTTTATTAAAGATACGTAAAAATATAAATTCGAAAAGAATGATAAATGTACTCTTTTGTTTGAAACTTTTCTTTTGGTCTTCAGATACTTTTAGACAGTTTCTATCCAGATTAGTATAATTTCGTAGATAAATTATAAGCTTAAAAAAAAAAGTTTTTTTTTTTTGAAAACTTAATGACAGTTTTTTACTCTAGAAGAATTCGAAAATTCAATTATTTAACTGACATAGTATAAAAAATACAGCAATACTTTATAATTTAAAAATGATTTATGTGTAATTAGTTTATCAATGCTTATTTCCCATCGTTTGGTACGGAAAATCATAAAATTTATTACAATGCGTGATATTGAAAATGAAATTTCCTGAAACCAGTTATTGTTTCAAGTCAGTTATTGTTTCAAACATTATTTTTGTAAGATGTTTTTAACAAACAAATTAAAAAAGATAGTTTTGCATCTATATTGTTATTGATAAATAAATAAATAAATAAATAAAAATAATAATAATAATAATAATAACTAAAAAAAAAAAAAAAAAAAAGATATTAAGCTTTTTGTTTTTTTACGTGGCTTTATAGTATTAATAATAATAATAATAATAATAATAAAATATTGCTTAATAATGTAAATATATATATAGTTAGATTTTGCGAAATACACTCAGATTTCATAAACGAGACATTTGGTGCACTTTTTGCTGAAGTTCCTTTCAATTTATTATTAGAATATTAAAATACATGCTTCACTAATAAGACATGATAAAGTTGGAATTTCTAGCGTTAATTTTGAATGCTAAATCGAACAATTAATATACTTAAATAGAATACTGCTTGGAGTTAACCTTTAAATCGACAGAGAGAGTACACAGGATATTCGAAAAATCCTGCCTTTGGCTCATATTCCTTAAATATTCGCCCTATGCATTCATTTAAAAACGTGATATAAAGAGGCACAGAATTTCACAAAATAGATAAAAATAGCAGGGTATTTTTTTTTTTAACTACAAAATAACAATTTGTTTACGATCCTCATTTTTTTTTTTTTCGATGACTAAAAGTGGTCCACATACTAATACGGTAATATACAAAATTTCAAAATTGTATAATTAAAAATCTTGCACATATGTTTAAACAATATTTTTAAAGGAGTTAGTCACAAATTAAAATGCAAAAATGCTCATTCATTTATCTTTATTTTTTACTGGTAATTTTTTTGAAATGTTATATTGTCTACGTCTGAACCGTAACTTTTTTTCTCTCCCCCACCTGTTTTATCGTTGTTTACTCCCTCAAGCATTTCCCCCTATTTATTTCCGAAGTAATTTGTTTTCTCCATAGACCTATTATAAGAGTGGACGGGACAATGGCAATCTTTTTTAGTGGCAAAGATAACTCATAAAAAGGTCACGTGAATGCTGATCTACAGGAAGCCAATATTGAAATTTACTCGCCATGCTCTAAACTCTGCTTTTTATTAAGCAGACGATATTTTCCCCTTTTCATTGAAAGTTCTTTTTAAAATTTTTATTGTTAGATTGTTTCCAATTTAAAAAGAATTTTATAGCAAGAAATAATAATTAGATGTACTTTAAAAACCCTAGTTATGTAAAATAAGGATTTTATTTCACAGGTAAGATTCTTTTTAATATTTTATTATTTCGTTCTTTTTAAGTAATTATTCTTACAAAATGCTTATAATTGCTATACTTATTTCTCTAAATTAAATTAGTTTAACTATATTATATCTTATATTATTTCAAAAATGTCCATAATTATTTATGAGAGTTAAAACGAGTATAGACGAAACAAAGTTATAAAAACTTTTGATCTTTGTTAGATGTTAATAACAAGGTAAAAATAAAGTTCAGCAGCTGCAATATTTTACATTAGTTTTGCTGAAAGAATTTGTATCTTTTAATAATAATATATATATTTGTATTCAAAACAAAAATTGCCAATAACGCGATAAATGCCAAAGTAGGTAATCTTTTTCAACATTCACATGGTTTCATCTTTGCACCTTTTCTTATATTCCCTTAATAACGGATCGCTCCGTCCACTCTTATAATAGGTCTATGGTTTTCTCCCCCCTTTTTCCCTTTTCCTCTTTGCCCTTTTCCCCCCTTTTCCTCATTTTTTCCCCTTTCCCCCCATTTTTTCCCTTTTTTCTATGGCTTAAGGCAGATCCCCCCCCCCCCTTGTTTATAGAAGTTTTTATGGAAGAATAGTGAAAGTTTGTACATAAATTTAAACAATTTTATTGGTAATATATATATCAGTAAAATTATTTAACTTTTATTGGTATTTAAAATTTATTGGTATGTGCTCCATATATGGAGCACATTTCTCTCATTGGGCATTTTTTACACAAATAAATTTGAATTCTTTCAAATTTATACCATAATTTCTTTAATTGATTTGCATATGGACAATTTATACTGCCTGTCAAAAATCCATATTTAAAGAATTAAAGCATGGATTAAAATTTTCGAAATATACTTTATGTGTATTTTGGATCCCTGCTACTCCTTCAGCTTTTCTTATAATGAAATGTGGTTAAAAATTCTGATTAGAGTAGAAATGTTTACGCAAACCTTACACAATCGAATGTGAATGTTTGAAAACTTCATAATAACAAGCACTGTCTTAGCCCGTTATTTCCTCTTATCATAAAAAAATGGTTATATATTTGAAAATCCGAAGTTAAAATAAATATGAATAAAAAATATTTAAATAACCATTTTCAAAACATATTTTATTATTGAACTTCTTAACATAAGTTCAAATTATATAAATAAAATGGCATATTTTATTTAATTTCATTAAAACTAAACTTATTACTTCATTAAACACTATTTTGAGGATTAGCTACATTAAAAACAATGATTAAAATTTTAAACCCAATTAACAGCTGTTTGCAAAATTAATTACTTAATTTTAGTCATCATTAAAGTTCTTTTTACATTAACTTCACTGTTAAAGGTTTATTTTCCTCCATAATATTATCTGAAAACTATTCTCAATAAAATTTCAAATTTGCAATGCTTTCTTAATATTGTGATTCTTTATTCAAGTTTTTTTTCTTTTGATAATAAAGGAAATTTTTCATTAAAATACACAGAAAAAAATTTTAAAAAATTAAATAATAATAATAATAAAATTATACAGACACGACATTATTTCATTATTTTAAACATGAAAATCTGACATTGACAGATTTTAATTTAGTGCCAGAGGTCTACTGCTAAACTTGTTAATATCGATAAATTCTTCTTTAGTTAATTCGTGACGATCTAAATTCCATGATAAAGTTTTCATTAAATCAAACCAATGTGTTTCAGCTGCAGATATTGTAACAAATAACGTTGGAAGTCCAAACTGTCTTATAGCCGCAAAACAACGTTTTTTCTCTTTTTCCCAATGAGGGGGAGGTGTGCCTTGGGGGGGGACTCATGTCAAAGGTGTGCCTTGGGGGGGGGACTCATGTGAAAGTTGTACCTTGGGGGGACTCATGTCAAAGTTGGGCCTGGGGGGACTCATGTCACAGTTGTACCTTGGGGGGGACTCATGTCAAAGTTGGGCATGGAGGGGACTCATGTCAAAGTTGTGCCTTGGGGGGACTTCATTCACTAAATCCCCATTCAATAAACCGACTGAAATAGGCCATTAGCACTATTAAGAGTGTATTATAAAAATTCGACAACGCTGTACCGACTGAAATAGGGGTACCTTGGGGGGGACTCATGTCAAAGTTGGGCCTGGGGGGGACTCATGTCAAAGTTGGGCCTTGGAGGGACTTCATTCAATAAATCCCCATTCAATAAACCGACTGAAATAGGCCCTTAGCACTATTAAGAGTGACGTATAAAAATTCGACAACGCTGTACCGACTGAAATAGGGGTACCTTGTGGGGGGACTCATGTCAAAGTTGGGCCTGGGGGGTCTCATGTCAAAGTTGTGCCTTGGGGGGACTTCATTCAATAAATCCCCATTCAATAAACCGACTGAAATAGGCCCTTAGCACTATTAAGAGTGACGTATAAAAATTCGACTACGCTGTACCGACTGAAATAGGGGTACCTTGGGGGGGACTCATGTCAAAGTTGTACCTTGGGGGGACTCATGTCAAAGTTGGGCCTGGGGGGGACTCATGTCAAAGTTGTGCTTTGGGGGGACTTCAGTCAATAAATCCCCATTCAATAAACCGACTGAAATAGGCCCTTAGCACTATTAAGAGTGACGTATTAAAATTCGACAACGCTGTACTGACTGAAATAGGGGTACCTTGGGGGGGACTAATGTCAAAGTTGGGCCTGGGGGGGACTCATGTCAAAGTTGTGCCTTGGAGGGACTTCATTCAATAAATCCCCATTCAGTAAACCGACTGAAATAGGCCCTTAGCACTATTAAGAGTGACGTATAAAAATTTGACAACGCTGTACCGACTGAAATAGGGGTACCTTGGGGGGGACTCATGTCAAAGTTGTGCCTGGGGGGGTCTCATGTCAAAGTTGTGCCTTGGGGGGACTTCATTCAATAAATCCCCATTCAATAAACCGACTGAAATAGGCCCTTAGCACTATTAAGAGTGACGTATAAAAATTCGACTACGCTGTACCGACTGAAATAGGGGTACCTTGGGGGGGACTCATGTCAAAGTTGTGCCTTGGGGGGACTTCATTCAATAAATCCCCATTCAATAAACCGACTGAAATAGGCTCTTAGCACTATTAAGAGTGACGTATAAAAATTCGACAACGCTGTACCGACTGAAATAGGCCTCTAGCACTAATAATAATATATCTATATCTATATTTGTTGATTTTACATTTTATTCTAGCTTATGATTTTCGACCAATGAAAATCATGTTAATTTATCTTGTTCTAAAAATAATTGTTCGCTTTTTGTTTCGGAAGGTCATATAATTTATTTATTAAACCAATTTTAAAGAATTAATGTTTATACTTTTTTATAAATTAAAAGAAATGACACCTTTGATGGCACCGCTGAATAATTCACGTAAAAGTTATTACGCTGAGAAAAAAAGTATATACCGCCTTTATCTAGAATGAATAAGTAGTCACTTCCTAAATTCCTAAACTAGAAATATAGATTTCAGAGCTACGTATTTAAGGCATGCCAATAAGCTGAAGACAAAATGATCTAGAATTTCTAGTCTATACTTTTTTAGATGCTGTAACAATATTCTGAATACTATGAATCCTTTGCATTGCGAGAAATTTACGCTTGATTTTCTAGAATTGGGTTATAAACCAAGATTATAGTTTCTAAAACTTACTTCTTGTATTCACATTTATTTGTAGAGGTTTTTAAATAAGTTTAACTCTTCGGTAACATAGGCAAACGCTCTAGAATTATAATAAGGGTTTCTAGAACTCGCTTTCAAAGGGGAGTAGAAATTTATAAGGATGGTATGGAACTACTTTTACTAGAGCCACTATTTAGATTCTAGATGTCAGTTACAGAACTTTTCTCAGTGTGTTTCTATTTAAAATTTATAAATTGAATTATTTTAGGTTTGTTCAATAAAATATATATTCTGCAACTTATTCTTATAATATTCCAATGGTTCATATTCTTATAATATTCTCATGGTTCATATTCTTATAATATTCTCATGGTCTTATAATATTTTCAACTTATAATAATCTAACGGTTTTTGATAAATTTTTTACAGATTTGAAATCTTTAAATTGCGTTTTCACAGTTTGTATTCATGATCTTCAAAATGTTAAAACATCTACAATTATTTAAGAAAAGACTTAAAGTTTTGGATATTTAATATAACATATTTAAAAGAATTAGTGACAGATTTTGTAATATCTTTAATTGAAAAATAAATAAATAAATAAAAATATAACAAAAAACATGTATTTTTTGTTTTTTTTTCCTTCAAATTTTGCATAGACATGCACTGTTTAATTTTTTCTCGAAAACTAATTAATAATTTTCAAAATCCATAAATTTCAAAACTCATCCCTAATTCTTTTACCCCCCCCCCCCCCCAAAAAAAAAAAAAAAAAAAAGTTCTTAAATATTTGTAGAAGTTTTAGAATTTTGAAGATCATGAATTCACGAAAAAATGAAACTGGAAAAACGCAATTTATAGATTTCAAGCCCGTTAAAAAAAAAAAAAAATAGTTAGGAATTGTAACCTTTATAAAGATATTTTCTTTGAATTTACTGTTTGCACATTTTCCTCAGGTAGATTTAAAAAAATATATATATATAAGTACGTGAACTACACATGGAATTTAAAATCAGAACATAAAATAAATTTAAAAGTATATAAAAGGTTATAAAGTAATTACACTTTTATATTAGGAATGCACCTTGTACAATAAAATTATAAACTCTGAAAGTTAACAGCATATCGATAAATTAAAGTTTTATATCGAATATATACTATACATATTATTCCACGATTGCTATTCTTAATTTTAGAAGCATTTTACTTTTTTAATTTCCATAAAATACTTTTCACACTTATTCTTATAAACTACTTGAAATTTTTTATTGTAAGCGATGTTTTAAAGAACAGTACCTTTAATATATTAACTTTAGAATGCTTTGTGTTTAAAAATAATAAGAAGAGAAAAATAAATAAATGAATAAATAAACTATCGGTTTTTTGGTGCTTAATACATTTCATTTAGTAATTGGAGAGAAAAAACAATGCCTTTACGTCCTTCATCTAATAATACTTTTGAAAAATATAATCTGCTGAAATTTCAAATAGTATTCGATAATTTTAGAAATATTATCCTGGAGTATGGAAAAGAAGCTTTCCATTAAAATTTATGGTATATTTTTGTTTTAACGGAAAGAAATTCCAATTCATTATCAACTTAAAGTTTTCTGATAATCGAAATACGGAAAAAGAAATGTGATACTAATATTTGCTTAGTGTAATGGAAAGAAATGACGGAAAAGAAATTTTTGAAATAACATCAGAAATAACGAAATGAATATTTTGTAAATTTAAATTAAAAACTTTTAATATACATTTTACATTCTCTTACCCAGATAAAGAACAGTTTTTAATCGAATTTTTGAAACAGAGTTTCTGATATAGTTAAAAGTTTTGATGTCACCTGAATCCAGAAATGAAAATTTTACTGGTTAGTGTGTAAGAAAAAGGTTACCAAAAAATCCAATCTCGGTATTCTTATTTTTTATCATAAAAATATATTAATTGCAATATATTTTTTGAAATCGGTTAAATAGTTCGTATATAGGGGCATTCAAAGTAATTCAAATATGTTACATGTAGGTGCTAACTTCTTATTGATACATTTACATCTTCTGACAACATTAAATAAAGTGAAATAAACATATATTTTTTGTGAGCATAAAAGCAAGTTTCACACAGAATAAGGCATGAAAAACAGTTGCTATTCTTTTGAAGAAATTGCAAAAACTCGCAACAATTGTTTCGTGTCGTAATAATAGCACAACCCTTCGCCAAGCGAATAAAAAACACGAGTGCAGTATTTTTTTGCTGCATTTGGGCCTACCTTTATCTCCCGACGAATGTTGTGCTATTATTTCGACCTTAAGAAATTGCTGTGAGTTTTTTCAGTTTATGGTGTTTACATACAGTTTTTTATTTATTATTTCTCATCAGTAGGCGTACGGTTGTATTTTTTAATTTCTATTAGACCATGATTGGAGAAAACTTTCAACCCATGTAAATCTTCAATTTTTCAATTTTCTGAATAAAATGTCGATTAAAAAGTGCTAGATTTTCTTTTTAGATAGGGATGATTTTGCAATACTTTAGAAATAAATATCCTCTGTATTGGTAAGTTAAAATAAATTTGAAAAATTAAAAGATCTCTAATGTCACAAAAATAAGCCAAATTTATATTACGCGTTTCAGAATAACTACCAATCCCAATTGTTTAGGGATTATAAAAATTCAGGCCATAACTCACTATTTTTATTTTAATCACTCGTAAACATGAATTTTGTCCCAACGTAATTTTTTATTAGTGTATCGCATAAAAAAGAAATATATACTTTTTAAATTCATATTTTAATTATGTGATAGCATCATAGTTGTTTATAAATGTACAAATAAATAAATAAATGAGTAAATAAAAATAAAACTTTTTATCCATGTGTGTATGAATTCATAAATAATAATAATAATAATAATAAATAAATAAATAAATAAAAAATAAATAAATAAAATAAAATAAAATAAACCAAATAAATAAACAAACAAATAAAAATAAATAAATAAAAATAAAAGGAAATAAATAAAAAATTAAAAGAAAATAAATCAAAAATTAAAATAAAATAAATAAAAAATTAAAATAAAATAAAAATCTTTAAAAAACTAATAAGTATCTTCTAAATACCATAAATGATTTTTTAAAAGTATTTTGTAGTTTTATTGAAAATACTAGAATAAAGAAAATCCTCACAAAAGTAAAGAGTGTTCATTGTCTTTCTCCACTTAAAAAATTCGATTTCTAGTCTCGTTTAAATTGCGGAAAAGTCCAATTGATTTAAACAACACGTAACTCAACAATTGACAAATCTAATTCAACCAATACGCGCATCAGAGCTGAAATAGGAAATGAGGAAATAAAGGAAGAATTTCACGTATTTTTAACTATGTTTATTAAAACAAATGGAAAATAAGGAAAATATGGGTTATAAATATTCTAAAATAACAAAAACGAAAATGGATTAGAGATGGAAAAAAGAGAGCTTTTTTTAGTTTTTTCTCTCTTATTCCCCCTCAAATATAGAAAAGAATAAAATATGGCCATAAATTTGACTGAACTTAAACGACTAACAGAATTCTTTTTTTGTAGCATTTTATAAACGTTTCGCATATTTTATTGAATTAGGTAACGATATAGTAAATAAAAAATAAGTAATGAATTTCAATAAATATACCTTCATTAATAAAAATATCTTCAAAAGATACTTGTAGATGCATTAAAAATATAAAAATATTATAGCTATTAGCTCATGCACTTAAATCTTTAAAAAAGCGACATATTTGTGTTTTTACCATAATCGTCTTATAGGTACTTACGTATGACTCCTTAAAATCGTCTAGAAATGGTTCTGACAGATACAGTTGTAACGGTAGTGTTTACAAGCTCTATCTGACTAGCAGCTATCTGATATATAATAGCTGTCTGACTAGCAGTGAGATTTCTATTGCTTTTCAGCACTAAGGTTGCATATTTATCATCTTGAAGTGCAATGTTCCTATAAAGAATAAAGAAATATATTACACTTATATATGCTGTCAATTAAATTATAAAAATAGTAATAAAACCATACTTTTCAGCATATCAAACTATTTAAAATACCTTTATATTCCAAAATATATTTACATTCCGACGTTCCGGATAATATTCAATTTTTAACCATCTTCAAAGAAATGATGTACATAAACTATAAACATAAATCAAATTAAGCCATTCATGTATATTACAAACGCAATCCATAAAGAAATTAATACGTGATTACATAACTTATACAAAAAACCCTCTATATACATCTTAAAATGAGTTAAAAAATGTAAAAAGATCACAATCATGCACATTATACTAAAAATAAAGCTCTTTAATAAAACGGAGTCAATGGATCACACCGCAGGATTGCCAGAAAAAACAACTACAGGGTTACCTTCAATTATTTTAAGTTTAAGAAACGAAGCCAAATTGAGGGGGGTTAATGGATAATGTATCATTACAAATTTCGGATTTCCTTTTTATAATTTCAAAAGATTCATAAAGTAGAGCTTGGTTTTTATTATTAGCACTATACAGTCCGTTAAGAAATTATAAGACCACTTTAATTTTGTAAATTATAAGAAAAATAAAGATTCTAATCATAATTTAAATACATAAAATAACATATTGCTCTATATTTTTTTATAATTATTTAGCAATAACTTGGTATAATGCAATAAATGTTTAATTAAAATATATATTAGAAAAAAGTGAAAAATAACCTGTTAAGAAAATATAAGACCACTTGTCAAAAAACAAAATTGTATTAAAAATTAATATGCTATTGGTCCTCCATTTTTCCTGATGATTTCAAACACTCTGTTTTTCATTGAAGTAACCAGGTGGTTAAGTTCAGTCATAGAAATATTGTACCATTCTTTTACAATGGTTACTTTCAGTTCATTGGCAGATGAAAATTGTTTATTATTAGCATAAACTTTGCGAGATAATATAACCCATAGGTTTTCCATGGGGTTCAAGTCTGGACTTCGACTTGGCCATGGCAAAACATTATTATTTTTTTTTTTTTAACCACTCCTGTGTGGATTTAGATGTATGACAAGCAGCATTGTCCTGTTGAAACATCCAGTTAGCACCACCTAATAAAGATCCAGACGGTATCATATGATCATATAGCATAGACTAATATTGTGTAGAGTTCATATGACCCGAAATCCGCTGTAAATCACACAACCCCTCATAACTGAAAGCTCCCCAAATCATTACTGATCCTCCACCCATTTGTCGACTGAAGCATTCTTTTGGTTCTTTCCTCAAGTCATGCCAATAGTGTTTGTAACCATCGGGACCATCAAGGTTAAATTTCTTTTCATTAGAAAATATAATTTGTTTCCACTCATCATCCATTACATGACATTTTTAGCCCATTTTAATATTTTTTATCGATGGAATTTCAATAACTTTAGTTTTTTCTACAGTTTCATAAATTTCATATTAATATTTAATTTAAGACTCTTCCAGACTGTTACATGTGAAGTTTTCATGCTGAAACGTTTCGAAATTTCACGAGTTGAAAGACCTTTTTTAGTTGACAGTCGAAAAATTTGTCTATTATCACGTGCTGTCAAAATATTTTTTCTACCAGATCGTTTTATTTTGTTTGAATAATCTTTTCTAATTATGGCATTATGAATGGCAGTTTTAGAACGGTTCATTAATATCGCAATATCTTTTTCAGATTTACCAGAACCTTTATAAAATAAAATTTTTCTTACTTCGCACTCCGATAATTCTTTACCTCGAGGCATCGTCAAATTAATCGTAGATAACACATTCAAAACCTAAGCCTTTGCTTCTTAGGTAATGCTTTTACGAAATACGGACGCATGCGCTTTATATTGAGTTTGACGTCATGTATAATATGCTAATTTTCTCAGGTGGTCTTATAATTTCTTAATAGTCACAGTCTTTAATTTTTAGTAAAATGAATAAGTTTTAATGGAATTAAATTTAATTTTAAAAGTTGGAATTACTATAGGATGTGTTTTCCTATCAATTTTAAATACGAAGCTAAAAATTTGCATATTATGCTCTCTTCTTCAGAAATGGACCAATACGCTTGTGGTATTATAATTTCTTAACGCCCTGTAAATTACTCGGGCATTTTCAAAATCAGATTCGATGGGATTAGTTTTATAAGTACGTGAAAAAGAAGTGCAGGATCTGTTATATTTTAAATCTGCTATGTTGTTATTATTTTTATAATTTAGCGCAATGTTCCATCTATGATTACTGGCATACTTTCGCATACATTTAAACTTTAGGAAATCTTTTATTAATCGCGAGATGGCACTTTTTAATACTCGCATTACTGTGGCCTCTGTGGTGGCTGTATGACATTTTTCAAGCCCTCCAACTGCTTCTCCATTATCGTAAGCCCTCATGAGATATCATTTAGATGTCTGACCTTAATTATTGCCTTAATTATACATTTGACCTTAATTATTGCCTTAATTATACATTTGACCTTAATTATTAGATTTTAGAAAAGCATGTTTAACAGCATACATCACTATTTTCGTGTCGTATGAATAAACATCTTTCGTGTACTGCATTTTATGGTGATAGCAAATCTTGCTCGAGTATATCCTTAATACTTAATTCTATTATGATTAGTCGTTTTTTACTAAAACTACATTACAAAAGAAAAAAAAAGTCCTTCCTTAGCCATTGTCAAACAGTGTAAAATCTTTTTTTTTTTTTTTTTTTAATTCTGGTTGACTATTAATATTATAAATAATTATTTTTAATATTACATTCATTAGTTTAAATGTGTATAAAATTCTGTACTACGCTGCAATTAAACATAGAGTTTCATGAAAATGTTTGCATTAATTCGTTATCTAGATCTGACACATAATTTTTATCACCGATGCCCACACACACAGACCGGAAAACAGATAATATTTCAAAAATAGTCAAAAAATGCGTTGAGGATTTTTAAGATGCAAAAAATCATCAAAACCGAAAGCGTAAAATTTTCAGAGTTTATTAATTTTTTCTTAATGATATAGAAGAAAGTAAAATAAAAAAGGTGTGTGTGTGTGTGTGAGCGAGCGAGCGAGCGAGAGAGAGAGAGAGAGAATAATAAAGAGAAACAGAAAAATTTCTGTATAATAATTGTAATAACTATGTATGAAATAGACATATCCGAATTTAAATGTTGTAAAAACTATTTATGAGCCCATTTGTTTCTCCCATTTAAACTATTTATATTTCTATATAATGTAAATGAAACTGAGCTAACTAAAATCTAATTTCAAACGGAAGGGAAGGTGGGACATTTACGTAAGTGCTAAACTTAAATAATTTTAAAGCAGATAAAGTCATAAGAAACTATTAAGTAATAAAATCACCAGAACTGAATAAATTTCACTCTTGAATTAGCCTTAGAAATGAGGTCGCTCTAAATCATATTAGTAAATGATAAACGAAGCATTTTTGTAACATCTTTCTATAGAAACTCGAATATTAGCATTCTCGAAAAACTCCATCCTAAAGAACAGACTTCCTTAATTTAGAAGTCTCAGTTTAAAGAAATAAAATAGAGAACGATTCACTGCATATTCTCTAAAATATCTACCTGAACGAAAAACTTCGCAACTTCTCTTAAACTTTTTTCTGTATTTGCACAGGAACTAAACGCTATATTAAATTCGAACGACTGGCAACCTTCTTTTACACTAACTAAACTATTCTATGCACACCAACTCAACACTTCTATGTCTTACCATTTCACCAAGACTACCGCCAGCTAATGCTAGATCCAATTCGTGACATTTTCTTTTTCAACCAAACACTCCATGGACAATTTGACGCGATTTCAAGCACTTGAAACCGAAAGTAATTACATGAGGTCTCACAAATTAGAACATTTTCATAATTTTGATACAATTGTCTCGAACTTTAAATGTCTTTCTTTTAACGAATAAACATACAATAAGATAAAAAATCTACTTTGACATATTTTCTGTTAGTGTTAGAAGTTTTCCTGAAACAATTTCCAAAGTGTCACTCAAAAAAAAAAAAAAAAAAAAAAAAAAAAAAAAAAAATGGAAAATCATGTTGAGAGATTGTCTCTTTGATAATATCAAAATACAAAAAAAGGTTTAATAAAAGTTAATTAACATTTTAAAAGTGTAAATTGATAGAGCACTGCATACGATTTTCTTTAAAAAAGGGGAGGGTATTGTTATTATTATTATTATTTAATTTGTTCAAAAATTAAAAGAAAAGAAAAAATGCTGTTTAATTTAGTTTTTAAAATTGGTAAAACTGAAAGTTGAAGAAAAAACCAATGGCTTGAATAATAAATAAACAAATATTATTAATAACTAGCGAGCTTCGCCCGCTAGCGGGTCAGTATTTTCAAACGAATCACTAAAATTAATGAATCACTAACAGAAACTTTTAGTGTTAAGAAA
This sequence comes from Salticus scenicus, assembly GCA_963930645.1. Taxonomy (NCBI): domain Eukaryota; kingdom Metazoa; phylum Arthropoda; class Arachnida; order Araneae; family Salticidae; genus Salticus; species Salticus scenicus. The sequence goes on along the minus strand of OZ005654.1, from coordinate 293,251,709 downwards.
AGAAATTAAAAAAAAAAATCATTTCTGATTGGGTAAAAAGTCGGGCCGGGTCCCCACTGCCTTCGGCAGCGCAGTCGCGTGCGCGCTGCGCGCACAACTTAAAGGATACACGCGCTGCGCGCGCGTATTCATTCCCTGACATTAAGTTCCCCCTAAAAAAAATTATTTCTGATCGGGTAAAAACTCGCACCGGGTTCCCACTGCCTTCGGCAGCGCAGTACAGTGCGCTCTGCGCGCGCACAACTTAAGGGATACACGCGCTGCGCGCGCGTATTCCTTCCCTGACCCTTCGTGCCCCCTAAAAAAAAATCATTTCTGATCGGGTAAGAACTCACACCGGGTCCCCACTGCCTTCGGCAGCGCAGTCCCGTGCGCGCTGCGCACGCACAACTTCAAAGATACACACGCTGCGCGCGCGTATTCCTTCCCTGAGCCTTTGCGCCCCCTAAAAAAAAATCATTTCTGATCCGGAAAAGACTCGCACTGGGTCCCCACTGCCTTCGGCAGCGCTGTCGCGTGCGTATTCCTTCCCTGACCCTCTGTGCCCCCTAAAAAAAATCAATTTCTCATCGGGTAAAAACTCGCACCTGGTCCCCACTGCCTTCGGCATCGCAGCCCCGTGTGCTCTGCGCATATTACAGCGCCATGAAAGAAAACTGATTCAGGACACCTCAAAACGTGTAAATCAGGTGAAAACCTTCGATAATTTAAAAGAACTTTAAAATATCTTTCGAATGATGTATTAAAAATAATTTAATCATAATTAGAAATTGAAATATTGAAATTTGAAAATATTACAGCGCCATCTGGCGGTACAAATTTCTGTATTCCACTGTTCGATTCCAATTCAATAAAGCTTTCCAATGATGTATTACTTATGAAATTATTTTAATTAGTAGCTGAGATACAAAAGAAAACGAATTCAGGAGACCTCAAAACGTGTTAATCTGTTGAAATCTTTGAATGATATAAAAGAACTTTAAAATATCTTTCGAATGATGTATTAAAAATAATTTAATCCTAATTAGAAATTGAAATATTGAAATTTGAAAATATTACAGCGCCATCTGGCGGTACGAATTTCTGTATTCCAATGTTCGATTCCAAATGAAAAAAGCGTTCTAATGATGTATTACTTATGAAATTATTTTAATTAGTAGCTGAGATACAAAAGAAAACCTAATCAGGAGCCCTCAAAACGTGTAAATGGAGTGAAATCTCGCGCGCGGTATACACCTATTTCTTCCCCCACCCTTTCAGCTCCTCCTAATTAACCTATGTATACCAATTTTGAATGGTCTAACTCAATTAGCTGAGATTCAAAAGAAAACCTAATCAGGAGACCTCAAAACGTGTAAATCAGGTGAAAACTTTAGATAATATAAAAAAAAACATTAAAATATCTTTCAAATGATGCATTAAAAATAATTTAATTATAATTAGAAATTGAAATTTTAAAATATTAAAGCGCCATGGATCGAACCGGCCGCGCAGTCCCGTGCGCGCTGCGCGCACAAGTTAGGGGATACGCGCGCGGTGCACGCCTATCTCTTCCCCACCCTTTCAGCCCCTCCTAATTAACCTACGTATACCAATTTTGAACGGTCTAACTCAATTAGCTGAGATGCAAAGGAAAACCTAATTAGGACACCTCAAAACGTGTAAATCTGGTAAAAACTTTCGATAATTTAAAAGAACTTTAAAATATCTTTCGAATGATGTATTAAAAATAATTTAATCATAATTAGAAATTGAAATATTGAAATTTGAAAATATTACAGCGCCATCTGTCGGTAGAAATTTCTGTATTCCACTGTTCCATTCCAATTCAAAAACGCTTTCTAATGATGTATTACTTATGAAATTATTTTAATTAGTAGCTGAGATACAAAGAAAACTGATCAAGGACACCTCAAAACGTGTAATTCTGGTGAAAACTTTCGATAATTTAAAAGAACTTTAAAATATCTTTCGAATGATGCATTAAAAATAATTTAATCATAATTAGAAATTGATATATTGAAATTTGAAAATATTACAGCGCCATCTGTCGGTAGAAATTTCTGTATTCCACTGTTCCATTCCAATTCAAAAACGCTTTCTAATGATGTATTACTTATGAAATTATTTTAATTAGTAGCTGAGATACAAAGAAAACTAATTCAGGACAACTCAAAACGTGTAAATCTGGTGAAAACTTTCGATAATATAAAAGAACTTTAAAATATCTTTCGAATGATGCATTAAAAATAATTTAATCATAATGAGAAATTGTAATATTGAAATTTGAAAATATTACAACGCCATAAAAGAAAACTGATTCAGGTCACCTCAAAACGTGTAATTCTGGTGAAAACTTTCGATAATTTAAAAGAACTTTAATATATATTTCGAATGATGTATTAAAAATAATTTAATCATGATTAGAAATTGAAATATTGAAATTTGAAAATATTACAGCGCCATAAAAGAACACTGATTCAGGAGACCTCAAAACGTGTAAATCTGTTGAAAACTTTGAATTATGTAAAAGAACTTTAAAATATCTTTCGTATGATGTATAAAAAATAAATCAATCGTAATTAGAAATTGAAATACGCGTATTAGAATATTGCAAAAATGTCCGGCGTGTAAAGATAAAATTTAATTTGCAATTAAAATGTAAATATTTTGTTTACTGACGAAAATCGATGAAATTTGAAATGCAAGTTTGTTTTGTGGTGTAAATATTATATACTAAATAAAATGTGTAAAATTTGAAAAATTGAAGAAAATAGAAAATTCCAATTTTTAATCGCAGTACGAAATACGTGACCTCATTAAATATCAGATGTGTTTCCGTTGCAGACTGCTGTAGACGAAAAGTCTGCAAAGCTAAGATTCTTGTGATTTGTTGCCAATATTTTTTTATAGTTTAGTTAATTTTAAAAAATCTAATTGTCCGATCGATAAGCCGTTTAAACCATCGGTTTAAGAAAAAAAAAAGCCTTTTCCAATGGTATCTTGTTTGTAACAATACGACTGATATTTCTAATTTATTTTCCATCTTTTCCGTAAAAATGTCGCTTTTTAAGCATTTAATCATGAATTCTAGGTCATTTTTCGTTAGACAATGGTCGACATTTTAATTAATATCTCCGCTAATTAGATTCGCATCGTTTAGCAAATTACATATCGTACATCTGCGATAAATTCTCTGTCCGACGGTAGCTGTTCGAAGTCCGTGCGACCGTTAGAGGCGGAGCCTTTTCCGTTTCAAGCCGATTCTCACAGACACACACACACACACACACACACACACGCGTACAGATTTTAATAATATAAGGAGATGATGGTACAAATATTAATTATTATTATTGATGTGAATACTAAGACCAGATCAATAATTTTATTTTACTTTAAATTTATGTGTTATATTTAGGAGTATAAAATAATTGCATAAAACTAAAGTTACTTTAGTTAATAAATCTCTTATTTGAAACTTGAAATTACTTTTGTTACTTTTTCGGAAACATGAATAGTGAAAAAATGTTTTGAAATTCTCTAGCCTTTACGTAGAGGGTAGTGATATAATTTCCATTGAGAGTTTATTAAAAAACATATTTTTTATTCTCAATATTATAGAAAGGGCTATTCTCCATAACTATGTTCAATGAATCAAATTTTAATCATTATATTTATTGGTACAATATTTAGAACATTTGAATATCAGATAAATTGTATTGTGAGTGAAATGATATAATACAGGTTACAGTTTTTATGTTTGAAAGACCGCTACTTTAGAATGTAGCGGAAGAGAAGAAAAAAAGCTAAAAACCTCATAGAAATAGCATGGGAAGAAAACCAAAAAAACTCACAATGTCAAGTGTGTAAAAAAAAAAAAGAAAAAAAAAAATATATGAAAAACAGGCTCACACCGGAAGTAATAAAAGGACAAAATTGACTAGAAAAAGACATCGAAGAGCGGGAATCGGGCGGGCTGGGCTATTGGTCCTATCTTCCAGGGTGAACTCTTCTGCTATTAAATATTTAAAAACTTATATATATATATAAACATATAACTTAAATGCAGAATTATGCAAAGTTTCTACTTATAAAAATTGAATACTTTCTATTGGATATTTTTTGACTTTAAAATAATTTCCATAAATTTAGTTATTAAAAGTGATGCTACTTATTCATTTTAGCAGGTTCTAATACAGCTGAAATATGAGTCAGATTTGTCTGTTCTACTCTCCTGAGCTTTAATATTCGTAAACAGTGCATCGCTAAGAAAGTGTCATATGCTATAAAATGTCATTACATCAGGGAAATGCAGTTTAAAGTTTAGTACACAAGTCTTATAGTTCTTTAGAAAGGCACAATAATTTGAAAGCATCATAGTTTATAAAGGTAATTATAATATAAACATTTTAATTATTTTCAATTAATAACCTCATTTATCTCATAAAATCTTTGCATTCCATTTCGTACTAAATATGCTATATGTCCCATTCCATATCTTCTACTTCGATATTCAAGAGCATTGGGATTTATTGATATTCGGGTTGTAATTGTTTAGCAATTGTTTAATTCATTTAGTAATGCTAAACTATTTAAAATTAAATATTGATGTGTGTTATTGAATATTACAACATTATTTAGAGAAGAATGATTTCATGTTTATAGATTTTTAGAAATATCTCACAGAAAAGCGAATAATTAGGATTATTGATGCATCATGTTATGTTAAGAAATAATTGATGAGGTTTCAGAACTTTGTTCATTGAATGCTTTTTAAAAATTTTTGAATATTTACAAATTTCCATCTCTTGCAAAAGTGAAATATCAATATTTTTCTCTAAAATGTTCTTAGTGTTGAAACTTTCATTTCTTTATAGCATATCTTTGCCAGATAAAAATAATTTTATGTTTTTAGGGCTTCACAATGAAAAGCTTCTAATGTTAAAAAATGTTTATTTACTTATATTTTTATTTATTCCATAAATATAATATAGTCAATTTAATTACGGTAAATTCGTTTTATATTATAATTTAGAGCAGAAGTCAGTAATTTATGTGTAATTCATCGTGAAAATTAAATAATGAAAAACAACAAAACAAATGTGTTTAAAATTAAAACACAAGGCTCATTATTAACGATTTGGTTGTTTGGTTGAGTAGGTTTTACGTCGCATTTGTGCTACACTATCTGCGACTGACGACACTTGAATGACGCAGATTATGTTGACTAATAACTAGATTAATTTTCAAGTGTATATATGGAATACAACCTAATTTTAATAAGTACAAATGTTTATTTTGGGGGTAGATAACACGGTTAATTATTTTTAATGATTCTTTTTCTTTTCTTTTTTTTTTTTTAACTTCAAGTAACTTTTTACTTTCCTATCACTATAGTGAGGAAAGTATTGTAATCATGTCAAAAACCCGAATTTGAAATTTTGATGTTTCTATACGTTTCAAGGTCCCCTGAGTCCGTTTTCACTATTTTTACGATGATGTATGTATGTATGTGTGTATGTATGTGTGTATGTCTGTGTGTGTGTTTGTGAGTGAGTGAACACGCTAGCGTCTAAACGCTTTGTTCGAATAAGCTGAAAGTTGGTACGTATATTGTAAGTGACCATAGTACGAACACTATTGATTTTGGTGAATCTAGCTCTTATAGTTCTTTTTTACAGGGACACCAGGAAAAATTCTTTATCATTATGGCCTATGGGACCAAATTTTTAAAAGTGTGATAGCGTCTAAACGCTTTATTAATCTGAGCAAAACATTTGTACACATGTTATAGGTCACAGTTGCACGAACTGTACAGATTTTTATGAATTTAGCACTTACAGGTTTTTTTACAGGGGCACAAAGAAAAATTCTTTATCATTATGCCCTATGGGGCCAAATTATTAAAAGTGTGATAGTGTCTAAACGCCTATTTAATCTGAGCAAAAAATTTGTACACATGTTATAGGCCACAGTCGCACCAACTGTATAGATTTGGATGAATTTAGCACTTACAGTTTTATTTTTTTTATTTATTTTTTTTTTACAGGGACACAAAGGAAAATTCTTTATCATTATGGCCTGTGGGACCAAATTTTTAAAAGTGCGATAGCATCTAAACGCCTTATTCAATTGAGCTGAAAATTTATATGAATATTATAAATCACTGTTTCACTAAATATAAGCATTTTGGTGAATCTAGCATTTATAGGTTTTTACAGGGACACAACGAAAAATTCTTTATCATTATGATCTATTGTCTCAAAGTTCAGTTGTGTTAAATAGAACATCGTGTAATGTATGGAGAAAAATACTCAAGCACTCTATTATGGTTTTCTCTCTTTTGTTTGTTTAACAACTCCTCTTTCTTTATTTTATCTACAAATCTGTTAATTACTCAATGTTCGGAAAGTCGAGTGCAGTCACTCCAATTTTTTTTATTTTTTTTTTAATATAAATAATAATAAAACTTTTACCCGATTATATGTTCATGCATATAAAGCAGACTTCTTTTTTTCTTCTCTGTTTACTTCTCTGTTTATTGTAAGCGTGCCGTCTTTGAGAAATTATACTTTATACTACGACAATTAATTTTCACAGTATTTGCGTATTTATACTCCATCATTTTTACAAAGCAAAAACCATCACTACAAATGTCATTTAATTTCAATAATAGATGAATGCAGAGTTATACACTTCGTTTATAATTACGTTACTACATGTCACTCATGATGTGCATTTTCTATAATAATTTAATCTAGCGAAAAATTTGCTTGTTCAGTTATAGAAAATTCTGTTTAGTGGTTGTTTAAATTATATAATTTTTTAATTTAATTTAATTTTAAAAAATGCAGTGAAAATTATTGCTCTGAGGAACACCAGCGATGTGAAATTTTGTTTTATAAGAGAAGTTGAAAGAATGTTTTTTGTTATTAACCTACACTGCTCAAATTTCGTAATCTTAAAACATAAATAAATTTTTATTAACAAAAATATGTTAATACTTTTATTTATATTACCATAATTTAGAGTTTGTTAAATGCTAAATACCATAATCATAAAAATGTGTAAGTTATAATAATAATAATAATAATAATAATAATAATAATAATAATAATAACTGTTTTCGTTATTACTTCAAATAAGTAATTAATTTAAATGGCATTTTGTTCCTAAATTATATTTAGTCAGACATTTCAAAATTAGTTAATATTTCCTACTTAAAACCTATCATACGTCAAATGTTCGATTTATTTTCACGTTATAGTTTTAAGTAATCGCAGTTTTATCTCAGAATTCTTCCACTTATAATCGATTTTCCGAGGATTCATATATCAACCCTTATGTGATTAAGCGTAAAATTTATAATATCTGTAATAAACTTTAAATTACATAGCAATTTAGAGATGTTAATTTATTATTCACGAAATAAATATATATGTTCAACTGGAATGAATTATGAAATATTTGCTTGACATTTTTTTTATTTTTTATTAAGAAAATTTATGTGCAGATTTTCTAATAATAGGGATATGAACAAAATACCATGGTTTGCGTTTAAGAGACCGTTCTTCAAACCCGGGAAATAATTTATTGCACGGAACAAATAGATGATGAATGAAAATATCTTTATATAAATGAATTTTGTAAAAACCGTATTATAAAAAAATAATATTTCTTTTATTTATTAAATTTTAGTACATAAAAACATAAAAACATGCAGACACACACACACACACACACACACACATATATATATATATATATATATTTATAATTGCAAAAACTGTAATCGGTTGATAAATCTATCCGGATTCATTAGTTTGTTACACAAATCTACACAATTTGGCCTATAGCCATAGAAATTGGCACACTTATTAATCAGTATAAAATCTAACTAACGCCGCACTTTTTAGTTCAATCGGATAATTAGTTTAGAAGATATTAAATAAAAAACCACATATTAACTTTAAAATTATTTTTAAATTATTCAAAATTATTACCAAGCTCATGCCAATAAGAATATTATTATTTACACGAGAATAATAAAAATTGGAATAAACTTCATAGAAAATTAAATTTGCTCATACATCTAGCAAACTTGACGTTATTACAACTTAATATATATAAATATATATACATATTTATTAATAAGATTTTACGATAAATTTATTATTCGCGCGTAAATAAATGTTTTTCTTTTTGCATATGTATATTTTTTTCTCATATTTTCGCCTAACTTCTTTTCTTATGATTCATTTGGTGTAAACTGGGCTTTGGGTACTGCAAAATCTTGGCACATGCATAAAGTAAAATAGAAATTTAAACTATTTGCATACAACATACAATTAGGGCCCCTGGTGACGTATTGTATTGTTGTATGCCTACATTTTACAGAATTGCATTATTTTTTCTCCTTTTTCAACTTGTTCATGCTCTCCATAGTTCCTTTTCATGTAATGTCTGAAAAAGTATTCAGAATATATATATATATATATATAGGAATTCTTTGATATAAAAAATAAATTACATAATAATAAATTACTTACTGAAATTTATGATAAACACAGTGATTTTTGCTTTAAGGTTAATATATTTAGTCATTTCAAATCTTGCTTACACATTTCAGTATTTCAAAACATTATTCTCAACTTTTCGTTTTAGAATTAATAATTAATGCTTAATAAATGTATATGATACTATTCGTATTGGATTTCCCGAACAATTTGTTTATTAAATAATCTATCCTTAATTTTCTACAGTATGTTCACGTTAATACACACACACACACATATATATATATATATAAGTATGTTTTTTGTGTGTATGTGCATGCATATAAATATATAAAAATAAATTAAATTAAAAGCGTATAATATCATTAGCATTAAAGTTTATAAGGTTACACAAAACATTCAGATACATTAGGGCTATAATTTGAAAATGCTAGAATTACACTTTGAGAATGCTAAATGTTTTTAAATTTTCCAACAATATTTAACAGTGATTGCGATTTAGGTCAGTGTCTGTCTGTCCGAGTGTTAGTTTAACTGTTCTGGCTCAAACTTCTGTAAATAATCATACAATTTCTTTAAACTGGTATATGTTATCCAATTTTACTATGATATGTTCCCTAATAGTAAAGATATAAACAGTTTCAGTTATTTACTTGCAGAGACATAAACAAACAAACAAACAAACAAATAAGCATTATTTTCTGGAAAAGCAACATTTGTAAACAATATTTCAATACTTATATTTTGCACACTGCATAATGAAATTGACTTTTATTATTCATGTGCATAAAAACATGTTATCTACAGAATATAGTAAGATTAGTACTGAAGCTTACAGAACTACATAAAAATATTCTGATACTTTAAGGACTATAACTGGAAATTGCTGTAATTGCATATTTATTTGTTTTATCAGTTTTTAATTAAGAAAGATTATGACTTCGAATAGTTTATCTGTATGTCTTCTATCTGCGTTTTAGTTATACTATTATTTAGAGAATTTTTTGAAATTGATTTATTTTATTAAGTTCACTATTGCATGTTTTCTGTTGAAAATGATGTATACAATTTAAGTGACTTATATACAGGGACTAAAAAAAAATGCCAACATATTATGGTCTATGAGAAGTATTTGTTTAACACATATTTAATTTTCTTTATTCTGCACACATCATAAGGGAATTTATATACTTTATTTAGATACATAAAACTTTTTACCTGTAGAATAAAGAATTAATTAGTTGCGCAGTTTATTGGTTTACAAAACATCATAAAGTTGTTAAGAGATATAAGTGGAAATATCACAATGTCATTTTTTGTGACATTTTGCGAGGATTTTTTAGTGCAGTATATACAGTAGAACGTCATTAACGTGAACACGCTTAACGTGAATTACTTTTAACATGAACTGTTTCCACAATCTCCGTGAAAATGAAGATTAGTTTAGTTATATTAAGATTAGTTACATATAGCTCGAACTACTGATAACATGAGCATCTCCCCCCCCCCCCCTTTAAATTCACGTTAACGAATGACTGTAGTGCGTAAGCAATTTTTAAACAATACAGAGGGTTGCTTTGGATTCTTCTTTTTATAAATAAAGCTATGAAAATGCTTTTACGAGATACATTCCCTCTTAGATAAAAATGAAAATATATTTTGTAGAATTACTGTCTTTGGACAATATATTGTAATAAATGAAAGCAATCTATGGTATGATTTTTATTTAAAACTAAATCTTTAAAAATATTATTTGAATGCTTTCATTCTCTCTAAATATATATTTTAAGACGTTATTACGGATTTACACTACATTTAAAGGTTAAACGTTGTAACGGGTAAGAGCAGTTAAAAGTGTTTACAATTTATGTGAATCGTACAATTTTTCTTTGTTGCGTTTTCGTTTGTATTCGCGACAATATAACTACGGCAATGACGTATTTCAAGAAATTATATTTAAGCTTGTATTATCAAAACCACTCAATAACGAATGTCTTACAAATTTACTTTCGCGAACGTCATTTTCAGATGAACAAGAAAGAAAAATCATACGTTTCACATGTAAAACATTTTCATATTTCCCTTTCTACTTACACAATATATTAAGAGGCATAAAAACTGTGTAACATCAGTGAAAAGTGTAAATAACGCATACTAATTAAAAATCATTACTCATTTAGAATTATTTATTTTAAATGTATTGACAATGTAGAAGTCATTGACAATAAAATTAACATTATTTTAATATTCACACCATGAATAAAATACTCTTTAAAAATATCCTAAAAATAAAATTCTGAAATCGATATACTTTTTGAAAAATGATTCATAATATAAAACAGTGTTCATAACGTGCAAGCACTTTTATCTTTCCTTGTTCTTTTGTGTGAACCACCTACTAATAAATTTATTTCAAAAGAATGAATTATGATTCCAATTAATAACAAAGAAAAATCGTACATATAACATCAATAGTGTCACTATTTAATATAATCAATTTAATATAATGAATTCAATAAATAGACATAATAGAACATCATGTATCATGTAGATAGAAATCAATTGTAATATATTTAACAGTTATCTTATGTCCATGTAAAAAAAAAAAAAATCAATTCAAAATGTGTAACATGTAAAAGAAGGCATAAATAACATAAGTTGAATTAGAATTCTACAGTAATTTGGTTAAGCAAATCAATAAATCCCCCCCCCCCCCCCCCCAAAAAAAAAAGAGGAAGAAATATGTATGTTAAAAAAGAAATGTCGAAATTTTACATATATCGATTACAAAAAGCTGCATAAATTCGATAAAACATAATGCATAGCAGAAGACTAGTTTCTGAAAAAATATTTAAAGATGAATTAGTATGACTTTCTGTATTTAAACTTCTGAACTGCTCTTTTTGAATTTTGGAAAACTTTGATCGATTTATTTGAAAACTGATTTTTTTTCGTTGCATACATTTATGAATTGTTGCAGCATGATGTATATTTATGAAGTAAAATATTGCAATTTGTTTTAAATTGAGATAAATTACATTATTATTTTGCGTTCAGATTAGTTTTTTGTTGTGTGTGCTTTATGTGTACAAATAATATTTAAAAATAAGTTAAATAAAAAATATTAATGATAAATGTACTCTTCTCGGAAATTTGGTTATGTTGGTGTGTTAGCGTGGTGAAACGAATAACTTAGTGTTTCTGAGTGAGAATCAAAGTTCCAAAGATTATATTGAAACTTTAAATAGTGAATTTTCGCTCTTTACTTGTGGACTCGGGAATGAATATTCTTTTTACATCAAGATAGATCAAACACACATATTACAATGATAAACGTGGTTTCATGAGAGCAACATGGACTTTACTATGTCCAACAAAACGTATGGATATTAATTCAGTGGAAAATATTTGGAGTATACTTGTTCATGAAATGAAATATGTGGAGGTAAAGGTCAATATGAAACAATCACCAATATCAAATTTTAAGAAAAATGTTTTTGAAATAAACATTCAAAATATTATTGGTTTTATATACGAACCGAACACATGATCTCATCAAGGGAAATGGGAAAAGAACCCTTAATAAAATGGTTTTGGCTTAGATATAAAAGATATTTTCAGTTACTTTTCTAAAGATATAATGCAAACATGCACTATTTTCGTTTTTAGAATTTCCTTTTTATAACTCATAAGACTTGAATATATATGTTCATGCTCTTCAATGACCATATAAAAATTCATGACCATATAAAAATATCAACTTTAAATCTCATGCTACAAAAAAAGGGCTTTGAAGATTAGGCATATGTGTCTTTCTGCTTTTTTAGGCAGTGAAATCAAACGAAATGTTTTCCGAGCTGTACCTATTGAAATACTTACAGCACCTCCAAAACGCTATTTTCGCGATTTCCTGCTAAATAATCTACTTATCCGCAGTATGTTATTGTTGTTTTTGTTGCTCATCCCCGAAGACTGGTAGGACTAAATCAGGTTCATGATATTGTGCATTCTAAAGAAATCGAGAACTAATGAAGGATTGTTCAGTATGATACTGCTTAGAGAGCCCCAGGGAAGCAAGAATATGATCGGGGCAAGTCGGATCAGTAGAAAATTTAAGACAGACTTCAAAACATTTGGAATCACTAAAATATGTCAGAGATCTAAGATGACCAATGAGAAAGAGAGTGCGGGTGGTTTGATCTTCCCTGTTACAATCAAGTACCTGAGAACCAACCGGCCAGTTACTCTGATACCAATAGTGCACTGATGGATAGGTTGACCATATGTCCTCGAATCTCGAGGACAATCCTCGAAAACTACCTTCGTCCCAAAAAAATTACAACACATTTGGGTACGTCGGTTATAAAGTTATTAATGTTTTATTATAATAATTTATTATATGTATAATAAATAAGCTGAAATAAGTTCTTTTAGGTGCTTTCTACATAAAAATTACTAAAATTTTATTATTTCAGGTGATTTAATAATTTATTTATTTTTTGTCCTAGAAATTCAAAGACATCGCCATCTTTGTCCCCAAATTCAATGAAAAAAATATACTGATGGAATACGCCAAGAGGTTTTATTCTTGTTCTTGACCAGGAAAAAAACTGCATATACGTGAAGGGCATAGAAAACATTAAAGCATCCCCAGGGGTGGTATTGGACAGGGTGTCAGCAGTCTCATTGCCCTTGACCTCAACATGGGAAGGAATCATTGTAGGTGAATCTGATGAGACAAGGAAAGGCATTCCAGCTTTTAAGAATATTCACTCCAATATCATCTCTTACACTATAACAGTTAAACATGTGTTGAATAGAGTTTCTGCTGTCAGAAAGAACCAAGATTTCCTTTTTGTCAATGAGTAGTCCAACTGATGCAGCTTTCGTAGTATTCGAAATATTAAAGCTTCACAAAATCCAGTCCTCGGACTTTCTGTTTTGTTTAAGGAAATTTTAAAGTGGCAACGATTTTATTAAAAGTGGAAAAAGAAGACATTAAATGTATATGAGGTCCCTATATTCCTCGGCAGCATCTTCTTCATCCGAATTATTTTGGGTCCGAGTCCTCACTGCATGCGGTAGTACCTTACCCATTGATTCACACACAACTCTCGATCGGTAAAACATAATGGCGGGTTAAGGAAGACGTTTCTATGACAATAAATGCGGAAACAAAATTTCAGAGCGATAGGTTGAATAAGATAAAATATAGGAAGTGAAAAAAACAAAATGGTGGCTTAAAAGGAACGACAAAAGTGGTACGACAAGTAGGATGAGTTATTGCCACAGGTGACGTAAGAAAAAAAAATGGCAGCTTGAAAAATTCTGTATTACCAAAACATTTAGAGACTAATTTTTTTTTCTTCTACTGATCACATTACGATTTCAATAGCTAAAAATCTTTGCCGGGGGATGCGGTTCATATTGAAAAGAAAAGAACTGTACATAAATCAGTCCAGTAGTTTTGAGTCATAAAAAACGTACATAAGAAGAATGCATTTTATATATACAGATTGGCATAATATTGATATAGCTTACCAAAGATAGTATAGACTGCTCCATACTGAAAACGTTGTACTTACAAAGAAACTCCTTCAAGTGTTAATCACCGACTTTTATGAAAAATTACTGGCATAAGATTTAATTATAAGTAGTACACTGTTAAAAATTTCTGTAAATTTAATGTAAATATTTATCCAGAGTCTCTGTAAATTTACAGCAATTCTTAGTTAAAAGTGAATAATCAATATTCTCAATCTTTATTATGCATTTTTACCTAATTTTATTATTTAATTTTTGAATTCAAATTAAAAATGACTGTTTCTACTTTAGAAAAAGCATTCCAAGTCCGAAATACAGTCGGTAACAAAAGTCTCCGAACACTAACAAAAATTCCTATATAAAATAAGTACACTTAATACTGTTTTGTTAAATAGATCCTTGTCGAATCCTGTTTTTAGACTGACTAAGAACAGGATTTGACAAGGATTTATTTAACAAAACTGCATTAAGTGTACTTTTTTTACATAGGAATTTTTGTTAGTGTTCGGAGAATTTTGTTACCGACTGTATATTCTCACCAATAATTAATTAAATTAATATTAGTTATTGAAATGAATGTATAAAATAAGATTTTTAACATCTCCGTTTATTTTTCTCTGTAATTTTACATAAGACTTAAGATAATAGATTACACAGAGTTTTCTGTTGAAATTTATAAGTGTATTTTTCTAAAATATTAGCTACTGAGTCGCCATGGAAAAGCTAGAAAAAATTACTAAAAATGAGAACATGTTTGCAATACCTCTAAATAATCAATTGGCGGTTCCATTTTTGCGATTTTCATGTTAAGAAGATTATTTACATGTAGATGTTCTATTGCTTTGCTAGCCCAACGAACTTCATATAAGCTCGAACACTTGACAGTGCACAAGAATTTAATGAGGGTCAGGCAATCCAAAACCCAAAATTTTAGAAAACATTATTCAGTATTTATGGTTTGTTAAAGCGATTAATCAGATGTAAATGGTCGTCCAGATCTTCGTCAATTACCGAGACTGTCGTCATTTACCCATATCGCAGTATTAGTGCGACGTTAAACCCAAGCACCTAACCACCCAAGCATTGTCAATCATCCAATGCGCAGCTACGAAGCGACGTTTAAATTTTTCACTCATAATGTAAATGATGGTTGGTTGGTTGGTTAGTTGAGTTTAACGATACAGCTTATGATGTGTGTCTTATTAATAATAAAGTTTATGCCGTGATTTATATGTTGTCAGCTATTATTTAAGCTGTGTTTTCTGATAAAGCTGAAGCTGATACTTGGCGGGCAGACTAATTTACTGGGATATTTTGTAAATAATCTTTTAAGTCTCTAGATGACCTGTCATTCATTCATGCACAATTCACGAAACCTGAGTACGCAACACTATACAACTCCAATTGACTACTATTTGACATTGTTGCTACCTTTTAACATGAAGTTATAAAGCAGCAAACAAACGTTGCCTAATTTTGTTCGTTTGCTGGCAGATGGTGATACACGGACAGATTGTCGAAATAACGTTTCACCATTCGCCAGTTAAAGGTCTATAAAATTTTGTGATGCTTCTATATTTACAAATAAATACTGACAAAAATTCTGAAGAAATTTTGAGCGTTGCATTTACATAATTGGACAAATAAAAGAATTAGTTATTTAAAGTTCTGAAGTTAGAAATAGTTTTTATTTCCCATATTTCTGTAAATAAAATTGATGAATCTGAACTCATTTTAAAATATTTCCAGTAAATATTTTAAAGAGATTTCTCTTAAAAAGAACTGCTATATTTAATAAAGTTTAACAGTTTTCTTCCTTTAGAAATACACTGCATAAAATCCATATCAACTCTGAAAATTAATGCTACTTTTGAATTTTCTAGAACTTTTTTACCCTGACCAGCGAATTCAAATGATAGTTTTTCTTTCGTTCTGAAAGTTTTGTGTTTATCTGAAAGTTTCAAAGTTACATTAATGGTTCTCGAGAGAGACCTGTCAGTTGATTAATGTTGTTTTATTTGGATAATGGTGTTTTTTATACATTTGTTTTCAGGGAAAATTACAATTTTCTCATTAAAGGTTTAATTGTTTTGACCCAAAGTGACTCGTATTTTAAAGCTAATGATTACTAGATCTAACCATTAGTTATGAACAACTGCATTTGAAAAAATCTTGAATAAAATTCTACATAAAGCTTTTATAACATATTTGTTCGGTAAAAAAAGTAATTTAAGTGTAATATATTTTATTAAGCTTAAATTTGAATGTTTTATATAATATATGAATGAATTGATTACATTTTATTTTTTAATTTTGTGTTTTTCTAATGAGCTTTGGCTTGTGTAATATGCATTATCAGATTAAATTCAATAAATCTTTACGCAATATTTATAAAGGAAAATTAACTTCATAAATATATTTTTTTGTTTGATGTTTTATTTTATTTCATTTATTTATTTATTGTTAAAACGAAGTTAATTAGATGGAATTATTTGTGTTTATCTTCTATATAATTTAAGAGAATATTTTATGTACGTATCGTTCATAACTAATTACATTTGAGATATTTAGATGTCATTTTAATACTTTTCAATAACACTGTAATTTACAACTGATATTGTTTGTGTTATTTTAGATATTTATCTATGACGTGACGACAATATAAAAAGGTTTAACTTGAAGTGTTATTTTACGTTTATATTCTTGTTTTATTTATTATTAATATATATATTTGTAACGTGTAATCAACCCGTTAGCGCCCCGTGTCCTCATTTGAGGACAGCTAATAAAATGACACGTATATTTTTTTGTGGTTTTTTGGAAAGATTTCTGCTTTTTAGTGACAGTTTATAGCGTCAGTCTAAATGACCCCTGAAAGTTTTATGTGCCTACGATTAATTATTATTTCGTAATTTGAGTAGTCATTTTATGATTTTTTATTCGTCGCACATATATTTGCATTTTGCGCAGATATACTAAGTTAAATCAAGTTGAATAATAATATATATTATAATACTTTACTTTCGAGATCTTTGTCAACATATAATAGGAAATTAATCTGTTATCTCGAAGTTTCTACCTCGAAGTTTTCTCGCTAGAACACTAAACGTCAATAAATGAGGATAGGCTTTAAATTTAAAACTATCAGAAGAATTTTTAAGTTAATATATTTTACTGTCAGTTGTCTACATTAATTTATAAGTGAAATAATCAGCTAATAATATTTTACAAAATTAATTCGGGTGTTAACGGGTTAAAGTCTGATACAACTTCAAATTTAGTGGTTATTTATTTTAGATTATTCAGAATAATAAAATTTAGTTACTTTAAAATATTTATTTACAAAACATAATATGAAAAGCTGCCATAGTGCTATAACTTATTTATCATAGTCTAAATAGAAGTTATTAAAATTACGATGACTAAATCTCTAATTTATTTATTTATTTATTTATTTACTTTTAACACAATCTAAAATTTCATGTCTAATGTATGTATCACATGGTTAAAGACAGTTGTTTCTTGCTAAATTTAAAATTATATTTCTACTGAAATTAATGCATATGTATATATCATAAAAATAAAAACAATATATAAAAATTATAAAAATATATAAATGTTATGTGAAATATTTCATCATTCACCTTGTTTTCTTATACAAATAACAAGAATATAAAAAAAAAATATTACTAATGCATGGTTCGGTTTTATACATTAAAACTATTTCAATATTTAATGCTATTGATGTATAAAAGTTTCTTAAGTTGGGGGAAGTTCTTTTAAATGTGGTTTTATCAATTTATTTAGTTATTTGTTAAAACAAATATTTATATCCTTTAACATGTTGTTACTTTTAAATTAGAGGCAGTGTAAATGTACTGTCATTACAGCATATTGGAGTTACTTTCTTTAACAATTTCAAGCTTTTTATATATATTTTTAGAAGTTCATCTTAAAAAATATAATTGAGCTTACTCAACATTCTTTTAAGCAAGAATAGAGGTTATGACTTTAACAACATACATTCTGAAAATATAAATTTTAGCTATTTTAATATAAGGTGAAACACAGCAAGAAACAGTAGGTACAAATTATTTTTCAAATACAATGTAAAAAAAGTGTCTGTGCTGCGATTAACATCTAGCAAATAAATTGTGGTTTTGGTAAAAATAGTTCCATGTCATCCTTATAAATTGTAGTTTCCTCTGCTTGCGATTTCTAAAATCCCTTTCAGAATTTTAAAGCATTTTATTATTATTATTATTATTATTATTATTATTATTATTATTATTATCGTTGTCAAACTAATCTAAAAATCTCTGCAAATAAATGCTAACACAAGAGTCAAGTTTTAGTAACTATAACTTTGGTTTATGATCCAATTCTAGGAAATCAAAAGACTCATACATACAAAAGATTCATAATACACAGTCGGTAACAAAATTCTCCGAACACTAACAAAAATTCCTATGTAAAAAAAGTACACTTAATGCAGTTTTGTTAAATAAATCCTTGTCAAATCCTGTTCTTAGTCAGTCTAAAAACAGAATTCGACAAGGATTTATTTAACAAAACAGTATTAAGTGTACTTTTTTTATATAGGAATTTTTGTTAGTGTTCGGAGACTTTTGTTACCGACTGTACATAATGATGTTTCATTCCTCTGGAGGTCACCGAAGTGGAGGAGCCATCCTCTCCGTGGAGGATCAAAATTGTGATGGCATGCCTCCGAACTATCCGTAAGGGTGCGACCCAGGCCATCGTCAATTACCCATAGCGCAGTACTAGTGCGATGTTAAACCCTGCCTACGTGCCATAATGTTGATTCACCATCTAAAAAGATTAGAATTTTCCGATCATCCCGTCTCATCAGTTTATTTGTTTACCTTATATGCAAAACTTGTAACTCTATCTTTCTAGTTTAGGGATTAAGAAAATGACTACCTATTCGTTCTACGGTGGTATATATTTTTTTCTCAGTGAATTATCTAATTTGTTCTTGCAAAATAGTCTTTTAAAAATTATATGTTTTTATTTGAATAAATAAATAATAAATGAAAAAATGTGTAATGTTTAGCATTTTTTTTTTTTTTTTTTTTTTTTTTTTTTAATACTAGAACTAGATAATTAAAGTTTTCTCTTTGATAAATATATATTTTTATTATCTTTATTCATATGCTTCTTTCGATAATCCGAAATATGCGATTTAAAAATACTTTTCACTTTATCAAATACAAAACGTCTTATAATTCTAAAATGTTCATATTAAAAAGAAAAAATAAATTTGAACGCATTTATATTTATAATTCAGCATCTCATTATATCGACATGTTTTAAAAAATGGCTTTGAAAGGAAAAAAGTTATTAATTTCAAAAATTTGCAAAGACGATCTTGTAAAAAAAGAAAAAAAATGTTTCTATTGTATTAGCATCTTTTTGTTGATGAACTCAGTAAAAATATGAATTCTATTAAATTATGAATCTATTCTATATCTAATGCTATGTTTTAAATGTTGAATTATTGTTAATACTTCTTATCTACTTTTATAACTCATATTCATAACTACAAATTAACATTTTTAAAAATACGTTTTATTGGGCAAATGAAATGCTGAGATAGAATTTTTATTGAACTGAGAAAACAATGTTAATGAGAAAACATTTTCAATCATATTAAAAAAAAAAAAAAAAAGACTTGAAAAATGACGAAAGATAAAATCAATTTTATATTTGTATTCTAATGATACACATTTCAAAGTTATTAAGATTTAAAAGGCTAAGAAATAATAATATTCATTTTGAGAAATCCTGTACTTGAATAATAATTATTAAAATTTCATATAATTTTAAATTATAAAATTTTACACGAATCACATAATTTTTTATACAAATTCATTAACACACATATCAAGAATATTTTTTTTAATAAAGTGTAATATACTCTTTGTTTTTTATTTCCATGAAAGTAGAAAATTCGAAAATCATTACAAAAGTATTTTTACCGAAAGGCTTTTTACTGTTTTATCCCTTCGACCGACTAGACTTTAGCTTTTGAAAGATTTGAAAAGTGTGATGTAGTATTTATATATTTTTCCAAAAACTGCAATGTTTTCAGGGAAGAATTCATTTTAATTGTATTCGTGGAAAACGATATTCGTGGAAAAACGAACGATTCCGCAATAACATATTATGAAAGAACGGATCAGGATCTATATTTAAATTTAAAAAAGATTTTATACTCCCATGTATATACCCTTAATCGTATTGAATTCCTTAGTTCTGATATTATAAATCTAAATTATTCTCTTTTGAAACAAATTTCAAAATTTTTGCATTTCACTTGAGCAACATTTTTTATAATACATAAATATCGTCTTACTGATCACATATTTTATTCTAATAAAATAATAAACAAAAATTTTTCAAAAACCTATTTCTAAAGCGAGAATATCACAAAAGAATGAAGGATTTTAACGAAAAATGTTAACTTATATATATATATATATATATATATATATATGCGTGTGCGTGTGTGTTTATAGATATTGAAAAATCAGGTTATGCTTTCGAGCGTTCAGCAGTTGTTGTGCAAGAGTAACAATAAGAACTGATGTTCAGTATATTCTTTCATATTCAAGAAAAGACAAACGACAAACCGTAGAAGACACCCAATTAACATTTAACAGATTACTGGACGTTCAAGATTACGTAATATATACAAATATAATTATTTTTCGTGTTTTGAGGAAATGATTTCGTATTCTATAAGATTTTTTTTTTAAATTAAAACAAGAAGTTCTTCTATAAATTAATCATGTGGGGAAAAAATAATGCAAAACTGTCATTTTATTAGTATTGTCTCGTAATTGTTTTCTTTCAAAGTATATGTCCATTAGAACAAACAGTCATTCACCTTTTATTATTAATATTTTGATTTTAAATTATAAAGAAAAACGATTTTTTAAGTACAGTTAATTATAAGAGTTGTAAAATTTTTTGTATAGAAAATTTCAAATAAAGATAGAATTTAATGTTAAAAATCGAAGAAACAAAACAGAGTAGGGACTATTAAGTTTTATTTTTAATTGTTCACAGCAAAGACAGAATTATAGATTAGAACAATTTCCTATATTGCAGCTAAATATAATTTTTTTAAAAGTGCATTTTAATAAAAATTTTAAATTGATTAAAGGGCACTTAAAAAATTATTTTTTAACTGCAATATAGGAAATTGTTCTAATCTATAATTAATTGTTAGTATATTATTATTTTATTAATAATAAATAAATAAACTTTTAATAACATGATTTCTTTTTATTAAAAGACATTTTTTTCATATGCATTTTGTAAAACCTAATTGATTTAAAGTTATTTTTGGGAGCATTTATTATTAATGAATTTTCGAAGTTTTAATGTAATAAAAATTTTTTAGGAAAATTTATTACATTGTAAGTTTTTTCTTTATTGGTTTAAAGCAATATGTTTGTTATGTTTTAATTTACATAAAAGTAAAAGCTTTTTTGTTTTTTAATTTTATGTTTATTTTCCTAGTAAAACTGAAAAAAAAAGTTCAGTAATTAAAATTTCAAAAATATTTCAAAGTTGTGTAAAATTTTTATATAAATTTTTAAATCAAAAGACTTCTTAAGAAATTTCTCTTTAGTTATTTTTGTAAATTGTTATTCATTGAATAAAAACGTAATTATCTAATCTGAGAAAAAGTTAGTGATGCACTATTTTAAGTTTTTTTTTTTTTTTTTTTTTTTTTTTTTTTCAGAAATAATTTGAGAAAGGACAATTCTTTGGATTAAATTACACAATTTCTAACCAACTAAAGTTTAAAAAATATCAATCAGCTAAATGAAAATAACTTAATAATTTTATATGATATAAAAATAAATTATTTTGCTTTATTCTAAATAATTTCATATGCTACGCATTTATTTTTATTAATCCCCTTTACTTAAAAGGTTGTAAAATCATATGTGTACAATTTCATTTGTTTGATTTTTTAAAACTAATACACGTAATTGGAATCTAGCACTTAAACTGAATATTTTATAAGTGGAATAACTTTTAATAATAATAATAATAATTAAAAAAAAGTTAGTATCTAAGTTTTCCGAAAATTGTTTTTAAATAAAGAAATATTTAAAAATTTCTATAAGATCAAAAATGATATTTATAATTACTAGTAGCATATTTAAGAGATATGAATATTGTTAAAATAAGGAGATTAGAATAAGGTGAAAGAATTCGCAAAAAGTAAATATTCAGAGAAAATAAATATACGCCATGAAAATTACGAAGAATATTTATTTCATGAATATATGATTTGTATTTAATTTTATTTTAAGGAAACATATTAAATATTTTATTTATTGGATGTGCAGTTTTAAATCGCATATTGTATCAGCTTTTTGTAAGTTTTTATCACCATAAGGAATTTTCAATGGCAATTTTCAAGTCAGCATATTACTATTAAAAATGCTCAGCAACTGAAAAAGGATATTTTTGTTTAATTAGACTTTGTTTAGTTAAACTTTTGCAACTGAACAGATTCCAATTTTACTTTTTTCTAATCATGTATAGCAAGTAATGTATTGTTTTGGGGACGAATTTTAGAAACTGAGATTTTGATACGACATACTTTGAGTCCTCTAAATATAATAGTTAGATTATTGATAATCAAACTGTGTATACGTGTATCTAGGTGTCTCTGCATGGGTGTATATGTTGCTAATAAAACTTAAAAACAGATAGCTGTAAGATGTATAAATTTGGTATTTTAAATTAGTATCATTAAGTGATATTATTAGTAACCCATTTGTAAGATCAGATAAACGGAGCTTTTACAGGAGCATACAAAAGAATGAAAATACATTAAATACGGATTTTCTCATTAATACACATTTAACATATGCATAAACACACACACACAAAAATAAACAAATAAATAAACACGTTTTTTTAATAAATTGTAGCATAGAAAGCATTCATAATTTGTATTAAATCTCCACATAAGAAGTTGAATATATTAGGGAGTATGTTTGAAAATTGCTTGAAATGTATTTTAAATTCTAGTATGATTTTTTTTCTACTGTGCCAAATTTAAGTACACTAAATAGTGCATACATATTTCTTAGACTACAAGGGTATTAAAAATTAGTCTATTAAGTTTCAAATAATGGTAGTGTAGAAAGTTCATAGAATAATTTGAAATAACATTTTCAATTTAATAATAGCCTTGAATTCTTTAAGTATGTAGCTACAATATTAAAATAGGGGTCTGGAGAACTGTCCATACCCCTTATACACAAATATGTAACAAATAGTAATTTTTCTAAACCCATTTTTAATTTTTTTAAAATAAATAAATAAATAAAACGTCGGAAATGTTTAAATACATTACCCTTTAATATATATCTTAAACTATAATAGCATACATTTACAGTAATGTAGGGCAAGAACATATAGTTGAATAGCACATTAGTTTATTTTTATTTTAACAATGCATCAATTAGTAAAATAATATTTATACTATACTTAAGATTATTACCTTAGAGTTTTTGTAGCAAAGTCAAATGTGTGTGCGTGCACAGCTCACATGAACAAAAATCTCAGATTTTTTCTCTTTTTTAAAATTTGTTAGATTTACTCTCATTCTTATTTAGAAATGTTTGGCGACTTGGGAAATTACTTTAGGGATTTGGCACAAAATATGTTTATTAGAATGATGATTAAATTAATAACGACTATTAATACGTTAAAGGAAAATCTAAAATATATTTTCATATGTTAACTGGATCATTTTCGTAATTTTTTAAATTGCTTTTATCCTCTTTATCAGCAAATGGTTTTAAACATATACAAAAACACCGTATTAAAGGCCGTTCATTATCGTTATAATAAAGGAGGTGATTTTTATATTAAAAAAAAAAAAAAAAAAAAAAAATGCCACATTTACTTACTTAGGAGAGTTCAATTATGGGGAAATATATGTAATAAAAAAGGAAGAAATAAATGAGCTTAAATGCATTTAAAGATTAAAATGATGCATTTTCTTAAAATAAACTTATTTTTTTTTTTTTTTTTTTTTTTTTTTTTAACAGAATAATTTTAGGATAAAGTGTCATTCGTACATACTTTTTGAAATATTCGTGGACTAGTTTAAATTTATAATTTTAGGTACTTGAGTTTTAAGATTATCTCAATAAATAAATAAATAAATAAATAAATAAATAAAATAAATAAAATAAATAAATAAATAAATATTAAAAAAAAAAAAAAAAAAAAAAAACTAAAAAAAAAGTCTTTAAAAAATTCCTTTTTATGTTTTCATAAGAAACTGTGTAAAACATATTAAATTTTCTAATAATTGTTCATTTTAATAATCCAATAATAGTGTATATTTAACCGTATTATCTTAAATACTTTAAACGTTATGAAATATAAGCTCTGTATTATAATAAAGACTTTAAATACAGTTGATGTTCAGGAACCTCTTCAAATTCGAATTCTCTTTTTATTTTTTCTTGTTAGAAAATTAAGAAACATAGATTTGGTTATTTTTGAACCCTTTATACATGAATAGGGGTATTGTTTCTATATTTTGACATGATAGCATACATACATACGTCAGAGATATGATGACATTTATTCATTTTTTAAATATCATCTTTGAAATTGCTTTGGAGTTTTATATTTTCTACTCAAACTTTCAAATCCCATAATAGTTTCTAACCAATGGATAAGGTTTATAAGTAACTGAGGTTAAGCAGCTGTTCTTATGCAAGTAGTATTTTCAAGTCGATTTTTATATACACAATGAAAACTACTCACCGAAATTAGACGAGGAATATACAGGCACTTATCACTTTCAAGATGCCTGTTGTTGTAATTAAAATTACACATAAAATAATGTAATATAATTTTATCAAAATGAATATTAATCATTTAAATATATGTATACATTTATATATAATTTTAAAATAATGAAAATTAAACATTTACAAGTGTATAAATATTTATATGTAATGTATATATATATATAAATGAAATAAAAAAAAAAAAACAATTTTTTTTTTTTTATTAAAAGGAGACATAAGGGAAAAAGTGGTACTTAAGATTTTGGGAACCCTAGTTTCTCATAAAATGTGTAACCTCGGATAAGAAAGAAGGAGTGAAAAATTCATTGGTTAAAAAATCAACCAGTGACAAAAAAAAAAAAAAAAAAAAAAAGGCCTATTGAGCAGTGTAGGAGATACCAACGATGACCAAAACGTGAGAAAAGAAAAATATATTGAAGAATTAAAAAAAAAAAAAAAAATTCTAAAGATGCAACATATTCAGAAAATTTGTGAAGATTCGAGAATTCATGGTATTTAAACTGTTAGTCCCAATCTCAAGCCTTTCTACTTCGACGAGCATGAATCGAGGTGATTTGATGATACTCTGGAATCCTACCTTACTTAAGGAGAAGACTCTTCTGAAACTATAGAGTGAAAAGTGAAATGTACTGGCCTGTAGCCCCCGACTTCTACAGCGCAGCTGATGATAAAAAGTCCAAGCTTTCCGCCTGATCCAAGGATCCCGAATCAACAAAGCTGATGCCTAAAACCCTAGCCATCTGCAATAAGTTGTGCTCAAGAATGAAATATTAAGGAATTAATCTCCTGCACTTAGATGAGCAGCTTCTTAATAAAGGCCAAGCCCCTCCTAACGTCTATTATTCATCTCTGGGAGAGTCAAAATTTTTATAGCCTAAAAAAAAAAAAAAAAAAAAAAAAAAAAGAGAACATATTAAAATTAAAACGACTGGGACTCCTTTTTTCTCTATCCTTTAATTAGATGTGGAATTTATTGAATCAAGAAAACTGTAAAACTTAATAGATTTGTAATTAAGTAAGTTAATTTTGATTACTACCTAAATTAGTATTGAAAGAATATAAATCTTGATTAAATAGAGTGTATGTTTTGTAAGATATGTTTAAATTTTTAATAAAATAAATAATTTAATGAATTCTTAGTCTATCCATTGGTTTGTGAACAAGTTATTTTAGAAAATCTTAGTTTAGTGTGAAATGATATCATTACTAGAATATGAACCTTATGACCCATTAAAGAGGACTAAGGAACTTGGTTGTAGGTTTAAATTTAAATGATGCATTGTTTCACTACATGTTGTAAGTTATCATTCATTAACAAAAAAAATCTCTCAACACCCGTCAAAACATTCAAAGGAAGCTTTGGCAAAAGAGAAGTAGAATTTTTGAAATATATGAAGACGCTTTTTCAAGGATTAGGCACTTCTCATAGTTGTGCTTATTCACAGGAAAGCCATGGTTTTTGCTTTGAAGCATTGTATAATTGGATTAATTGATACTGTAAAAAAAATATATATATAGTTGTGAAGAATTTATTCAGAATGCAATGAGTAAAATGGGAAAAATATTTATTTTAATACTTTATGTGTGTCTTATAAATAAAAAAGTTAGTGGCGCAAGAATTAATAAAAAAATAAAAATAAAAAAATTTCGAAATTATAGATGCAAGGCAGGTGGATTAGAAGGTGATTAAAATAGTTTTTTTTTATATGACATGATAAATCTCTTCAGTATCATGGAAAAATCAAATCAATGTACGTTTTATACATAGAAATTTGGTACCCTAAAAACTTCGAAAAAAAAAATTTCGAAAGTACTAATGAAGGACACATTGGAGGAATAGAGTGTAACAAGTTTTATACAACATTATTACTTTCATTACCCGACTACCGTAGTAAATGAAGTATTTTATCCAAATAAAAATTTCAATGTTGAATTTTTACCTAATATACATTTTTATGGTATTTCGAGTACAAAAATGTGATTTTTGACTATTAGTCTGCTTCTTGTATGTGTGTAAACTTTTGACTATCATATCTCTAAAACTAATAAAGAAAGAACGATGAAACTTTAGAATAAAACAGGTCTAATGTAAAGATGATTTCTCCTACTTATGATGAATATTAGAAAACAGGAAATAAGGCACTGAAAACAGAAAGTAAGACCTTAGGAAGGTATATCAAAGCGGCTTTAACGGGTTTTCTTCAGAGTTGCTATATAAATACCCTTTTAGATATCTAGCACATTAATATCATCGTATTTATTACGTATATGTATTTCGTTTGTATTAGTTTGTTATTTCAGGAAAATTGATAGGCGTTCTATACGAATAAGTGTCGCAAGTGAGTTTCTTAAAAAGCGACTCTACAGATTTTCTTCAAACTCGTCGTATTAATTTCCTTTTCTATGTACTTGCGATTGTAATTGTTAGTTTCCAGTAAGCAGATAAGTTTGCAAAGTTTTGGTAAAAATTGACATGGGAATGAATGAACGTCGGTACCTGAAAAACGGATTTAACGATTTTTTTTTTTCAAATTTGCTACAGAAATCCCTTTTTAGATGTCCTCTAGCATGCATTATCTGGTTACTACAGAAAATTTGAGAGTTATTCTGATTGGTGTGTTCAGTTTAAAATAGCAGAAATAATTACTTAAGAAAACGGCTCTAACATATTTTTTTTACCCGTTACGTAGACTCTCTTTTAAAAGCCTTTACCACTTATGCATCAGTTTGCTGTTATAGAAAAATTGTTATTTGTCTAATTTGTTAAACCAATTGTATGTCTTCGTTTCTCATTATATCCAAAAGAAGTGCATATAATATGTGTAGTAGTGGGTGATGGAAGTATTATGGTTGTTACACACCGGATTTTTTTCATGTTTGATGGAAAGGCCCAATGTTAATTTTGACATAAGCGAAAACTGATCAGGTGAAGAATCGATCGCAAGTACGTGATATAAACAGTTCAAATTAGTACCTCTGAAATAATATAGAAATACTATAATTCATTATTTGCACAACTGAAGTGAAAAAAAAAAACTAATCATTTGTGCAACGAATAACGACGCCAGTCTGACGGACGAATGAATTTTAAATAAGCGAAAAGTGCCTGTTTTAGGATGAGTACTGAATGTTAGCAGAAGAACATTTCAGCGTCATACTAAAAATCAATGTTCAATTTACAACATTACCCCATTTGTGCTTTCTTTAAAATTAGAGGTTTTCCAATACAAAATTGTACAATTATTAATTTCTATCTATTGAGCGCCGGTATATCCTAACATAAAATATTTGTATTTGAATAAATTATCATTTCAATTATAAAAACGTTACAAATACTTCAGTTGTTCATTGTATATAAGAGGAATTATATTTTAATGAGAAGAAAAGAAAGAAAATTAGATTTCAAAAATTTTTTTTTAAAGGCAGTTAGCATGAACACTAGCATTTCACATAACAAGAATATTTATTTCAAATATAGCTTGAATATTACTCACTCGATTTATAGATCACCCTTAACAAGATAAAACATTGTCATTTTGTATCTTAAAAACATGTTCGCAATTGCTCTTAGTTAAGTACGGAAAAGTAAGTTATTGCCACACTGTCGACTGATATGCACCTAAATAAGTTAACATTTTTCGTAATTACCTTCTCAAATGTTAAGTTTTGGTGCACTTACAGAATAAATGCTGTTATATAGCTTTTATCTAAATAGGAAAAACTGCTAAATAACAGCATCGCCTGTTAACCGATATGCACCAAAACTGAATCACCGCAGTTTCTAATAATGACCCTCTTAAATGTCAAATTTTGTGTAGTTATACATTATAGAAGCTGAGATATAGAGTTCATATAATGAGAGAAATTGTATATTATCTGTGTCATTTATTGAGACCCCTCTTGCATTACATCAAAATTTAACAGACACAATTTTATGTCAAGAGGCAAGTAAATATAAAGTTTCAAATTATTCTTTATATTAATTCTTGTTCTAAAGCAGCAATAAAAATTTATCACATACGCACAGACACACACATAGAAACATAACTCTAAAAATTTTCGAAATTTTCGAAAATGTCAAAATTAAGAAGATGAAAACTTTTTAAAAATCCAATACTTTCTTATGAATAAAGAAGAAAGTAGACAAAAATAGTTATAAAAATCTTAGAAATCATTACCTTGGAAAAAAATTAAAACTCTTATTAAAAAATAAAATAAAATATAATGCCTACTGTTTGTATTCTAGTTTAAATAATAAATTCTTACATTAAGTACAGAATAGAAGATATTGCAGAAAACATTATAAATATTTAAAAATAATATTTTTTTCCACAATAAGAAAAAAAAAAAAAAAAGGGTATTTTTAATGATTTATAAAAGTCAAGCCATATTTTTAACAGTTATGCTTGAAACACGTTTATAGATTAAGATAAAAAAAAATTATCGAATAGTTTCCGTTAAATCCATTGTTGAAACGCTATACATGAATAATGCATTCTGAGAAAAAGTATTGAAACACTAAACGACTTACCGAATTTGATAACGTAACAAATGTTAGCAGAAATTTAATTAAGATGAAATAGTTGTAACATGAATAAAATCTTTTTAAAGGAACAAAAATTGTTTTTTCAAGAAATATTTAACGAGTATAGTTCTTCTCTTATAAAGGCTTACGTAATACGAAATCTTTTTAGTTTAGAAGAAATTAAAATATTGTAAACACACATAAAGCAATATTTAAATTATTTTAGAGTAATGATTTTTTTTTCTATAAGGAGAACAAATATATATATATATATATATATATATATAAACAACAGCAAAAAAAAAACAAAAAAAAAAACATACAAATTATTTTTATTAAAATAGTAACAATTTATAAAATATTAATAAAGAAGACAACTAAAGCTGAAATAAAATCCTATAAAGAAATTCATTAAATAAACTGTTATCGATTATTGCATAAGCCTGTGCTGAACATTTATGAAATTACAGCTTTGCTTGTATAAAAATAAAAAATAAATAAGTAAATAAGTAAAAGTAAAAACAAAATAAAAAAAATAATTATTAAATTTAGTGCGTAACAAACACATGATTTCAGTTACCCACTAATACACACATTATTAACCCTTTTTTGATGTTAATGTGGACATAAAATTGATTTAATTATTGAGCCTGCTACTAATTTTCCTGTACTAACCAATTAGTATATACAGCGTGAGGACATCTAAAAGGGAATTAATATAGCGACTTGGTAGAAAATCGTTTGGGCCGTTTATGAGATACAATTTCACTCCATTGATAAACCCATATGTTCAACAGATACTATATAATACAAGGAAAACATTATCTTTAAGGAAGTTATAGTAGGAAAATTGAAAAAAATCCTATAAAGCAGATCTTGAGAAACCCCCTTCCGAGGTCTCATACTGACCAACTTAGTCAAGGTATACATAACCTTTCCTGCAGTAACCAAAAAATACTTACAAAAACTTATCTAAAGTGTGACTTATACAGGGAATGTGAGGGAAAATATTTGACAGACCAACTTTTGGTTCCTCTTCCGGACTTCCATGTTGCATTTTCTGTTTTGTAATTTTCACCAAAACTAAACAAACTCATCTCTGCACGAAATCAGTCTTAATTATAAAGTTTCGCTGGTAAATAATGTTTAGAAATTATAGTTAGAATATTCTCCCCATCCACATGCAATCAACTAAACAGTATTTTTGGATGTAACAGAACTCAAAACATCAAGTAAATCAAGTAAAAACAACAACATCAAAATTAATGAGAGAATAAAATACTTCTATTTTTGTCAACAGTAGTCGGGTAATGAAAGTAATAATAAATAGTGCTGCGTTTATTAACTTCATAAATATGAATTTATTAAACATATAAAAACCTATAATCAAATCAGTTTAAATGTTTTAGATGTAAAATGCTAGCCACACAAGAAAATGCAGCAAAATTTTTCATTAGCATTTTATTAACATTTTTATGGAATTAACTCACTGAGCGGCTGATACGTATTTTTCTGTACAGTACTTTTCCCCCTAATAGACATATAATTTAAAATACATAATCATAGATTCTTAGCTTGTGTTTTAAGTATGAAAGTCATATATGATAGTTATGAGGATTATCTTTAAATCCATAGTCATCTTTCTAAATTTCAAACTGAAATAACTAATGTTTTAGCACATTTTAAAAACCATGCAGTAAAACAACATTAAAATTTTGTCATTTTACAAGACGCTCAGTGGGGTTAAAACCTGATTTATTAGATACAAGATAGACTGCAAATAATATCCATAAATTTAAAATAATCATCACATTGTTGCTTTTCTTGTTTTTCTTTTGCAGTCTACTCCAAAAGTGAATAAAACAATTATATATACATTATGCCTACTGGAAACTGCCGATTAAAGTTCGTTTTCCTCCTTTAACTGCTGAACGGCTTTAGTCATAGTCATGAAAGCGGTGTTTTAATAAAGTGTACATGCACTTAGTAGGCAAGACCGGATGAAATATTATCTGGTAGAAAATAACACAGTTAAACATTGCTACCTTAAGAATGGTACAAGATAAGGGAATAAAAAGAATTGTTTAGTTTTAAAATATCGTCGAGATAGTACAAAAAACACATTTTGCAGACACGAATGCATTGAACAGAACGCTTAAAACGCATACTCGTTTACACTGATTTCGTGCACTGTAAGGAGGAAGGACAATCTTAAAAAGTTAAAAAAAAAAAAAAAAAAAAAAAAAAAAAACTAGTAATTCAAAAATACCTTTATTTTAGATGTTCAAACTTCTCTCCAGCAGCTGCAATGCACATCTTGACCCTTGTTTGAATATGACGTTGTAAATGCGTCATCCACTACGCTGCTTCGTATGCAAAATGAAGTTTAAAACGTGGTACATATGTGCATTGCACCTGACGGCGAGGAGTTTGAACATCAAACACAAAGGTATTGAGTGATTACTAGTTGTTTTTGTTTCTTTCAATATCACATGATAACCGACAATAAATGCACATTTTAACAATCCTGTTTTTAGAATTGATGTGTGCAACGAATCTTTTCGTACGAAATAAATGATGCTCTACAGCTTTGTAATTCCTATTCTTCCATATCTTGTACAGTTTTAAAAAATTGGTAGCAAACACCGCCATTTTTCGTCAGATGCCGTAAAAGGAGCGTCGTCTAATGCCATATATTAGCCACTTTGCCAAGAAACCCTTTTAATGACTATAACTGCAGCCAATCGGCAGTTAAACGAAGGGGGCGTATTTTAATAGACAACCTGTATGTATTAAACAAAAATCTTGTTCTATTAGTAATTACTACAAATAAAAAAATGTAATTTTTACTTCTCCATTTTTAAGTTTTTACTAACAATTAGTTAATTGGTCATAACGACGGTATCATGATAATTTCAGGTAATTCCTATTATTTTAATACTATAAAATCTTTATAAAAATAGTAATAACATATTTTTTAACAAATTCATTTATCAAATAAAGAACAGTGGTGTAGAAAAATGTGCTCAGATAAAACAAAATATATATTAACGTTCTTTTCCCGTTCAATTGACTTAGACCATCAGTTTTACTTATCGTTATGTTATATGGAGAAGAATCATTAAAATACAAATAAAGTATGGTAAAACTATACTTTAATGCGCATAAAAAAATACAAATAAACGCCACAGCAGTATAATTAGTTTCGCTATTTTAAATGACAATGTATGGTATCTAAAGACTGAAATATTTAATATACAAATCAACCTTATTAGAACTCAAACCTACTATATACTTAACATATTAGATACTAAATATGGAAATACCGTGCTGCGTGTAAAAATGATGCACTTAAACATATAAAAAGTGTATTAAAATTAATTGAGTTATTGTATGTTAGAATAGAGCTTTTTCAGATGACGTCAAAGCCTCAAGTGTCGTCTGCTCAAATCGTAAATGTGGGGCACACAATAGTACGTGTAGATACTTTTCTTTTATCTCTATACCAAAAACTTCTTTCAATCAACCGCACTGGAATTGGATGTACGCTTGTAAACTTTTATATGCATTGGAATCACTACTAGTGTAAGCAGATGTCGTATAGACAAAATATTTTCCAACAGATCACAAATTGACTGGAGGAATCAGTTGATCGCTGTTAACAGTTACTAATGAATATGGATGGATCTACATTATCAATTAGTTTATTTTCTGAGTATATCTGTTTTTGTTTTATCATTAAGAGTTTCAATATATTTCGCCGTATTAAAAGACTAATGTTCGCCCTTTGATAGCGTTACTAAGGCCGTTGCCAAGGGTTTGGTCACGTGAATGAAAATACTCTATATACGGAATCTAAATAGTAAAAAAATCGAACATTAAATTGATCTTATAAGTACTCAAACATATTGTAAGTGAATGCCAATCGAATTCACTAAAAAGCATAAACATTTTCAGTTGATATCTACTTCATAACACCTTTATTCTATTATTATATTGCTTGCGAAAAATCACATTTTTCAGATAAGCTGATGTAGTCACACCAATATTTTACACATCCAATATCATTGAAATATAAGATTTAATGCGTTTTGTTTAAACGCAGTGGTTAGAGAACTGGCAGCCGGGTCTCTAATACATTCCCGGCAGTTTTGAGGCTTGCTTAGTATGACTGCTGGGCGATTTAGTATTCATCTTCCGGTAAAGTGAACGACTCTTATCAATACGTGCAATTTGACATTTCATATTGCTGCTTTAATTCGTATTTATTTGTATTGACCACATTTATATTTTAACTTTCTCTCTTGATTTTTCTCATTAACTATTTGTTTCATTATTCAGTTTTATTTTCTCTTACATTTTTTGCTTTATCTGCTACGTTGTATTTTGTTAAATAAGTTAATATAATTGAGCTAAATAAGCTAAATAAACCTCTCAAATCGCTACATATATTTATGAGATCTTATATTACTCCACAATGTAAATTAAAAATAAAAATTTAAGAAAACTGATAATGCATATGATTGAAATATACGTGTATAGAATGGGGGGGGGGGGGGGAGGAAGGAGATTTTACAACACACAAAAATCATCACATTTCTAGCGTTTTATTATATTTTGATTTTTAAAACTAAAGACATTTTTTAAATTAATCACTATAGTAAAAGGAATTTAATTTTTGAGCTTTGCATGATTTCTCGAAATATTTCTCTAATATATTATTGTATTCATATTTTTAAAAATTAAATATATTTTTTAATTTTTAATTTAATCAGTATAATTAAAAAATATATAATTTTGCAACTTTTCGTGGTTTCTTCAAAGAATATTCTAATTTATCATTATATTTGGATTTTTAAAAACCAAATATACAATTATTTTTTAAATCTTTAATGTAATAAATATAATACAAGAAGTTTAATTTTTAAACATTGCATTATTTCTTGAAAGATTATTTAATATATTATTATTTTTTGACTTTTGATAACTAAATATATTTTTAAAAAATTTATTTTAATCAGTATAGTAAAACAAACAAACAAATAAATAAATAAAAATAAATAAATAATTTTTCAACTTTGCATGGTTTCTTCATAGATTATACAAATTTATTATTATATTTGGATTTTTTAGAAACTAACATATTTTTTAAAACTTTAATTTAATCAATATAACACATGAAATTTAATTTTTACAGGATTTTTCGAAAGATTATTCTAATATTTTTTCATTTATTTTTAAAGAAAAGCATACTTATTTAATTTTAAGTTAATATATACCTTACATAAGCTTTTCATCGTTTTGGCTGATTAATTTCAGTCGCAATCGCGACCATCCTCAGAGCCATGACAATCGTTTACGTCCTTCTGTTTATAGTTCGGCGGTTTGCTGTGGCTGTTATTTCGCTTCACTTCATATTCCTCCAAGATGTGTTGCCATGCAGTAGGGATGATGGAATGTTCTCTATTGTTTACAGTGTTGGGGTTAGTAATAATTTCAAGTGCCTCCCGTTTTAGAGAATAATTATGGTTATTGTAAGGTGCTATTTTTTGGATGTTAATGGAGTTAATGTTTATGGGGTTATTATTGTGGGTAGTGGAGAAAGCGGTAGAGGTTTTTCCGAATTTAAGGTCTGCACGGTGTTCTTTTTCTCTATCGGTGGTTTTTCGGTTGGTCATCCCAATGTAGCAGGCGTTTTTACCGTTGATATGTTCGAAGTTGATTTTATAAATCCCGGAGGTGGAGTTTGGTGGAATGGGGTCTTTTTCGTTTCGGATATGTTGAAAAATGTTTTTGTCTGGTTTTATTGGAATGTTTAGGTTATTATTTTTAGCTTCATTTTTTATTTTAATGCTGGCGCCTTTACAAAATGGGATTGCAGTGGTGAAAATAGGTTTAGTTTTTTGGGCATTATTGATTTTGTTTAAGGATTTGAGGCGTTTTTTGTATAATTTATTTATAAGAGTTTTGGAGTAATTTGCTTTAGTGGCGATTTTTTTGATATTGTTAAGTTCTGTATTTAGTAATTGTTTGTTGGAGCAGATTAAAATAGCGCGATTGATGTAAGATTGAATGGCAGATAATTTGTAACTGAGGGGGGTTTTACAATTTCTGTTTATAATTTCAGTGTTAGTTGTGGGTTTTCTGTAAACTGTAGTGACAATAGTGTTATTAGGGTTTTTTATTATTTTTATGTCAAGAAAGTTGAGAGTATTGTCAGTTTCTTTTTCGATGGTGAATTTAATATTATTATCCACGTTATTAAGGTTAGTTAGAAGGTTATCTGGGTTTTCGGTGTCGGGTATAATGGCAAATATGTCGTCAACGTATCGAGTCCAAAGTTTACAATTTTTGATGGTTGGCTGAGTTTTCAATAAGGCGGAGTTTCAATTCTGCAATGATACCGGAGATAGCGGACCCCATGGGGACACCTTGAGTTTGATGGTAAGTATTATTGTCAAAGTTAAAGTATGATTCATTAAGGAGTAGGTTATTTGCTCTGATTAAAGTTTCGCTGATTTTGTTATCTCCAAACATGGTGGTTATTTTAGTGTTAATTATTGTAGTGATTTCTGGGATATTGATGGATGGGTAGAGATCTTTTACGTCAAAGCTAACTAATTTATCAGTATAATTTATATTAGTGTTACGAAGTTTATCTAGAAATAGTTCATTTGAGTTTATTGAGTGGTTAGATGGAGGGAGAAGTGCAGTGTAAATGTTTTTCAAGTATTTTTCGAGTTGGTATGTTGGGCCTTCGGATTTATTTACTATTGGGCGGAGAGAGGGAGGGTTTTTGTGATCTTTATATTTTGCAAAGAGGCGAGGTATAGTAGAAGCATGGTTATTAAAGGTTGGTTTATTATTGTTGGGCCATTGGCCAGTTTTTATAAGATCTTTTGTTTTATTTATGAGCTTATTAAGAGGTGACGGTTGGATTTTTATAGCTTTTAGTTTTTCTATTGTTTCATGCATCATTTCGTTATATTGTGTACGGTTCATAATGGTGATAAGATTTGTTTTGTCAGACATAAGGAAAGTTAGGTTACGATTGTTTTTTAAGTTTTTCAGGCATTTGATGTCTTCAGAGTGATCATAAGTTTTATTTAATTTAGAGATGGATTTTATAGCGGTGTTCCGGATTGTTTGTTGTTTAAAAGCAGGAATGTGGTCAATGGCTGTTTCTGTGTGGGCTATGGTGTCTTTTAAGTTTGGTTTGTCATTTAGAATAAATTTAGCGCCTAATTTTAGAAGGGAATCTTGGTGCGAGTTGAGTTCAAATGTAGAAAGATTATTATATGGATGGGAGGTAGGGGTATGGGTTTTTATAAGATTAGGGTTTTCTTTTAGGATTAAGTTATGTAGTTTTTTCTGGTGTCGTTTTTGTATAGTATTTTGTTCAATATCTGCGAAATGGTTAATTTTGTTGGTTAAGTGGTTGAAGTCATCGGGGTTAGTTTTCAATTTTAGATCGCGCGTGAGTTTATTGTTTTCTATTTTTAATTTGAAGATGAGGATGGATTTTTGTTTAATAATTTTCTTTAAAATTGAAATTTCAAACTGTTTGGCAAGGTGTTTATAGTGTTTATTTATGAAGTTTGATTTTGTTTTTATAAAGTTAGGTACAGTTTTAAAGTGTAAGCAATCTTCAAGAAAGGTTTTATGGTTATTTTCGCGTGTGAGTTTTTTGGTGTTATTTTTTAGGCTATTGTATAGGGCATATTGCACATTCTATCAAGTTTCACGTCACTTCTAAGCCTCCCGGTCTTCTAATAATGTCCCTATCTACCACTTGAAATTATTACTAACCCCAACACTGTAAACAATAGAGAACATTCCATCATCCCTACTGCATGGCAACACATCTTGGAGGAATATGAAGTGAAGCGAAATAACAGCCACAGCAAACCGCCGAACTATAAACAGAAGGACGTAAACGATTGTCATGGTTCTGAGGATGGTCGCGATTGCGACTGAAATTAATCAGCCAAAACGATGAAAAGCTTATGTAAGGTATATATTAACTTAAAATTAAAAAAAATTATTCTAATATTTTATTATGTTGTGGTTTTTAAAAACTAAATATATATTTTTTAAAAATAATTTATTCAGTATAGTACAAAAAAGTTGTTTTTTCAACTTTGCATGATATCTCCAATGAATATTCTAATATAGTACATTTGAATTTTTAAAAACTAAATATATTTAAAAAAAAATTCAATCAGTATACTACAAGAATTTTAAATTTTCAACTTTACATGGTTTGTCCAAAGTAGTTTCCATTATTATATTAGGATTTTTAAATCTAAATTGTTTAAAAATTTAATTTAAATTTTAATTTAACCAGTATAGTATAAGAAACTTCATTTTTCAAATCTGCATGGTTTTTCCAAAGATTAAGATTTAGAAAATCTTTGGTTTAAAATCATTTCGAAAGATGGCAGCACCAGCTGGATTAATTTCAAAGTTGACTGGTTGAAAAACAGCTACTGACGCTAGTTATTTGTTTTCTTGTTTGTTAGTTGTTAAAATACACATCAGACTTATATGATTTACTGACACTATTTATTCTTTACTTTTATGTATTTATCTGTTAGGAATAAGAATCATTCAAAAAAATATTCATTCTCTGTGTCACCCGGGACTTCAGCTATAGATCAAGTATGCCATACCCGTAAGTGCTAATACGCAAGCACAGAAGACTGCCGGGTCTGTAATACTTACCCGGCTGCCGGTTCTCTAACCATGGCCTTTGTTAAAATATTAATTGTGCATAGAAATTTCAGTATTTTAAACTTATTGAATTTTTCTAATAAATAGCAAAAACTTTCAGTTGATTTAAGGTTGATAGATGATTTAAGGTAAAATAAAACATATCGTTCATATGGCCTATAGCATTAGAAACGATGTAAAATTGGAGACTGAAAAACTAACGCAGTATAAAATAGAAGTACCATTTTCAATTTATTTTGTGAAATAATAATAATAATAATAAGTAAAAATAATAATATGCTATATGCTTCTCTTCCTGACATTAATAGTTGTTTATAAGTTTAACAATTATCAATTTTATTTTTACTTAATAAATAATTTAATTTCGTATAAAAATTGAAAGATGTTTAAAAAATGAATTATTATTAATGTCAGTATGATAAAATCATAGTCAAAAACATCTAAAATTAGTTTCCCGAACAGTTAAAACAATTTAATTGAAAGTAATTATGAGAGACAACAGTTTGAGTTAATCCCATTTTTACTCTAATCCTCTAAATAATTTAACTTATAATGATACAAAACTAAACTCTGCGTTAAAAAAAAAGTCTAACATATAATTTCTGTAAATTTTATAATATTTAATTAAAAATGTTTAAATTTTTTTTCAAACATGTATTGACATAATTTGTTAAAAAAAAAAAAAAAAAAAAAAAAAAAAATGAAAAGCTGAAAACTGTGAAAGCTGGTTTTAGATATTAATAAGATTGAAAGTATTTTTAAAAATTGGATAAAAAACGAGAGCATAAATACTTAATAAGATTATTTATACAATTAAAACAATAAGATATTAATTGAAGGATAGATAGATAGACAAAAATTTATTTAATTAATGATAAATTACAACAGAGTTTATAATCATAACAATAACAGCTGTAAATTTTTTTTTAAATATTGAATCGTTTTTAGAAAGCTGTTAGTTAAAGCCAAGAGATTAAAAATAAGCAATTTTTTTTCTCTTCAGCAAGTGGGAATACTGCTTTCATAACCATTGTAATCCTAGCAGGTTTCGGAAGATGTGCCAAGGTGGCATGCTCCAGAGTGTTTCAAATAATTAATTATAAATAAATTAAAAATATTATATGACAATCTGTATTCACATATTTAAAGGTATATAAAATAATTGGAGAATTTAATTTTAAATGAAATATTCTCTTGAAGAGGAAAATATATAATTTATTAAAGTAATATTTTTTTATTAAATTAAAATTTTTTAATGTAACATGCTACCAAGAACACACCCCCGCGAGTACCTATTTGAGAAAAAGAAAAAAATAAGATTACACAGTTATAGCTGGTAACATTTCTCTGCATAGTTGTGGCAAGTAGGCTGCCTTAATATTGTTGTGTAACATAGCAAAAAAAAAAAAATATATATATATATATATAGTGTGAGATGGAGGATGTATTTAATTTAAGCAGCCTAAGCAGTATTTAAAAGAAATTTTAACTTTGCCAGTTCTTTTTTTATCTGAGATAAATTCTTTTTCTAATTAAAACCTGTCATTATCACCCTAGAATTGTTAAAAATATTATTATTATTAAGATGATTACTTATATATCAATTTATTAAGATCAAATTTGTAAACTATAAAAGAAAATTTATATATTTACTAACAGGTCTACGCGGTACTGCTCGAGTTGAAGTAGTGCGCATAAAATCTTTGAATTAAAGAAAAAACAAAGTAAAGAAAATATGAGATGGAATTAAAATTAAATTAAATTAAAATTAAATATTCCAGCATTATGATATTGCGACTAAACTTTTTGAATAAATTGATTCCAAATGAAACCCAGGATGTCAATAAAAATGTTCATGGATAAGTAAAACTTCTGTATAAACAATAATTTAACTTTTCCTGGCGGAGCATATACATAAAGGTTTTAAAAATACCTGTAGGAGAGCATCCAGCGCATAACTGACCATAAGACAAATACATCAACATGATGTCAGGCAACAGTGTGAATTCAAAAACGACGTAGTTCTTCCGTTTCTTCTTATCTTCTAGGCTCTATCCAATAAGTATCTACTCAATATTTGTCCTCTATTCAACATCTGTATACTCTGTTCGTAGGCTTCTTCTCGTTTTCTAGCAGATTTTCTTTTAGCATAGTCCTGACGCATAGCTTATACATGCATGTCAGAAACTTCTTATCTAGTAGCAGCTATCTGTTAAGCCTCTACACCATATCTTATTGCTGTTTGTCAATTTGTTCTCATCTTGTTTTGACTCTCATTTGACACACGGAAATATGCTTCGTTTCTAGTTATTCCTGAAATTTTACTTTAATTAATGGTAATCTTGGCTGTCAAATAATTTTTTGTTGTTGTTCATTTTTGCAATCTACCTTGTGTAGCATTTCTTTTTGCAGCACAAATTATACTAAGAAAAAGATACAAGGCTTGTGCATGTTGTTTAGAATATTCTTGTCTTCTAGCTGCTGTCGGTTGAGCATCTGCACAATATTTATCTTGCCGTTATTGGTCAATTTCCTCTCTATTTATTGCTCTCTCCTCTGGCATTTAGCGATGCGTCTCGCTTTTAACTTTTCTTGAATTTCTTCTTGAATTAATCTAACCAGTGGCTATTGAGCAGTTTCTTACTATTGTTCTCTTTGTAATTTTCTTTGTACTGCAGTTCTTTTTTCACTAAAAGCTTTTACATAAAAAAAGACCCATTTTTGGAGGCATTATTATTATTATTATTATTATTATTATTATTAATTTTTTGAGATTTTATGTGCAGATAACAAATGTATGTATAGATACCAAACATAGGATTAATCAGAAGTTATATATTAATATGACCGTTGAACTTTAGTAACAAAATTATTTAAACGTTAAAAGTGAGAGAAAATTTAATGGAATAAAAAAAGCAGTAAAAGGAATCACTGCATATAATATCGCAATGAAATTCTTATAACAAATTGAACTGATTGTGAGAACTTAAACGAATAAAACCTGAAATAAACATTCGATAAAAAAAAAAAAAAAAAAAAAAAAAAAACTTTTGTCTGTTCATGTTTTGGACGTAATTAGTATATTTACCTACACGTAAGTAATAAAACTTAAAAAAAAAAAGTAATAAATAAATATATATATATTCTGTAAAAAAATGAATGTGTAATTTATTTATTTTTGGCATCTGTTGGTTTTTCTTTTTAATAATTTTAAATTTTAAACTTGAATTTTTGTCTAGGATATTTTGAATACGGCTTTAGCTTAATTTTAACCTGATTTATGTGTACCAATTTTTGTAGTTATCGGTTAAATGATGTAGCTTTGTATAGCGAACTAAAAACCAGGACTGATACAATGACAAACTTTGAGCCTTATATATATATATATAGATATTTATTCAGTAAAGTATATATATATATATATATTACTGAATTAGAATCTATATATTACATTATTGAATTATTACTGAATAAGAATCTATATTGAAAATCTGTATAAAATTTTTAAACAAAACTGTCAAATTTTACTAAAGTAAAGAAACCATACTATCTATTTTCAAATGCTACATTAAAAATAACTCTGCAAATGCA
This sequence comes from Salticus scenicus, assembly GCA_963930645.1. NCBI lineage: Eukaryota > Metazoa > Arthropoda > Arachnida > Araneae > Salticidae > Salticus > Salticus scenicus. The sequence goes on along the minus strand of OZ005654.1, from coordinate 293,209,908 downwards.
CATAAAACATTTAAATAATAAATAATAGTATTAATAATTAAAAACTTCTTGGTAAATTTCCAAAAATTTATATATTTAAGTATAGGAAATCGAAATGCATAACATCTCTTTTATTATCATATTAATTTATTTTAAAAATATTATATTTATATGTAGCCCAATTAGAAATATAGTTTTATTCTAAACTATTACATAATTTATTTTATCAAAACTTCAAAACGTCTTAAGAAAGAATGGATGATATTACTTATGAAACTTTTATTTAATAATAATAACAATAATAATAATAATTAGTTCTCCATTTCTATTTTTTGGACTAGTTAATAGTATCAAAAATGTGGCATCAGAACAGCAGTTAGGAAGTCATAAAAAATTATAAAAGAAATTTTACTATAAAGAAAATTGTAAGTGATAACGAATATAATCTAAAAGCATTGAAAACAAGTAATACATATTATCTGTAATAATAAAATAAAATAAATTATTCTTTTATATAGAAAAAAAAAAAAAAAAGATTTTTTTCATTACTAATAACTGTGATGTAGGCATGAAAAGAAATTCTATATTTCTATGACTATTTGTTATCTGGTTTGAAAAGAATATTTTAGCTGAAAATACCCATGCTGAAAAATGAATATAGTGTTCATGAAAAGAAGATAATAAATTGTTTATCTGTCTTTTATGAAAAAGATATTTTATTTGACGAGGATCGTTAATAAGATTTCATAGTAAAATTCCCTATATGAATACACAAAGCGATGATTGAATACATAGTCTGTATAGCGATTCATTTCTTTTTATTTATAGCACTGGTTAGAGTTTGTTTTATACTATTAAAAATTACATTTCTTTAAGCTTATTTAAACTAGAAAACATAAGATAATGGACTCTTCCCAGTTTCGTCTGCTCAGTCATGTGATAGATGAAAACGAATAATCGAATTCTGAGAATCGAATTCAATTAAATATTGTTCTTAAGAACAAAAATGTTAATATTTAATATAAAATAAAATAAAAGTAATATTGTGCATTTGTAAACAGTAGAATAGTTGTATTTGTAAATTTAAGAATTTTTAAAAAACACTTTATGTGCTTATTTATTTTCAACTGTAAGAATCGATTCTTGTATGTTCCAGTGTAACTGTTACATTAACTGATCTAGCAATAAATAATAGCTTGTTCTTGTGGAATGTTTATGGATTATAATTTGAAATTTTAAAATGTTTTCAATTAAATTTAATTGCATAAAGGTGTTACAACAAGTTAATTAACTTAGTTACTGGTATAAATGGATTTACGCAGTACGATATTGCACTGTCACTGATTTAAGTACAAAAATTCAGAGTATTTAACATGTTCTTCATGAACATCAATACGAAATATAAACTAAATGATGATTGTAAATGTATACAGCAAACAAAAGATGATGAATAATGATATAAAATGGATTAAAAATGATGATGTATAAAAAAATAACACAGATTAAATACGATTGATCAAAAATAAGAATAGAAAATATGTTATTTCAGCAATCGCTGTAGATAGACAAGACTTCGTCTGCTATTTGCTTTTTTTCTATCATGTGACCTCTGACGTCAGGTGGGAAGAACCCATTTTGTAAATTAGAAATCTTGGACTCATTCATTAATATTAAAATTCCTGTGTGATACAGAAATTCTATTTGAAATACCTTTGCTAGTTGGATTTAATATTGTGGTATAACACTGAAAAGGCATTAAAAAGTATGACAATTTTACTTATGAAAAATACTCCAGTACATCTTTGGAAATTTTTGTTAAACAAATTTATAATAAAAGAATTTGCAATTTTTATTTCTTTTATTGTTACACGTTTGGGGATTTTTTAATTAGATATTTGTTTCATACTGACTTTCTGTAGTATCTCCTTTCCTAGAAAATTCTTTAAAATATACCCCATACATTTGTGGTTTTGCTTTTGTATAAATGAGGGGATGTGTAAATGGACTACTCTTAACAGAAAATGCTTTAAAACTTTTAACACACATATGCCATTTTCTCTTGTGTCCGTGAATATTATTCCAAATTTCGTTTTGGTATTTTTTTAGAATCTACACATTTACGGCGTTTCCTTCAGATACCTTGTTAGATCTCTTTTCAGAAATTCCTTTTTCATTTATCTCGCATACGTATGGCTTTTAACCTAGATGGAAGCATAAATACTTATTTAACGATAATTTTTTGAGAAAAATCTACAAGAACCTATGGCCTTTCTCCTGTGCCAAATATGTGTCTATTTCGTTTCTCCTTTTGTTAAATCTTTAGAGTAGATGGTGTGTAGATGAGTATTTAGAATTCTCCTTACAGAAAGTCATTTGTGACTTATTATCATATTTTTTTTTCTATGATGTAAAACTTGTTAAAACATATTTATTATTTTTTACATTTCATAACTGAAAAATAAACTAAAATAAAAATTAGGACTGGTGTTGGGGGGGGGGGATGGATAGTGGAACTACTAAATGAGAAAAAACATATCTGAAATTGGTAGCAACACAGCCTAAAAAAAAAGCACTGGCTATGTTACACTGGTAATATTTCTGTAAACATGCGCTGATGGTACTAGATGAAACTCTGTTGATTATATGCTGAAACACGGACACTGTGTAGTTACGTGATGAAAACTTGAAACACAACCACAACCACACAGAAGAGGGACCTATGCAGATATCCAAGAAGGACCCTCCTGAAGATACACATCAGAACACAAGATGTAAATTAAGCATTTCTGAAAATACTTGAAAATACACCAAAACAGCATCTATACACGCTGGAAACAAGAGTATCGGTCTTCCGCGACAGTTGTCAGGGAACACAGCTTGGTACCTCTTGACAGAAAAGCACACGGTGAGCTAGCTATGGATTCTCCTTTTTCTGCTGCATGAAGCAACTTCAGACGCGACTTTGCAAAGAACGAGATTAGAGATGGGTTGTCTTTCACACTTGACATCTTTTCGAGATTGGAGTACCTTCTATGAAGATGTGGCAGTATCCAAAACATATTTTACGCAGTCTCTGACTTAAACTTTAAAACGTACTACATTTATGTGTAAATTTATTTGTTTTCCCGTGTTAAAACGTAATAATTTTTTTAAACACTGGCCTATTTTTACCGTAAATCCGGCTTATAAGGGCGTAAGGGCATTCTTAACCGCCCTTTTGTTATAATGCACTCGTGGAAGTAATCTTCATTAAAAGAAATTGGACTCATTTTTACACAGAATTTTCATTCTATTACTGCTGGTATTTCCAGCTTAGGAGAGGCCAGTACAAATATTTATAATATGACATCGTGCAGTTCATTTAGCATGTCATCTTAGAAAAGCTGCGATGAGCTTTTTAATTATTTAATTGGTCCTTCACTCTGAGACTGAGCAGGTCTGAGGGAAATATTTCTGTCTGGGAAAAGGAGCAATTTGAAAGAAAATGCAATAAACTCTCAACAATTGTTTCGTGTCGAAAGAACACAAGCCCCTTCGTCAGGCGAACAAAGTAGGCACGAGTGCTGCAGTGGAAGCGGCAACGCACTTGACTGCAGCACTCGGGCCTACTTGGTTCGCCTGACGAAAGGTCGTGTGTTTTTTCGACTCAAAACAATTGTTGAGAATTTAGTGCATTTTGTGGTTTTTATTAAAAGTTTTGTAGTTATTACTTTAAAATGCCAGTTCTGTGGTGCTTTCTTATTATTAATTAAACTTTATATTCCCACAAGCAAGTGACTTTCTGTTATTGATAAAATAAACATTAGTACGATGTTACTCTTAACAAAATATATATGAAAGAGTTGGTAAAACTAGTCGGGCTCAAGAATATTTTCCACTTGATGTGGACTTATTATAATGTTCGACAAATAGATGTTATGAGACACTTTCTTTACCCTTTTGCATAACACTTTATAAATTTATGGAAGTATTTCAACATTCGAAAATATACTCCATCCTTTTCTGATGCAAGGTAGGTAGGGGACCTTTTTTAAAGCTGTGATTTTAATTAGTTTTTAAAACAGTTTTTTTTTTTTTTTTTTTTTTTTTTTTTTTAATAATTAACATTAAATTTATATTTTAAAGCATGTTAAAATATTCCAAACTCCTATTTTGAAACTTACATTGTTGTACTAGTAGAAAATAATTTGTAAGATATATTTTTGTCAAAACTGTCCTACCTATCACTACTCTACCGTACATTACAAAAAGTGAATTATGATGCTTTAATTAAACACGATTAAAAGTTTGTGTACTGAATGAAGCCTATGATACTGAAACCATGAGATATGAAAAATACTGTCGATAAAAAAGGGGCATTTTCCTGTGATACATCTTTCTGCAGTATTCTATACATTCTGTAATTAAATTTTTACTTTTGGAAACGTTTGAGTTTGATAAATATATATTCTACACTTTTTACTTTATTAAACAATCTTTTAAACTCTTTGCACAAAGTTTATGTGGTAATTATTAAATATAATCCAGATGTGTCCTTGAATTTTCATAAGGTTATACCTCCAACTTGTATGAACTCAGAACGCTTACCAAAATAAAAATTAACTTCGCACATTAGTTTCTTGTTTTCGATTCTAGAGCGCATAATTAGTGTGTTTAGGCTCTAATTATTCATCGTAAAACATGCAAATAATATTAGATTGTTAGATGGCAAGATATTGAAATAGTGTTTAGGTTCAATTTATTTATATTTAATTCAAGTCTAAGATAATAAATTATATTCAACAATTTTAATCACATCTTCTGTGGTAAATAAACTCATCATTCGATTCTTCTAAATTACTTGCCTGAAGTGATAAAAGAAAGTTTTACTGGAGGATTATTTTTTCTGACTTTTCCATAAATCAAAAGAATAATCCTTGACATTTAATATATGACTGCCTATATGACTTAAATAGACAAATTTTGTGCTTTAAATGATTTTTCTCTACAAGTCCAGATTCTTTTGTTTGCGAATAGATAAATATATTTATTACTCTCTTTTAATCGTTATTTCTCTATTCACTTGTAATTATTTGTTTTTATATAACTGACTAATATTCAAAAGGTTTTAAAATTTTTACTAATTATTTTCGAAAGCTTTTTTTTTTTTTTTATGATTTATATTTTTGCCTAACAAATCTAAATTTGTTATTGTAATCTCAACTAGAACATTTCTTCAATCTATATCAAACTTAAAATACGTAAAATATTGTTTTATTTCGCGTAGTATTAGATCCATATAATTTTTAAAAAATTATACATACATATGTGCGAATGAATACATTTTATGCCAATATATTAACGTATCAAACATATAATAAATGATTTAAATTCATACAATTATATTTAGTTATGAAAAAATAAATAATACGCAAAAGTTTTGAAATAAATTAAAGAAAAATTCCCTTATTGCGGTTTGAATTATTAAAAAGAATACAGATTATTTAATCTTAACTTACTTGTAATTATATTTTGAAATAAAATTATTTCCCATCGATATCTACAAATAATACATTTAGAAGTTTAATAAGAATTTATTGTGCATTTGCAACACAATCAATTCTTTTCACGTGAGCTATACTGATTATTAAAATAATAAAAATATTCTGAACTTATTTTACACCTTTCAAAATGCACAAACTCTTAAGTTAAATGAATAATAGAGGATCAGACTATATATCTTATAAACCTGTTATTTTGTTGAAACGTTGTTTACCATATATGTTTAGGAAATTCATCATTGAATGAAACATAGTGTGTAAGAGTGAAATGCTCAGAGCTATTGTTGTGTCAGTTAATTATGAGGTTTCATTCTGTTACTAAATACCAATTGAAACTACACAGCTATTTATCATAAAATTTAATGGAAGTTTGCAACCGCATTCCAAAGACAAACATTTATTATGACAATCAGCAAAGTAAAATTGTATTGAATTAGCAGGTGCCAGTTAGTACAATTGTCTAATAAAAGTTGAAAGATGGGTTTTTTCGTAAATTACTTGCAAATATACAATACACAGTTGACAAATCTCGGTTTAATTTTTCTCTAATATTCTATAAAAATTTTCTATTCATCTAATGGTAAAAATTAAATATAACATTTCTATTAAAAAAAAAAAAAAAAAAAAAAAAAAGTTGATAAATCTGATATACAATTTTGAAATCTTAGTAGCTATAAAAATAGATGTGAAAAAAAAAATATTGAATATAAGAAATATTGCAACTTATATCATGCGAAAAAACAGTCTTAATATATATATATATATATATCTGCTTTATTATTTCATTCAAATTATTTTTATTATACATCATTTGTCAAAGGAAAATATCCGTAATATCAAAACCCCAATTGAAAAATAAATAAATAAATAATATTTTTTTCAGAACAAATACGAAATAATATATGCTTACGTTTTAATTTTTTTTTTTTTTTTACTTTTTTCTATTCCGCCGATGTTATCATATATAAAATATCTTGTTTCTAATTTCAGAGTAATACTTTTTTTTTTTTATTTGCTTTAAATATTGCTTAAATTATTATAAATATCCTAAAGACTTCATAAAGTTCTATTTAATATTTTGTTGCTGAAAACAATGATAAAATTTAAGAAAAATAAATAAACAAAATAAATTCAATGTTTTTATTATTTATTTATTTGCTATTTATAAATTATAGTATATCATCATAAAGACATAAATAGTGAGTTCTTTACATTATGATATTGTAATGCTCAGACCACTTTTAAGTAAAATTCAGTAAATACATTTATCAGTATATTTGTTGATTTTATAGTTGATAAAATGACACTTGATGTAATTTCTTTAAAACACATGCGCTTAGCTATAAATTAATGTTCTAGATGCAACATGTTATGAAATACATTCAAGGCATTCTTTTAAATAACTGATAAACGTTTACTCGAATATTATAAAAATTTAACACCATCAAATAAACTATTAAAGAACAGTCAAAAAGTTCCGATTTACTTAATTCATTACACGAATCTAATTTACTGTCGTATGTGTTTATTCTATCATTTTGAGTTTTTCTGAACCATCATACAATGGTTAAAAAAAAAGAAGTGCAAATGAACAAAATTATAATAATAATAAAAAAAAAAAAAAAAAAAAAAAAAAACTGGATTTATTCCACTCGACTTAGTGCAAAGCTAAGTTAATAATAGACCTGGAGAAAAAAAAATCAGCTGCTTGAATTTTTTTTGGTAAAATTTATATTTTTGAAGATGCTGAATCCAAAAATGATCTCCATTTCTATACATTTTTTTTTTCAAAAAATAGGGGTTTGTCACAAAAAGAAAAAAAAAAAATCACTAATTTTATTACAATAAACAGAACATATTATTTCTTATAATTGAACAAAAAGTTATTTAATGATAAATTTAACATTTTGTGTTCATTTTTTTTTCTATCCAAACTCGGTTTAAGCAAAACATATTCTTTTTATAATTGAAAAAAAAAGTTCTTCAATGATATATTTAACATTCAGTGTTCTTTTTTTTTTTTTTTTTTTTTTTTTTTTTTTTTGCCTGTGAAAATTTTTTTAATTTGTTAATGCCCCTCCGAACACGCTTTAAACAAAACATATTCCTTTTTATAATTGAAAAAAAGTTCCTTCATAATGTATTTAAGTGTCCCCTTCATTTACCGTCGCCGGAAGCCCAAATCAATATTATTCTATGGGAAATTTTGTTTACTTATAACTCATTAACTAATACATATTTTTAAATTCTATTTTCACATTCAGAAAAATTCACAACTGCTAAATTGACAAAATTTTTTAAAAAGCAGAATTTTTTAAATTTTAAATTTTAAATTTTTTTATTTTTTATTTTTTATTTTTTATTTTGAAGCTGTAAAATATGAATTTTCAATATGTGAAATTCTTCATCTCACAGTTTCAAAAAAAAAAAAAAAAAAAAAAAAAAAATCCTCTGAATTTTTTGAATGTGAAAACATAATTTAAAAATATGTATTAGTTAATGAGTTATGAAATCGAAATTTCTCATAAAATAATACTGGCTTGGACTTCCGACGACGGTAAGCGAAGGCGGCACTTAATATTCTGTGTTATTACTTTTTTTTCCTTTGAAACTTTTTCTTTTCTTCTTTTTTGATGCTACTCCACATATGCTGCCACTGCCTCTCCCATCCGTCCTAGCTTTAATTTTGTATTTTTTATTTATTTATTTATTTTATTTTTTTGATTTACTTTAATAAATATTGTTTTATAATAATAAATAATTTTGAATTATGAATTTTATGTAATCAACAATTGATACCGGATTTCATAATTTCACGCAAAGATGGATTAATAATACACATTTTTCAAAACGGTTTGACGTCAGGGACATTTTTATTGCAATTTCAGTTTCAATGGAAAGGAAAAAAATCTATAAGAAACAGTTGTAATATCTTATGCAGTATTTTTGTTGCACTTTTATGTAATTAATGGTTGTTTAATGAAATTTAAATGACAGAAGCTGTTAGTTTTTTTATACGTTTTAAAAAATTTAACATTACTAAAACGAATTTTAAATTGTTTGAGCCCATGGACTACAATGCATAAAATTTACTTTGTATCTGGTGAAAAAAACTATAACTTCTACTTTCATGTCCAAAAGTAGATTATATCTGCATAGTAGTGAAGAAAAAAGTCGCGTAATTGTTACACACTAGAATTTTTTTATGTTTAAAATTCCCAGATCTATCCTAAAGTACATTCTTGTGTATTGGCAAGTAATATTTTTCTTTTCTCTTTCTTTCCTTGTGTAGTTTGGATTGCCGATAGCGTAGCACTTGTGCGACGTAAAATCCATTCACCAACCCAATTTTGCAGTTTAATTTAAGCAAAAGAAAGAATTTAAATTAAAGTTTTTTTTTTTCATTTCTATGACCGTAAATAGATAAAATATTACCACACCGCTAAATAATTAGGTATACCATGTGAAATGAGAAATGCGGTAATAAAATTAAAAAAATATACAATTCACGATCACAAAATGCAAATTGTAAAAACCTAACACCCTTTTATTGAGAATATTTGTGGCAAACTCTCTTGCATAGGCCAAGTGTGTAAGACATAATTAACTGGCAAGTTCATTTATTGGGAATGGCTGGCGGGATGTTCACATAGGTTATATGTTTTCTAGAAATTTGTCACCAAAAAGGAGGTACTATAGTGAATTAACAGACTATACAAATAACTTGAAGATTTTGCCAATTACTACAAAGAGCATTGAACGACCTTTATCATTAATCAATTTACGCAGGTTATCATTACTGTATTACTGGAATATGTGTTGCACGCAACATGAGACGCTAATGCTTCTTTATCTCTAATTTGAGCGTTTCAATTGGTCTCTGGCTATATAGGATTATTTCCCCACATATGTAAAATAGATGTTAGGAGAGTTCATACAAATTCAAGATACTTAAATACAAGAAATAAATAACATCAAAATCTAGCCAAATGGTAACAATAGATTAAATGCTAACATTTATTTATAAAATTTAATTCAGTAACAATAATCTCTTCTATACAGGGTGCCCCAGCTAAGATGTTACAAACGCAGAGGGGAGGTAGTGTACACCTAGATGATTCGGAATCACATAGGAATTCCGGCTCAAAAACGCTTTCCTGACGCAGTAAGGGCTTTAAAAAGTCTGGATCACACAAAGCTGATCCGTGACTCAGGAGTTTCGAGAGCAATGCCAGTGGAGGCGACGATCAGGGTTCCCGGCGCAAATTTTCTTGAGAGAGTGTTAAAGGGACAATATGCAAGTTTCTCGATGAAGAGTTGAACTAGAGCCAGTAGAGAGCGATAAGTAGTTATGATGTGATGACGATTCATTTCGCACGCAGACAGAGAGGCTGTAGATGGCAGATTATACGAACTGGAAGAAAGCAGATATGTTAATGGCAAACGGGGACCGCAGTAACTAATAATGATCGAGCCGACCAGAGGGTTGTACGGACAAAGGCATCCGTTGAGGCGAATTCCCGTCGTTACCCGAATTCCTCGCCTGCATAAGGAATTGTGAATTCGATTCTTTCCATAGGGCCATACGTAATTATCATCGAACGATAAGTAAGCCGACCAACAAGGAAACTGATATGTTTGGTAGAGAGCGTTCCCAGTAGAAGTAAACGAGGTATCGCGAGTGAAATCTGGATTTTACACAACAGAGTAGTGGAGAACTTTGAACAGCAATGACATGCATCCAGATCACTAACAGTGCATGTAGTTATGTAGTTACTGATAGAATGCGACTTTCAAAATCGTCTCACGTTTTCACATTGGTGATTTCAGAAATGAGCTGCAAATACCGTTTCCCAGCCTCTGTCTTGTTCACAGATGAGGTGTATTTCACGAGAAAGGGTATTTAATACTCATGACAATATGACGAACCCATATGCAATACGTATTCGGGCTGCACAGACACGTTTTGTGGTAAACGTATAGGACAGCATCGTAAGGGGTCGCCTCGTCAGGCCATAAATGTTGCCTGATCGCCTGTAAGTTGCGAACTACTTGATATTTTTGAAACAAGTGTTACCAGAATTATTAGACAACACACATGCTTTCACTGCGACGCATCATTCCCTGTGGTACCAGCACGACAGAACGTTCTCCCATTTCCGTTTTTTATACATAACCATTGGAAAGCAAATTTTGGCCATCGATAGATAGGCCACGTTGTGGTCCACTAAATTGATTTACCCGATCGAGAGACTTATTCCTTCTTCTGGAATCAAGTGAAATCTCTTGTCTACGAAATCCACGTTGACAGCGACGAGGATTTCTGGGCTAGCATTGTTGCAACTGACGGGAAAATCCAAGAAACTCTTGGAATGTTTGAGAATATTCATACTTCCACACAGCGAAGATGTGAAGCCTGCATCACAAGTGAGCGTGGTCAATTCGAACACTTCCTTGGATACGAGTTGTACTTTTTTTTTTTTTTTTTTTTAATGTTTATGAACAGAGAATAATAAACACCATTTTTTTCTATTTTGTGTCTTAAATTGCAAAATGCAGCTTCGAAACAATCACGCCCGAAACACCAGCGCCTATTTAATGCACCAGGAAGGCATTTCCGACCCGTCATTCCTTTGTGATTTCATGTCGTTTGTCCCTATCTCCCTTCCAAGTTTGTAAAATCTTAGCTGGAGCACCCATGTATAATTGCATCCTTGAATTTTCTCTCTCTGTTTTTACCAGTGTGAATAAACTTTTCAGTCCGTAAAATTTATTTCATTACAACTCTCCAAGAACAATGGTTAAAAGAAGAAATAGAGCTGATTTTCACTTTTAATGATAATTTTCGTTTTCAATTTTCTAATTTATTTAATTTACACTTTCGTTGTTGAGCAGTGTATTGAAAATTAATCATTCATTTCTTGACTCTTAACAGGCAATAAATTCTTTGTAACTAAAGAGCGCATTTGCCAGTCATTAATTGTTTAATTGTATCTCTTAATGCAAATTTTATTTTACTAACTGAAATATTTGTGATTCAGCAAAATTAGTTTGGCATTTATGGCATAACTTCCTTTGTATCTTTTTTAACAAAATTCGTCCGCAGAAAAAAAAAAAAAAAGTAAGTCTTTTTTTTTTTTTTTTTTTTTTTTTTTTTAATTTACAGATATAAAATTCGGCACAAAACAGAAGTTAATTTTGAACGAAAGGACTTATTTTAATCTATTCTTTTATATAAAGATATACAGTATCTATATTTCATATCCTACCATCGGTTGCTATATTCATTTCTTAAAATTTCTTCGATACAACTTTAACATAGGCTGAAGTTTGTGGCTTTTATATTTTTGTTGTAACTTTGTCGCTGAATTAAAATGGCTATCTCAATTGCGTAATTTAAAAATCTTCGCGAGAAACGTTCGAGCTACTTCAGTGTGAAACTTCAAATTTCGCAAAGGAATTCTATACTAAAGCTGCTCCATTTGTTTAGCATTTTTTTTTTTTAAATTTAATTTTGATTATTTTTAACAACTGCTTCCACGAACATTTGTTTTCAGCATAAAAATAATCATATTTACTTACTTACTTATTTATTTTTGGCATTATTATTTTTTTTTCTTTTTAATAATTTTAAAGTTAAAATAGGGTTTTTATTTAATATGTTTTAAAATAATTATTAGATTGAAAAAAAAAAAAATAATAAAAAAATAAATAAAAACGTAGATAGCTAGATTTTGTCTTTTTAATAAAATCACTTAATTCGGACTAGAAGTCCGGACAGATATAATGATAAACTTTCAAGTTTATATATTTAAATAAAAAGGAAAATGTCTGCATGTTTAGTCAATGTGATAGATAATAAATTGGTAACGATGCCATCTGAAAGAAATAGTATAATCTGTCGTACTAAAAATAAATAAAAAGATAAATATTACTTAAAGATTTTTTATTTATTAACCTAATGATAAATATATAGTTGTTTTCCGGATCAGTATGAATCTTAATATAAATATGGCAAAATCTAAAATTTATTTAATGATATAAACTTTCCATTATTTTTTTATTTATTTATTTATTGTATGTGAGTAGAAGAAAAAGTATATAATAGCTTAAAAAAAAACACGTTTTTATTTTCAATGCTTCTAAAATTACATTATTTTATTTCTTTTAACAAGGAAATTGTTAATAATCATATTAGTTTCAGTTTATTATTTCATTTCAAGCTTACTGTATGCATAGCAATGTACCACATACATTAACGTTCGGAAAAATATAATGTATTAAAAAATTTTGTATATTATAATTTTATGCTAAAATAAACGGTTTTCGTAAAGTAAGAAAAATAAGACAGAGTAAAAGTTAATCATTTTTAAGAAAGTTGGGAAAACTTTATTACCATGTTTTTCTTAACTTCTATTTTTGTTTGTTTGTTTGTGTGTTTGTTTGTTTGTCCAGTACAAATCTTGCAATCGAATTTTAACTAACTTCCGTACTAGCTAGACATTTGAAACTTTCCCAATAGTTCACAATCCCATGAAAACACAATACTTCGAAGTCCGATTTTTGAATTTTGGAATAGTTTTCTTATAATTAATTAAAATATGAAAATAATAACCTCCTAATACCTTATAAATAGCCATTAAAATATTAGCTATAATTTAATTGTTGCAAAAAAAATAATAATAATAATACGAGTTCATTTTCTTTCGACATAAAAATAAATACATTTAATTAAACGTGAGCGTTAAAATATTGTAAAAAGTTAAATTATGCATCTCGCAAAAATTGACGTCACTTTAAACATTTTATTTGTTGTAAAAATGATAAAATTTTAATTTTAAATTTCAAAACTGTAGAGAAAAAAAATGTCAAACTTCCGGTTTCGAATGTAAACATAAACACCTCGTTTCAAAGGTTTATATTTACACAATAAGTATCCAATTAATACACTAATTGAAAGGAAAATAATAAATATTCTATCATAATTTGAAGCCAAATTTGTTTTAAATGTCTAAATAAAGTGTCTGATATAAGATATTAATATATTGCAGAGGAATATTTGATATCTGTCGTTCTTGGCAGAAAAAAAAATATCGACAAATTATCTGGCGAACATATTTAGTTCCTTTCAAAAATTCCTGGTTGTTTCAACAACGTATATTAAGAGAGCAATCAGTAATATGAAAAAATATATCGTACAATGCATATTACAAAAATGTACATGCGTTATGTATATTTTCGTATTACGTTTTTGATCGCCAAATACAAAAAACGCCAAGGACGGCACAATTTTGAAATTTAAAATTAAAAGCTTATAAATTTTACAGCAAAAGCAACTCAATCTAACACATGTAGACAATAACTTACACAGTGCGTTGCATGAATATAAACGCACCTTAGCTTTAAGAATTAGAATGCGGTATAGAAGTGCAATAAAAAAATATGAATAGGTGACACTTGATGCAAACTGTATGTGTATGATTCAAGAAATGAAAATACAAGTCAAAACAATGAAAGATCAATATGATTTTTTAGAAAATAATTTTATTGAATTTATGACAAAAATACGTGTTGTATGAATTTAAACGCACATGCAAATAATATTACACTTTTAAAAAAAATAAAGAACACGCTTTTATAGAAATGTGAACTACAAAGCACAAAATATCTATCTTAGTATTAAAATACAGGGTAAGAGAAAATCGTGTGAGTGACACACCGTAATATTTACATACATTTAAATCTTTAATTAAAATAATTTAGAATTAAACAAAAACCCTTTTCAAAAAATCTCCCCTGACTAGGCTCGAACGCTAGACCTTTAGGTTCGTATCGCGGCTCTTTACCTCGCAGCCACGGCGTTCACGTACACAATATAGATTTTTTGTTTGTTCCCAGAGTGGTTACAAACATACAAACATACATACAAACAAACATACATACATACAGGTGAAACTAATAAAAGCGTGTTAAAAATAAATAACTGAGTAACAAATACTGTATCTAATACTTTGTAAAGCCACCATGGGCTTTTAGAACAGCCAGTAAACGCCTTGGCATTGATTATGAGGTCATTCAAGCTGATTATCTTCCAAGCTAATAGAATGGACGATTTTAGTACATCTTTCGTGTTAAACTGCATTCCGTTTACGTAAACACGGCGACCTAGAATATCCCATACGTTCTCCATTATGTTTAAATCGGGGCTTTTTGAGGGCCAATACAGAACTTTAATTTTATTGTCACGGAACCATTGTACATATGCACAATCTTGCTGAAAAATATAATTAATTCCAGCTTTCTTGACTGCTTGACAGCGGAGGTTCCTTGTGAGCATCTGGATATAATCTACAGAGTTCATAGTGTCTCCATGAACTTTAATTCGAAAATCCCTTTAAAACCAATGGCTGCTTACACCGTGACAGACCCACCTCCAGATTGACGTTTTGAACAATACATTTCTTCGGTTCTCAAATCGCGCCAATAACTATGAAATCCGTCCAGGCCATCGAGATTTTTTCATCGGGGAAGATGACTTTTTCCCAATTTAGTCGATGTAGAATCCATTTTCTTGCCCATTCCAACCGCATATCTTTGTGCTTTTGAGTGAAGGGTGGTTTCGTGTTCATTTTCTTAAATTTAATGAAATTGTAGATTTGATAGTTCTCAATATGGTTGTCCGATGAACACCCAGCTTGTATTGAGCCTTTATCTTCGCACAGGAAATATTCCTATTCTTTGCAGCGTTGCATATTCGAAGTTTGTCGTAACTGGTGAGCTTTCCTATTCGCTTCTTATACGCCTTATCCCATAATTTGCTCCTTTCTTTATACAATTTCACACAACACTTTCATTTCTTCCGATTCGACGCCCAATTTGACGATTGCTAAAGCCTTTACCACGCATAAAGTCGATTTTTATCCTCTCGTCTACTGTCAAAGTTTTCCCTCTTGCCATCCTGAACAAACTGCGTAAATTTTTTACTCAAGCATTAAAACTCTTTTTAGAGAACTTTAGCAACACGATTATCTGCGTTTTAATTTAATTCCGGTGGCTCTGTTAAATTTTAAATGCAAAATACAGTGTGCGTTTAATTTCGAGCAACAAAAGAAAAACAGTGAAAAATACGAAAATGCTTAAACACTCATTTACATAAGCTTGCATGAGCCTAAACATACGTGCTCAAAGCACCTTATTCAGTTGTTAGTCATATTCAATAACTGTAAGTCAAATTCTTTCTTATAAAATTTTAAAAATTCTATTTTTGGTTATAGGAAAAGGTGTTTTTATATTCATGCAACGCACTGTATATAACTTTATCCAAATACGGGGATTAAAATCGGGAACTATTTTTTCTTAATTTTTAATAATTTTTTACAAAAAATCCAATGGATATTTAACATAGGAAATCTTTTTTTTTCCCCCACTGACAATTAGTGACGTCACACTTCGCTTGTGCATAGCTATGATTCAACGATTCAATAGAAAATTTAAAAACATGGTATATAAAGAGTTTTTTCTTATCTTATAATTATTTATTTTATTTATGCCCAAAGTAATAGTAATAATAGTAATAATGATAGTAATAATAGTAATAATAGTAATAATTTTTGAGTACTTATAGTAATTTCTGAGTATGTTATTACTTATTAATATAATTTTAAAAAACATCTCGACTATAAAATTTTGATCATTAAAAGTATCAATATTATTTAAATTCGACAAATGTACTTTTAACTAAATGACAGTCGAGAAAGAAGAATGATAAGATTAG
The DNA here is from genome assembly GCA_963930645.1 of Salticus scenicus. Taxonomy (NCBI): domain Eukaryota; kingdom Metazoa; phylum Arthropoda; class Arachnida; order Araneae; family Salticidae; genus Salticus; species Salticus scenicus. Next base: position 293,193,615 of record OZ005654.1, on the reverse strand, counting down.
ATATTATTTTACCATGTTTTTATTAACTTCTATTATTGTTTGTATGTATGTTTGTTTGTCCGGTACAAATCTTGCAATCTATTTTTAACTACCTTCCCTACAACTAGACATTTGAAACTTTCACAGTAGCTCAGAACCCGGTGACAACACAATACTTCGAAGTCAGATTTTCGAATAGTTTTCTTTTAATTAATTAAAATCTGAAAATAATAAGCTCCTAAAAGCAATAAAAATAGTCATTAAAGTATTAGCTGTAATTTAATTGTTGACAAAAAAAAAAAAAAAAAAAAAAAAAAAAAAAACGATTTCATTTTCTTTCGACTTGGTGCCTTCGGTAGCGCATACGCCGGCCGCTAATAACATAAAAATATTCCCAAAAATTAACATGGAACCCAACGAACCCGCTCGGTGTTGCCCGGACCAATGATACCTTAAATGAACCTTAAATTTGTATGATTTTATACCTTTAATTCGATTTAGTTTGAATTTCTGTTTTTAAATGAAAGCATCACGAAAAAAATAATCAGCTGTAACAAAAAAAATTACCTCGAACCGAACGAAACTCTGCCTTTTGACCCCGGTGCCTGTGGCAGCACATATGCGGGCCGCTAATAACATAAAACAATTCCAAAACATTAACCTGGAACCAAACGAACCCGCCCGGCAATGACCGGGCCCATGATAATAGCCTTGAATGAACCTTAAATTTGTATGGTTTTATATCTTTAACTCGATTTTGTTTGAATTTCTATTTTTAAACACACATTATCACACACACACACAAAAAAAAAAAAAAATCATCCGTAACAAAAAAAAAAAAAAAAAAAAAAAAAAAAAAACCCTCAAACAGAACGGAACTTCGGCTCGTGACCCGGTGCCTGCGGCAGCGTATATACAGGCCGCTAATAACATGCAAAATTTCTCAAAAATTAACCTTGAACCGAGCGAACCTCTGACTGGTGTTACCTCTGCCTGTGAGTGCTGCACTGTATAGCAGGCATGCATGCTACACACGCGTTGCAAATTCCACTTTCCTCCACCAAGGGGTGCAGTATGTTGTATACCAGGCCTGTCCAACCCAAAACACTAGGTGGGCCTCATTCGAAATATATTTTATTCATTCGGGCCACACTGTATGTACAGTAATAAAAAAATCCCCCCCCCCCTACTTTACCGACTAATTCCGCCGTAAATTAATCTAGAGACTTGCGACTGGTGCCAATCGATTAGTAATAAGGCCTAGTTTAGACGGTTTAGTTAGATTTTGCTTAAGGGATGTATACATATTAAAACTGGCATCAACTTTTTTTTTTTTTTTTTTTTTTTTTTTTTTTTTTTTTAAGGCAACCCGCAATTTCGACAAGCTTTTTGGATTAAAAATTAGATGTCATTACCAATCGTTAGGCATCAGCTGCTAGTTTCTACAATGATTTACGGCGAAATTAGTCGGGGAGGAAATTATTACAATTATTATTATTTTATGACTGTACATATGCATATGTGTATATATGTTTGTGAATATATGATTCATGTATGTATATATAGTGGAACCTGTCTAAAGTGACCACCCTAGGGACCGGCTAAAATGGTCACAATACGCAGGGGTCACTTTATAAAGTCTTTTTAAAATTGGAAAATGGTCACTTTAGTCAAGAAAATGGTCACTTTAGTCAGGTGGTCATTTTACCAAGGTGGTCACTTTTACAGGTTCCACTGTACTTTTTTCGGAGGAGGGCAGGGTGAAAATTCGGAGAAGAATACATTAATTTAAATTATTTTCATTCATAAAATTAACAATAGAATTGTAAAAAAAAATTACGACTATATATTAAAACTATAATAAAAAGAATGAATAATGGATCTAATAACATTCCATTACAACAGTTCCTTCTCTACCATAATCGTTGGAAGGTCGAAAAGTCAGAACGTATTTAATTATTTTTGATTCGTTAACCAAAGTTGTCAAACTTTAAATATCGTTAGTCTGCTCGCGGGCCGCAAGAAACTACGCGGTGGGCCGCATGCGGCCCGCGGGCCGCGGGTTGGCCACCCCTGTTGTATACGAACATCACCAATCGCCTTGAATTTCCAAGACTTTTCAAATAAGGTGTCACTGGTGGTGTCAACTGCAAAATCATTTAGTTTTAGTTGCCCTTTTCACCGCCATGGGGCACAGCGTGTTCTATACGAACAACACCAACGGTAAGGAAATACCAAGACCTTTAAAATAAGGTGTAACACGATAGGGTCAACTGCAAAATCACCTAGTTCCATTTTTAGCCACCAGGGGGTGCAGTATATTGTGTACGAACATCCCCAATCAACATGAAATTTCAAGACCTCTATCACCAATCTCCTTGGATTTCCAAGACCTTTCAAATAAGGTGTCACATGGTGGTGTCAACTGGAAAATACTTTAGTTGCACTTTCCACCGCCAGGGGGCGCAGTGTGTTCTGTACGAACATCACCAACGGTCAGGAAATACCAAGACCTTTAAAATAAGATATAACATGATAGGGTCTTTTACAAAATCACCTAGTTCCATTTTTCACCACCAGGGGGCGCACTATATTGTATACAAACATCCCCAATCAACATGAAATTTCAAGACCTCTATCACCAATCGCCTTGGATTTCCAAGACTTTTTTAAAAAGGTGTAAGATGGTGGTGTCAGCTGCAAAATCTTTTAGTTGTACTTTCCACCGCCAGGGGTGCAGTGTGTTCTGTACGAACATCACCAACGGTCAGGAAATACCAAGACCTTTAAAATAAGATGTAACATGATAGGGTCTGCAGCAAAATCACCTAGTTCCATTTTTCACCACCAGCGGTCGCACTATATTGTATGCAAACATCCCCAGTCGACATGAAATTTCAAGACCTTTAAAATGAGGTGCTACATGCGTGGGTCTAGAACGGATTTCCCTCTCAAACTACTTTCCCCCCTTCCCCCCTCCAAATCTACTTTCCCCCTTACCCCCCTTTAATATCGAAAATTCCAAATTCGCAGAGAGTGATTTTTTAGTATTCGACTCTAGTCCCCATATGTACAATTTCTTCACCGTGAAGTAATTTGAAGCTTAGTTAAGCTCGTAATCGTGTTTTTAACCCGGGGGGAAACCGTTCGACTTTTTTTTATTTTTGTCTTCTCATAGCACATCTACAGACCAAGACTTTTTTTTAGACACCTCAACCAAAATTTTACACCAAGTAGTTCTCTCAATATAGTGGAGACAGACTAAAACATGTTTCAAATTAATATATAGATGCATTTAATTAAACGTGAGCGTTAGAAAATTGTAAAAAGTTAAATTATGTATCTGGCAAAATTTGATGTCATTATCACTTTAAAGATTTTCTACACATTGCTAAAGTGTTAATGTAGTTCATGATGCAAATATATGTTGTTCTGAAAGGATTAATATTTTATTTTTAAAACCAATTTTTGTTTTATTCAAACTTCCCGTAACTCTTTAACCAATCACATTAGAACGTCCATCTTTGGAATATCGATAGTAAGGATTTTCTCAACAAAAGTCGCCAAAAGCAAAAAGTCGCCGAATTTGACGCCAAATCCATTACCTGCCTATTAGAACTTTTTAGTGTGTTTTAAAGGGAAAATTAAGCTATTTTAACGTGAAAAAGAACTGGAAATGCAGAAAATTGACATTTTATCATAAGCCTCTTTGAAAGAATTTATACAAAAATAAATACAATTATTTACAATTTCGTAACAATACGCATTGATAAAATGCTACTGTAGTTAGTTCTATAGCTATAATTCAACAGAAAATTTAAAAACATGGTTTATAAAAAGTTTTTTTTATCTTATAATTATTTTGTTTTAATGTAAAATATAGGCAGGTGCCAAAATTCATTCTTTAAAATTAAATTGACATTCAATAGGAGAATAAATAAATAATAGATAAAAAAAAAAAAAAAAGAATCAAGAAAGAAAGAAATAGAATTTATGCAATTATTGAAAACTTTAAATATTTCCTTGTCCAAAAATTCCTTTTTGTGCGTAGAAAGGAAAATAAACAGAACATATAAGTACGTATTTCATTGCCTAATGACATACATAAAACATACTCGACAGTTTGATTGGTTTGTAGTGGTACTAATTTAGTGGCTATAGCTTTAGAATTCTACGTTACTGAAATATGGAAGCTCAGGAAATTGAGAAAATGTGATACCATAAATTATGAATGTCTTTTGAATATGTTTTAGCTTTTAGTATATGGAAATGGAATTTTTATATTTTATTCATGTTTTATCACGCAATAATCATTAAATATTTATTGTCAATAAAACCTCGTTTATTTATGCTTTTATATTGAAAAAAAATGTAGTTGTGGTAATAGTTCATTTACATAAAAATGCAAAAATATTAATGTAAAATACTAAGGGTATTTTTTAAAGTATTAATTTAAATATTAAAATTAATATAACTATTTATAATTACATTTAGAAATTACGTCTTTTTTACATTATTAAAAGCTGATTTGTTCAAGTTATGACATAAAAATATTCATATTTAAAAATCATATAAGTGTTTTTCATGATGCAGGCGTAGTTTTATCTATTTTAAACAAAATAGTAATAATAACTTTTAAAAAAAATAGTTATTACTGATAAACTTAATATTGTTTAAATGCATTATTTAAGAACGCTATTTAAATGATATAAGTTATTTTTAAATTCTGATATATTTCTACACTAGAAGAATTATAATAACTAGGGATAATTCACCAACTCTTTTAAATAGCAACAAATTTTCTTAATTAAATATTATCTTTCTATTTTATTTACAAATTTCGATGAAATGCAAATAATACTTCAGTGAATATTTTTCATTAAATATCTATCTTTAGATCGCCTGTTAAATTACTTCTTAATGCTCCCTATTTTTACATATATTTATTTAGCAAGCATAATTTATTTTTATGTTCTACTTCTTGTTATGAATTGAACCCATTCTGTCGTATGTGTTCGATTATATTGATAGTTATCTTTATTTAGTAAACTGTTAAATATATTTTTGTACTGCTCTGTTACAGAATAAACGCTAAAGCTAGAGGTGCGAATAAAAAGTTTGCAATAAATAATTTTAAGTCAACGGAAACATTTAAAAATAATACTATTTAAAAATTTAAATTTAATATTAATTTTATTAAATAAATGCACATTTATCTATATTAATAAAAGGAAAGGTTTGTCTGTCGGTCTGTTCTTCTACACGTTCAACCCCTATTGAACGCAGAAGTACAAGAATTGACATACGGATGCTCAGGAGCCTTTTCGAGGGGCTCCTGAAAACAGAATTTAAAAATTTTAATTTGTTATGGAGATATTAATTAAAATGTCTAATCAAATAGCGATCTCAATGACTGAGAATTCACGGCTATTTGCTTAAAAGGGGACATTCTTACGGAAAAAGTGGAAAATAAATTAGAAATATCAGTCGTACCGTTACAAATAAGGTACCAAATGAAAGGGCCGATTTTTCGGAATCCGGTGGTTTAAATAGCTTATCAATCGGACAACTAGATTTTTTTAAATTAACTAAAGTATTAAAAAAAGGTGGTAACAAATCACAAGAATTTTAACTTCGCAGACAACTCTCTGGGCAGTGTAGCTGAAAGAAAAGACATCTGCTTATAAATGAGGTCACATGTTTTGGTACTGGGATTAAAAAGTGCAAATTTCAAAATTCTTCAATTTTTCTTCAAATTCTACAAAACTTACTATACTGCCTGAACATCACAACACAAAGTTGCAATTCAAATTTCATCTATTTCGGAGAATAAACAAAAAAAATTACATTTTAATTGCAAATTAAATTTTATTCTAATACGCGTATTTCAAATTCTAATTATGATTAAATTATTTTTTAATTATCATACGAAAGTCATTTTGAAGTACTTTCATATTATCGAAAGTGGGATTCGAGATTTCGCCTGATTTACATGTTTTAAGGTCTCCTGAATAGGTTTTCTTTTGTATCTCAGCTACTAATTAAAATAATTTCATAAGTAATACACCATTTGAAAGCTTTGTTGATTTGGAATTGAAAAATAGATTACAGAAATTTCTACCGCTAGATGGCGCTAGATTATTTTAAAATTTCAATATTTAAAATTCTAATAATGATTAATTTTTTTTTTAATACATCATTCGAAAGATATTTTTAAAGTGCTTTTATATTATCGAAAGTGGAATTCGTGATTTCACTTGATTTACACGTTTTTAGGTTACCTGAATCGGTTTTCTTTTGTATCTCAGCTACTAATTACAATGATTTCATAAGTAATACATCATTTGAAAGCTTTGTTGATTTGGAATTGAACAATACATTACAGAAATTTCTACCGCCAGACGGCACTGCAATATATTAAAATTTCAATATTTCAAATTCTAATTATGATTAAATTATTTTTAATACATCATTCGAAAGATATTTTAAAGTTCTTTTATATTATCGAAAGTGGAATTCGAGATTTCACCTGATTTACACGTTTTAAGGTGTCATGATTAGGTTTTCTTTTGCATCTAAGAAAATTGAGTTAGACCGTTCAAAATTGGTATATGTAGGTTAATTAGGAGGTGCTGGAAGGGTGGGGAAGGAATAGGTGCATGGGACTGCTCTGCCGAACGCAGTGGGGACCCGGTTCGACTTTTTACCTGATGAGAAATGATTTTTTAAATTTTCTTTTGTTAAGAATAAAAGTTTAATTTCAGAAGGAATAATTGCGCCGCAGCGCACGTATATCTTCACACGTGCGCTCGCAGCGCGCATGGGTTTGTGCTGCCGAAGTCAGTGGGGACTTGGTGCGACAGTTTTCCCCGATCATAATTTTTTCTCTCTTTTTTTATCACATGATAAAAATTAATGCAATTTTTAGAATTAATTAATCAGGAATAAAAGTTTCTTAGGAATTCTTAGGAATAAAAGTTTATCAGTAACAACATGGAATTTTGAGAAATCATATGGGTGGTGAAGGAATACACGCGCGCAGCGCTCATAGATATGCATTCGTTCACGCGCATCGCGGACGAATTTACGCTACAGAAGGCAGTGGGGACCCGGTGCGACATTTTTCCAGATCATATATTTTTTCTCTTTTTTTTAACGCATGATAAAAATTAATGGAATTTTTAGAATTCATTAATTATAGTGATGCATTTAAAAATAGTGACCAGCTAAGCGGGCGTAGTGTGCTAGTAGTTAAATAAAAAGAAAAAAAAATCGAAAACTGTATCTTGCGAATTATAGAAGCATCGCCCACAATGGACATTTCTCTCTATATATGTATATATATGGAAATATTACATAAATACACTAACTATTGTGCTCGTCATTCGCACGATAATTTAATTATTACACACAATATAATATAAAAAAATAATATTTATCTTAGTTGAAGTTTATTGTTCTAGGGAAGGTAAAGAATGGATTATTATAGTTAATAAGTACAATTTGTAAATTTTCGCTCATACATATATCTATATGTAAATAAGTTGGGTGGGTAGATGTTTGGTTAAGGAGGTAGGGTGGTGTCTTAAAGAAGACTATGAAAGCTCTGCTGTATTTAACACTACAATTAAAACTTTATTTATTGTTCGTACTAGTCACGGTGCTACATAGAAATAAATTAAAAATTAAATTAATAAAATTAATTATTAAAAAATGATTAAATGAGAAATACTTGTTTTAGTTTTGCTATTATGATCCTTAAAATTACAAACTATAGTTGCATATACATAAAAAATGTTTTTTTGTAGTTATAAATAGCTATTATAAAAATAAAAACTTACTTTCATAATGCAATAAATAAATTAGTTAAACAATGGATAAGGCTTTTTTTTTTTCAATTTTTTTTTAAACAAAGTGTATTGTATTTTTATTACTACCTTTTCCTCTTTCCTAAAGTTTAAATTAAATTTCTGTACCAAAGTTCAATTAATATGAGTTACGAGTAAAATTAATTGTAATTATTGTAAAAATAATTTGCAAAATCATGCTCTGTACCCTTCTGAAATATTTTCCTATATTACAGATATGAAATGTCCCGTTTTCTCGCGTTATACGAGTATCTGGAAATTTCAATAAAAAACTAACGCTGGAAAAACTACTAAACAACTGCCAAAAAACCGCCAAATGTAGTGTGAACACAAACCATTATTATTGTGCAAATCCTTTTTACTTTCTCTTACCCATAAGGTAGCGAAAGTATTGTTTTAAGGTCAAATTTTCGAACGTGAGTTTTTGTTATATTTACGCGTTTTGAGGTCGCCTGAATATGAACATCATGCTTTTAGCGAATGGTCTGTGTGTCTGTCTGTGTGTCTGTGTGACAGTCTGTGTGTATGTCTGTGTGTGTGTTATCAGCATAGCTCAAGAACAAATAGTAGCAGAAAGTCCAAACTTGGTATTCTAAATGTGTATGATATAAGAGTGCTACACGAAGCTATTCGTTGAGATGAAGCAAATGGTTCGTGTACAGGGACGCCCAAGAGAAATCAAATACATTACGTCTATGGGGGGAAAGTGCTGATAAGTAGAGTTTAACATCTATACACTGCACTAAACCAAATGTAACGAATATATATATATTTTATATGCGTAAAAACATGTCTCATGTAGAATATGGTAGGGCAATCTTTCACTGTTCGTTTACATGGCTACACAAAAGAACTAGATAAATGTGCGACAATAGTTGCAAATTGAAGGTAGTATTGAAGTGTATTTCAGGTTGGGCTATGTATTATTACTATAGGATTATATTTAAGTGAACAAAGTAGTTTGTATTTAATCTTCGAAAGATATACAGAGCTGCAAATATTTAAGCGATAACATTCTTTTTTGTTGTTAGTGGATGTACTTTACTAATAATATTTTACCATTTCCAGGAAATCTGTTCGGGAATTGAAATGAATTCCTCATAGAGATATGCTAAATAATGTATGTTTTTAAGCTAAATATCCATTGCTTGTTTATTGTATATTTACACGTTTTGAGGCTTCCTGATTACCGTAGTCAAGTTTTTTAACGTTTGATCTTTGTCTCTTAGAGTGACTTAAAAATGAATAATTTTAGGAGATCGAAATGTTGTATTTTGAAGTTAATATAAGTTTTTTGCTGGAAAAGTTTGATCAAGATTCATAAGTTTCGAGGAATGTTGCGTGTGAAAGTTGTCTGAATGATTTTAAGTGAACTTTAATTTTAATAGCAAATTTAAATTCTGTATAAATGTAGGTGCAGTAATGAAACGGGGGGTTAAGTGGGGCAGTCGTCCCCCCCCCCCACACACCCAGAACTAATTACCATATAAAACTCTTCCTAATCTGAATTGTTTTAACATAGGTTTACATAGCAGTACTCGTTATGCTACTTCTTAATCTCCAACCTGTATTTATAGTATTAAATTTCAGAGTAAGAAAAAGTCGTATGAGTGGCACACCAGATTATTTCCTATCTTATAATTTTTTTTCTTTTTTTTTGCACAATTCTTCGGTATCAAAGGATTTTTTTTTTTTTTTTTTTTTTTAATGATGCATTTTTAGACTTAAATAAATTTTGGAAAAGGAAATTGTTAACATGCAGCGCCTCCATCTAAGACACAACCAAAAACAGTGGAACCTGGTCCTACCATATTTTCTATGGGGCTATAAATGATGTTTTGAGCGCGAAACGTGTCCAAAACAAACGATGCCGATGGCAGTGTGGTTATGTGCAAATTGTTTTCTTTAAGGAGAACTAACTGACAAATTTCAATGAACATTTATTCTACGTTTTTAACTATAAATTTATTCATTTAAATATGGTGACCAGAGAAGCGGTCAAAGCTCGCTAGTATACACATTAAAATGAATAAAATTTAATAGATTGCATTTATTAATTTTTTTATTTCCTGATCTGTGTTTCTCAGTGTGATACTTTTCAAATTTCATAGACTAAAAATTTTCTAATATACTAATAGAGTAACATCTAATTTCCCGTTGGAAAAACAGATAGAATATCTAGTAAATGAAAAAAAAAATATTTTCTTACATTTTGTTTTCCAAAAATTTATTGCTTTCGTCTTTTGTTTCCGTTAAATATTTGATTATTTGTTTGTAATAATAATGTAAAGAATAGGATAAATAAGATATTTTTGAATTTATGCATACTGGATTTATTATTTTTATTGTTAAAATATTTATTATTTAAATATTTCTAATCATTTTTTTTTAAAGCTTCCTCAAATCGTGTTGGGGGAGAATTTGGAGGTTTATTACAAGGGCAATGAAAATAACTCGCTAAACCGCTAAGCTATAATCATCTAGTGGAAAGTTATCAGGTTATTTTTATACTGCTTGATATAGTTATAAATGCTGATAGAGCTTTCCAAGAGCAGTCCCCTCCTCATGCGGTGAGGAGGGGACTGCACAACATTACTACTTTCACTGTCAACTTACAATACCTTACCATTTAAGGAACCCTAACCCTAGACCAGCAACCTGGCTGAACAATATAATAACTAGAAAGCCCCTACGGCTCAATTTAAAGCGCATCTATGCCTTCCTTCAAGATTTATCAAATTCAACAAACTAAATTCCTTCTCTATCTTTCCTTAATTTTTCCTCCTCTCCTACATGGCGAATACTGGTCATGTCTGAAGCTACAGAATTCCACTGAAGTGCTCTTGGAAAGCAATCATCCTGCGCATGATGTTGCTAACCAACATTGTTCTTAGGGTGTTTGGGCTTGATATAAAGACTGCGAGAACATTGTATAAAGACTGTGAAATTTGTACATTACCTGAATGAACTTTGTAATTAGACTTCCACTTAGCTCCGGTCCTCTTCACTTTCATGCAACTTTGTCGCCTTTTGTCGCGGGAGAGCTCTGCTCTGGCGACCTTTGTAATTTTTTTTTTTTTCTTTTTGTTGTTGTTGTTATTTGCTTTGCAATAAACAACGGGGGAGGCTTAACCTTTGGAGACGGGCTCTTCTGAATATCCACAGTGGCTTTGGAGCCCCTCTCTAAAGGTTAAAAACGCTCAAAACCACTGCATAGTGGTGAGCGGCTTCTTTCCGTCTTAGAATCTTAGAATCTTAGAAATGCTGATAGAAGACTTTTTTAAAGTCGCGTTTTGGTTAAATTCATTTTGGTAAAGTGCCACAAATCAGCATTTAATTCACTCTCCACAGATTACTAAAACATAATGTAGAAACCTTTCTAAGACAAATTAGGATCCGTACACAAAATTGCACTTTTTGAAAACGGAAAGTTTACGAAACATTTACATTCTGACGGTATTTTTAGCTTAACTGATGTCTGAACGCAAGGAATGCAAAAGGTTTCAGTCCTGTAAGCTTTACTGCCGAGATTTATTTCCCATGTGGAAAGGCTTTTCGTGCATGTCTCTAAGTCTGACCAAAATTGTGAAATAGCCAATAGGTATTATTTTAATTGGTAAACCTCAGACCAGTGTATTTCAATTTCGATTGGACATTTCTGCATGATACCTGAGCAGAACAAACGTTACAGAGTCTCTCTTTTTCACATATAAACACACACGCAAAAAAAAGAAAAAAAAAAAAGAAAAGAAATTGCGTGTATGTGTGTATGTGAGAGAGAGAGAGAAAGCAGATGTATTTTAAAGGCATTTGAAATATAAAGATATCGTCAATGATTCCGATTTAAAAAAACATTTGAAAAATCTTATTGCGAAGGCAAATATTGAGTTTTTGCCTCATCTCTAAATATATTCATTATTTTAAAATATTCGATATACCTATATAATTTTAATTTGTGTGTAGGGACAAACTATTTTCAAGTTTTATTCAACATTATCAAGCCATTTGTATGTGATAACCGTACTAACCAAATGTTACAGGCATGCTCACACACAGGGAAAATATTTTAAGGCATTTTTACTTCTTTAGTGACTGAAATGTAAATATCGTTAAAAATTTGATTCTCTGCGATTTACCGACAAAAGCCTTACTTTATTAAATACATTATTATAAAAACTCGCAACGAATGCAAACAGAGATAAAATATTTTAAATGTATATAAGTAGTATATATAAAAAAAAATACTCTTCTTAAATAAATGAATAGCCTTAAATAAAGAGAAACATTAATTTTTAGTTAAGTTTAGTTTAGTTTAAAGATTCTTTTGTAATTGTCATGAAAAGAAATTTAAAAAATCAAAACTTTATTTTTCTTTCTCACAACTTTCACTTTTCTTTCCAGTAATGATCTTTTTTCGCTACATTTTTCCTATTTTACCTAAGTGTATTTTTCAATTTACTAAAGTATTTCTCGTCAGAAATTTAAAATGGCACGGATCTGCCATGAATATGCAATCAACAGAAAGAAAAATATACGGGAAAAATAAATTTACAGATTCGAAAGCGATTCACTTCTCGTCAATATTCTTCTTTTAAGTATTTATCTAATATATTTTGTTTCTGAATTTTTCAAATTGGCTTTTTTTTTTTTTTTTTGTTATTCAAGTGTAAGTTAACAATAACAAAAATAGATTGAAACATAATTTGAGAATTAATTAAAAAAAGTATTTAAAAAAAAAAGTATTTAAAAATTTATATACTACGGGCAAACCCGTGAGAAATTTCCGTACTTTTATTTCTTTTCCTATTTACCTTTAAATTTGATTCTCATAAATATTATACCAATTTCACCACTAAATTAAAATTTTACTTTACACGTAGCCAAATTATTATGAGAACTAAATTAACATTGCGCAACAATGAATCAAAAATCATTCAAAGAGATATTTAAAAATAAAATTCATGGTTGACAACCCAGTTTTCACACTTCCGCAACAGTACAATTTTAGAAAAACTAATTCCTCTTTTCATTACATTTTACAAGATTGTGTTTTTCAGTCAATTTATGATAATAATTCATATTCTGTATATATCTAAAGTATTGCTAGGTTTAAAATGACGCTTGCAAAGATTCTGAAGATGCAACCTTTAAAAATACATTTTTCCATAAAATAATCTCATCAGACAAATGTCGTCATTTTTTCCTGTTAGATCATTCGGTCTGATCAGATCATTCAGTCCGCGTGCTTAAATATTATAGATTTATTAATATTATTTTTTATCCTCGCGTATTTTATTAATTACATCACTATCGTATCGTTTTAGCAAAATATAATCGGAACTGGTCCACGTTAGAGAAATATTATATAGATTGGCAGCAAATTTATTCGAGCGCTATCAATAATTCCTACAATGACTCGACAAGGATTTTTTTAATAAAGCAGTATAAAGTGTACGTTTTTTACATAGGAATGATTGCTAAAGCTCGAATAATTTTGCAGTCGACTGTAAGTGAGACTGACATACGATTTTAAAAATTTATTTTATTTTAATGAACCGTAGATTTATAAAAAATAAATAATTTGCTTTGATAAAACAAGTCATTCGTCTGTAAATCGCATAGAAATAAGAACATCTAGTTATTATCATGCTTCTGAGATTAAGGAAGTCAAAAACGCCTACAAATTATCTTTTGCGTATGTATTTGTCAGTAAAGTATGTTTACATTATACACACACACACACACATATACACTAGCAGGCTATTCTCGCTTCGCTGGTTACTATTTTTAAATAAATCACTATAATTAATGATATCTCAAAATTGCATTAATTTTTATGTGAAAAAAAAAAATAAAAAAAATAAAAACTGATCGTGAAAATGTCGCACCGTTACCCCACTGACATTGGCAGTGTAGGCCATTGTGCGCTGCGCGCGCATTTATATTCGACACTCTTAATGAATCACAATATTATCGTAAGGGAAAAACATAAATTAAAAATACAAAAACATTTTTCTATTAACGATGGAATAATCTGTCCCGGTTCCCACTGACTGCGGAAGCGTATTCCTTTGCCCACCATTCCCGCCCCTCCTAATTATTTTACACTTTCAAAAATATCCGGAATCGTTTTCTCGGGCTTTTAAATATAACACTAATTTAGAATGTTCTATCCGAGTTTCTTTATTTTTGGCCCTGGGTCCACCCTCCCCTTCCCACCCCTCGTAATTATTCTACACTTTCGAAAATATCCGCAATCGATTTATCGGGCCTTAAATTTTAATAATACAAATTTTCAACTATCTAACTCTTATTTCTATATTTTTTCCTCTTCACCCTATATCTTTTTCTTTGTTATTATTCTTAAGCATATGTCCCCCCCTTTTTTTTTTCGATATAAAGGAAATATATGAAATCATATTTTGCCACCTCCCCCTTTTATGTGCTGAATTTCTAAAATTCCAGAAATTGGTTTTTTGGTATTTGTATTAGCTATATTTTGAGCAAAAATTTCACGTATATCTGTTTTTTTTTTTTTTTTTTTTTTTTTTTTGTTTGTTTGAGGTATAGAGGATTATGTGAAATCACGTTTGTCCCCTTCTCCCATTGGGGACCGAATTTCTAAAGTACCAGAAATTGGTTTTTAGCTATTTGTGTTAGCTATATTTTAAAGCAAAAATTTAGAGGATATCTGTTATTTTGTTTTAGACACGAAGGATTTTGTTAAATCACGTTTTTCCCTCCCCGCCCCTCTTGGGGGGCGAATTTCGTAAAATCGCTTTTTAGTGGATGTTTGCGTAATAATAGGAACATCGTGGAAAATTTCATGCTTCTAGGTCCAGGTGTTTGGGCTGGGTGATGATGAATCACTCATTTACTCACGCAATCACCCAGGACAAATGATTATATATATATATATATATATATATATATATATATATACATACATATATATATATAACATATCAAGCAGAAATCACTGGGTTGAATAAATAGACGTTGGATAGTTGGAGAGTAATCAACTTGCACCTAACTTAAAATTTCAGCTATCAACCATTTCACAGTTTTAATTAGATTTCAAGCTATAAGGGAAAATGCGCAATCAGACATTTAGTAGTAAATCACGCTAAATGAAAAGAATTTGCACTTTTGTGACTCAAAAATGCAAAAGGTGTTTTCAAAATATAGAATAGAAGTCTTTCCAGTAATTATTATATTTAATAAATGTCAAAATATATTTTTTTCCCCTTCTTAATTCGTATAGAATATTATAACAATTCAATTGTTTTTCTCAAAGGCGCTGTTTTAAGAACAGTACAATTCAGTGTTTTTTAGGTTGATTTCTTTAGAAATCGACCTATTGCAATCACTTCGTTTATCTATATATATATATATCTATCTATCTATAATGAAAATTTTGTCATCACGATAACTCCCGAAATAACACTCCAAATCGAACCAAATTTGGACAGTGAAGTGATCTTATAAATATCTTGGATGAGTTCGTTAACCAAGTTGCTCTGACTTTTTGTTTTCAAGTGGCAGCCACTTGAAAATTTCAAATCGACATTGTAAAAAGCATATTTAAAGCAAGATTTGCTTGAATTTTGTTGTAAATACAGGCCACATATGGGTCTCAATGAAGTTTATTAATGAAGTTTATCCGCCATTTTTAATAAAGAGTCAGATATTTTAAGTTAAGCGGGACCACTTGAAATCAGGCTACCACTTGAAAATTTAAAATCACTATAACTTCCGAAATAATACTCCAAATCGAACAAATTTAGACAGTGTCTTAATTTATCTTATAAATATCTTAGATGAGTTTATTAACCAAGTTGCTCCGCCATTTTGTTTTCAAGTGGAGACCACTTGAAAATTTCAAATTGAAATTGCAAAAAGCGTATTCCGAATTTTTTTTAAATTTTGATGTATACATAGTTTATACAAGTGTCTCAAAGAACTTTATTAATGAACTTTATCCGCCATTTTTAATAAAGAGGCGGATATCTTAAGTTAAGCGGGACCACTTGAAATCAGGCTACCACTTGAAAATTTAAAACCATGATAACTTCCGAAATAATACTCCAAATGGAACCAAATTTGAACAGTGGCTTAACTTGTCTTATAAATATCTTAGATGAGTTTGTTAACCAAGTTGCTTAACCATTTTGATTTCAAGTGAAAACCATTTGAAAATGTGAAATTCACATTCTAAAAAGCGAATTCTGAATTTGTCTGAATTTTGATGTATACATAGACCATATAAGGGTCTCAACCAAGTTGATTAATGAACTTTAACCGCCATTTTTTGGAAAGTACCGGATATCTTAGACTAAGCGGGCCACTTGAAATCAGGCTCCCACTTGAAAATTTAAAATCACGATAACTTCTGAAATAATACTCAAAATCGAACCAAATTTGGACAGTGATATTATCATATAATTGTCTTGAACGTGTTCACTTGGATACTTGTCCTGACATCTTGTTTCTAAGTTGCAGTGTCTTCAAATCACACTGCCACTTGAAAATATGGCATCACGATAATTTTTAAAATACTAAATTAATTCAAATAAAAGTTGGATAGTGAAGTTATGGTTCAAATATCTAAGATAAGTTCACTTGGTGACTTGATCCGCAATTTTATTTCCAAATTGCGGCCACTTGAAAATTTGTCATTATGGTAACTTTAGTAATACTGAACCAATTCGCATCAAATTTGGATAGTGGATTTATCATTCAAATATCTCAGATAAGTTCGCTAGGCATCTCACTCCGCTTTTTTTACCAAGTAGTGCCACATGAAAATTTCTTATGACGATAATTTTTGAAATACTGATTTAATTTAAACTAGAACTGGACAATGAACTTATCATAGAAATATATTGGATGATTTCGCTGGGCAAGTTGTTTCGCTATTTTGTTTCCAAGTCGCGACCACTTAGACTGCCACTTGAAAATTTGCCATAATTATAACTTTTGAAACACGGCACTGATTTGAACCACAGTTGGACAGTGAACCTATGCTTCAAATATCTTGGATGTGTTTGCTGGGCAACTTGTTCCACTGTATTGTTTCCAAGTGGCGGCCACTTGAAAAGTTGTTATCACGGTAAATTTTGAAATACTTAATGAATTGAAATCAAAGTTGAAAAATGGATTTATCATTCAAATAACAAAAATCTAGGAATTTCACGTAACTCGTGAACCATTCACGTTATTGCATCTATCTTTGGTATATCGATAACAAGTATTTTCTCGCCAAAATCGCCAAAATGTCGCCATGGGGGAAAAGTCGCCAAATTTGGCACCAAATCCATTACCTGCCTTATTGGATGTTTTTAATGCGTTTTTAAGGGAAAATTAGGCTATTTTAATACTAAAACAAACAAGAAATGCAGAAAACTAACATTTTGTCAACTTACTAAGGTTCTTTTGAAAGAATTTCTACATAAAAAAAAAAAAAAAAAAAAAAAAAAAAAATGCAACGATATCTTAGATGAGCAACTTTCTCACTGCCATTTTGATCCAAGTGGCAGCCACTTAGTTTTTCAACACGATGACTTTTGAGATTTTGAATTTACTACATGTGTACAGTAGACTTATCTCACAAATGCATGTAATATATTTGTCAATTTAACCCATCATTTTGTTTCCAAGCGCCGGCCACTTGAAAATTTTAAATTCGCACAAAAAGGTATTTATGAACCGATTTGTTTAAAACTCCATATGTTAATAGCCTACATCAATATTTCTACCAAGTCCATTAATAATCATAAACCGCCATTTTGGAACAAAATGACGGTAACTTGATAAGAAAAAAGAAATCAACCTACCCTTCCGAATAAGCCGGAAGGACTTGTATTTATTTGTGTTCGCATTTCCTCCTTTTCTTTCTTCACATCTTACGTTTATATAATACTTTACACATTTTCATACTTTTTTTACACCCATTATTTTAAGAACTTCTGTATTTTGCAGTTGATTTAAAATTTAATCATTAATTTAAAAATAATTTTTTGATATAAATCAGTGCAGTTCATTTTTAATTCCAGATACACTCGAGAAACTTTATTATATAATACTTGCAAGAGAATGTATTGTTGAAATTGACAAATACAATATAAAACTTTATTTATTTATTTATTTTATTTTTTTTTAATTTCCCATTTATATTTGTTTTTGTGTACTGGTTGAAGTCTAAATCTTCTCACCCCGAAAAAATATTATTTCTGTTTGAATTTTATTTATTTCCGAAAAATGGGTACAATAGAAAGTACATAACATAAGTTAAAGTGATTTTTTTTCTTTTAAATAATTTAATAATAACATCTTATAAAAAAAAAAAAAAAAAAAAAAAAAAAAATTAGCATTAGAATGCGATTCAAAATAAATAACTGAAAAATAAAGATAAGTTAATTGAAACTAAAAGTAACATAGTATTTTTTGATCAGCAAGCATTTCCTACCATCATATAGATTTCATATGATATTTTATATATTACACATATCTACACAGACACACACACGTATATATATACATACATACATACATATATATATATATATATATATATATATATATATATATATATATATAACTTTTTCAAACATATCACAGAAAGAAAGAAAAAAACATCACTGTAAAAGCTGAAGTTTTAATTGAGAAATAAAAGAAAAGATGAACAAAAAATAAATAAATAAATAAATAAAGTGAAATAAAAATAAATAAATAAAATAAAATAATAAATAAATAAAATAAAATAAAGTAAATAAATAAATGAAGACATACAATAACAAAAACTTAATAGTTTTATAAAGTAATCCAAGAAGAGGCAAATAATTATTTGTCCTGTATAATAATAACTTCAAATAATAATTTGAGGTCCTTTTTCAAAGAGTAATAGCTAAAGAGAGATTCTATTATTATAATATTGTATTCAAAAATTAGTGAAGAGCATAATTTATTTAAAAAGAAAATGTTTTGTGTTATTTGAGCTTTGTTTTGTGAAAGAATAAATTCTGGTAATCAATTTTTGTTTCCTGCAATAATAAAAACTCTTGTACGCTGAATCGAAAAAAATTTTTAAAATAAATCTGTGTAAATGGACCGTTGGATTTTGTATGTTTAATTTTTTATTTGAATCAATGAGCTAATCTTAGAAAACCACAAAAAAACAAAGATAAAATTGTATATAAATAAGATAATTGTATATAATAATTGATAAAATATTCCAATACATTGTTGCCATGATTTAATAGTGTTCTAAGTTATTCCGTCAAATAACATTATAAAAATTATTTTATTCATTTAAAAATAAAAGCGTAGATTTCATAAATAGAATTTTGCTTTCTTTATTATAATATACCATTTGTAGCAATAGTTTCGGGAAACTTGGGCTTTTAAGTTTAAGCAGATGAATAATAAAAAGTTTCAATTAAAAATGAGTGTCTAATTATTATTTCGGAAGTAACAGTTGTGAAGTAGCAGCTATAAATTGTTCGTATAAATATCAGTATAATACTATGCTTATTAAATTTCATGATAAATGATACCTGCAAGTTATTCGGGCACTTAACTAAAGTTCAAACATTTCCGACATCCATAAATTCCTGTCGATAATTCAAACGTCTGTTTTCGCCCTAGAGGTAAGGCCTGTAAATGCTGAAAACGTTTGACGAATATTAATAGTTCTTCCGTTTAAATTTACTGTAAGGCTTATAGCGAATATATATGGGAGGGAATTTGGAGATAAATTATAGTAGTTCTTAGTACGATAAATATACCAAATGTTATGAATAAGAATCTAATAGAAGTATCTGTTATTTAGGCTGTGATACAAAAGTAATATTAAGTTCATAATACATAGGTACAAACGGTTTGTTATTTTTTGACAGATTACACCATTTATAAAAATGTTAATTTTAACACAAATTTGGCGCTTAAAAAAATATGTGTTTGTATTTATTATAATTCCACAAATTATATAAAAAGGTATTGAATAAGGACACTAAATTAAAGTCTGCATGCAGGGTAAATGAGATGTACTTCTTTAATGAGTTGTGGAAATTTCTAAAATGGTTTTCCTGGCAGTAATTATTGTTCATCATTATCAGGTACAGCAGATACTTTAAATACATCGTCGGATGTAGATATCAATAGATTTTAGCTGCCATCTGTCAAAATTTTTACCATTTTACCATTTTTTCTTGTTATTTGTTTGTATCATTTTGTTGCTTAGTAGAATCAAACGACTAACTTTTTTTAGTCGAATTAAAGAAATATCCATATTGCTCATGGGTTGCAATAGTGACACATTTCAAAATATAAGATTTTTAGAGTAAATAAAGTAAGGAAAAATACTTTTTTTTTCTCCAGCAATAATGCAGACACATATCGAAATTCAATATATACACTCTAAGACATGTTTAAATTAAAGCAGGATTTAACAGGGCTGCCATAGGCGACATTCTTTTATTATTTTCGTACGACTTCTTCCATAACATAAAATTTACAATAAATTTATGCAGTCATATTGCGGATTTATCTGCGAAAACATACTAAAAGTTTTACTTTTCGGAAATAATGGTACGAAAACAATATAAAAAAAGTCACCTATGGCAGTACTGTGTATGTATTTTCATAGCTTTATCACATTTACATAAAAACTGGAATTTCTGCTGATGTTGCATTCTATAAACGATCTATTAATTGAATCTATAAAAAGGCATATGTATACAATAATGATTTTAACCATAATCCTAAAATAGATTTAAATAATCTGGTGTGTCACACACACGATTTTCTCTTACCCTAAAATTTAATACTATAAATACAGGTTGCAGATTAATAGGCAAGATAACGAGTACTGTTATGTAAACCTATGTTAAACAATTCATATTAGGCTTCTGATAAGTTTTATATGATAATTAGATCTGTATGAGGGGGTCTACCGCCCCCCTCAACCCCCCGTTTCATTAATGCACCTACATTTTTATACAATTTAATTCGGTTATTAAAAAATAATTCTCTTTTTAAAAAATAATTTATACCAAAAAATAATTATAAATAAAAATAAAATAATAATTTTAATAAAATGAAAATTATTATTTAAAAAAAAATATCTTTTTATGATAAGGCAGACGATTTCCATATTAGAGAAGTAGTAAAACATCAAATATCCAAAAATAGTCCATTTTATTTTCAATATTTAAAAAAAAATGTTCCATTTTTTTTCTAAGTTTTTTTTCGTTCAAAGTAAAAAAAATCGATAACTTTGTTTTAAATTATCGCAGATAGATGGTTCAACCATTCGTTTTAAAGGTATTGGCAAGCTCTTTTGAAAGATACCCATCATGAAAATTTACTCCCCTCGAGGGGGACTTCCCCCCCCCCAGGGGGGAGGCGAGGCTCCTACATACACAATTTTTTTTTTCCCAGTTAACTATCTCAATTACAAAAAATATGTATTCGTTTCATTTGGTTTAGTGCAGTCTATAGACGTTAAACTCTACTTTCCTGTAATTTCCCCCTATAGACGTAATATATTAGAATTCTCTTGATTGTCCCTGTACACGAACCATTTTCTTGATCTTAACAAAAAGCTTACTGCAGCATCGCTATATGATACACATTTAGAATACCAAGTTTGAACTTTCTGCCATAATTTGTTTTTGAGATATGCTGATAACAGACAGACACACAGACACACACACAGACATACACACAGACCATTTGCTAAAAACATGATTTTCGTATTCAGGGGACCTCAAAACGTGTAAATATAACAAAATCTCGCGTTCGAAAATTTGACCCAAAAGCAATACTTTCTCTACCTTATGGGTAAGAGAAAGTAAAAAGTATAAGACAATGCACGGTTGTGTTGCATATACATAATTGTTTGGTAATTGAGCAGTGCAATTCACTCTCAGTTTCGAAACAATCTGACAGTAATAAAAACAAGTGAATTTGTTTCAACTTTTTCTTTCTCTTACCTATAAGGTAGAGAAAGTAGTTTTGGGGAAGAGGATAAAAAAGTCGTATTGTTTTGGGGTCAAATGTTCGAAAGTGAGTTTTTGTTATATTTACACGTTTTGAGGTGCCCCGAATTCGAAAATCATGTTTTCAGCGGTTGGTCTGTGTCTGGTATCAGCATATCCCCAAAACAAATTGTAGCAGAAAGTCCAAACTTGGTATTCTAATTATATATGATATAAGGATGCTACACTAAGCTATTTGTTGAGATGAAAGCAATGGTTCGTGTACAGGGACACTCAAGATAATCCAAATACATTAAGTCTATGGGGGAAATTGTAGGTAAGTAGATTTTAACATGTATAGACTGCACTAAACCAAATCAAATGAATATATGTTTATTATATGCATAAAAACACGTCTCATTTACAGGGCTACACAAAAGTACTAGATTATATTGCGACAATAGCTGAAAATTCATGGAAATATATTTCAAGTTGCGCCGTGTATTATTACTATAGGATTATATTTAGGTGCACGATGTAGTCTGTTCATAATCTTCAAAAGATATACAGGGCTGAAAATATTTAAGTGATAAAATTCTTTTTTATTGTTAGTGGAAGTGCTTTACTATAATATTTTACTATGTCCACGAAAGCTGCTGATGAATCCAAATGAATTCCTCATAGACACATAGTAAATAATGTATGTTTTTAAGTTAAATATTCATCGTTTGTTTTTTGTATATTTACACGTTTTGAGGCTTCCTGATTACCGAAGTCAAGTTTTTTAGCGTTTGAATCTTTGTCTGTGTCTCTTACAGTAACTTAAAAAAAAAATAAAAAAAAAAAAAAAACAATTTCAGGAGATTTAAAAGTTGTATTTTCAAATTAATATAAGTTTGTTGCTGGAAAAGTTTAATCAAAACTGATACATTTTAAGGAATGTTGCATGTGAACTGAATAATTTTGAGTGAACTTTTAATTTTAATAACAGATTAAAATTCTGTATAAATGTAACGAAACGAGGTGTTGAGGGTAGCGGCATCCCCCTCACGCAAAACAAATTTTTATATAAACTCTTCCAAACCTAATTTGAATTGTTTTAACATAGGTTTACATAACAGTACTCGTTATCTTACCTCTTAATCTCCAACCTGTATTTATAGTATTAAATTTCAGGATAAGAGAAAGTCGTGTGAGTGACACACCAGATTATTTTGTAAATATTCAATTAAATAATTAGTAATTTTAATAATTTTTCTCCATAACTTTTAGGTCCAGCCTCATTTTCAAAACATTTTGGAACAAATTTTATAATCCAACCAAACATAAATTTAAATATATAATTTTAGTTGCTCTGTAGTTTTTCCAAAATAAATAAACAAATAAAGATATAAATAACAGAATAAAAGAATAAAAAATGAAAAAAAAAAAAAACTTTTAAATGTAAAATAATTTAAAAGCATACAAACTGTAACAAAATTAAGCTTATTAAATAAAATTTATATAAATGTTTTATGCACAATATATATATTATTATTTTAAATATAAAATGTTTTGATACAATTAAAGTGATCTTTAAATGAAACTATTTGCATTTAACAACGCATATTACATTGGAGTCATTTTCATTTGTTAAATCACAAGCTATTATGAAACTTTTTTTGAATAATACTTTATTAAGAAGAAAGTAAATTTCTTTGATAGTTGAAAATACAATAAAACATACATTGTAAAAAAAAACTCTGATGGTAATAAAATTATTTTATTTGTTTCTCATGATTTCACACAAAAAGATTTTATTGCCTTCCGGAGTTAAACAAATATTTTTAAAGAGAGATTATTTGAAGAATTTTTAGAGTTTATGTTTGAAAAAAAAACAAAAAAAAAAACAATACTTTCTCTACCTTATAGGTAAGAGAAAGTAATAAATTATCAACATAAAAACATGCAGTTGAATGAAGTTTAATATAAAAATAAAATATGTTCATGTTATGTATAATAATATAATCAGACTTTTGTCTGTAAATTTGTCAGAACCAAAAAATTTTGCAATATCTTCACGTTTCACAAATCATGAAATTTGAAAATGACTTCAGAATTTTTTTCTGTGTGTATGTATGCTATCGTGTCTGTATGTCTGTAACGCTATTTTTGTCCGGGTATCACGTGAGAACGGCTGGACGGAATTCCACTGCTCTTGGCAGGAATTAAGGTCTTTACCCAACTTAAAATTATATCTATCAACGTTTTCAAAAATCCCCCCCCCCCGGTTCACTCTATGGAGGTGCGGGGGGTGGCAAAATCAAAATCACGTTTGTAAGCATAACACGACTCCCAATTAGTTCACAATAAAGAAATTGCAGATAGGGAGACTAGACATGAGTAAAACTAAAACATTATCTGTGATTTAAGAATTTTTGATCTTTAAGCTGAGGAAGGGGGAAAATCGATGTTTGGCGAGAAATTTCACAAATTCCGGGTTTTTTAATAGAACTCTACCAAAAATGGAACAGAGATATTGAAAGAAAAGCTATACGACTTCCTTAGGATATTTCCAAAAATGCATTTTTGTTTTTGGGAATTGCGATTTCTTTTGTGGGGGGGAGGGAGGGGAATGTTACGAGAGGGCAAAATCGAGACACTCCTTTTTGCACTAAAAATGTGTCCTGAGAAATCTATGGGAGATGTGGTCACGAATTTCCACGCTTTGATTGTTTATATGTATCCGACGCCTAAAGTAACGGAATTTATCGAAATTTCCGCTTTTCCTCTGGGGGGCAGAAAGAAAGAAAAAAAAATGTAAGCATAACTCGTCACCAAATTACTTCACGGTGAAGAAATTGTACATGAGGAGACTAGACTTGAGTATAAATAAAACATTAAGTACAATTTTGTAATTCTTGATTCTTACAGGAGGGAGGGAAGAATCATTTTTTAGGGAGAAATTTCAGAAATTCCAGAACAAAAGTATTGAAAACAGCCATGTGTCCTCTTTTGGATATTTACAAAAAGACATTTTCGTTTTTATTTATTTATTTATTTATTTATTTATTGTGATTTTCGACTTTTTTGGTGGGAGGGAGGGGGAGGGGAGGTTGCGTTACGAAGGAGAAAATTCGAGATACCTGTTTTCGCGCTAAATTTGTCTTGGGAAATGTATTGGATTAGCGGTCACGAAATTTATTTCGCAAATTGTCTATATGTATCCGACATTTATTGTAACGGGATTTTACGAAACTCCTCCCGTTGCCCCACTCCACACCCCCGGTGGGTCGGGGGACAATAAACACGTGTAAAATCCGTTTTTCCCTTTGAATTTACTTTAAATTATCTTTGAATGAGGAATTTTGGTGTGTGGATGTTGGTTAAGTGTACGCATCATGTACTTTGGTGGGATTTCGCAAAACTTCGAACTAGCAAGAAGCGTGTAAGTTGCTGCCGGAGGCAGTTTGGACCCGGACTCCTCACGTTGCTAGTGGGAAAACCTCTACCGAACACCTCGAGAACTTTAACTTTGGTATTTAATAATGATATGGGCTATTGACAACTCATTTAAGTATAGAGCCCAGTGAAGCGGGCAAAGCCTGCTAGTATTGAAATAAAATTATACATATATATATATATATTACTTAGATTTTTCTTTACATTTCCTTTATTTGCTTCTCTCTATGTGTCTTAAGATTTCGAAAGTCAATACAAAAGAAAGTCAAGTTTATTATAATTTAAGAAACCATCGAAAAAAGAGAAATGAAACAATTTATTAATTTATTATATCCATCAAAAATTTATATAGTTTTCTAATAATTAATAAAATGGTATAAAAAATACAAAAAAATACATTTTATTTATATCTTATTAATTATGCAGCTTTTATGTTATCATAAAGTAGAGGTGCGCAGACTTTTAGGTGTGGTGTCTTCCATGGTAGTGTTGGGGTTAAGGACAATTTTCTATATTAGGGATCCGGGCCTACGGGTGGGGGATCATTCTAAGTAATCCTAGCCTGTATCCACGTGAATTTCGGAGAAAATCATTGAAAATACCAAAAACCTATGTCAACTAACGCGACTTGGAATCGAACCCGGCATTTCCTGTTTACCAGTTTTAAGCGAAGAACCGCTTGGCCACTGGTGGAGCACACAGACTTTTAAGAGCGCGCGTTCTTTTACAACTAATTTTTGGCCTTCTGTATAGTTATGGTCTTTTGTTTTTAGTGAACTATTTTCTTTTCTGACGTTGTTTAGAAATGTGGTCATTTTTATAAATAGTAATATCATTGTACATTATCTGCATACAAATTATTGTATATTTTCAAAGTACAATTTCTTTATTAGTTATTCCAAAGTCTCATTTTTAACATTTACAAAAAATGAGACTTTTTTTTACTCAAACAGGATATATATAATTTATTTTACTAAAACAAAATATATATACGTTTTTCTTTAATGATATTATAAAATGTTCAAAATTCCTTAAAGATATCTTAAATGTTAAATTATGAATTAATTTCTAATTTTCTTTGCAAGAATACTTTTGACCACGGCTTTATAAAAGGATAACTTAAATGTCATAATTTTTCTGGAACATGCACACATGTAATTTTATATTAATGTGTTTTTTAAGTTAAGAATCTGAGGAATAATTTTAAGTGAACGATAGTGACGTCCTAAACTGAAATTTGTATCAGAAAAAAAAAAGTGACTTGTATGATTTAAATAATCACGTGTGCAAAATGATTCCAAAACACCATGATGATTCATTTTTTTATCTAAAAACTTAACAAAAGCGAATTTTGTTTCGTTTTTGTATTTTATTATTATTATTATTATTATTATTTTAAAAAAAAGTATGTTGCTGTAAATTACGATTTTTTTCAGGTTTTTTTTTTTTTTTTTTTTTTTTTTTTGGTTGAAAGTAAAAAAAAAAAAAAAAAAAAAAAAAATCGATAAATTTGTTTTAAATTATCACAGATTTATAGTTCAACCATTCGTTTTAAAGGTATTGCCGAGACCTTTCGAAAGATACCCATCTTGAAAATTTACCCCCGAGGGTACTTCCCCCATAGGGGGGGAACCGATGCCCCCACATGCACAGAAGTTTTTTCCTAGTTAACTACTACTATTATCAATAATTCATACTAATTTTACAATAACAAGTTAAAAATAACTCTCATTATGTACATTTATACGAAATTTTGTTCTATACTGCCATGTTAAAAGTTTACAAAAAATGCGATCACAGCACCACCTGTTTACAGATTGATTTCCAAATCTAATCAGCACCGGTTTATATCAGGGTGCAACTACATACCAAGTTTGGTTAATTTTCCTTCATTGGTTCGTGAGATACAGTGTCCACAAAAACGTGATACACACAGACAGACAAACAGACAGACACACAGACAGACATTTTCTAAAAACTATCAATTCGTGTTCAGGACCTCCCAAAACGTATAAATCCATCAAAAAACAGAGGTCGAATTTTTTCACGAATCCAATACTTTCTCTATATTACATATAGAAGAAAGTAAAAAATCCGGTGCGACTGCACTCGACTTCCCGAACATTGAGTAATTAACAGTTTTGTAGATAAAGTAAAGAAAGAGAAGTTGTTAAACAAACCAAAGAGAGAAAACTATAATAGAGTATTTGGGTATCTTTCTCCATATATTACACGATGTTTTATTTAACGCTACTGAACTTTGAGCCCATAGATCATAATGATAAAGAATTTTTCGTTCTGTCCCTGTAAAAGCCTATAAACGCTAGATTAACTAAAAAGCTCATAGTTAGTGCAACAGTAATTAATAATATTCATATAAATTTTGAGCTCAATTGAATAAGGCGTTTAGATGCTATCGCACTTTTAAAAATTTTGTCCCATAGGCCATAATGATAAAGAATTTTTCTTTGTGCCCCTGTAAAAAAAATGTAATTGCTAAATTCACCAAAATCTATACGGTTGGTGCAACTGTGACCTATACCATGTGTAAAAATTTTTTGCTCAGATTAATAAAGCGTTTAGAAGCTATCGCACTTTCCAAAATTTGGCCCCATAGGCCATAATGATAAAGAATTTTTCCTGGTGTCCCTGTAAAAAAACTATAAGTGCTAGATTCACCAAAAACAATAGGGGTTCGTACTATGGTGACTTACAATATACGTACCAACTTTCAGCTTATTCGAACTAAGCGTTTAGACGCTAGCGTGTTCACTCACTGGCATACACACACATACATAAACACATACATACATCATCGTAAAAATAGTGAAACCTCCGGGGGGGGGGGCTCGAAACGTATAGAAACATCAAAATTTCAAATTTTTATTTTTGATATTATTATAATACTTTCCTCCCTATAGGGTTCGGAAAGTAAAAAGTAATAATGACACGTTTTCTGTTCAAAATTTACTAAAAACTCTAATTCTGCTATTACATGTATGTATGTAAAACTTCAGCTCAATCGGATGCTGATAATATTCGAAAACAAATTTTGAACTGAATTTAGGGGCTTAGACTTTGCACCACACCCCTCCCCCTAAAGTCTGTTACTGCTTCAGCATATATTGCCACCCGAATTGTACTGGTATGCAAAATTTCAGCTATGTTAAATAATAATAATAATAATAAAAAATAAATAAATAAACTGGAATTTTGGAGGGGGGGGGGATGCAAGATCTCCAGGGTCTCACTTCTAAATCTGTTACAATTTACAGTCCATTACAAGCAGTCATGCAATAATCTGTAAAATACTTTCCAACCATATTTATCTATGTATGCATTTTAGTATGTATTGTTAGAATTTTAGTACAATCGGATGATAAAAAGTGTGTGAAAATTCGATCCTTAGGTTTTACAAACACGTAAAGGACATACCGTACTTAAACAACATACTAAATTAAATAAAAGCGTGTAAGAAGATAAAAGGGTTATTAAAAATTATAAAAAAAATTATTTATTTTGTACATTATAATTATCATGAATTGAAGTTTATAAAATTCTAATTAGAAGTTAAGTGTGAATTAATATATTTTTTTCAATATAAAATAACAACGTGCTTTAATAATTATTAGCAAATGTGGAATTTCTTTTTTATGTTTGAAACACATTCGTGGATGAAGATAAAAAAACATTAATTCTGCATATCCCTTTAGTTCTTTGGGAAAATGATGCATTAAAGTTAACCATTAAAAAAAAAAAAAAAAAAAAAAAACAGAATTGAAAGATAAAATTGAAGAACTGCGAAAATTTTAACAAAAGTTTAATTGTCCCGTGAGAGAAATAACGCAAATAAAAGCTTTTTCAAAGATATATAAAGAGACTTTTTGCACAATATTAAACAAATGGGGTACTTTTGCTATGAATAGTCAAAAATTAATGTTATGAGATAAATTATGAAATTTTAATTTCAAATATTGCGATTTTATGTTCATTAAATTTTGAGTACTTAAGCGGTTTTTCAGACAAATTCTATCGAAGAAGATATACATTTTAATGTCAAACATTATTTGTTTTAACTAAA
This sequence comes from Salticus scenicus, assembly GCA_963930645.1. Taxonomy (NCBI): domain Eukaryota; kingdom Metazoa; phylum Arthropoda; class Arachnida; order Araneae; family Salticidae; genus Salticus; species Salticus scenicus. The sequence goes on along the minus strand of OZ005654.1, from coordinate 293,164,267 downwards.
TATTTCTAATTAATTTTTTACTGACAAAGCATGTGAGAAAATTATGTAAAACTGGGTAAAAAATGTAACTCCTTGTATTGTAAAGGAAAATGTATAAAAAATTATGAAAATAATCTTTTACTAGCAGATCAAGATAAAATTTAGGATTAAATAACTTTGTACTTATTAGCTCATGATCTGAATGAGCATCAGGAAAAAAAAAAAAGTTAAAGAGTCATGCAATAATTCGTAAAATATTTTCCTACCATGTTTATCTATTACACTTAAAATTTATCTAATATACTTAATATTTATCTATTACATTTAAAGTCAATGCTTGCACATAACGCAACTGAAAATGCACATCGAACAATATATATATATATATATATATATTCAGAAAATTATGTGATTGTTTTTTTGTGTGACTCTTTATACCAATAATTAATGTCAACCATACCATAATCTATTGCGAACGCATTGTCAAAAGTTTCAACAAAAAAACTACTGGAAACTATTTATCAGACATAAAATTATAAAGAAAAATAAAAGGAGATGTTAAAAAAAAATCTTTGTTTTATCATAATTTCAACGGCTAATAGTAATTTAATTAATTATGGGAAATACTATATTCAAGACTGAAAATGCTTTTTATACAGTAGAAACATTAATTTTTAATTTATATATATATATATATATATATATATATATATATATATATATATATATATATATATAACGATATATTATATAATTAAAATAAATAAAAAAACAGAATTAATATTGAGAATCTCGTTTATTTTCTTTTAACTAAGAATTATTGTAAATTTACAGAGACTCTGGATAAACATTTCAGTAAATTTACAGAATTTTTTTATAGTGCATGTCTTCGTATATTTAAATAATGTATGTAAATTAGATAAGTTCTGCCCGGCATTTTTTACAACTATTATATAGGACCTTCAGATAAAAAAAAAAAAAAATCTAAAAGCCTCTATATGCTTAATTTTTAACGATAAATGTATTACAGAAACAGTAATATCTCTGCGAACGAGTATACGAAAACGGTGGCCAGAAGCTTAAATTTAAATGATAACTATTAGGTTACTAAAAAAAAAAAAAAAAAAAAAAAAACGCGAATATACGCATTATTGTAGTGTAAATATTTTAAAGGCAAAAAGCACAAATAATATCATCTCGTGAGATTTGTGTAATTCCCAGTCTATAGAAAAATCCCAAGTATACGTTTACCTTTAAAAAATTACTTACATTCCTTCAAGGGTAATTTTTACTTAATAATTACACAAAAGTACTATTTTAATTATTCTTTTTACACTGACGAAATTAAATAAAACTACATCATTGATATTAATAAATAAGCATAAAATATTTAAAATAATAAGTGCATATATATATATATTTTTTTTTTTTTGTAAACAACGTATTTACAATAGATTATGTTTTCATCGACAGAATACTAGTTTGGTCGAATAGCAAACGATAAATCTAACTAATATAAACAAAAACGAAACAAGGTTTGGGATTCGTGTAATGTACCGCTTATGATCGAATTACAAATTAAAATCTGAGTAAAAATAATTAATAAAGGACATAGGTTTTTAAGAATACTTTTCCTTCAAACATATTGGTGATTAAGGGCGTAACATTTAATCTGTTTATTAATTTGTTAATGTTTCTTTCAGCATAAATTGTGTCCGATTCAGATAGCTGAACACGAATAAAATACGTTATCTGAAAAGAAAAGTATATATATATATATATATATATATATATATGGTTAAATCTTCAAGAAACACGAAGTCTGTTTCGGGTGTAATAAAAGTGATTATCTTGTGAGTATTTTGCAAAGCAATTGGAATGCCATAGGAAAATTTATCAAAATTATTTCAAATAATTTGTACTGTTATATAATTGAATATCTCCAAAGTTTCATGAAAATATGTATCTCAATTTGTAAAACATTCGTATCTTTCATAGGTTATTGCTCATGAAACCTTTTTAATATTACGTAGAACTTTCAGTGGAGAAAATCTTATAAACAATAATAAATCTCCCTTCTCCTCCCCCCCCCCCCAAAAAAAAAAAAAAAAAAAAAAAAAAAAAAAAAACAGTGAATCAAAAGGGTTATCACAGTTATCAATAACAGCATTGTAAAACTTTGAATTTGTTTCTTTGTTATAGTGGCAAATGGTTGTCAAAAAGGAAAAAAAAAGGCCTGATGACATCTCGAACAAGTTTATATAAAAACTATCTTTCTCTTGATGGTGGAATGTATAACAAAAGGTAGTATTAAAAAACAGATCATTAAGATTAACCAAATTTACAGCAAAAATGGATGAATTAGAGTGAAAATATTGTATGAGTATTCTGGTTTCTTTGTGATGAAAGTGACAAAAAATTATTGCTAAAATTTACTGCTTTATTTGTTTCTTTGGGCATTTCGATCATACTTACAGCAAGATCAGATTCTCCCCTTATTATCATGCCAAATGCTTCGGACAAATTTTATTGGTCTGAAGATGACGTAATGCCGCAGTCCTGAGATGTCAACATTTTAATTTATTCCTTTTTTTCGAACCAGAAATTTAGTAGATTATTTCTCTGCAATATGTGACAACGATTAAATAAGACGAAAATCAATTTTTAAAATTTCTGGTATGAAAAAGAGGCGGGGCTAAAAAGGATTGGGAATAAATTAAAAAAATCTGGAAACGCCTGCCGCAATCACCAATATTTTACTTTTTAAGTGTAGTGTCTGGCACAGTAATTGTAGTAATTACGCATCGATCCTTGGTATTTTTCTCGTATTAACAACTTAATTTAACTGCTGCACATTAGGATAATTTCAGTGAGAATTGCTACTTTATGATATACTTGCTAAAACATTTCGGAAAAGTTTCTGATAAAACTCATTTAACTAAATTATGGTTATTATTATTGATAATAAAAAATTGAAACGTTTTATCTACTTTATTTGATGACCTAGACGTTTTTATCGCAGTGAAAATCGAATGAAATGAATGATACATATTCAGGAATGTGATAAATCATAGAACAAAATTTTTGATTTTAACAATCAGAAACCTAAGTCAGAAGCAGTACTAATATATAATAATGCATCATCATTATGTAAGAAATATATATGTGACACATAACTGAAATAAAATTATGTGGCAGATAACATCATATATTTCATTGTTTTATGTTATGCCTCCACAATTCTAAATACATAAATAATAAGTATTTTTTTAAGTGTATGAAACGTGCTTGTTATAATAAATGTATGAGTAATTGATGATTGATTTTTGCCTAAATTTTTCATTAAATGTACAGAAGTTATTAAGTTACTATGTTAAGAAAAAAAAAAAAAAAAAAAAAAAAAAGAAATGCTTTGTAATCAAATTGGAGATCTATTATTGTTATATTTTATTCATTTTTTGCATTAAAGCAGATGGTTTTGTATCCAAAACTTTATCGATAAATATAATTAAAAGTAATTTAAAATAAATAAACTTAAAAAAAAAAAAATCACTTTTAATGCTGTTTTACCGTAAAATAAACATAATATAAAAATCTATCAAACGCAAAAATGCAAGTACAATGAAAACTCTACCATGCTATATAAAGTGTTTAAAATGTTAGATTTACATGTTAGATTGTTCAGAAAATACAACTTAGGCATAACAGATATTATGGATCAAGTGATTTTATTTATTCTAATTTGTTGTATTTATCTCTAATAATAATTAACAATACTTTGTTTAAATTAAAGAAAACCTATTAGTTCTAATTTTGTATTCTATGAATTGTTTTATGTACCATATATTATTGCTCAACTCAGAATCATGATTGTGTGGATAGCAGGCCTATACTTTTACTAACGTTTCTTGGCAGTAATTATAGGTTTAACACTTTATTTTCTCTAAAGGTAATATATCTCTATTAGAATTTGTTTTATACTTTTTAGAATATTGATGCGATGTGTGCTGAAAAAATATTTCAATATTTATAGTATAAACAGAATTTAAAGTTAAAAACCTATCTGTATTACAGAAAGGAACTTTTCGCTCCGGAACAGAATATAATAGGTGTTGGAGAACTATAAGAATTCATATGCCTTACATGCTCTATTGGATTAAGGTGAAGCAATTATAAATTTACCTACGTACTACGTAACTTTTATTTGAAGATCGTAGTTAGATGGAACTTCCCGACAAGAAGACAAGTTATCATTCTTAAATCTAAATGCTAATAAGACATAATTTCAAAATGGCCAAGTTAATTTCAGCAAATGTTTCTGCATGTTTGAACCGTGATGTCCCGTTTTAATGACATGAAGTTGATGTGTCTATTTAAAAGATACCAGCAAACACCATGATTAACCCCTTGAACTGAAATGACGAGTCCATCTCGTCATGAATTTCCCGACACTAATTATGTTCTTATATGTATACATAACGATAAAAATTCATATAAAAGTGTGAAACAAATATTATTTTTAATAATTACAAATTATTTAAGCAACAAAACTGTAAGTTTCTATATCAATCCCTCTTCTTAAAACTAAGAATATTTTGTCTGCATGAGCAGTGCTGACTGAAAATAAATTGCAGTTCAAAGGGTAAAGAGAATTTAGATAGGGAAAAAAGAATGTAAAGCTATTGCCTAAACCATATACTATGAAAGAGTTTTAAGACAAAATGTAGATTAAATCATGTACATAACATTTTTCGACTGTTCCAAGATTTAAAAATAAATAAATAAATAAATAAACCATTTTTTAAAAAAGCATTTTGTTAATTACGTTGTGCATAATTGGGGATTGCTTCGAAATTATGCTTTAAAGGCAAAGGGAAACATATAAATTTTGTAAAAATTATAATAAACATAAATCCAGAGTGATCGTATCTTAATAAAAATCATAAGGGCTTACTATGTTTTAATAATTTAAATATCACTGCTTTAAAAATAATATAAGATTAATATAAAACAATTTATAATTTTATTTTGTTATTAGTCGAGTTTAAAGTAACATATACTAAATTTGTCTAAACAAAAGCTTTCTTTAAAAATTAACCTTCTGTACCAGCGATTTGAATAAATAACTATATCTTAAATTTACATGCTCATTGTACTAACAAGCTATAGTCAATAAACATCTAAAAAATATATTGCACGTTGTGTCCATTACAAAACTTTCTTCTATCTTTTCCTATACATATTGACACACTGCAAAATATTTATGAAAATTATCATTTATGAAAATTATTTTTCATGAAGAATGCAGAAAATATTCATATTATAGAAGCATAATAATCAATGTCCGAAGAAAGTCAGTTTTAATTTCTATACATAACATTATAGAATATGCGTTTTTTGCCCCCCCCCCCCCAAAAAAAAAAAAAAGAAAAAAAAGAATGGTAACTTTGTTTTAATTTATTAGTGAAATATGGTCTAATCATTCGTTTTAAATGTGTTGATGAGCTCTTTTTAAAAATACTGATGTCTAAGAATTAAACCCATTGGGAAAAGCAATAGTCCTACATATACAAAACTGACTTCTAGTTGACTATTACACTGTAAAAAATAGGTTCTTAAAAATAAGTATATATTGTCTCAAAATAGCCCCGAAACAATATATACTTAAATTTGAAAACCCATGTACTCATTTTTGAGTATATTGACATACTCAAAAATGGGGTTGAAAAATAAGAATCCCAATATCCCCATGTTTGGCATGTCAATGTACTCAAAAATGAGTACATGGGTTTTCAAATTTAAGTATATATTGTTTCGGGGCTATTTTGAGACAATATATACTTATTTTTAAGAACCTATTTTTTACAATGTACTGTTATAAATAATTCTTTTTAATTTCCTAAGAATTCGTTAAAAGGAATTATAATTGCGTACATTTATATAAAAATGTATTGTCCTATACTGCCACATTAAAATTTTAGAAAAAAACAACCCCAACTGCTTGGCATGTTTTGCCAAAAGTTAACAGGCATAGTATATGCCAAGGTGCAACTACAAATAAATTTGTATGAAACACGGAGCATTAGTCTTTCATCATTTTACCATGCACGTAGACGGATAGACATTTTATACAAACGACCAAATCGTATTCTGGATCTTTCAAAACTTTTAGATTCACGGAAAACCGGAAGTCGAAATTGTTTAAGAAACGGATGCTTTTTTATTATATGTAGAATAAAGGAAAGAAAAAATAAAGGTTTACAGAAACACTGTGAACAGTATAATGAAAAAAAAAAAAAAGTCATATTCAAGGTAAAACATTGGTTGGAAACGTTTGAGTCAAACTTTAAATTAATCCTATTAGCAGCTGTGTATAAATATAATTATTTTTTGATTTAATTCTAATAATAAGCAAAAATGACAAAATGAGTTGCATATAATTTACTTTCTCCAGAGCGTTTATATATTTCCGTCACTTACACGAAGTAACTTTTACATATAAGTATCAGAGCTACACTTAAAATTTTATATAACAATTTAGATTAAAAAGAAAAAAAAAAGGAATAAAAATTAAAAAAAAATTATAAATATGTAAATTAATCATGCTTTTTAATTGATGTAAACCACTTTTGTAATGAAATATTTTTGAAAATTATCAGTATAATGTTTAAAAATTAGTTTTATGTTATACAAATATTTAGATTTTATTTCACATTTACTACAATTGGTCGATTTTTTCTTGTTGTTGTTAGGTGTGTGTGAGGGGGGAAGGGGGGAGGGGGTTGCATAAAAGATATTTTCACACACACAAGAATGTTTTATAAACCAGTATAGATTTAAAAATGTAACCAATGTTTTTGAAAGAAAATTAAATGTCGCATTAAATTAAATGAATGCATTAAGCATCAGAGTAAGATAAAAAAGAACTAAAATAAAATCGGTGGGCCTTTCTTAGTTAAATTCATTTTCTTTTGAATATTTGAAAGAAAAAGACAATCACTTTAAGCGCTCCTACCAGATAATAATTTTAAAGAATTTTTTCGAATGAAATTTCAATAAGCATTCTTAAATCTTACAGATATTGTCTTGGAATATAAAAAATATATTTCCCTAAATATAATTTCCGTAAAATTACATTTTCCTATTATATTTTAGATCACAAAGATAAAAAAAACAAAACAATCCATATTAAATTTTAAATTCTACATAATTGAAACGCGAAAAAAAAAAAAAAAAAAAAAAAAAAAAGTTATACTAAAATGTTTTCTTAGTACAGAAGAAAACAATGAAAAAAAAAAAAAAAAAAAGAATGAAAGAAATTCTTTAAATAAAATGTGAAATAATGGAGTGCATATTTTATAAGTTTAAATTGAGAAATGTTTAGATTAAAGAATATATATATTTATTTGAATTATTAAATAAAAATGTGCAAAACGCATTATTATTGATAGAACAATTTATCAATTTATTGTTCATATTTAAATAGGAATTACGACTGCTCTAACTCCTTTTTTGATTATTTTTCTGCATACAGATAGAAAATAAAAAGGCATTCAATAAATTTAAAATATTAAATTTTAAAAGAAATATAAAACATACATTTCTAAATTAGATAGCTAAATTCTATAATATTTCATAAATTAAAAATAAAATATTTTCTTACAAAAAAAAAAAAAAAAAAAAAAAAAAAAAAATCTATTGTAGTATTTAAGTAAATATTTCAATTCCAAAATAAATTTTATTTTTTTGGTTAAAATGTTTGAAATAATTCAGAATTATTAAGGAATAACTTGATATAAAAAATTCTCACTTTATGTTAAATTAATTAAATGGATTTTTGGTTTTTTATTTTTAACTATTTTTTCAGTAAAAGTTTTTGGAGGGTTACTACTAAATATTTTAGCTATAACTGATAATATTCCAAGTTATTTTCAGAAAAAATTCTCAATACATTTCGATAAATAAATAAATAAATAAATAAAATAAATAATAATAATAAAAATTAACTTCTAAATACATTATTTAATGCTTTAACATTTAATACATTAATTTTGTAGTATTTTGCAATGATTTTAAAAGTAAAAATATTTTCGAAAAAAAAAATATATATATATATATATGGTGTAACATATTTATAACTGCATTGTTAAACACTGATTTGCAAAAAATAAGGAGGAAAGGGGGAAATTTTACCATAAAAGTATAACATGGCATACAAACTGACTGAATGGACATTTAGGTGTTATGATAGAAACTTGTACAATAAATAGCATACAAATGTGGCACTAGATATGTGGAATGGGCGGAACACCCATGGGCATTATAGAAGAAATATAAAAGTTACGGTGTGTATACTCAGCAGTGTGGTAAAAGTTAATGTGCGGTTTACAGCGATTTCAATGACTCCGAGCTGGTGTTGCTGTGCTAAAATGTGATTCAGGTAGTGCCGTCTGCATGGCTTTAACTGAATTCACGTCACTGGAAAGTAATAAGAAGTTCCAAGAGTGATTGGCCGGTATGTCAAAAGCTGGATTGGATCTAGAAAGTAATTAAAATAACAAGAAGCGTTCAATAGTTTCATGAGCAAAACGACGATTGAGCAAAACTTTGAGTTCAAAGTATGGGTTAAGTTGAAACCATGAGTAAAACTTTGATTCATCAACTATGAGCAAAAACGATGTTGGCGACTTGAATATGTTGTGACAGTTGGGCAGACAGTACCATACATTTAATAGATTACTGAATACTTGATATCGGATATTATTGTGGAATCACAAATATTATCAATAGACTTCTTGACTAATACGGTGCCATAAAAGTCAACTGTTAGTAGATGTCTCATTCTATGTTACCAATAACCCAATAATAGCACATAAAAGAAGTGGGATTGAGCCCTCTTTATATACGGGAAATTATTTAAAACGGTGTGCAAATCTATCTATCTCCCTCTCTCTCTCTATATATATATATATAAATATATATATGCATATGTATTCATTTCATTTTGTTTTGTGCACTCTAAACACATTAAACTGTAAAATTTAATCTGTAGACGTAATGTGAATTATCTTAGATATCCCTGTAAACGAAATATTTACTCAATTTCAAGAAAAAGTTTTAAGTTGCATCAACAGAATACAGATTTAAAATATCGAGTATGAACTTCCTTCTAATATTTGTTCTTGAGATTTGTTTATAACATACACACAGAGAGAGACAGACAAATAATTTGACTCAAAAACAACACAACACTACTTTTTACACCGTATATATGTCGTCTAGTTGAAAAACCGGCCAAGTCCTTGAAATCGGAAAATACATTTTTCCATTTTTCAGTTTTTTAAGTTAAGTACACGTTTTGATAATCTCGAAACAAGAAACAATACCAAGCCGGTCAATTACCTGCGTTATATACATTAGAAAATTACGATATGCTGCAAAAACGATCAAGCCCTAAGGCCAATGCGTTTCAAAACCAGCATCTGTACATAGGCTAGATCACGCTTCTGCCTCACTCTACTACATCAGTTTACTTGTTGATTAGGTAAGTGCTACCATGTTTTCGCTTATTTGTAACTGTTCTTGCTTGGCGTACACAAAGTTTCTAAAAATTGAATTTCGTGCTTTTTTTCATCTATGGAGAAGTTCCTAGGAGTACAATCGTCAGTAAAATTATTGCAGCACACATGCACATTTTTCATATATATATATGTTGATCGCTAATTTTTACCGTCAACTTACTTTTTTATAAACAGCATAAAGACTAAGATCATGAGTCGACAAATAATTGCTTAACATAACAGTATTAGGTGCACATCTTTTAAATAGGAATTATTGATAGCGCTTCAATAATTTTTCTGCCGACTGTATCTTCCAATCAATCAAGAAAGAGTAAAAGTGACTCTACGATGTGAAAAAGAAACAAAGTTCAAAGGTAGTGAACTGTATTTATGTAATAACATGGTATTAATGGATAACATAATATCATCATAGTTAGCATATTATTATTAATTAAGTATCATAATGGTTCCATAATAATATATTATAACTTTCATAACATACCTATGATGACTCAGCAGGTGATATGACGGGTTTATGTAAGTTTGTTTACAACTCGAATAATTTTCCACTGTAGTAAATAATAGCTCATGATTTATGAATTTGACACCGTTTGTGATACATTTTTATAATTTTCTGTAGGTTATTATTTTTTTTATTATTAATATTAGTCTTTTTTTTTCCTTATATATATATATATATATATACAGTCGGCTGCAAAATTATTCGAGCACTAGCAATAATCCTTGCCAAAAAAAAGTACACTTAATACAGCTTCGTTAAATAAATCCTTGTCGAGTCATGTTCTTAATCAGTCTAAGAACATGATTCGACAAGGATTTACTTAGCAAAACAGTCTTAAGTGTACTTTTTAAATATAGGAATTATTGGCTAGTGCTCGAATAATTTTGCAGCCGACTGTATATATATATAACAACAGAAATGAGTTTTTTTTTTTTTTTTTTTTTTTTTTTTTTAAATAAAATTTAGTTGAACAAGACATTTTCTGTATTTAAAATCCCTGAAAACCCAATATTCACATTAAAAAATCACATTTTCCGAAAATCCCCAAAATTTTATTTTTTGAAAATGGACGATTTTGCAAGTAGACGATACGTATGAAGAGCATTTCAAAATTATGGAAGTTTATTGTTTTTATAATTCTACCGTGCATCTTTAAAATATAAAAAATAAATTACCTTTCCAGGGACGTTTTTAATCGGCGATCTTTCACCTGGGGACGTTTTTCCAGGGAACGTTTTTTTACGAGGACGATTTTTACTGACACGTTAAGTAATAACTGAGAACAGGAAAATAAACAGAGCTGATATTAAGATTTTAGAATAATTATAAAACTCAGTCATTTAGGATTGATAAAATGATGGCCACAGCTCATTTTTTTAATACAGTGCGTCCCAAAAGTTTTTATACAACAGGTTTTTTCTTATTTTACAATTGAAAAAGGTGAATAAAAATTTCAAAATCATTTTTAAATATATGTAATTTCAAGACAATAACAATACTATGCAAAAACAATATCTTACAATCACAGGCATTGTGACAGAAACTAAAAAGGAAAATTTACTGTCCCAAATGTTTATAGACAACTTATTTTTTTTCTTTAACATTCAAATTTTTGAGCCATTTTCCCTAATCACTTCAAAATCTCGACCAGGCATGCTCAAAACAAAAGTTTGAAGAAATTCTGGCTTTAGAGAAAACCAACTTCTTTCAATTTGTAGCTTTAGATCTTGAACTGTTACAAATTGACTCCCATCAGCATATACGTCTCTAGAAAATATTCACCAAAGTTTGTCCACTGGGTTCAGGTGAGGACTTAGGGACGGCCAGTCCATAACATTTACTTGGTTTTATCTAAACCATTGTATTGTAGAATTTGACACGTGGATGAAGCAATTGTCTTGCTGATATATGTATTCGCCCCCTTCCCCTAGCAACTTTCCAAATTGAAGTAACTATATTTCTAGCATTTTCTGGTAATCTTTGGAACATTGACGACCTTTTTAAAAAGCAATATCGGTAGTTCCATTAAAGGAAAATGCTCCTCACACCATGAATGAGCCCCCTCCTTGTTGTCTGCTGAAAACAGTTGGCGGTTCCTTGAAAATATCGTACCAGTATTATGCCCAACCATCAGGGCCATTTTAATTGAACTTCTTTTCATCACTAAACAGAACATTCAACCTTACATCTGTTCATTTCCTAGGATTTCGACTCCTCTAAACTTGAGCGTCTTTATGTCGTTTTGTCAACTTTGGTGAACGACGCATTTTGCGATAACTTAACAGCAATTTACTTACATGCAGCCAGTGATGCACCATGGATTTTCATAATGGAACGGTCACTTCTCTAGAAATTGACCGTACAGACAGGTTTTGAAACTAATCTAAAAATCTCTCTGTCTTGCCGTTTAGTTGTTTTCTTTGGTCGTTCAGAACGTGATTTTGTTTCAAAATTGTTAACTTTTGACAAAATTTGGTAAATACCAGCCCTGCTGCATCCAACTTTTCTTGCAATGTCCACAATTTTCATTCCACGAGCTTTTCAAAATTTCATTTTTCGAAAACTGAACCTTGAGAGGCATCTTTACAATCAGTCGAAAAAAGAAAGACACCTTCGCTTTTATCTCAGAAAACTACTACGTCATAAGTACATGACATTGGAAAATGCAAATTTGGAGATCAGTACTTCAATCAACTTTTAACTCCGGTTGTCTATATATTTTTGGGACAACATTATTTTATTTTTATTTTTTTATGTTAAATTCTTGACTGTTGAAAGTTCTTTAAGTATTTTATTAATTTTATTACGTCAATACATACTTCCATAATTTATCTCGTCTTTCTTACTCGTTTAATTCGCTCTTAAATAATAATAATAATAATAATAATAAACGGTTGTCTATAAACTTTAGGGACGCACTTTATACTCATCTATGTATATTCCCCATCATAATTGTTTTATTATTGCACTTCATAACAGCAAGCAAAATTATGAATACATAACTTTTTTAGTCAATATTTTAATTATGTGGTGGAATTATTTTTATTCATGAGATAACCATAAAAAATGAAACATTTTGTGCATGTGTGCGTTTGAATTTATTAAAAAGAAAATGAAATCAATAAAGTATTGCAAATTATTCTTTAAAAAGTTTTATTGAAATTACAAGACTAAAGAAAATCTTCACGAAAATAAACATTTTCCATTAACATTGTCCGTTTTGCTTTAAAATTCGATTTATAGTCTCATTTAAATTGCTGGAAAGTCCAATTCATTTAAACAACACGTAATTCAACAGTTGACAAATCTAATTCAACCAATACGCGCATGAGGTCTGAAATAGGAAATTGAGAGAATAAAAGAAGAATGAAGAATACCAAATAATTTGTTATTTTTAAACTAATTTTAGTTAAAAAAAAAAAAAAAAAGAGGATAAGAAAAGGCATCTTTTTTAATCTTTTTTCTTTATTTTCTTTTCTCAAATCAGAAAAAAATTTATCCATATATTTTACTAAACTAAAACGATAAGCTGATTTTATTTGTAGCATTTTGTAAACATTTTATTTTTATTTTTACTGAATTAGTTTACGATACTAATAGAGAAAAATGTTTAATAAATATTAATAAATATAATTCCATTAATGTAAAAATATTTAAAAGATAATTTGTGGAAGCGATAAAAACATACAAATGTTATAGGGTAGGTGCTCCAGTGATTGGCATGCTCCAGTAATTGTTATATATCCCAAAATAATTAATAAATAAGAAAAAAAAATATATTTTACATATAAGAATTTTAACATTTTATGTCAAACAATGGAGCATAGGGTGCTAATAACTAGTAAAATGAATAACTAGCAGTGTCAAACACTGGAACATAGGGGACCAATTACTGATAAAAGAAAAAACTGGCAGTGTGAATTACTGGAACATTGAGTGGGTGTTAAATAAAAATTCATAAAAAAAATAATTGTTATCAATTGTATATATTTTAACATATATGTGGTTCTGAATGTCTTTCATACCATATGTACTAACTTAAGATTTCTAAAAATATTTTCTGATGACTAGAACATTAAAAACATCAGAGATTGCTCTAAAACTGTCGATCACTGGTGCACTTACCCTATATCATTATTTTGTATCATATAAATAAAATGTACTTTTAAAAAATCTACCTCTCATAGACCGTAATACATCAGAATTTTTTTGTGAGTCTCTGTTCATAAAACAATCACGTTCTCTATACCTTTTTTTAATGCAGAATATGACATAGCAAACTTGAATAACATAGGAGTTTTAAGGCACTCTAAAAATATTTACGGAAACTTAAGGCGCTAAGAGACGGACTGACAGACGAATCGATGTTAAAAATGCATAATGCAACAGAAAGTGTCCTTCCAGCAAATTCCAGTTATATCCCTTAATGTATCTGAATAATTTTGTAAAAATAACTTAAGATTTGTAAAAATATTTTCTGATGACTAGAACATTAAAAAATCAGAGATTGGTCTAAAAGTGTCAATCACTGGTGCACTTACCCTATATATATTAGCTTATGTATAAAAATCTGAAAAAAAAAGAAAAATATTGCGTATTTGTGTCTTACTGTGATCATATTATAAGTATTACCGTATAACAACTTAAAATAATGCATGATTTATGTTAGAATAAATTAATTCTCATTTTACTAAAAAATATGAAATATAGTCTATGAAATAGATGCAAATAGCAATAAAATTAATAATAACAAATTAAGTAAAACATCTTAGAATAACTTTTATTATTATTATTATTATTTTTTAAGAAACACATAACACACACACATAAGTTTTTTTTTCATTGCAGCTTCTTTTTTTTTCTTTTGGTGTGTGTGTGTGTACACAAAAATAAAAACCTATCATGAAAAAATAAATTAAATAAAAGCTTACAAAAATCACAATAAAGATGATGTTTACATCTCATTAAAAGTAAGCATAAACAACACAGAAAAAAAAATAATAATAATGTGCATTGCATGACAAGTTTCGCAGCCATTTTCATTTATATACAACAAATTAAGCTTTATGAACTATGTCGCAAAATATGATGTAAAATTAAAAATTAACGTAAATTAATGATCAAATATTTACTTTTTTATTTAATTTTTAAAAGTAAATGAGTATAAAATATTTTGACAGTAATTTTTTATAGATAACTGGAATATCTATTCTGTACATTTCTGAAATCTTCTAATTGAATAATATTTATATATTTATAGGATGTCGCCAAAACTGGGTTTAATTTTTTACCTATTAAAGAGAAGTAGTGAATTTAAATTGCAAAAATATTCGAAGAAATATAGGAAAGAACTTTTTAATTTTTATATGGTCCCTATAGACAAATTTGGTCAATAATAAAATGTATTATTTTCCACCGAACAAAAGTAGAAAAAACAGCATATCGGTATCTTTAAAACAATTTGAATTATGATACAGAAAAAAGTTGATTTTTATATGCGTGCTCCTTTTGAGTATTAATCAAAACAGTCTCAAATGTATTCAAATAATCGTTTAACAGATAGAGATGGACAGCGGTCTGTCGGTCCAAATTGTGGGATTTTTTCATAAATTGCGTTTTCTGTAGATCTTGCAATTGCTTTTGTATTCTGAAACAATAAATATTTAAATTGATAAATAAAACACTTTAAAACACGTATATAAGTTTTAAAAATATATATTTAATTAAAAGATGCATATTTCAAAGCTTTTCGCCCTGAAAAGCAGGGCATCATCAGGAAGTCTACATGGTTTTACACAATGTGCAGCTGTGTTACAAATATATATAACATAAATCAGGTTAACGCTACAGTTACATCACTACTTTAATACAAAAATTTTTTAGTTCATTGGTTGGAGACATTCTACATTAACACTGAGGCAACACTTGAAATATGCGTCTTTTAATTAAATATACGTTTTTAAAACTTATATACGTGTTTTAAAGTGTTTTATTTATTAATTTAAAATTTAACACGTGTTTTTAAAAGTGCCTTTATATGAGATATATTTTTTCAATAAATATTTAAGCATTCAGAAAATATAATATGTCCCGAATTTAGAATCTTTAGTATATATATATATATATATATATATATATATAATATATATATATATATATATATATATATATATATATATATATAGAGAGAGAGAGAGAGAGAGAGAGAGAGGGAGAGAGAGAAAGAGAGAGAAATGAAAAATAATAAATAAGTCGAAATGTTTTAAACCAACATTTTTTACGTAGTTTTAATCATAATGCAATGTTTAAAAACTAATTTAAATATTTGAAACGGACAAAGTACAACTTAAGGAAAGAAATATTTTGTGGCGACACTCATACAATATTGTGTTACCACGCACAAAATTTTAAAGACAGATTACAAAATAAAGGTATATATATATATATATAAACAATCTACTGTATATGAATGTACTTCAAAAAATGTTGAAAACCAATTTTGAAACAGTTTTAGTTGACATACATCACTCTGTGAGTAGAAATACTGCCCTCCTTAATCCTTCGCTTTAATATATTAATTACATTTAGAAAAAATATAAGTCTGTAATTAAACTTAAAACTTTATTAGAAATTATTCTGACAAATATCCCCCGCACCCCGTTTTAAATTTTTTCAAGTGCCAGCCTCTTATGATAAGCAATATTTTGTCTGTCGTGTGAGTAAAAGAATGATATTGTTATTTCTGAGCAGTTTTTCTGGAATTGAACATGTCCTACGTAGTAAAGCCCTTAAATAGCTTTTTTTTTTTTGGGGGGGGGTAGTCCTGTACATTGTACACTTACCACACAGTGTAGTCAAATATAGAACTATGAAAAACACAGAAACTGATGTTGACTTCCAACAATTTTAAAGTATGGCTTTAATATAGGACTGTTATTATTATTATTATTAATATTATCATTAAGCAATCAATACAAATCGTATTTAAATTAAATATTATATTTTATGCAACCTTTCAAAATTATTTAACAATTCATACTTAAAACCTATTTTAAGCCAAAGTTTTGATTTATTTGATCTGTAGATGTTTAAGTAATCACGAGTTCATCCTAGTATACTTTCATTTTATTTATAATCAATTTTCTAGGCTTCGCTATTTCCTCCCTCATGATTAAGCCCAATGTTTATAGTATCTGTAATAATCTTTAAATTACACATTAGTATAGCAATTTAATTTATTATTTACAGAATAACTACTTGATATATTCTAAATGGATCGAATTCTGTGGTATTTGCTTGACATAATTCACTTTTTTACTTTTTTATTAATAATATTTATATGCCGGTGTTTCCTAATTATTTTCCCATGTAAAAAATAACATGGTTCGCGTTTCGGAGAATGTTCTTAAAGACTCAAGAATAATATATTGCAGAGAAAGAATATTATAGAAAAAAAGGAGATATTTATATATAAATAATTGTTTGTATAAAAATTATTAAGTTTAAAATATATTGAAAGGTATTCCTTTTATTAAGTTTTAATTGAGATGTAAAACAAAAAGCATTTCCTAAATCAATAAATTGATACAGAAAATTAATGCCCTTTTGCCTCGGAATTGATTACGCAGGCCCTATTCAAATGAAGAGTGATCATAAAAGAAAAGGTATCAGATTTAAATCTTATATATGTATTTTTATTTGCATGTGAACCAAGGCAATACATATTGAGTCAGTTAGTAGTTTATCAACCGAACATTTCTTACACTCCCTACAAAGATTTATCAATCGTCGAGGATGTCCTACAGACATCTACTTCGATAACGGTCGAAACTTTGTTGGTACCCATGCCCAGTTTAAAAGGCTGGTGACACTTTCAAAAGAAAACGCCATTCACAACTACCGAATAAACAGACAAATCCATTGGCATTTTATGCCACCTTACGGGCCCAACTTTGGCGGCCTACGGGAATCGTCAGTGAAATTGGCGAAACGCCATTAGCTTAAAACTTGTAAAGGCAGTTGTCTATCGTTTGAAGAGCTTAATACTATTCTCACAAATATTGAAGCGTGCTTAAATTCACGCCTTTTAGTCTCACTTTCCACCGAGCCCAATAACTATTTGGTACTTACCCCAGGACACTTCCTAATTGGAGCTCCGCTTCTTCAGCTTCCTGATCAATCTAATAATCATACTAATAAATCTTGTACAAGTTTCTCTTCCAGATGGACCCGCCTTCAACAACTTAAGACCAATTTTTGGAGAACCTGGCAACGATTCTATCTTACTTCTCTGCAGTCAAGAGCAAAATGGCAAAATGGTGTTACACATATGCATCCTGGTCAGCTCGTCCTAGTCTTGGAGCCCTCTACTCAGCCAGAACAGTGGAACATGGCCAGAATTCTGGACTTACATCCTGATGATGATGGAATCGTGCGAGTCGTAACTCTGAAGACGCCATCGGGAGTCATCAAAAGACCTGTTAATCGAATCGCAGAGTCTGCCATGCTGAGCTCCCCGCCGGAGGATGGAGGGAAGTATTGATTTGAAAGTAACTGTTATCATTGAACAGAGATCGCAGCACCACACAATAAATTAAGCTTTCTTCGGAATAAGAGCCTGCGCAGGACTCTAAACTCTTTTGGACTCCTCTGAGCAGGTTGATTTGTTGTTAGTTGTTCACGAAAATCTCTAGAGAGGTGCGTTGCGCCTTGAACATTAAAGCCAGAACTTATTCGAAATAATAAAATCTTATTCGTATTAATTTAATCTTATCATACTTACATAACGTAAGTTAAAATCATGTAACAATAAAAATGATTCGAACAAGCTATATTCGACTTCCAGGATTTTTTATGAGTTATTGTGTGTAGGTCTCAATTGTGTACTCGTCCCGGATCATGGTAGAGGGGTGAGTAGATTATATTTATTCTCATTGAATCTAATGCATGCGTTATTAATCTTATTTGAAATTCTTGATTACAGATATTCTAATTTTAATGTAAGTTCAATGTCGAGATTCTTATAAAATGAAACAAAGTCGAAAATCTTCTTTGGCTTCAAAGACAATATGTAAAACGAAAATGTTTAATTCTGAATTCTTGCTTATTACTACCACAGCTGCTAAATTTTTCCAATTTTCGGGAAGACTTTACACTAGAATTTTATGATTGTGAACTTCGAGATCTTGAATCTGCGAAAATTATATAAGAAGTTTCTCTAAAAATATAGTGGTGATAAAGTATATCTTTATTTTAAAATTGTAAAAGTTGAGAACTAATACTATAAGTTATCGTGAAATGTTTGATTAGTTATTTAACTGTGATTTATGAAAAAGCGTTCTACATAGTACCTCCTTGTTTCTGTGCCTTTTTCCACATTCACGACTTTCCATAAAAGCTCCAAACATTCTACCCTAATTCGGGAGAAAATTGCGAAGACCTTTATCTTTGGAAAGAGAGCTAGCAAGAACAATTAAAAATTCCCCATTACCTTTATTTACGAGCAGATATTCCTTAGCCTTTACTTGAAATATCTGCTGTCAAGAGGAAAAAAATAATTTTTCTACTTTTCTCCCAAAACGAGAGTAATGTCTACAATTTTTACAGTAGCTCGCGGAGGTGAAAAAGATGGATATGGTTAAATGCAGGTGTTAAATGCAGATTCCTTATTTATGGCTGTCTATTTATATGACTCTTCAACACTCCCAAATAAGAGACAAAATAATTTTGCTCCTAAACCTTATTGGGGGAGGGGAAAATCATGGTATAATTTTGCTTCCGATTCCTGCTCATCTCTTTCATTTCTGGACAATTTCGATGAATTCAAGATTGTTTTACTGTTATCAAATGATCAATAATTAAAACAATAAATAATAAATCTTATTCCTGTTGCTCTAAAAGAATCAGCATCCCATTTCAACAGGTTGTGTCGAGCTTGCTACTTCAAAGAATCAGTAATCGAGGAATTGAATGTGATATGAGCAGCAACTCGAGAAAATTTTTCTCACATTGTCGTAGGTAAGATGAGTATCATGAATGGTCCTAGTAAAAATTTTATTTAATATACTGTGGCAGTGTGTAAGTGTTTTTTTTTTTATGCAATTATTTATTACACGTGTGATTTTTAACCATTATCTCTTTTAAGAGCTAATCAAGACGTTGCGACATGCAGCATCCTGAAGCATAGAAGAAATGTGTGATTTCAAAAAATGAAAATAATGGTGAAGAAACAGTGGATACTTTTTATGCCGATGACGTAATTATGGTGTTTGAAAATGCATGAATTTTTGCATAAGCACATGAAATTACAGAAAAGGACCAGATAAAATGTTGTAAATCAGGAAAATTTTCTGTCTATTTTATAAAATGAACGAAAAACTCAACATAAGACTACTGATTCTAAAAAATAAATTTTACTTAGTGTTATACAACATTGATTTATTTCTTTGACCGTTTGGGAAGTAACAACTTTCTTTTTAGTAGTATACTGTATACGTTTAGTGTATTAATTTATAAACATTGATTTCTTTGTGTTTTGACTTTAACCTGCATTCGTTGTTTTCCCGCTTACATTGTTTTTTTCCACTCACCTCATGAAAAACGATGGATCGAGGTTCTACTGTATATATATATATATATATATATAGAGAGAGAGAGAGAGAGATACATATATATATATATGTGTATTACATGACCAATGAACCAACCAATGTTAAAAATTAAAAACTTTTTTGCGAACACAACAGTGCCTAATAATTACTAATGCATAGTAATTAAGCACCATTTCATCATACAAGTTTATTTTTTTCTTTTTATTTATTTATTTATTTTTTATGTTTTAATAACGTAGTATGCACTGAAATCATTTTTCCATTATAAATTTGGTCCTAGCATTAAAATCAGGAATAAAATAATCTTAAAATATCATATACATAAAATATTGACAACTATGTCTCTTTCGAAAATAACCAATAGCATAAATTAATGTCTTTAATGTGAATGCATTCGTATTTTTCATGCTCTTTTGTATGAAACATAGACAAATAAATGGTATTTGAAAAGAATGAATAATGATTCTGATTTTTAACATAAAAAAATCATATTTGGAACATCAATAGTGTCATTTTTAAGATAATGATTTTATTAAAAGGATTGAATTGACATTATATGTTATGAAGATAGATATCACTTTATTGTGAATAGTCATTTTATATCCTTGGAAAGAAAAGGTAAAATGTCAAATCGGTACGTATAACATATAAAAAAAGTCATAAATAACAGAAGTTGGACTTGACTTTTAATTTCCTAAAGAAAATCAATAAAACCTTCAAAAATAAATATATTTATAAAACTGAAAAGTGAAACTTCATATATATCTATTACTAAAAGCTGCATAAATTCGATTAAAGATAATACTTGGCAGAAGGTACAGTATAGAACTAGTTTGTTAAGATATATTAAGATGGATTAGTAGGTGTTTCTCTTAATTTACTCTTTCAAACCTCTCTTTTTGAAATTGGGAGCCCTTTCATCGATTTATCTAAAATCTGTTCTTCTGTTACATATATTTTTCCATTGTTGCAACATGATGTATATTTATGAATGGAAAAATTACTGTTATCAGTTTTAAACTGAGATATTACATTTTCAATATGCATAAAAATTAGGTTTTTATCGTGGGCACGAAAGTTTGATTAAAAATGCATTAAAATATACGTGGAAAGGGGTTAAATAAAAAAAGGTAAATGTACCACTGGTTGATATTGTACCAGCCACGGTACACATTAAAACAGAGAATAAAGCTTTTAATATCTTGTATATGTTCGAATGATATTCTAAATTGGTGTTATAATTCTTCGCTGTTGATTTTTCGAACTACGGAAATTTTAACTAATTCCAGAATGAGAACATTTTATCTGAAGCAGTGCAAAATGTTTGTCGTCTTTTCGGTATTTCTTTTAGCTTCGAAATAATTTTAAAAGATTTTATCAAAATTAAAATGATTTATATTTTTCATTCATTTGTCTACAATCCTTAGCGGTAATCGACGCGAAGGGATTTTCTTCAAAATATTAAATAGATAAAAATTTGCATCCCTGATATACTTTTTTTTAAATTAAAATCTAATTACACAATACCTTATTTACGCATGAAGTAACACAGATGTACAATTAAAATTTTCATTTGATAATTTTGGCTGATCTTTATGCTTTTTTTGGTGCACTGACACTCTTCCACCGATATAATTTTATGATAACTTTTATAGAAGGTTTGCCTGATTAATTCCAATTAATCATGAAACCATATTAGAAACTACCGAAAATGAAGAAATTATGTCAGTAGACGCCCTGAATTAACATATCTCTATATATTTTAGGGAAAAACGAGCTTCAATTTCGGTTTCAGCACACCAAAACACATATATGTCAGTAAAAATTATCAAATCAAACTTTGGTAACATTATTTTTGTAGACTTGTATAATGATTCATTGTTTTATCGAATCACTATGTATCCAAAATTATTACAAAAGTATTAAAAAAATTTCAAAAAATGTCTTGTGTGTCACATTTATATGGATAGAAACTGTATATATTGTTTATCACCCATAACAAAGTTAGTATAGCATGTTCCACATTAAAAATGATATCTATAGTTATCACCGTTTAATTTCATTGATATACGTATATGGACTGAAAAAAAAAATATACAAATTCATTACAAAATATGATAAAAAATTCAATGAAATGACAAATTTTAACTTTATGCTACCTTAAATACGATATGGACAATTTGACGCACTGCAACATATGCTTATTTTAACAATCATTCTCATCTAGCAGTAACGAGTTACAAAATTGGACAGTCTTTAGAACATTAGAAATACATAGAAATTATTGTGAAATTATTCGAAGTCGTACAGTTTATTTAATTTAATTTCTTTATAGATCATACCAACTGACATCTATTTATACTCTTGCTTTAAATCTGCGATTTTACTTAGATGGTTTATAAGAAGTGAACTTTTGTGACCGAATTCACTTCATACAAAAATTATATCATGTAAAATATTAAAATATTACGACATTTAACGTCTAAAGAAAACGTTATAGATTGTTTAGATGCGTAACAATATGTTTTTCATAAGAATGACAACTGTAAGATTACATGTTCGTTACAAGAATATATAAAATAATTTGGTTACATTAAGCGTTAAGTGATATGAGATAAAGGTTTTAGGTTACCCAATTTATATTTATTTATTCATATTTATTCATATATATTAATGTATACATTATTTTCTTTGTAAATACTATAATTTGTTTTCCATTAAATGTAGCATTAATAATAACTGTTATGCGTCTGCACGCTTTATCTCATGTACATAACAATCTTTTATCAGATAATAATCACTATCCATGAAAAGGGGTTGCCAGAGCCTCAGAAGAGGTTGGACTTCTGCCTGTTGGTCCGCGGAGAGTATTTTATTTCCTCTCTACCACCCATTGGAAACCAATGGAGGCGATCCCCTATCCGCCACCCGGGGACGCGCCCTATAGGTGAGATGATTAAATATAGATGATTATATAGAGAGATGATTATATAGTGAGATGATTAAAAACTTTGGAGAGATGGCCAGAGACTTTTTCCTTGACATAATTAATACATCATGGTCAAAGGGGAAACTACCGAAAGCATGGAAAACTTCTATCATAGCTCCTATTCTTAAAACCGGAAAATCTGCAGAGGAATGCAAAAACTATAGACCTGTTGCACTTACTAGCATCTTATGTAAGGTCATGGAGCGAATTGTACATAACAGATTGTTGAGAGAACTCTTAAAGGGAAAGAAATTAAACTCTTATCAAACGGCCTACAAGAAACAACATTCAACTGAAGACGCACTGTTTATCCTCTGCCAGTCTATCATCGATGGCCTGCAGACCAAACCACATAAAAAGACTACCGTGGTCTTCCTCGACATGACCTCAGCCTTTGACACTGTTTGGAGAGGGAAACTAATACAGATTGCTCATGAAATGGGTATCCAGGGAAATGCCTTAATTTGGATATCAGACTTCCTCAAAAATAGGAAAATTAAAGTGAGTTTCAACGGTGTCTACTCGAAAGAAAGAAGGACTTGGGGTGGTGTGCCACAGGGATCTGTCCTTAGCCCACTGTTGTTCCTTATCTATGTCAATAATATCCACACGCACCTTCACAATGAAACAAAAGTAGTTTGCTATGCCGATGACATTGCCATTTGGCATTCGAACACGAGTCTTGAGCAGTCTGAAAGATCTCTTAATTGCTCCCTGGAAGGAATTTTGGAGTGGTCAAACTCCCGAAAGCTAAAATTTAACCTACAAAAAACATCGTACAGCATCTTCTCAACAGATAGAAAACACAGGCACCTATTCTCTTCAAACTTAATTCTAAACAATCAGCCCTTAACAAAGACTGAAAATCCTATTTATTTGGGACTTACTCTAGATGCTGAACTACGTTCCACTGAACAAATAAAGAAATGTGCCAATAAATCACTCAAAAAATTAAGAATCTTGAAAAGCCTATGCGGTACAAATTGGGGAGCATGCCCCAAAACCTTAAAAACTACCTACACCACTTTGATTCGACCAGTTATGGAATATGCTTCGTCCATCTGGTCTCACGCCTCGACTTCAACACTTAAGAAGATTGATAACATACAGGCAAAAGCCTCAAAGATTATAATTGGTGCTGTCTCTTCCACAGACAACATTAAATCCCAACAGGAATGTGGTCTCCAGTTACTTGATAACAGAAGAAAATGTAGTGTCATCAACTTTACCAACAATATTAGAAGTCGTGAGGAGAAACATGTTAGCAAAAAAACCTTTTTGAAGTGGAACAAAAATACAAGACTCAAACGATCCTCCACCTTACACTATGACCTAATGGTCAGGCAGCAAACTGGACTAGAGCATAACACATATGAAATTCTGCAAGAACCAATTTTGTCTTCGACTCTTCCGGAAAACACCAAAATTATATCTCACCTTCTGGAACCGTGTTCCAAAAAAGAAGAAACTTCGGCTATTAAAACAAAAGGTGATAAAACCATTGCCTCGTATTCAAGAGAAAATTTTGTCTTTGCCTTCACTGACGGTTCCTCAGATGAAACTCTAGACAACGGAGGAGCTGGTGTCAACTTTACTTTCCCACAGAGTGGAAGCACAAAGCAATTTAAGATCGAAGGAGGCAAAATAGCTTCAAACTACACTTGTGAACTCATTGCCATCCAAAAAGCCCTAGACGAGTATATAAATCTCGAAGAAAATGAAAGAGCCAATGGGTTAATCATCTTCAGTGACTGCAGAGCTGCTCTTCAAGCAATTCAAAGGGGCTCCTCAGGGCTAATTATAAATATACACCGTACACTTCATAAGCTTTTCCATTTGAAGAAACAGTGCACCATGCAGTGGATTCCCGCGCATGTTGGCATTACTGAAAATGAGACGGCTGATGCCTTGGCAAAAGAAGCAAGACAATTAAACACCAGCAGGGTTACTCATGTCACCCTCAGCGATATCAATTCCGTTGCTAAGGCAAAATTCAACGATAGGAAACTTAAAATCAAACACCAAATCCCTGAAATCAGTACCAACAGAACTCTCACCAGCACTCTAACAAGACTCCGGACAGGACACTTTAGGGGGATGAAGATCCATAAAGACGGGACAAGGACTTACTGCCTCTGCAAAAACTGCCCAGACATAGAACTAACCCCCAAACATCTTTTCAACTGTCCTGCTATTCTGGCGCAATTGCAGCAAATAAGTGACAATCCGTGGGCAGACTTATATGAAGACAACTGCCTTCAAATCGCAGATGCTGTATATAGGACCTTTGGTCCCATTTAATTTCTTTTTTTTTTTTTTTTTTTTTTTCCTATCCATGACACGACACCAACCAACCATCAGATAATAATCTTTTTCGCATCTTTTGTACATAACAATCTTTTTTGCATCAGAAATTAAGTTTTGTTTCATTACATTTTCAGTAATCTGTTTCTTAAAAATCATTTCGCGCCAAACATAAGCAGTTTAGTCCAATAATACAGTTTAAATAAATTGCATAACTAAAAGAAAGTAAATATTTGTTTAAAAAATACTTACTTTGAGCGAAATCTTACTAATTAAAAGTGGTCTAGATAATAAAAGATTATTTTGCAAAGTGATTACAGTTGAAGCATTTGTTTTCACTGTAAAAGTTATAAAGCACCAGGTAAATAGGGAAAAATATAATTAACTAAAAAAAAAATCATTTTTTTAAATTAATTGTTCTATAACTAAAGCTTTAATAAAAATAAAATTTTAAATAATTTTAAAATCATTGGAAGATATATCACACTTATGTTTGAATCATATTATCGGCTTGATATCATATATTTGTAATTTAATACTTTTTTTGTAGATTAAACAACTATTTATCTTAACTAAAATAAGAAATAGAATATTCAAAAATAATTACGAGAAAAAGAAAACTTTGAAAATAAATTTCTGTACAAAATATTTTATTTATTATTAATAATTTGAACAAATATTTAACCTTTTATACGCCATTTTATATTTGCATGTATTCTCTTAAAATGTGTGACCAGATTTGCTTACTCAAAAACGGGCGAATTATTTTTAGCAATGATTTGAGAGGAATTTCAAGGGGAAAAAAAATCAAATTCGAGTAAAATCAGTCTTTTTTGATCAAAAATCTTTTCAGTCAAAATGATCGTTAAGTTATCAGCTCCTTTCTGAATAATTTTCGATCACTTTTCATTTGGTTCAACAAAATTTCATAATGATGCTATGATCATATTTTAAATGATACATGAAAAATATGTTTTTAGATATGTATAATTAATTAATTTATAAATTGTTTGAAACATATGTTGAAGACTTTCGATGGTTAGAAAAGTAAACTATCAATGTTAGATTTTTCTTATATATATATACACACACACATATATATATATATATATATATACAACAAATGTTTTATATGCAACTGATAAAACATAGTAGACTTACAAAGTCACGAGCGTTAGTCACAAAAAACTAAAAATGAGCAGTGAATTTCTTTTTAAAATCTGTTTCTTAAAGAAATCTATGAAAAATAAAGAAAAAGAACAATGTATTTATGTAATGTAGAAATTTATTTATGTCTAAAGTTATTTAATATTTTTATCATATTCATTGATACTAATTTATTAAAGTTAATGTAAAACGTTCAAAAAATGTGTTGCAATATTTTAATTATAATTAAACTCAACATCGAGAATGATATCCTAAACAAACTAGTATACGTACTGTTTTTTCAACTCATAGTTATTCAAAAATTCTAAAACGCTACGTAGAAGAATTTATTTTTCTAAGCGAACTAAATTATACAGAATTATTATTCTTCTAAAATGTCTGCTTGTCACAGAGGTTTTGTTTTCAAGAATTTGTCCTCAATTTAAAATCAATAGTGTTATTTTAAGAAAGTTTATTAGATTTCCCATAGCTTTGCATTATATATAAAACATAAAAAAAAAAAAAAAAATGATAAATAAATTTTTCTCCATTTGAGAATGATTGAGAACGGTTATACAACCATTCTTTGTATGAAATCGTAGCGTAGTAGTTGCGCATTTGTTTGCCACGGAAGGGGAGCTGCGTTCTATTCCGACGGAGGGAATCTGATATTTTTTCCAGCACCAAACATTTTCTCTCAAATCTGGCTCGATTTCTCTGAAAAATAACTTGTTTCAGTTGGCTAAAATCTGAGCCGCTCATAGCAGCTCAATGGTTTGAGAGAATTTCTCTCAACGTGAGAAGTTGCCTTTCAACATGTCGACTGAGTGAAAAATGGCTCAATTTGAGAGATTTTTTCCCTTTCTGTTTTTAGAGAGTAACTTTTTCTTTAATCAATTTTTTTAAAGCTATATTTGAAGCTATTAAGTAGAATTCTGGGATTCTACTGTAACAAGTTCCAATTTATTGTCCAGGTCCATCCAGCTGAAAAAGATTGTCGTTAAAGTAAAAAGAGGACTAATTGTTCGCTTTATAATATGTTTATTTTATTTTAGAGAGGTTTCATAGGAAAATCATCAGTTCCTTAATAGTAGAAGTACATCTTGACCGTACGTTACGTGAATGCAAAAGGTAGAGGTGAGAGAGAGAGCTACGTGATTACATGTTGTCTTAGCAGTAGTTTTTAGAGCGAATCGTGAAGTTGTCTATATCGCAATCAACATCAGACTGCTGAATTACGTCAAGATTTTCGAAATAGTGCCAAATTTTACAGCCAAAGATAATCCATTGTCTCTAGAATAAATTAATATAAATATGTTGAATTTAAAAAGTCCGTTATAACAGTTTATGCCAAATTTTATCGCCAGAAATTCGTTGCGTAAGGGAGACACAAAGACTGCGATTTGTTACCACATCCTGTCATTAAGAAAATAAATTACCCTTTAAAGATGTTACAACGAAATTTATTGCTTAATTTAGTTTCTAATAAATAAACTTACGCAATCGAAAAGAATAAAATGCAATCTTAATCTATACAACGGTTAATAAATGAAAATAATATTTTTTTTATATATTTAGATCTATTAAATGATTTAGGAGATATTAAAATTCTGAGAGATGTCATATAAACAGATGACTAGCAGAAATAAATTATTAATTTTAAAGAATATGTTTTTGTTCTCAGAAGATTTATTTAATAGCTTAACGGATAAAATATTGTTAGAATTAAGATGTCTATTTATAGAGACAAATGCGAATAAATATAAAAGTAATTTAGAATTTCGTTAGATATTTTATTAGACATTTAATTTATTGAAAATATAGTAATTAATTATTGCATTTATTTAAAGCTGTAACTAAAACTCATATATGTGAAGGAACAACTTCACAGAAGCCATGGATAAATCCTTTCCTAAACAATATGTATACGTCAAAATTATATGTATATTTTTTCTTTGTTTAATAGCCCATTGCAAAAAGCGTTAAGGAATACTTTTGTCGGTTATTTGTTCTTTTACCATATTTCTTTTAATAATTTATATCAAACGTATAAATCTCTTTTTAAAATGCTTAAATATATAATTTGGCACATTTTCCCGCTGTCAAATGTTTAGCTTCATATTTTGAAAAACAATTTCCAGTTTAATGGTGTTTACGGTTGAGCACACATTTCTGTTTCCAAATTTGCATATATCATGGTACAAGGATATTTATGAAGACTTATTTTCTTTGTAAATGTAATTGATATGAATGTTAAAAATCATGCCATAATTCCATTCCGATTTGATGCAAAATTTCGGTTTTTATGTGATACATTTAAGAAAACCAGAATCGATGCCGTTTTCAATCTGATAGCACAGGTCAGCGACATCGTACTTTTATTAGTGCTAGAGGCCTATTTCAGTCGGTACAGTTGTCGAATTTTTATAGGTCACTCTTAATTAGTGCTAGAGGCCTATTTCAGTCGGTTTATTGAATGGGGATTTATTGAATGAAGTCCCCCAAGGCCCAACTTTGACATGAGACCCCTCCCCAGGCCCAACTTTGACATGAGTCCCCCCCAAGGTACCCCTATTTCAGTCGGTACAGCGTTGTCGAATTTTTATAATACACTCTTAATAGTGCTAAGGGCCTATTTCAGTCGGTTTATTGAATGGGGATTTATTGAATGAAGTCCCCCCAAGGCCCAACTTTGACATGAGTCCTCCCCAAGGTACCCCTATTTCAGTCGGTACAGCGTTGTCGAATTTTTATAGTACACTCTTAATAGTGCTAAGGGCCTATTTCAGTCGGTTTATTGAATGGGGATTTATTGAATGAAGTCCCCCCATGGCCCAACTTTGACATGAGTCCCCCCCCAGGCCCAACTTTGACATGAGTCCCCCCCAAGGTACCCCTATTTCAGTCGGTACAGCGTTGTCGAATTTTTATAATACACCCTTAATAGTGCTAAGGGCCTATTTCAGTCGGTTTATTGAATGGGGATTTATTGAATGAGGTCCCCCCAAGGCCCAACTTTGACATGAGTCCCCCCCAGGCCCAACTTTGACATGAGTCCCCCCCAAGGCCCAACTTTGGCATGAGTCCCCCCCAGGCACAACTTTGACATGAGTCCCCCCCAAGGCACAACTTTGACATGAGTCCCCCCAGGCCCAACTTTGACATGAGTCCCCCCAAGGCCCAACTTTGACATGAGTCCCCCCAAGGTACAACTTTGACATGAGTCCCCCCCCAAGGCACACCTTTGACATGAGTCCCCCCCAAGGCACACCTCCCCCTCATTGGGAAAAAGAGCAAAAAAGGTTGTTTTGCGGCTATAAGACAGTTTGGACTTCCAACGTTATTTGTTACAGTATCTGCAGCTGAAACGCATTGGTTTGATTTAATGAAAACTTTA
This sequence comes from Salticus scenicus, assembly GCA_963930645.1. NCBI lineage: Eukaryota > Metazoa > Arthropoda > Arachnida > Araneae > Salticidae > Salticus > Salticus scenicus. The sequence goes on along the minus strand of OZ005654.1, from coordinate 293,134,260 downwards.
TCATGGAATTTAGATCGTCACGAATTAACTAAAGAAGAATTTGTCGATATTAACAAGTTTAGCAGTAGGCCTCTGGCACTAAATTAAAATCTGTCAATGTCAGATTTTCATGTTTTAAATAATGAAATAATGTCGTGTCTGTATATATTTTTTATTTATTTTGTTATTATTATTATATTACTATTATCATTATTATTTGCACTGCGTTGAGTGCCTCTAATGTGTTTTAATGCGCTGAATTCAGAAATGATTGTCTTTTTATCCTATCACGTAAAGAATTTTCACAAATTCAGCGTGAAGATCGAAAGCATTCATCCAAAGTCTATGACAAATTCAAAATATTTTATCTATAAAATACATTAAAATAGGATATTACTTACGCATTATTTTTTAAAATGTGTTTCTTTACATCGTAGCTCTTTTTAGAGCATTTTGCCTTGTGCACGGCTTGAAGACCTTGTGGAAGGGCGGGGGACTCTCTATGCAGCATCCATCAATAATCAACAAACATGTTAACATGCAATCGTTCCTGTTACCTTCTGTACCTTTCTTTGGTGCCTTGATGAAATAGATCTCCTTGTTCTTCAGTCCCATTACCAGACTTTATGGGAAATGACTTACATGTGGATTTGGTTAAGAGGACCTTTAGGCTCATACAATCCCCTTTCTTGTCAAAATTGAAGGTGATAGAATTTTTTAAATACTTTTCCCTTAATCAGCATTCAATAATGCAACAAAAAAACATATCACGTTAAAAAAGAAAAAAAAAACATCATTGACCTGTATAATCCATGTCTCATTGTATAATGAATATTTTAGTACACATTTAAAATTTTAGTGCTTCATTCTGTATTTCAAAAAGCTGCTGCTGTTGTCGTGTGCCTTCTTCGATTTCGTGGCTTGCAGGAAAAAAAAACAGGAAAGTTGGCAATTTTCTATAAAATGTGCAATAAACATGGTAAAATCCAACTTTATTTGTCCCTGAACTATTTTAAAGGGTATTTCATGCTTGATTCGACTAAAAAAATTCTGTTAATTTTTTTTTTTATAGAATCAAAAATTATACACAGTTTGGAAATATCAAAAACTGTAACTACATAATATTTTGCTAGTGTATTATTTAATATATTGCTTTGCACATTGTCTTATCAGTTTTTAAATTCAGAAATATTTGAAAATTTTCGATTTTTTTTAATTTATACGTTGGTTACGTCCAGATCAATTTTGTTGTAAAAGTATCTAATTTTATAAAGTATTTGAAATATTTTTTGAACATAGACAAATATTCATTTCGTATAAGATTCATGTTATTAAAATAAAACTACAAATTTTCTATTAATTGTTAATTCATCCCTTCATTCGTTGTGGAAGGTAAACTATTCAATATATTTAATTTGACTAAAAGAGAAAGAAAAAAAAAAAAAAGAGGTGTTTATACCAGTTGAAAAGGCTGTTAAAATAAAAAGGAATTATTTCTTGATTGGGACTCTTTCTACTTGTGCTTCCTCTGAGGATACCTAAGTTCCCTAATCTATATATATAATAAAGTAAGATGTTGTGTGTGTGTGTGTGTGTCATTGTGTATGTATGTCCGGAGCTTTTTAGGAAAACGGCTGATCACAGAGCTACAGAAATTTGCATGAAGGTTCATACGAGGGTTGCTATTTATATTTCTGGCCTTGGCAACAGTAAGTGTTGCTAGGCGACCGCAGACGATTTTAATCGAAAGTTTGATATTTTTAAACGTAAATTCAGCAGACGATTTACCATTATAGCTTTATTTGTGTTGTTGACAGTAAATTGAAAAGTTCTTCTCTTTCAAAACATGGAATTGAATCGTGAAAATTTTCGTGCGATTATTTTTCATAACTTTCGACGTGGATTGTCAAGACAAGAGTGCTTCGATGAACTTAATTATTTATACAGCGATAAAGCGCCATCCTACAGCACTGTAAAAAATTGGTATAACGAATTTAATCGTGGTCGATGTTCGATCCAGGACGAATCCCGTGCAGGTCGTCCAAAATCCGTTGTTGTGCCAGAAAAGATCGATGCTGTGCGTGAACTGATAAAGCAAGATCATCATGTGACATACCGTGAGACTGAGGCGTCTTTGGACATTAGTATGACTAGCATCAATAAAATATTGCATGAACATTTGAGCGTAAAAAAAATTTGTTCGCGTTGGATCCCGCATAATCTGACAAACGCTCAAAAAAAGGCTCATGTCGATTGGTGCAAGGAAATGTTGGAAAAATACGTTCAAGGTACATCAAAGGCTGTGTATAACATCTACACAGGTGACGAATCATGGATCTATGCATATGAGCCGGAAACAAAACAGCAATCAACTGTATGGGTCTTCCAAGGCGAGGCAAAACCAACAAAAGTTGTTCGAGGAAGAAGCACATCGAAACAAATGATTGCCTGTTTCTTCGGCATTAACGGTCATGTGGCAACAGTGGCATTAGAGCAACGCAGGACGGTCAATTCTGAATGGTACACGACCATTTGTTTGCCAGAAGTCATCGGAGAAATTCGAAAAAAGCAGAAGAACAGGCGAATCATTCTTCATCATGACAATGCGAGCTCTCACACATCGACTCAAACAAATGCATTTCTGACTGAGCGAAAGATCGAACTGATGGGTCATCCGCCGTACAGCCCTGATTTGGCACCCAATGACTTCTTCTTATTCCCACACATCAAAAATAAATTACGTGGACAACGATTTTCGACCCCCGAAGAAGCGGTTGATGCATTCAAAACGCATGTTTTGGAGTTACCTCAATTGGACTGGAAAAAGTGCTTTGAAAATTGGTTCAAACGCATGCAAAAGTGTATTGATCATCATGGAGAATATTTTGAAAAACAATAAAACCAATTTCGATCCTACATATTTGTTTTTTCATTATTAGGCCAGAAATATAAATAGCAACGCTCGTAGTGACCTCTCCTGATGCACCTCGAAGCCTGATTTTCGAATTTTTTGATTAGTTTTCTTTTAATTAGAAGTTCATTTTCATTGAAATTGGATTTTGCCATAGTGTTTCCGTGGCACGCTAAAAAACGAGGCGTTTCCATTTGAAAGTAAATACGAGTTATTCCTTATGTCGGTCAATGACTCATTCGGTTAAAGCGTCAAGTTATTAGTCCGATGGTCTTGGGTCCGATACTCGGTGGCGGATATGTTACTTGTTTTGCAGATAATTAATAGGTAATTAATGTCAATTGTAAAAGAAAAAATTCCATTATCTACACAGTATCCTACGAAATTATGATTATACTGTTTAAAAGCTTTCTTTTAGTTACTAGAACGCACAAAATAAAAAATAAAAATGTAAGTTAAAAAAAAAAAAAAAAATAAATAAATAAAAAACACTGGAGCCCTAAAAATCATAAAATACATATTTATTCTTGAAGAGATATGGCTATAAAAAATCAGCGTGTCTTCAGTAAGTAAATTTTAAAGAAAAATATAGATGTTTCACTTTTGCAAGAGATGAAAGATTTTAACTAATCAAGATATTTTTAAAAGCATTCGAGAACAACATTCGAGATTCTTTTTATATTTGTTACTTTTTTTAAAATTATTATTATTAATAAAATATGAAAATAATTCCCTTATAATAATTTCCTAATAATGGCTTGAAAATTAGCCATTTAAATATTAGTTTTAAATTTAATTATTGCCAAAAAAGTTTTCCTGTTCATTGTTTTCGACAAAAAAATAAAAATAAAAATAAATAAATAAAATAAATAAATGAATAAAATATATTTTTACGCGAATAATGAAATTTTGCTACTGAATAATGAAACTAAAATATTTAATAGATGTTGAGATACTGTCATCTTTGAAATCGTAGTTCCTAAATAATAACAAATCTACCTTTCGCGAAAAATACCCAAATTGAAGTACCTGGAATAGACCTTTCTACAGGCAGTGATAACCTGGACTCTATGCAGTGCGGGCAGAAAAAGACCTGCTGTAGGCAGTAGGTACCCGTAGCAAGGTTTAGGGCGATTTCAATGTAGGTGTTTTCTTGTTTTTTTTTTTTTTTTTTTTTTTTTTTTTTTTTAGTTTTTATTTATAATGTGATATAAAAAATAAGCAGTGATTCAATTCTTTTGAAAATTCATTTAAATATAGTGACCAGCGAAGCGGGCGTAGCCAGGTAGTATTAAATGAAATTATAATTTAGTCTACAAATTTAAAATAATTCGATAAGTTTTGCAGAAATTGTACTAGTTGCAATAAGCATTAAGAAATTGTTAAATTAAGAAACTAAGTACTAAAATTTTTGAAGTGCGAAATAATATTTAATTCTAATATCTCAAAAATTAAACTTATAAAGTTGCAAACATATATTTATTTTTCTAATATTTTTTTAAAAGGACTTTACTTAAAAAGAACAATTATATTTAGTGTCAATTATATTTAGTGTGTTTTAATAAAACACATTGCATAAAATCCTTATCAACTCTGATAATGAATGATACTTTTAAATTTTCTAGAACTTTTTTACCCTGGCCGGTGAATTCAAATGATAGTTTTTCTTGTATTTTGAAAGTTTTGTGTTTATCTGGAAGTTCTAAAATAACATTAACGATTCTGGAGAGAGGCCTATCACTTTATTAATGTTGTTTTATTTGGATAATAGTAAATTCTCTACCATTTTTTCTGAGAAAATTACAGTTTTCTCATTAACGGATTAATTGTTTTAACCTAAACTGAGTCGTATTTCCAAGCTAATGATCACCAGGTCTAGGCATTAGTAATGGACTGCTGAATTAAAAAAAACTTTTGCAGAGAAATCTACATAAACCTTTTGCTACAAACTAGTTCGGTAAAAAATAACTGTAATACAAAGTTTATTTCATTAAGTTTAATATTTATTAAGAGATTAAGTATAGAAAACCGCAATAATTATAAATAAAAGTTATGTGATAAATAAAATTTTGTTTGATGTTATTTCGCTAAAACATAGTTTAAAATATTGAATCATGTGTGTTTGACTTCTTTAAAAAAGTATAGGTATATTTTATCCTCTTGAGCATTTCATATGATATTTTCAGTTGTCATTAAAAAAACTTTTTAATAAAATGTAACTTACACGAGATATTGTTATTTTAGATATTTATCTGGGATGTTATGAGATGCGAATTGCAAAACGCAGTTAATTTAAAAATTTTATTTACAGAAATCTTTATGAAATTATGGAACGGTACTCTAATTCGCAATTTGAACAGAATTTTTTAATATTAACACTTAACGGATGGGTCACGTGAATTTACGTTTTTTCATTTTTATTTTCTTGGAGGTGCCACGCAGATTTACGTTTTTGCTCGAAATTTTAGTACGCTTCGTTAGTTTCTCACTTTATGCACATTGTATTATTTTTACTATTATATTTGCACATTGTATTAATATCCCCAGTAGTTATAACCCTATCCGTCTGTTAATTTAACTGCGGAGTTTTCCTTTTTAAGTGGTATTTTTAACAAATCGAGATTGCGTGTTTTCATATTTTCAACGGAAAATCTCGCCTTTGGGCGTTACTCCAATATGTTCCATTGTAAAGCAAATGCGTATATGTCAACATTCTAATTATTATTCCGTAAACATTTAATCCCGCCTTTTTTCTAAACTTTATAGAATGTTTTTATTCTTATTTAATCCTAATTACATTTGAAGAAGAAAACTCCAAATACTAAGTGGTGTGAAAAAGGGGCAGTATTAACAACAATTGATGCTGGAACATTAATGTAACATTAATTGTGGAACAACGGAACATTAATTGTGATGTTGGAAGTTATCCAAATGTATTTTATGTATCAATTTTTTCATTAAAAAAGAATGTATATACACTGATGGAAAAAAAAAATCCCAACACCAAGAAAAAATTATTGTACAATAATGAAATTTCAGCAATACATTTTGTCTAGGTAACATATTTAATTGATTAAAGTTTCAAGATCACAGGTAGAGCCATTGGCGAGAAGAGCCATTTCAAATGTGAAATGTTGGTACATTAGTAACCGGTGTAACCGCCAGAATTTTGAATGCAAGCATGCAAACGTGCATGCATTGTGTCGTACAGGTGTCGGATATCAGTTTGTGGGATGGAGTTCCATGCCTGTTGCACTTGGGCGGTCAATGCAGGGACGGTTAATGCTGGTTTTGGATGACGCTGGAGTTGTCGTCCAATGATGTCCCATACGTGCTCGATTGGAGAAAGATCTGGTGATCTAGCAGGCCAAGGCAACATGTCGACACTCTGTAGAGCATGTTGGGTTACAACAGCGGTATGAGGGCGAGCGTTATCCTGTTGGAAAACACCCCCTTGAATGCTGTTCATGAATGGCAGCACAACAGGTTGTATCACTAGACTGACGTACAAATTTGCAGTCAGGGTGCGTGGGATAACCACGAGAGTGCTCCTGCTGTCATACGAAATTGCTCCCCAAACCATAACTCCAGGAGTAGGCCCTGTGTGTCTAGGCCGCACACAGGTCGCTAGCAGGCGTTCATCTGGTCTCCTTCTAACCAACACACGGCTATCACTGCGACCAAGGCAGAACCGGCTTTCATCAGAAAACACAACAGATTTCCACTCCGTCCTCCAATGAGCTCTAGCTTCACACCACTCACGTTGCAAACGGCAGTGGTTTGGAGTCAGTGGAATGCACGCTACAGGGCATCTGGCTCGAAGCTGTCCTTGAAGTAACCGATTTGTAACAGTTCTTTGTTTCACTGTGGTGCCAACTGCAGCTCGAATTTCAGCTGCAGACGCAGTACGATTAGCCACAGCTATACGCCGAACATGGCGGTCTTCCCTCTCAGTAGTGCCACGTGGCTGCCCGGAACCCGGTCTTCTTGAGGCAGTACCTTCCCTTGACCACTGCTGCCAACACTCATGCACAGTGGATACATTCCTGCCAAGTCTTTCTGCAATATCGCGGAAAGAAAACCCACATTCTGGTAGCCCTACTACACGACCTCGTTCAAACTCAGTGAGCTGTTGATAATGGCTTCTTCGTCTTCTTAGAGGCATCCTTGACTAACATTAACCCACTACGTCAAATCTCAACTGTAAGTAACGATCACGAACCTTACAGCGCTTATTTAAAGCAAACCTCATTTGCATGTTCATAGTGTCGCTACTAGCGCCACACTTATGCGCGTAGCTCGAAATTTGAATCGACGTCATCTTTCAGATGTATAAACACGCCTACCAAATTTCGTTTATCTAGCACAGCTCCTTCCTGGTGTTGGGATTTTTTTTTCCACCAGTGTAGTAATTATGTGGTTTCTAGTCGAAGAGTTTATATGCATATTACCCTGGTTGTGCAAATACAAATTCAGGGCATGTTTTACAAAATAAACAAACATAGTACACAATATGTAAAAGCAACTTTTATAAGATGAATTATTTGCATATGCATCACGTATGTTTATTAATTTCTCTTTAAAAATTCCCGGACACAAATAAAAGCAGTGCACATTCGATCTCTCTGGTGCGTGTTATATAACACTGTATTAAATAATGTGTTTTTTTTTCTTTTTACATAAGCTAAAATATCGTGTGTAGTGGGAATAATAGGTAGTTAGAAACTATACATAGTTAAAAATTATTACTAACTAAATTTTAAATTAAACATCTATTGAAATTACACACAGCCACAGCCACAGCCACAGCCACACACACACACAGACACACATAAATATACATATGCATCATTTGTTTATTATTAAGAATTACGAAATAATTACAAGAAAATTTATTACAAATGCATACTTAGAAATTTTTTTAGATCAAAAGAAATTTTAAATTTTGTTGCATTATATTGTTTTAAAACGTGCCTCTATCAATTTACACTTTTTTTCTTTGGGGGGGGGGTAGGGAGGGGGGTAATAATTTTATTTAACATGAAGTTACTTTGAAATTGCAATTAGAGTAAAACTCATTGTCAGTGTTGTATTATATATATATATATTTTTTCGTATTTTTTAAGTTATTTCATATGTATATTCAAAATGTATAATAATAGGTACTGAAAACTCCATTAAGTTAGATTAGATGTAACAAAACAAATGAGATGCTTTAACATTAAATACATTTAAAAGATCATTTTTTTTTTTTTTCTTTTTTTAAATATATAAAGTGAAACAAAACGAGAGAAAGGTACCAACTATTTTTGAAACAGGCTTTAGAATATTATCTTATTGTATTAAATTTTAAAGCAAAAAAAAAAAATATATATATATATATATATATATATATGTATATATATATATATATATATAAATTATATATATATATTTCAAGGAAAGAAAAACCAATATTTAAGACTATTTTTACTAGAAGAATTGGATCATTATAGTATTCTTTTTGATATTATTGGAGTATGCTTCGTTGGGTATTCTGAATTATTTGATTTTAAAATATTTCATCGATTTTGCATACACAAAACACTAACTGATTTTTTAACACTCTTATAATAAATAAATAAATAAATAAGAATAAACATAAAAATGTACACATTTTTAAATGGATATTAGAAGTCCTCTTAATTACAAAATGCTTAAAAAAGTTTTTTTTTTTTTTTTTTTTTTTTTTTATAAAATATCTTTTTAAAAATTTAAAATAATTGCTTGTGACAAAATTGTAAAAAAAAAAAACAAACCTTAAACTAGATTTAAAGATATAATTTAAAATGAAAATATGTGAAAGAGCAAATTTAGTTTCAATTGTGTTATATCAATTTCGTGATAAACTGAGAAAAAATGCGTATCCATTTAAACCAGGAATTCATTCTATATCTTACTCTACACATTGAATCTAGTGTTAAAAATCTATTGTTATTATTCATATTTACCTCCCTTTTTGCAGCTACACATTCAAAAAACGAAGCATTGTAAATACATCTGGCTTATATTGTGAAATATAGGTAAAAAAATATATTTTAATATATTAAAATATTTTTATTCTTGAAATGAGAAAACAGTTTCAATATTAGGAATGAAATTTACAGTATACAATTGCTAAAAATGCCTTAAAAGGTGGAAAACGCAAATTCATATTTATATTTACATATTAAGAATATATTTTTTATATTCAAAAAGCTTCCAAAGGCTTAGAAATATTACTTAATATTAATTTCTGGAAATTCTGTTCAGAGTTTATAATGATGTTTAGTTTCACACACACAAACACACACACATACATACAAATATATATGGATATAGATGCATCGCAAAGAAATTTTTTTTATACAGTTTCTTTGACATAGATAACTACCCTTTTCTTTGGAATAAAGTATTATACAGTCTGTTTCTTTTTTTTTCTGTCGCTATGCAAGTGGAAAATTTAAAAAGCACTAAAAATGTATTTTTACCGAAAGAATTTTTATTGTTTTATCCCCACTCGACAAAATGCACTGTAACTTTCCCACGATTTGAAAAGTTTAATGTTTTTTTGTTTCAGATAGCAATATTTTTACGAGAGTTTCTTTGTGATTCTGGCAGAACAATAAGAAATCAGCAAGGATATATTATGAAAGAGATTGTTTTATACTTTGCGACATCATTGTCTAGAGTTAAGCTTCAGAAAATGTTTACTCATATACATTTTATAGTTATGAATTCACAAATTCTTATAATATAATATTAAATTATTCTCCTTTTAAACAAAGTTTTGTTCCATATACAAGTTCTTCCGTTCTGTATATATATATATTTTTGAATATTTTTGTGAGCGATTTATTTCTGCTATAAGAGCTTTTTTATATCAGAAAAAAAAAAGAAGTTTTCATATAAACAAATTATACTAAAAGGAAATTTTGCAAGATGTTGTCATTTTTGTTAGTAGTACGTAAGGTAATGCAATTTTGTATCTTTTAAAGTCTCTTTACGTGTATTAAGCAAATTAATTTTTAAATTAATGTTTGAATTTTAAATTAAAATTTTTTTCCTTATAGAGTGAAGGAAGAAAAAAAGTATTTTAAATAATATTAAAAAATAAGCGTTGCAATTAAAGTTAAAAGGCAAAATAAGTAAAAATTATTTAGTGTGTTATTTTTCTTTTATTTTTGTTAATTGTTTACAAGAAAGAAAAATGTTAAATCTTAAATTGGATAAAATATATTTTTTCTAACCTGGAATATAGGAGAAATGGTTCATGAAATAAAATTTAAAGATTTTTTTTTTTTTTTTTTTTTTTTTTTTTAATATGATTTTTTAAAGATACTTATTTAAAGTGCACTTTAAAATATGTAATTGACTTAAAAGTTATATTTGCAGTTCTTTTTCAATAAATATATTTTCAAATGTTTACTTAGAAAAAAAAAAAGAAAAATTGGTAAAATTTATTCTAAAGTAAGGTTTTCTATTATCTTTTATCTTTTTCCTTTTCTCTTTTATTTATTTATTTTTTATTTAATGCTAAAAAAAAAAAAAAAAAAACTGTATTTTTTTTTTATTTTTCATGTTATTTAAAATGATATACTTTTATTAAAACGTCATATTTGAAATAAAGTAATTAACATTTGAAATTTTTTAATATTGTTAACGTTGTGTAATACATATACAGATTTTTTTTAATCGAAATTTAAATTACCTTAAGTCAAATTCTCTTTCATTAACTTTTATAAATTGCTGTCATTGAACAAAAGATAATAATATAATACAAGCAAGAATTGTGATTTATTGTTATTTCATTAGAAAGAATAAAATAAGTAAAATTTTCTGGAGGAAAATGCATAAATTTTAAATATATAAATAAGCTTAATGAAAATATCTTAATAATTCAGCTTCATAAGATTTTCTTTTCTTTATTTTATTATCTAACAATTACTTTTTTATTTAATTTCATTATTCATAAACTAATTGATGTAAAAATAAATTATTTGACATTATTTTAAGAAATTACACACTATAATACATATTTATTTTTATTTAATCTCCTCTGTTTAAAAGTTTCTAAAAAAATATATGTGCAATTTCAATTATTTTATATTTTAATGAAGGCAGATGTAATTATAATCTAATGCTTGAAAAGAATACTTTAATAGCAGAATAAAGCTTAGCTTTTAAAAAAAATATTAGTATTTAAGTTTACCAAAATGTTGTTTTTAAATAAATAAGTATTTCAAAATTTGTATGAAAAAAAAAAAAAAAAAGTTGTTATAACAACTACCAGCATTTTGGATAGATTTGAAAATTAAATTAAGTATTTACTCAACTCTTAATATTTACTCCATTTGCAAACAGTAAATATTCAGAAAAACAAATATGTAACACGAAGAATACGAAGAAAATTTATTTAATAAATGTATCATTTGCAATGAATTTAATTTAAGAATACATGTTAGATAATTTATTTGTTGGATGTACTTTTTTTCAATAGTAACGAAATTGATTTTAAACTTCTGTTCTTTCAAATACCAGTTTTCGAGTTATCAAATAATTATTGACAACTCTGAGTAACGGTAATAAAAAGTTTTTCTTTTAAAGGCTAATGAAAGTACGAGTAAAAAGTTTGCATTGGGAAATGCATTCATTTTTAAACTTTCTTACACATGTGCAGCAGAAAAGTATCTTTTGGGCTCCAATTTTAGAAACAGATTTTTTATTACAAATACACATTTTAACGCTCCTTGGATATGAATATCAGGTTGATTTTGTATATCTGTTGTGGTGTGTATTTAAATACAGAATTTCCAATATATACTCGTATTTAAAAGTAAACAAAAGAATTAACTTATACATTTGGAATGCACCGACGTATGTTTTTTATATTTTATGTTATTAAGGGAACACTTCATATAACGTGGACGGCAACTAGTTATTTTATGTAATAATTTGTTTAAAAAATTACTCATTACCTATTTTTTTTTTCCCAAATCCGTTTTCACATTAAACAATTCACAGCCATTTTCATTTTTCAAAAAATAAAGTTTTTTAATCCTTTAATATTTTATTTTTAATCTTTGAAGTGCGAAAATTAAAGAGCACTTTTGCACTTTATGGCTTCAAAATGAAATACTAACTCTCCCCCTACGATTTTTTTTTTTTTTTTGTAACGAATACCAATGGGTTCAAATTTGATCCCAATGCGATTTTAATATCGCTTCTGTGCAATTACGCTAAAAATGCTATAGATAGTTATTTCCATTAATATATATGAAATAAATGTTATAATTATTCATTTTAAAAATATAAGAGACACACAAACTGATCAAACAAATCTGAAGTCTAAAAGTTTTTATAATCTAATATTATATTTTTCATTTCTGTTCATAATTTTATTTCCAAAAATATAAACTATATTAAAAACATTTCTATAATACCTATATAAGGCTTCATTCGCATGAAGTATTATATAGAAAAAATTATAGTGGGTATATTTATTAAAAAATATATAAATAAATGAATAAATAAAGTAAAATAAAAATAAAAATAAAAATAAAAATAAAATAAAAATAAAAAATTCTGTCATTGATACTGTTCGAAAATATTTCAATAAATTGCACATTTCTTATATTCATTAGTAATGTTACGAATTTGTAAATAATAGTAGTTATTTGTATGTAAATTCATTCAAAGAGGTTAAAACCTATTAATTTTCTGCATTTCTAGGTTATTTTCGCGTTAAGATAGCCTATTTTCCTTTAAAAACCAACTAAAGAGCTTTATCAAGATGGCTAATGTACTTGGCACTAAATTTGGCGGCTCTTTCGCTCTTGGCGACTTTTTTTTGGTGGAAATCTTATTATCGATATCTAGAATATCTAAGCTCTAACATGAATAGAAGCGAAGTTATAGGATAATTCTCGATCTATAAGCGGCTATAAAAGAAATCTCTATCAGGCTGGTCAGTCAGTTTCTCGCCAAATGGCTTACTGGAAAGAGCTCCAAACAGAGCGTCGTTGATTACAACCTACTGCTATGTGTTAATGCTTTGCTATAGTGTATGCTGTGAATTTGGTGTTGTCAGCTGTTTATTAAGCTGTGTTTTCTAGTGAAACTGTAGTTGGTACTTGGTTTACGGACCTGCAATCTTCTATAAATAAAATTTTAAGTTTCTGCAAGATTTGTCCTTCATTCATAGACAATTCACGAACCCCGAGTACTCAACAGTATTTTATGCTTTAAAAATGGCTACAATTATCAAATTATGGATGTATTTTTTCATTCCTAATAAATGAGGACTAAACATAAAGTGTTATTGATTAATAATTTAGTTTCTACAATTTTTTAAAACTTAGAAAAATGTCTTCAAAAAAAAAAAAAAAAAAAAAAAAAAAGGCGTCCCCATTTGTCCCCAGAAAATGGGGACGTTTGGCCAGTATACCATAAACATAATGTGTTAGAATACTCTTGGGTGTACCTGTACACGGACAATTTTCTTCATCTCTACGAGAAGCTTAGTGTAGCATTCCTATATGATAAACATTTAGAATACCAAGTTTCGAATCTCGGCTACTATATGTTCTTGAGGTATGCTGATAACAGACAGACACAAACACACACACACACACAGACAGACAGACCAACTGCTAAAACATGATTTTCGTGTTTGGAGGTCCTCAAAACTTGTAAATATAACAAAAATTCACTTTCGAAAATTTGACGCAAAAAGAATACTTTCTATATTTTATCGGTAAGAGAAAGTAAAAAAGAAAATAAATTAGCATTCTAGCAATTTATTTATCTTATTAAAGCTTGTTGCTCGAACACTAGAATATTTTATGACAAATTTAAATTGTTGTTAAAATTTCTTTCCAAATATAATTCGAATATGGTCTGTATATTTAAGCTTCTCTCCTAGAAGATAAAACATTGTGATCATGCATTTAAAATGCTAACGAAAATTTTAATCATAAATATTTTACAGAAAATTATTGGAGAAAATTAGTGCAATACTTTAATTGTTTAGATAATTAAAATACACGCATTAAAATTTACTATGTATACTGCGGTTATAGGAAAACTTTTTTTTTCAACAGCGTCACCTACTGGTTAAGATGAACAAAATTTTAATCAACACATTTCTTCATAAATATTTTTACATAAATATTTTTGTGCAGTGTCGACTAACTTAATATGATAAATCGCTAGATGAAAAATCTAGGAAGAGTAATAACAACGCCTCGGTCACTCGATATTTACTCCAATTAAGTAAACTTTTTTTCATAATGTCCATCTTACTCAAAATTGATTTATTTAGATGTCGTAGAAGCTGCTATACAGGTTTTTCATAAATGGGAGAAATTGTTACATAGTAGCGCTACCTATTGGTCGATATGTATCCAAATTCTATGACAATAACTTATTTTAATGATACTTTCACATAGCAAGTTTTGGGAAAAAATGAACTATAGAAGCTGAAATATCGTAAATTGAAGAAATTTTAGACGATCAGCGTTACATATTTGTCGATATATAGCAAAATCTGATAAAAGCCAATTTATTTCAAGGTGCAACTAAATTTCAAGTTTTATATAATTATAATGAGCATTATTTCTTAATACAAAGCTGTTTCAAATTTTTTTATTCTTATAAACAGACGCATGCACAGATATAATTTAAAAATGTTCTAAACATTTTCAGGATCTCTTAAAGTACCGGGTGATCCAAAAGTCAGGACAAACTTTAAAAATGAATAATTCGAAAACGAATCAAGATACAAAGATACGGTTTGCACCAAACGGATGGAAAAGAAGACGGGTTTTTTGTGGCAACGAAAAAAAAAATAGTTCTGTTGGCGACCAACAGATGGCGCTGTCGGATTTCTGATGTAGGACTATGCTAAGCAACAAACCATATAAAAAGGAGCAACTGGCAATTTTTCTGTGTAAATATTATTTGAATTAGTGTATCTATCTGTCCGACGGTCTGTCTGGCCGTCTCGAGCGTTCGTAAATATTTTAAGTATTTCTTAAAAAATGATATATGTTATTCAAGTTCACTATAGAATGTTACTTATTTAAAATGGTTTTGTTATGTCCTGTAAAGCACTTTCCTACAATGTTTAAAAGTGATTATGAAATAATTTAGTTTATATATCTGCCTTTCTGTCTATCCGTTGTGAGATAACATAGGGAAAGGATATTGAAGGTTATATGATGCCACGAGTACGTGCAGTCGGAAAGTACTAATGATCAATGCGTATCGCATGATTTTTCTTTATTATTTAGTGTGTGTCTAAAAATACACATATTAAACAACGAACAAAAAAAAAAATTGCAGAAAATACTAAAATGTAAATATAATATTTTTATCTACGACAGAAGTAAGATTTTTTAATTAAATACAATCAAAGTATGTTTTTAAAAATTATGCATGAGTCACGTTGTCGTGAAGCACGACAATATGTTTATTTGGTTTCAATAGTTTTTCTAAATTAATTACAAAATCTACATCGTAACCTTCAGGTAATTCAATTTACCTCTTCTCCAGTCACTTCACGTTCCGCCCCTGTATGTTTGCTCGCCGGCTACACGTAGATTTTTCTCTCAGTGGAACTTCAATCGAGGTTCTCCTTCCCCCCTTTCTCTTGGCACGCGCCTCTGCGCTTGATCGTTGCCGATTGGCTCGGAGTGCCGTGACGTCATTTTCTACCGCCGACCGGAGATCGATCGCGATTTCCAGTCAGTAGCTGTAGAGTCTGGGCTTGAGTTGCCGCGGAATTTGAACGCTCTTGCGTTTTGCAATGACAGAACGTGTATTGCGTGCTGGATTTTTTTGAAGTGTAACTGCTTAGCTATCATGCTAAATATAATAATATTTCTTGTGATAACTCCATATTTGACCGATGTTTTACATGCATATTTAAATATATAGTGATGTGTGCTTAGATGTTCTCGGATGATCGCACGAGGTAGCAACCGACGCCATGTCAGCAGCACCTCTATTTTTGGATAATTCAATAAAAAGGATTTTGGATCTTCAACCAACGATGTGTCATCTCTTAATTGGTGAGCTCTGTCCATTTATTCCCCATTTAATATAATTTTATTTGTCAATATCTCCACTGTGAACTAACATTCTTTGAAAGCCGCCATCTCAGTGAGTTACGCTGGGTTTCCGTTTTTTTTATTTATACGATCACCGTTGAAGTAGCATATCCAGAATGACATTAAAATCGATGTCTTGTGTATATATTCAGCCCCAAAGGGATGAACTTGATATATCAAATTTGAATCGTTCTAATCAATATGGATGTGTTACCAAATTTTCAAAATGGCTCCCTTGCGCCATTTCGTTCTAGCGGTGAACTCCGTTTTCAATACTTCTCCGGGGTTCACCCTATGACATATGGTGCCATGACTTTTTCACAGGCTGGCTTTTTAGTTAAATAAATATGAAATATGAAAAATTACATCGTTCTATAACAGTGGAGATTGAAATAAATATATGAAAATAGAAAAGTGATTCATATTTTGAGTGCATGACGTTATTTTTAAGTGTAATGTATATATATATTTAAGATAAAAAAAATAATAAGAAGAAGAATCGTAAACATGATCGAAAATTCTTTTAATATCTGCAATATAGCCTTGTATTTTTTTTATAATATAATTCTCAGCGTATCTGATATGATACGGACAAGAAATATTTATTTAATATCTATATGAATTTGAGTGGTATAATAACGCCACATATACAATTTTTTTCATTTTTCAATGGCAGATATATATATGTAGTTCATAGCTTCTTTATAAAGTAATGGCAGTAGGATTGGTGGTGTGTATAATTAAAAAGTTTTTTTTTTGTGCCATTATAATATATGCTAATATAGAGTATGTGCTATTTACTTCTTCTCTTGGTTTATTTACATATATAATATTTACATACAGTATAATGGTGGTTTTTATTTATGGCATTTAATTTAATTGAAGTATCAATATAACATATAAAAATTCCTTGATGCTACATATTTATGGAACTGGTATGTTTTACGGAAAGGTCTATAAGTGCTATGTGTAATTTTTATCCTAATAGTCAATTATATATATAGAGATTTAAAAAAAAAAAAAAAAAAAAAAAAAATATATATATATATATAAAAAATAATAATAATAATAATAAAATATATAGAGGTATTTCACATTAAATAATCAGATATTTTCTGTTGCAAGATATTATTTTATTGCACATCTATGGTATAAAGTGCCTTAATTAATGAAATAATTTACCCAGTCTACACAAGAGCAGTATAATAATATAAATTTGTGTAGATATATATAATCTTCTTTCATCTCATACACAATAATTTAATTGCAAGAATGTCTAAACGTAGAAAGAAGGCCTCTGTTGACTCAAGTAACATGCCCAATTTAACACCTATGGTGACCCCTACCATGTCGGATGATGACCATTCGCAGCGGACATTCTTCCCAATTGTACATGTACAACCCTTTGACGGATCTTCTGAAAATCTGAATTTTTTTATCTCTCAGATACAAGATCTGGCCATTGTTCATAAATGGACGGATCAGTACACACTTGCGTATACAAAATCAAAGCTACTAGGACCTGCTCTCAAATTCGTGTCACAGACACAAGAGATAAGGAAATTTAATAATTCCGAAGATCTATTTGATAAACTTAGAAGTTTCTTTCACAAACAGTCATCTGCTACTAATTTATTAGAATTTGAAAATTTCAACATTCTTCCGGGCGAATCCATTACCAACCTTTCCCACAGACTTAACTTACTCGTCAGTAGAATATATTCTAAAATAACTGATCCTGTAGCTATAAACGAAATCAAACTTAACAAATTTTTAAAGGTACTGCCGCCTAACATCAGGCTCCTGATCATGCAGGACAATATTTCTGATTATGATGCTGCTATTAAAAGAGCAACCCTTGCTCAGGACTGTGAAATTAACAATGAGTTGCTGGCAGTCGCCTCAAATGACTCAGTGTCAACGTCAGGTAATAAAGAAATAGATCAACTTGCACATCAGGTTAATGCTCTACAAATCGCCATGAAAAAAATTAGTGAGGATAAACACAATAATGAACACAAGAATAAGAGATTCCCATTCAAAAACAAGAAGTTTTACAAACAAACCCAACAACGTAGTCCTCAACATCATAACAGACAACGATTTAATTTTAAGAGGCATAACAACGATAAAAATAGAAATAAATTCCAGCATAGGCGTTTTCCTAACAAACAAGTGTATAACAATAATAATTACCACAGGTCTTCCAGACAACAAAATTCCAGTGTTAAGTGTCAACTATGTTTGTGTGATGGGCATGATGCCCGTCAATGTGTCATTGCACCTATTCTTAATTCTGCTAACCAAAATCAAGATAACAATAATCATTTAAACTAAATGACGAGGTTCATTTAACTGGAGGCATGTCCTCGTGCTTTTCTTCAGCTCCAGATCTGTGTAATGTTAAAAACAATAATAATAATTTAGATCCTAATCATTCAATACTCCAAGATAATAATAATGAGGTACATATTAACCAGCATAAATCTTTACTTCATAATAATGATAACATTCAGGATGAAAAATCTTACACTTCTTTTTCCAATTTAACTTCTCAGGATGAAATTATAGCCAATGTCCAAGGCCAAGAGCCGAATATCCCGATTGTAGACATCACTTTTGCTAATCAGGATGTCGCATTTTTATTTGACACTGGGAGTTCCATTTCATTGATTGACAAGAACTTTTTCGATATAAATAAAAGTAACTTAAAATATAAGTTTTTGGCTAGGTCAGTAAAGATGACCACGATCAACTCACAAGTCCAGTTTAAGGGGTGTGTCGACATTTCTTTTAAAGTTGGTACTGCACATTTCAGACATCCTCTATATTTAATTGATGTTAATCCTTCTTCTTCTTTCTTGGGCATTCTCGGTTTCGATTTCATTCGAAAGTTTAATGTCCTTATGTTCCCAGAAAAGGAGCTGTGCAAAATAAATAACCAATTTGTCCATTTTAAATCTTCCAAGTCTACACAATTGGCCGCAATTACTGAAAGTTTCCAAGAGGGTTTAAACTATATCAATAATAATAAATGTAAGCCTTCTGTAAATCTTAAAACTCTCGTAGATGTCCCACCGTTCATTCCTCAGGACACTAATAACATCAAACTTCTTAAAAGTTATAACAAAAATAAAGAACATAAAGTCCATGTCAATAAGAAAACACTAATTGACGCACAAGACACGTCATACGTCGAGGTTCACGCATTTTTACCCAATGAACTTACTGACTGTGATATCCTCTTCGTTCCTAAACAGAGCAAAACACATCAGGCAATGCAGGCTGTTTATGTTCTTAGCCGCAAATCTTGCGCAGACTCTCAGTTACTCACATCTTCAGCGGAGCAAGCTGCTCCTATTGTAAATATTGACTGTCAGACCAACTCAGGTTATCCTTTTTTAAGGTAAGTTTTTTGTGTGCATTAAAAATTTGTCATCAACTCCCATACACTTCAATAAAAATATGTGTATAGGAACTATCGAACAGATTGATCACATTAAGTATCCTGATGAAAAATCAGATGACATCAGATCCTCTCCTTCATCTATGCAAGAGGTAATTAATTTGATTGTACCATCACAAGAAGTAATCGAGAAACGCAGACAGGAATTTAATAAAAATAAAATTAACTTAAAGCATTTAAATCAATTTCAAGAGAATCAATTACGTAACATTTTAAAGGAGCATTTTCAGGCATTTTCAGCTTCTCTTTCTTCCATCGGTCACTCTGATAAGGCAAAGCCCGTAATCAATTTCACTAATGATTTTCCCATACGTACACTTCCTTTTCCTGTGCCTCAAGCTCTCCAACATGAGGCAAGGAAGCAACTTGACCAGATGATCGAAGCAGGGATAATTGAAAAAAATGTGTCAGCATGGGCATGTCCCATGATTTTAGTTAAAAAAAAATCTCAAGATTCAGGTCCCCAGAAGTATCGGGCAGCTCTTGATCTTCGTCTACTTAACTCTATCATAGAGTTCTCGAGTTACCCCCTTCCTAAAATTCAAACACTCATTAATAACATTGCTGACTTCAAATTCTTCACCACACTTGATATGCCTAGTGCATATCACCAGATTCATTTACCTAAACAATATCAGGACAAAATTTCTTTTACAACTCAATGGGGTACTTACCGTTTCAAACGTCTTCCATTTGGGTTAAAAACAGCCGCCAGCATCTTTCAAGCCATGATAGATGAGATTATTGAAGAAATCAACTTACCTGGCATTTTCTCCTATCAAGATGATATAATCATCTGCAGTAACTCCTTTGATGAAACTACACGTAAATTAAAAGCCTTCTTACAGTCATTCCAAAAATATAATCTTACCCTTAATTTAGATAAATGTAAATTTCACCATACTTCTGTTGACTTCTTGGGATTTCATATCAATAATAACAGAGTTTACCCAGTTTCTTCTAATATTAAAAAAATCAACTCGTTTCCTGCCCCACAGACAAAAAGACAAGTGAAGAAGTTTCTTGGTTTATGTGGCTTTTATCGCCACCTCATTCCTTCCTTTGCTCTGGTTTCTGAGCCACTTATCGCTCTGACATCACCTAAGGTTCCTTTTAAATGGACACAGAGTGAAGAAGAAGCGTTTCAAAAATTGCAGCAGATTTTCTTTAAACATCCATTTTTGCAGCAACCTAATTTTAATGAACTTTTCTACCTCAACACGGACGCTTCCAAGTTTGCGATCGGAGCTGTAATCTTGCAAAAACATGGCAAGGATCTATTGCCTGTGGCTTATTTTTCTAAAGCGCTCAGAGGAGCACAAACCAAGTATCCTCCTTTACAGCTTGAGCTCATGGCCATCGCCAAAGCATTGTCAGCTTTTCGTTACCTCCTCTACGGTAGGAAGTTTGTCATCTTATCGGATTGCAAATCATTACAAAAGTATAAAAAGGCTAAGTCCCCAGCTGACATAATAACCCGTTGGCTTTTGGAAATAGATGAATATACCTTTACATTTGAGCACATTCCGGGTAAAAATAACATCCTTGCTGATTTCCTTTCACGTACTCCAACCAACCAAGAGGACATTAACACTAACCCTGATATTTTAAAGTCTAATCAAATTCTCCCGGAAACTATTTTTGAAAATGATCCTAGTATAAATTTGCAAACTAATGCTCAAGTACATAATATTAATATGCAAAATTCTAATACAAACCATCACATTCATCAGCCTCTACCTGATTCTCGTTTAGATATAAGTATACCTACAATTTTATACCATCAAAATAAAGACAAGGAAATTAACAAAATAATTAAAGATTTAAAGAATCAAAGGATCTCTCGACACAAGAATTATATAATATGTAAACAAACACATCTTTTACTTCATGACCCTTCATCTAAATCTAATCCTCAACAGAATTGTTTTCGTATTGTTCTCCCAAAAGACCTGCAAGAAAAGTGTATCCAAGTGCATCATGTCTCTCATTTCGGCATAGGCAAGACCTACAACATCATCTCACAGAAATATTATTGGAGGGGCATGTATGCAGATATCTCAAATTACATTAAATCCTGTAGGGTGTGTCTCACTTCTAAACCTCAACGTATTAAAGCAGCACCTTTCCAAAATACCTATATACCTACCAGACCAGGTCAATTCATCAGTCTAGATTTTGTTGGGCCTTTTCCTAACAACCAATTCATTCTTACAGCAATTGATCATTTCAGTAAACACTTAAAATTATATCCTCTAAGAAAAATTACTGCCATGAATACTGTTCATGCAATTTTCGATTATATCGTCACATTTGGTAGACCCGAGCTCATTCTAACAGATAACGGTAAACAGTTTACAGCAGAAATTTTTGATGAATTTTCTAGAATGTTAGGAATAAAATTAACACACACCACCGTAGCCAATCCTGCTGCAAATTCAGTTTCTGAACGTATAAATACATCTATTAAGTCCACCATTAAGGCTCTTGTACAAGGAGGGTATAGTTTTGAATATGCCATCAAATTTCATGAAAATTTATATAATAATACTTACCATAGCACTATAAAATACTCACCAAATTTTGTCCATTTTGGCCGTGCCATGGCCAGTGTCATTGACACATTTCAATCGCATCAGTACCAGAGTCGTTTAGATGTACATCACGATTATTTTATTTTAGCTGAAAATCTACAGAAATTATACAACCAAGTACATAAAAATTTATTGGAATACCAACATCTACAAAATCAGAGGCAACATTCACAGGCAAGATTAAGAAAATTTAGAGTTAATGATACAGTTTTTATTCAGTATAATAATGGATTCAAAAAATGGTTCTCTTCATCTCCTTTTAAAATAGTTGGAAAAATTTCTGATGTAATATATAAAATTCAGAGAATAGATGAATCTCATGCACCTATTAAAAATATACATATAAATCGTCTTCTTCTTGCACCTACAAGAAATCATAATTTGAGAACAACTGCATCTTCTATTGCTCCGAATAACCTAAGAAATACACAAGATAATTCTACCCCTCTAGCTTCAAGAAATAACTCACCTGAACCTAGTCAAGATTCAAATTCTTCGTTAAATGTTTCTATACAGTGCAATTCACAGCCTTCCATACACAATAATGATTCTATCAACAATAAACCTACTTCTTCCAATAGTCATCACAGATATAATCTACGTCCTCGTTGAACTGTGGTAACTGCACGGATGGTGTAGACGTCCATCATTCGTGTAGTGTTTGTTCAGTTGCTAGTCTAATCTGCTGGCAGAATCGTCTAGTGACTGTTGCGAACTGTGCTTCAGCTTCATGAGACATTGTGTTTTAAATTAATCTTCTAATCTCATCAATTGTGTTTATAAAAGAACTGATAATAGTATATACGAACTTTTAATCTTAATTCAGAACTTTTAATCGTAATACAGAACTTTCTTGCCTTTGAACAATCTTCGTGATTTTCAACTTGTTGTAAAACCATAACAATATTTAAAAAAAAAAAAAAAAAGTTTAACGTATCTACCAATTCTTACTAATGTAACATATCATAACTTAACTAATATTTGTTTATTTATTTCAGTAATGCCTAATGTAACCGGATGGTCCTCTTTCGGGTAATTTGTGTATAGAATTTGTGTATTGCCTGAAGGTAATATTTTATTTTCAAACCTCTTAACATTTAATTCCCTTACAGAGTTTGTTCTGTTGTAAAAAAAATGGTACTAATGTATATAGATAACATCTTGTAGGTGGTACAATTCCAGTGTTCCAGTAGTATATTATATTTTTTTTATATACCTAATAATAAATATGTTTCTATAAATAATGTTGATCAAGAATATTACAGTGTGATAAAAGTGTCATATACTCTGTGATTTTTACATACCTATTGTTGCTCTCAAGTGTGTATTTATATGTTTTTCCTATTTTTTTGTTTTGTTATTTTTTTTGTTCGGCCGAACATTTTCTTTTTGTGTATACATGTTTTTTTTTTATATATTTGTTGTTATAGTATGATAACTCAGAAATTGTGTGTCACACATTCATATAATACATACCTTTTCTATACTCATGTGTGTATGTCAACAAAGAAATACAGTCATTTTTTTTTATTTTTGTATTGTTTTTATGTAGCTGAAGATGGTATCACCACATGCATTGGTTGTTTTTTTAGTACAATTGTTTTTCTAATGTGTCCACAGATATGTACAAGAAACTGTTTTTATATGAATACATTATCATCAAGTATCTATGTATGCATAATATGTCTGTATATATATGTAACTTGGTGCTGCTTGACAGGTTGTTGTGCGTGCTCCTTGCTGCTCGTCATTCCTTGTTTGACCTCGCTCCCCGGTCTTTTTGTTTTTTTTCACAGTGTTTTCCGGGAGAGTGTCGTGAAGCACGACAATATGTTTATTTGGTTTCAATAGTTTTTCTAAATTAATTA
Organism: Salticus scenicus; assembly: GCA_963930645.1. Classification (NCBI taxonomy): domain Eukaryota; kingdom Metazoa; phylum Arthropoda; class Arachnida; order Araneae; family Salticidae; genus Salticus; species Salticus scenicus. Next base: position 293,110,312 of record OZ005654.1, on the reverse strand, counting down.
CAAAATCTACATCGTAACCTTCAGGTAATTCAATTTACCTCTTCTCCAGTCACTTCACGTTCCGCCCCTGTATGTTTGCTCGCCGGCTACACGTAGATTTTTCTCTCAGTGGAACTTCAATCGAGGTTCTCCTTCCCCCCTTTCTCTTGGCACGCGCCTCTGCGCTTGATCGTTGCCGATTGGCTCGGAGTGCCGTGACGTCATTTTCTACCGCCGACCGGAGATCGATCGCGATTTCCAGTCAGTAGCTGTAGAGTCTGGGCTTGAGTTGCCGCGGAATTTGAGCGCTCTTGCGTTTTGCAATGACAGAACGTGTATTGCGTGCTGGATTTTTTTGAAGTGTAACTGCTTAGCTATCATGCTAAATATAATAATATTTCTTGTGATAACTCCATATTTGACCGATGTTTTACATGCATATTTAAATATATAGTGATGTGTGCTTAGATGTTCTCGGATGATCGCACGAGGTAGCAACCGACGCCATGTCAGCAGCACCTCTATTTTTGGATAATTCAATAAAAAGGATTTTGGATCTTCAACCAACGATGTGTCATCTCTTAATTGGTGAGCTCTGTCCATTTATTCCCCATTTAATATAATTTTATTTGTCAATATCTCCACTGTGAACTAACATTCTTTGAAAGCCGCCATCTCAGTGAGTTACGCTGGGTTTCCGTTTTTTTTATTTATACGATCACCGTTGAAGTAGCATATCCAGAATGACATTAAAATCGATGTCTTGTGTATATATTCAGCCCCAAAGGGATGAACTTGATATATCAAATTTGAATCGTTCTAATCAATATGGATGTGTTACCAAATTTTCAAAATGGCTCCCTTGCGCCATTTCGTTCTAGCGGTGAACTCCGTTTTCAATACTTCTCCGGGGTTCACCCTATGACACACGTTTAAAGATTAAAATAATGAAAATAATAGATTAGTTTCTGTTTAATCCACTGTTGAAATGTTAAATATAAATAAAGTATTTTCAAAAAAGTATTGAAACAACAAACGACGAATGGATTTTGACAGCTTAACAAGTGTTAGTAAAAGTTTAACTGACGTAAAATGGTTGTAACATGAATTGAATCTTTTTTTAAAAAGAAGCTAAAATTACTTTTCCGAAAATATTAAATGGATATATTTCGTTATAAATAGTTGTAATTACTGTTATACGCTTTTTTTTCACATAAGAAATGTGAATACTGTAAGCATACATAAAGCAATATTTAAATTATGTTAGGGTATTATTATTATTATTATTAATATTATTATTATTATAATTTTTGACATAAAAAGCATTGATATTAAAAAATAGATAAGAATCTCTTTTTTTGAATACTACTACTGCTAATAAAAAAACCTGTTATATAACATACGACATCAATCACCCACTACACCACTTATTATGTAGTTTTTATTTATTTATTTATTTTTAATGTATGATCAGAAGACATAAAATTGTCTCACCAAATTAGACACATAACAATTTTACTATAAGAACAAACTGAGATATACGTTGGATATATGTAAAAAGAGTGTACATAGCAAATTAAAAAAAAAAAATCGTTTGAGCTGTTTTTGGAATCTGTTTTTGGTTAGAGCTGTTTTCGATATCTGTAACTGAACTACCTAATTAAAATGCTTGTAAATTTTCTTGTAGTAGCTAAATAATACATGCTAAAGGACATAAAAAACGGGTTAAAGAAAATCGTTAGAACCGTGTCTGAGACACAGATTTTCACTGTGGATTTTCACCAAAACTTAGGAAACTCATCTGTTCACGGGAAACTAACAATCACATACCAAAGGATATTTAAAAGCGAGTTAAAATGGCGAGTTTAAAGAAAATTCGTATTTTTTTTTTTTTTTTTTTTTTTTTAATGGAACGCATTTGCAAAACACAAAAATGATCTATTTATGCAGAACGCCTATCATTTTTTTTAAATTAACCAATAAAGGCAAAAGGCCATCCAATGGAGTATTCACATAAAACATTGAAGAAAATCGTCAGAGTGGTTTCCGAGATACGTTTTTAAGGTTTTACTTATGGTTTTTCAGTATCCACTAAAAAATTGAAAATTAAAAAAATGGAAAAATTATTTGCAAACTAGACTTGCCATAATTCTGCAGTTTCACCGTTCTATCTTTATTAGTTCCGGAGGTATGACAGTTAGAAGATTCTCCACACATATAAACATACACACATAAAAATTGCCGGAATTAAGAAATTTGCTGGTTTATGGTAGTCAAGCATTGCTACAAAGTAAATTAAAGGGTATATCTCATTTTCAGAAAACAAATAAAAAAATAAATTAAACAAAATACGCGACTAAAACAAACTAGTATGTTGTGGCCACCACATGAATTTCTTCTATATTTTCCTATGCAAATTCTCTCAGTAAAAATAATTTATTAAAATTATTATTTAAAAAAATTATCTTCATGATAATGCAGACGATTTCCATATTAGAGAAGTAGCATAACACTAAATATCCCCCCCCCCCCCCGAAAAAAAAAAGTTCATTTCATTCTCGATATTATATATATATATATATATAATATCGATAACTTTATTTTGAATTATTTCAGATCGATGGTTCAAACATTCATTTTAAAGGTATTGGTGAGCTCTTTTGAAAGATACCCATCAGGAAAATGTATTCCTCTCGAAGGGTGACTTTTCTCCCAGGGGGAGGCGATGCTCTTACATATACAAGTTTTCCGAGTTGACTATGTCTATTATAAAGAATTATTGTAAATTTCATTATGATTAGGGGAGAGTTGTCTAAAACGGGGACGGCGGGTCAAATGGGGACGTCCAGTTTCTCATTGATTCGTGCTGTTTTCTTTGAATCCAATAGTCTACGATAATTCTAATTCGGCTATATACAAGTTTGAATCTAGTTGTTGACATATTTAGCCAGTTCTGTTATTTTCTACATCGTTTTCAATTTTTTTCGATTTTCATTTCGATTGTGGCCGTACACTCTATTGGATCTTATCAAGTGACCGTTGATCGTTCGAATTTGGTAAGTATGTTATGAATTCGTCTAGATATAATTTACATTTTCACATATTGTTTTATAGTTTTGTCTGACACGTGTGCGTACAAAGCCACGTTTTTAGCATACGTCATGGTCGGCTCAAATGGGGACATTGACGGTAGTCCAAAACGGGGTCGTCCCCATTTTGGACGCCATGGAAGAAGGATAAATTTACAATTGTTATTTCGTTTTTAAAGTGTTTTAAAAGAGTACAAGTGCTTATTTATGTGTGTAATACATGTGTGGAGAGGACGAATAAGAGACAAGAAAATGGCTCATGCATCACCCTGGACGCTACGTGACAATTTACTTGGTAGGAAAACTTTCCGGAACTGCATTTTCAAGAGCAGCTACTGTGCAAAATGCTATGAATGGATTTAAAAGAAAAACAGGCATATATCTCTTTAACAGAGTAGTGTTCCTTGAACATTTATTTGCGCCTTCAGAAACAACTCAAAAACCTGCTTACAACTCTTTAGAGCCTCACTTAGCATCAAGGTGTGAAAACGTCACACCCCAACCAACCACTTCACCATTTGGAATATCTCCAGATATAGACCCCAGAAATGTGCAGTTTTTCACACTTCGCCTAATAATGCTTCTGCCACAAGGAACTGAACGTTAGCAAAAAAAAAAGTGAATGACATGAGGAAAGGTAAAACTGTCATACTCACTTCATCACCTCACTTCATCATTGAAAGCTGTAGAACAGGAGAAAAATGCAAAGCAGATTAAACAGAAAAGAAAATTGGTCAAGAATCCCACCGAACCTAATCCTAGGTATCCAAAAGAGAAGAAAATAAAAAAATTCAAGACACAATATTATCATCTGATGAGGACACTTGTATTTTTTGTAATGAACTTTACATTGACTCGAAAGACAAAGAGGGGTAGATTCAATGTAGCAGCTGTCGAAGTTGGGCACATGAAGTCTGTTCAAGTGTTGAAAAAAGCGATGTCAATTTCATATGTGAGGTCTGTGTTTGATTAGTTTTTGTGTCATTCAAGTAACTGTTGAAAAAGATAACAAAATACTTTATCTGCATCTTGATTTTGCATCAACTTCACATTTTCTTTGTAATCCAAGTTTTTCTAATAAAATTTCGCATTAGGACTTGAATTTGCGTTACTTCTTATGAGTACCCCATTTTACCCAACCAGTTGTCCAAAACGGGGACTTTGCACATTTTTCAGAAAAATGTTTTTTCTGCCTATACTAATGATAATTTTTTAAAAATAACTTTGCCATCCGATAGTCCAAAACATGTTCTATTCAGGAAATGCTTTGCCAAATTTTTCTTATTTATAGATTTTTTTTTTACGGACAGAGATATGTTAACGTCCCCGTTTTGGACAACTTTCCCCTATTAAAAAAAAATCTCTTTATGCACATTTATACAAAATTTTTTCCTATACCACTATGTTAAAAATTTAGAAAAAGCAGGCTGGCAACACAGAATGTAAGACGATTTTTACCAAAAGTTGATAGGCACTAATTTATGTCAAGGTGTAACTACATATCAAATTGTATCAAATTCTGTGCAGTAGTGCATGAAATATAGTTGCTACAAAATTTTGTCACACACACACAGAGACAGATCGACAGACATTTTCTAAAAATGGTCAAATCGTGTTTTGCAGCTCTCAAAACGTATAAATCCATCAAAAACCCAAGTTCGAAAATTTTTACGAATCAATACTTTCTTCTATTGAATCTAGAAGAAATAAAAATACTGTACAATTTACGAACAATATCATAAGCTCATACACAAATTTCAGCACTCCGTACTGGAAATCCCTAAAAATTAAATAAATAAATAAATAAATAAATAAATAAATAAAATAAATAAATAAATAAAAATAAATAAATAAAATAAATAAATAAATAAATAAATAAAATCCTATAATTTATGCGATTTCCCTGTTGTTTCATGAAAGGGAGCCTTGTTGTATTTAACTACGACCAGAAGACTGTAGTTGTTTTTTTTTTTATGGTTGTTTAAAATTAATGGGTCACGTTGGGGGTTACCAACGACTTTACAAATTAAAATCATGTTGTGCGCAAAAGAAAACAACAATTTAATGATAGAAATTGCGTGATTTTTATGTATTTACCATGGAATTGTCTATTTTGTACCATTAGAATTTTTATTTCTTTAAAACTGGTAAATACAAGAATAAGATTTTTAGTTCATGAGACACAAAATTTTGATTCACTTATGATTATGAAAAATTTCTTTTATAATACATGTGATAAAGATAAATTTAATACCTAAAACCCACACAAAATACCGAATTAAGACATTCTAAATATACCCTATAATATGCGATATATAAATATACGTATATATGTTTCAATCAGCCTAATTGGTGTTTAAATATATTTTGAAAATATATATTACTTTTTTTTTTTTTTTTTGAAATCTGAAATGAATCGATATTCTAATTAATCCTAACCAATAAACTAAAAAAAATATCCGAATTACTATCATTCTAGAGACTTTTGCTTAGATATCGATTTATGGATATCAAGTATGCAAATTAAAAAATATATACATGTATATATATATATATATATATATATATATATATATTGATTCTTATTTATTGAAAAAATTGTTATTCAAAATCTGGTAAAATATTTAAACAAAATTATCAATTTCTTACTAATTGAAAAACCATAGTATAGAGTCATTAATATAATGTTAGAAGTAACTTTACCAAATATAACTCTAACATAATACATAAATAAATAAAATGAAATAAAAACGGCTTGGTAATCTTCCAAAAATTTATGTCTTTGAATAAAAGGCAAAAGGAAACACATAATATTTCATTTATTATCATTTTAATTTATTTTAGAAATATTATACTTCATTTCTATTCACACAATAAACTAGATATATAGTTTTATTCTAAACTATTGTATAATGCGTTCTGTCAAAAGGATTAATAGATAAAAAGGGTTAATATATTTAAGGATTAATAGATAATACTTTCAATGAAACTTTTATAGGAAAAAAAAATCTCTCTGTTTCTATTCTTTAGTTTACTCTTTAGTATATAAAATTTGGCAACAATGTAGTATATGGAAGGTCATAAAAAATCTTGTAGAGTAAAAAATGACTTTAATAGAAAAATTATAATATAAAAGCATTAGAAACAAGCATTTTTATTATTTGTAAATAATATATATATATATATTCTTTTACATGCTTATAAGTAGATTTTTTCATTATTAATGAATGAGATGCAGAGTTATAAAGAAATACTATATGATTATCTAACCAATATTTGATTTGAAAAGAAAATAGCAGCGGAAATATATTAGTAAGAAAGATTACATTAGCAAGAAAAATGAATATAATATGTATAAAAGGAAAAAGATAATGAATTATTATTATTATTATTATTAATGAAATAATTCTTTTCACGAAAATCGTTAGTAAGATGCCAACCGTTTCTAAAGTTCTATAAATGAATACATGAATCGATATTTGAATATGTAGTTTGTCTACTAAAGCATTTTTTTTTTCATTTATTAATTTGTAGCAAGAGATTGAGTATTTTTATGTCTTTAGAAATTGCATTTATTTATATCTATTTATTTCAGAAAATTATAATATAATTTCCCGAAATTTAAATTTTTAATTCATTTATTCTTATTAAAAAATTCCTTTTTAAATTCTTTTTTAAATTCCTTTTTTTTTTTTTTTTTTTTTTTTTTTTTTTTTACAAGTTATCTTTTCATGAACGAATTCGCAATTTTTATTTATGTTATACATTGGAACTTTTTCTTTACAGCGTAGAAAACTACTTTTGCTATAATTTATACACATTAGCAATAGTATTTCTAAAATATTTTCATAATGATATTCTACACACAATTAACACTTATATTACACAACCATTACTATTAAAAATAGTTATTCTATGGATACATTAAAGGCGTAATTATTAAAAAAAAAGAAAAGAAAAGAAATTGTATGCAGTATAAAAATCATATTTCACATTTATTTTTATTAGATTAATTTGCACTTACAACAATAGTTATATTTTAATAATATTAATTTTCATTTACATTTCATTTTAAATAAAAACGTCTCATTCATAATCAACATTAAACAAAAATAATGAAAGAAATTTGAAACTCTCTGTATATATCAATGTATATCAAGGGAAGGCTTGTTATGGTTTTATATGCAAAATGTCCAATTGTCTTTAACCCTTTGAACTGCAATTTATTTTCAGTCAGAATATAATTTAGACAATTTAGACAATTGTAGACTCATGTAGACAATTTAATTTTCTTAGTTTTAAGAGGAGGGATTGATATAGAAACTTACGGGTTTGTTGCTCAAATAATTTGTTATTATTAAAAATAATATTTGTTTCATACATTTATATGAATGTTTATATGATTGTTGTATATGCAAATAAGAACATAATTATTGTCGGGAAATTCATGACGAGCTGGACTCGTCATTTCAGTTCGAGGGGTTGAGAGTAATTTTGTAATTTAAGAGAATTTGTTGAAAATTTATTTATCAGGCAATTAATGGAATGTTAATGTTTATGTAAAATTACCTTAATATTTTCTTCACTGAGCTTACTTGTTATATTTCGAGAATCTTTCCTAAGATGAGTATGCATAAAAGCTCAGTTATTTACTGAGTTTCATAGCCTATTAAAATTTTTGATTAACGTGTTTTTCAGCTATTGGAATAAAATATATTTTAGGGTAATGAATATATAAGCAATGATGAAATTTTATATAAATTTATTGATTGTACATTAAAAAGAAAATAATAATCAAAAGATTTCATATGTATCTATGATTTATTTTATTTGTTTATTAAAGTGGTAAAATTCGCGTTAGATATAATCTGTGTATTTTTTTTAATTCTTCTATATTCAATAGAAGAAAGTATTGGATTCGTAAAATTTTTTTACTTCCGGTTTTTGATGGATTTACATGTTTTGAGAGGTCCAGAACACGATTTGGCCACTTTTAGAAAATGTCTGCCTGTCTGTGTGTGTATGTGTGTGTGTGCGTGAGTGATAAAAATTTCGCGGCGACTGCATCTCAGGAACTACTGCAGATAATTGCATATAAATTTATATGTAGATGCAGCTTGACATAAATTAGTGCCTATCAACTTTTCGTGTCAATTGCTGAACATGTGGCGGTGCTATACATCGATTTTCAGGAAGGCTATGTTTCAGGAACTACTGCATAAATTTGCATATAAATTTATATGTAGATGTATCTTGACTTGCATGAGTGCCTATTAAGTTTTGGTATCGACTGCTAATGCAGCGATTTCTACAATTTAAGGGAAGGCTATATCTCAGAAACTAGTGCACAGAATTGCATATAATTTTATATGTAGATGCACCTTGACATGTGCTAGTGCCTGTAAACTTTTGATGTCAATCTCTCAATAGGTGGCGTTGCTATACAGCGATAACAACAATTTAAGGGAAAGCTATATTTTAAATTCTATTGCGTACAATAATAATAATAATAATAATAATAATAATAATAACAATAACTTGATACGTGAGAAGGTTATTATGAGATATTATGCTGATTCAATTTGGATGCATATAGACAAATATGCGGCTCCTATACTGCAAATTTCCCCGTGAACTGGAAGATAATATTTCAAATTCCAGGGCATATAACTGTGCAAAACAAGAAATATGAGATAACCATTATGAAAACGCATTTATAAAAATATTAATTATCTACATAAATAAAGCAAAGAGTTTGTCGGCGAAACACATCCGGGCGGACCAATCCTATTTTTGATTTCTCTAGATTTAACTACTTTGATGATGAAAGAAGGCTAATTCTTTTAATAAAAACTCTTTTAAAAGAGCTCTAAAAACTGTTCATTTTTTGTAAGGACACTACATACATCAAGTTATTAGATTTGAAGATATTACGTTGCAGAGTTCACAATGCGATATTATTCGATTGCTTTTATCTTAAAATAAGATTCTAATATTAAACAACAACAACAATAAAAAAAAATGTCTAATATTAATGAACAATGGATAACATTTTAAAAGTTATCAGTTTTGAAGTTCTAGGAGCTGCAATTTTTAAATTACAGCGTACTTATTTTCCATACATAATTCATTAAATTTGTAAACAATTGTTGATTCATTCTTGAGAATCATTCACAGAAAACCATAGAGCATTACTGCAATACGAGTGCAAAATAGAAGAAATATTTAATTTAATTTAATTTGTAATATGCTATTTTGACTGTTTGACCTTAAAATGAATTTTGAATTATGTTACAAAGCCCAAAATGTGTTATAAAAAATAAATAGTGATTCAATTCTTTTGAAAATTCATTTAAATTTAGTGACCAACGAAGCGGGCGTAGCCTGCTAGTAGAGAATTACACTGTCTTTCTTTGTATATATAGTGTTAGTTTTCTCTATGATGGAAATCGTCTGCATTCATCATGATAGCTAATTTTTATAAATAATAGTTTTAAAAATTATTTGTACGGAGTCTATTTGATTAGGAATATATAGAAGAAAATCTTGTGGTGGCCACAATGTATTAGTTTTTATTTTTTATTTATTTTTTTTTTTTTTTAATCAACAATACCTTTTAATATTTGCTTATAGTGTGGATTTAAATTAAATTTTAGCAATATGTATACATTTGTATATTTCCAAAACCCCTCAAATGTTATGCTCAAAAATATGTTTAAATTTAATAAGCAGAAATGCGTTACAATGCTTAATATGGCATTTCAATTTATAGTAAAAAGAATCTGGTATATAACAAACGCAGGACTTCCATTACCCACTATTACAACGCATTATATGTACGTTTTGGAGACAATGTTATCAGAAGACATAAAACTGACATAAACAAATTAGACACTTCAATTCTTCTCAAACAGAAAACTTATACATGTGTAATGACATATAAAACAGAATTTACATAGTGAATGTAAGAAGGAAAAACAATCAGTAAAGCTGTTTTTTTAAACAGCAGTTTCCGAGATCTAAATCTATCCTACCTAAACAGGGCCCATCGCTCTGCGCTCAAAGCTGGTAGACGTGAGGTGCTAGATTCGATCCCAGATCACGCTCGTCGGCCTAGCCGTTCGCAATTTTCCGTGGTTTTCTTCGAAACTTGCATGAATATGGAAGAGGAACCTTCAGAAATACCTCATGGAGGGTACCCTCCCTGAGGCCTAGGACCCTAGCGCAGTCAATCGGCCTTAATTCCCACAACCCAAAGCAAGCTTACCTAAACAAGATGATTGTTCTTCAGGATGACTTAGCTTTTAAGAAACGGAATTGGGAAGAGAAAGGCATGAAAATTGACGGTCAATTTATAAATCATTTGCGTTTTCCGGATGATATTGTACTGCGTACTTCCTCATTTGAGGAATTGCAATAAATGCTTCAAGAATTAAAGCAAAGAAAGCAAGCTAGTTTGCTTGAAAATGAACTTCAGTAAGACAAAAATTATGTCTAATTCTTTTGTTTTTCTACTTAAGATAACTGTTGATATGGATGAATTAGAAATGGTTTGCTATTATACGTGTCTGAGATAAGTCATTAAGATGAGCGAGAACAATATTGAAGAAATTAATAACCGAGTCAAACTTCCATAGAGAGCATTTTAAATAAATGGTACTATATTAAAAAGCAACCGTCCAATTTGTTTGAAAATAATGTTTTTGATCAGTGTAGTTTGCCTGTTTTAACTTATGCTTCAGAAACTTAAACATTCACGTGTAACCTACACAAAAACTTCAAACCCAGAGGGACATGGAGAGATGCACGTTAGGATTCCCCGAATTAGAGACCGAAAGCTAAACACAAGTACTAGGAAACAAACTAAAATTACTGAGGTCATTTGTACAATTACGAAGTTAAAATGATTGTGGGCTATGCACCTTGCCAGAAGAAAGGATGATAGATAGAGCATCAAAGTCCTATTTTGGATACCAAGAGGTTAAAAAAGACCAAAGAAAAGACCACAGTGTCTTCAGAAAGAAGAAATTGAGAAATTTAGAAGAGCAGAATGGAGAAGAATTTCAGAAAACAGTGCAAATTTGAATCACTTACTATAGGCCTTGATCCTGCAGTGAATTGATAAGAACTGAAATTTATAATGATGATGATGATGATGATGATAATGATGTATATTTTATATATCATATATTTGTTATATATACATGTATATAATTATATATATATTAAACATATTTGAATATTTCTTATATTAAATAAATGAAATAAAATTTACAAACTACGAAAAAAAAAAAAAAAAAAAACTAGATATTTATTTTTTCCTGATGTAGAGCATTGATGTTAAGTCTGTAAAAAATATATTTCTGAATTTATTTTTATTTTTATTTATTTATTTATTTTTTAAATTAAACTCATGGTAAATAAGAAAAAAAAAATGATAAAAATTGAAGCTTTAGGGAATTCAAAATAGAATTTTTGCAATTATCAGAAATTTGAAGGATTTCCTTGTCCAAAAGTCTATTCATATACTTTTTGCATAGAAAAGGAAAATAAACAAACAAATAAATGCGTATTTCATTTTATAACGATATGCATAAATCATACTCGACAGTTTGAATGTTTGTGCAGTGGTTTTAATTTAGAAGCAATAGCTTTAGATTTCTACGTTGGTGAATTTTGACGTAAAGAAAATTGAGAAAATATGAAATCATAAATTATCAATGTCTTTTGAATCTATTTTATCTCTTTATGTAAATATATATATATATTTATCGTGCAATAATCGTACCATATTTATTGTCAAATAAAACTAAATATTTTTATGCTTTTGCAGTAGAAAATTTAGTTAGGAAAGTAGTTCCTCAATATTAAAACACAAAATAATAATAATAATAAGCTTAAACACATGTTTTGGCATTAAATAGTAATATATTCAGCATTAAAACTAAAGTAACTGATTATAAATTCATTCGGGAAATTTGTGGCTTCTCTGAAACCAGTCAAGTTTCAAGTTGTAAATATAATATTCCCCATATTTTAAAAATTATTTAAGAAGATTTTTTTAAAAGTACGTGTAATTTTTTAAGGGTGAATAATGATAATACATTGAATATTTTTGAAATGTACTATACTCGTATAAAAAAAACTATCTCAAACTCTACGAAAGTTTTTTTGAAATTGTGATTTTTGAGTCAATTAATTATAGTAATTGTTTTACGTAGCAAATGGCAGAAAACGTTTTCCAGTGTTGTATTTGGCGCTTTTGTATGAGTTTTATCTTCAGATATTTTCTACTTTGCAAACATCATTTATTTTGATGTATGATTTCTTGTACAAAATAGAACTTATTTTTATTATCGAATATTTTATATCTGTTCGTATATAGTTATTGTAATCATTATATAGTAAATTGTTGGAACCATTCTGTTATTTTGTTACTATTCCGTTATAAAAAAAAAAAATCTGAAGCCAGGGGTGACGATTAAAAAATTTGAAATAAACATTTTTTGGACGAGTATGTTGTGGCCACCACAAGACTTTCTTCTATATTTTCCTAAACATATTCAGTAAAAATAATTTATTAAAATTATTATTTAAAAAAATTATCTTTCATGATAATGCAGACGATTTCCATATTAGAGAAGTAGTACAACACTAAATAAAAATAAAATAAAAATAAAATTCACTTTTATATTCAATATTACATAAAAAAAAAGTCAAAAATGATACAAAAAATCGATAATTTTATTTTAAATTATCGCAGATCGATGGTTCAACCATTCGTTTTCAAGGTATTGGAAAAAAAATCTTTTGAAAAATACCCATCATGAAACTTTACTCTCCTCGAGGGGAGACTTCACTCCCAGGGGAGGAGGCGATGCCCCTACATACAGAATTTTTTTCCGAGTTGATTATCTTTATTACAAATAATTCTTTTAAATTTCATAATGATTATTAAAAAATAATTCTGTTTATGCACATTTATACAAAATTTTCTTCTATACCACCATGTTAAAAATTTAGAAAAAGCGAGATGGCAACGCAAGCTGTTGGACAATTTTTACCAAAAGTTGATAGGCACTAATTTATGTCAATCTGTAACTACAAACCAATTTGTATAAAATTCTGTGTAGTAGTACCTTAGATACAGTTGCCACAAAATTTTGTCACACACACACACACAGACAGACAGACAGTTTCTAAAAATGGTCAAATCGGGTTACTCTCAAAACGTGGAAATCCATCAAAAACCCGAGGTCGAAAATTTTTACGAATCCAATACTTTCTTCTATTGAATATAGAAGAAAGTAAAAAAAAAAACTATGGTGTATAACTACTGCACGAACTCCCCTACGTATACGTATCATAAATCGCTTTTTGGGGATAGTGTGGTCAGAAGACGCAAAATTGACTTAACACATTTGGCACCTAATAATTTTCCTGTAAGAGAAAACTACATATGAAACAGAATTTACATAGCTACTTTAAAAATATTCGGTAAAACATTTTTTTTTAAACACCTATTCCCAAGATTTAAACTGACTTACCTAATGAGGACATTCGTTTTCTTGTAGTAACTAGAAAGTACAGGACATATAAAATAGATTTATATAGTAAGGTTAACTTTAAAAGAATCTTTAGTATCGTTTTAGAGATATCAACTTTCGGCCCCACGTCCGATTTTTAACAAAACTGAGCAAACTCATCTGATCACTGGAAAACCCCAATAACACAAGAAAAGACGTCCAAAAGGGATATAGTAGGGTGAGTTTGGTAAAAATCCGTAAAGCCGTTTTTAAACAAATGCACTTGCGAAACGCTTGTGCTATTTATACAAGATGCCTAATTATTTATTTGACGTATTTAACACTTTCGCTACCAGAGCCTCAAGAGAAAAAGTGCCACCACAGTCCAGGCGTCTTATTATTTAAATATGATACCAATTGTTATTTATTTTTGTGGGATGTATCTATAACGTTCTAACTAAGACTAATAACATCCTGTATCTATTTTATTGTTTTACAATATAACCCGTCTGTGTGCGACACGATTTGGTGCACGCAATTATCCTAAATTGATAATGAATACCTGTCACACATTTCTGACTCCGGGCTCAGGTAAGAAATTCGGATCGTCACATATATGTGACGGTGGTAGCGAAAGGGTTAACTAATCGTATGAAAAGACATCTAAAAGGTGATTTATACAGAATCTTTGATGAAAGCTTTTAGAGACGTTCCTAGAAAAGAACTTTGGATCCCAATTCCGGTTCTCAATAATTCTCTTCCGTGTTTCGCCAAAAATTGAAAAAAAAAAATTATATATATATAAACACTGGACATATCTTATTTATGAATTTTCGTCGTTCTACCTCTTTACGTTTCGGAGATGTGATTGTCAGAAGATTTCCCATATAAACATACACGCGCAGAGACCAACAGCTAAAAATTGGATTTTTGGATTATGGATATCTCAAAACTAGTGAATGTAAAAAAACACATGGATAAGAAAAAGTAAAAACATATAAAGAAAAACTTATAAATGAAAAACGTGTAAAAAATATATTTGTCAAGATAGTTTACTTAAATAATAATAATAACAACAACAGATAATTTTATTCTATGTAAAAACTAACTGAAAGAAATATTTTATGTTCTCTGCATAACTAGATGTTTTTAGCCTTTGAATATGCTTTAAAAATTGAAAGAAAATGTAACTTAATTCCTAAATTCGTATTAGAAAATGAATTGTTACATCACAAAATTTTTACTTTCCAAACATACATACGTAAGGAAAGTATTGCAATCATGTCAAAAATCCGAATTTCATATTTTGCTGTTTTTATACGTTTTGAGGTTACCTGAGTCTGTTTTCACAATTTTTACGATGATGTATGTAGTGTGTGTATGTATATGTGTGAGTGAACAAGCTAGTGTCTGAACGCTTCGCTCGAATAAGCTGAAAGTTGGTACATATGTTGTTAGTTACCGTCGCACGAACCCTATTGATTTTGGTGAATCTAGCACTTATAGCGTTTCTACAGGGACACAAAGAAAAATTCTTTATCATTATGGCCTATGGGACCAAAATCTTAAAAGTACGGCAGCGTCTAAACGCCCTATTAAACTGAGCAAAGAAATTATACACATGTTACAAGTCACAGTGTCACGAACTGTATAGATTTTGGTGAATCTAGCAATTATAGGTTTTTTACAGGGACACAAAGAAAACTTTTTTTATCATCATAGCCTATGGAACCAAATTTTAAAAAGCGCGATAGCGTATAAACGCCTTATTCAGTTGAAGAAAAAATTATACATATATTATAAGCCACAGCTTCATGATCTGTATAGGTTTTGGTGAATCTAGCACTTACAGTTTTTTTTTTTTTTTTTTTTGAGACACAACAAATAATTCTGTATCATTATGGCCTATGGGGTGAAAATATTAAAAGCGCGATAGCATCTAAATGCCTCACCTGTTTGAGTTGAAATTTATATACAGATTTTAGGTCACTATCATACAAATTGTATAGATTTCGGTGACTGTAGCCTTTTCAGAGTTTTACAGGGACACAAATAAAAATTGTTTATCATTATGGTCTATAGGCTCAAATTATTTAAAGTGCGACAGCGACTAAACGCCTTATTCAAATGAACTGAAAATTTATATACATGCAGGTGTGCTTGTGTTCAAGGGTTACCCCTGATTTCAGGGTTTTTAACTTAATCATCTGTATTTTTATATTTCCTATAAAGTTATCTTTTGTTTTCATTGGTTGTTCATTTGTCATCCAAGTAATGCGTAAACGAATTGTAAAAAGATTGAGAGTTTCTGGTTTAAATAATTTAAGTATCATATGATATTTCAGAGTTTTTTTTCTTTGTAGCTCTAATTTTCAGGGTTTTTATCTTTGAGTCACAATCATCCCTGATACGTCACCGTCACACGAACATTATGAACTTTAGAGAATCTAGCAATTAATGATTCTTTTTTCAGGGACAAAATGCAAATTTCCTTACCACTGTGGCCTCTGGGTTCAAACTTTAAAGTGCTATAGTGCCTAAATGACTTATCCGATGGAGCTGAAAATTTATATAAATATTGAAAGCATTTAATTGTAAGCATTTTGGTAATTTACAGGGACACAACGAAAAATCCTGTATCATAATGATCTATGGGCTCAAATATCAGTAGCGTTAAATAAAACATCATGTACTATATGGAGAAAAATACTCAAACATCCTATTATAATTTTCTCTCTTTTATTTATTTAACAACTCCTCTTACCTTACTTTATCTAGAAAATTGTTAATTACTCAATGTTCGGAAAGTCGAGTGGGGTCACTTCATATTTCTTTTAGTCTTCACATGAACTTCTTTTGTCTTTAATTTTTACTACTTTGATTAATTTTTTTATCTATTTCTTTCAGAACACACATTAAGTAAGGAAAATAATGTAATCATGAAAAATTCTACGAGATTTTGGTGCACCTATACATTGTAGTTCTCCAGAGTTAATTTTTGCTATTTTTATGGTGATATGTGTACGCATGTATCAGGTATGTTATAGATCATCGTAGCTGGATCTGTATAGATTTTGATGAAACTAGAACTTTTTTTCCTTCCACTCCCCCCCCCCTCCTTTTTTTCTGTAACATAAAGAAAAATTTATTATAATTATGGCTTAAGTATTCATTTTTTTTTTAGAAAATGTCATATCATTTAAAAGCATTATTCCATTAAGCACAATTTGATTAAGTTGGTAGGTATGTTATAGGCCACTCTCGCACGATTTTTATAGAGTTTAATTAGTCTATCATTTATAGTTATTTTACATGTATACAAAGAAAAATTCTTTAACATTATGCATAATGGCCTCAAATTATTTAAATTACGTAGCGTCTAAACGATACGATTTATCTATAAGTTTGTGCGTATGTCATCGGAGTTCGTCGCACGATTTCTATAGATTTTTTAGGTGCAGAACTTATAGCTCTTTCACAGGAAAACAAAGAAATTATGATTCACCTTTATGACAGATGAACTCAAACTATTTGACGCACGATGAAAAAACCTAATCTGATTTAGTTAAAAATTAGTATGTATGTTATAGGTCATCGGCGGACACAGATTTTTATGATGACTTTTTATTCCTCTACATGGAAACAAAAATAAATTCTTTATCGTTACGATTTTTGGACTCGAATTATTTGAAAAGTGCTAGAGTATAAGATCTACATTCATTTAAGATATAAATAGGTAGACATGCTATAGGTTGTCATCGTATGAATCGATAGTTTTAAATGAGTGTAGACCTTTTAGTTCTTTCTTTTTTTAACCAATGTACAAAGTAGCATTTTTATGCTTTGCAGTCCATTGGCTCAAACTAATTTAAGTTCCCTTTAGTAGTGTTGAATTATTTATAACATAAAGGAATATAAAAATATTTGATATTAAGAGCTTGCCATTTATAGTTTTTAAATAGGCACGCACAAAAGAATTTGGATAAATTACGTCTATTAAACGACATGCAATTTAGTATGAAATACTTAAACACGCTACTGTGATTTTTTTTTTTAATTTATATGTAAAATTACACCCTTGTGCAAATTAATTGGAACAAACTCAAAAAATTGAGATAACTAAGAAAAAATGCTATTTTATATAGATTTATACAAAATCAAAACTTTTTAGTACATAATATGGTCCCTACGAATATTTATTAACATTTGGACATGATTTGGCATGGATTCTACTAATTTTGTACAGTCATTTATAACATTTGTGTCCTTGTACCACACATGAATTAGCGCCGTGATTAGCTTCTCTATACTTGCACAGTCCATATTTAATAGGTGATTCTTGCATATAGCCCAGAGATTCTTCATTGGGTTGATATCAGGAAAGTTCCCAGGCCATTCCAATGTCTGAATTTGGTTCTCAGACATGAAGTTTTCGACCCTTTTGGACGTATGGCACGGGGCTAAATCCTGTTGAAAATCCCCGTTCCATCAGGGTATCGTTTTTCCAACTCTGGAATAACCATTTTATCCAAAATACTTTTGTATTTATTCTGAAGGCATAATAATGTCAACAGGCTGCAAAGAACCAACCCCACTGTAACCGAAACAACCCCAAAACATCTTCTTTTGAGGGTGTTTAACAAATTGGTTAATGTGGCAACTCCGAATTTTTTCGTCTGACGATCTCCACAGGGTTGTATTCGCTGGCCTTGGACAAAAAAGTGTCTTTCGTCGCAAAAAGCACATTTTTTCAATTTTCGACTGGCTAGGTTTTATATTTTAACACCCACAAGTTTAACACCCACCTTTTTCTTCATTGGTTGGGTCAGAAGCTGTTTTTTTCATAGGCCGATAGGCTACAAGAAGACGCCACCGAACAGTAGATGAGCTAATATTTATTCCATGACCTTTTAAATCTCTATTAAGTGCATCACTAGTCTTTTGAGGATATTTTTTACTTTACGTAAGTGAAAAAAGTCATTTCTTGGCGTTGTTTTCTTTTTCTGGCCACATTTCCCTCTCCGCTTTGGAGATGGAACCTCTTTCTTTATTTTGTTTTATGATACGGCTTACAGTTGCAACACTGACGCCAACGATTTCGAAATCTCTCTATAAGACTTTGACGTATGTTCAGAGAGAGTAACAGTCTTTGTACGCTTTCGTGGTGTCACATACAACTCTGACGACAGTGAACTCTCAACTGATGTGATCATAGCTCGAGTCTTGCACAGTCCATATTTAATAGGTGATTCTTGCATATAGCCCAGAGATTCTTCATTGGGTTGATATCAGGAAAGTTCCCAGACCATTCCAATGTCTGAATTTGGTTCTCAGACATGAATTTTTCGACCCTTTTGGACGTATGGCACGGGGCTAAATCCTGTTGAAAATCCCCGTTCCATCAGGGTATCATTTTTCCAACTCTTGAATAACCATTTTATCCAAAATACTTTTGTATTTATTCTGAAGGCATAATAATGTCAACAGTCTGCAAAGAACCAACCCCACTGTAACCGAAACAACCCCAAAACATCTTCTTTTGAGGGTGTTTAACAAATTGGTTAATGTGGCAACTCCGAATTTTTTCGTCTGACGATCTCCACAGGGTTGTATTCGCTGGACTTGGACAAAAAAGTGTCTTTCGTCGCAAAAAGCACATTTTTTCAATTTTCGACTGGCTAGGTTTTATATTTTAACACCCACAAGTTTAACACCCACCTTTTTCTTCATTGGTTGGGTCAGAAGCTGTTTTTTTCATAGGCCGATAGGCTACAAGAAGACGCCACCGAACAGTAGATGAGCTAATATTTATTCCATGTCCTTTTAAATCTCTATTACATGCATCACTAGTCTTTTGAGGATATTTTTTACTTTACGTAAGTGAAAAGAGTCATCTCTTGGCGTTGTTTTCTTTTTCTGGCAACATTTCCCTCTCCGCTTTGGAGATGGAACCTCTTTATTTTGTTTTATGATACGGCTTACAGTTGCAACACTAACGCCAACGATTTCGAAATCTCTCTATAAGACTTTGAAGTATGTTCAGAGAGAGTAACAATCTTTGTACGCTTTCGTGGTGTCACATACACCTCTGACGACAGTGAACTCTCAACTGATGTGATCATAGCTCGAGCTTTCATTTACAGAAGTGCCTGCGCATGCGCCCTCAGAACACCTCTGTTTAGAGGAAATTGTTACTAGGCAACGGATTTATTTCTCCCATCCATATTTTAACATATTTTAGTATGATTGTTGAAGAATATTAGGAATGGTTTTAAAATTTACGAAAAAAAAAATAGTTTGTTTCAATTAATTTGCACAAGGGTGTATATATTTAAATTTATTTTTCTGGCCGTTAATTACAGAGGTCTATATCTAAAATTTTAATGTGATAAATGCAGATGATCTTTATGTTTCTTGGTTCACTGAAATCGAAACTAAAGTCAGTTTTCTTCTATTACGTATAGATCTTTGTCAATACCGGATGACTACCGACACGATTTCTTCCTTGATTCTTCTGCGAATATAATTATATGGTAACTTTTATAGTATATTTCCATAGTTAATTATAATTAATCATGGAAACATACGTCAAATTACTGAAAATGTCGAAACTATGTCGTTGGATTCACAGCTGTGACAAAAATCTGTACATGATAGAGTAAAACGGCCTTCATTTTCGGTTTCAGCACACTAAATCACATAAGTATCAGCTAAAATTATCAAATCAAATTTTGTCAACATTACTTTTGTAGACCTGTGTTATTAAATGTTCTGAAAGTCTAATGGAATCATCCTGATCATTATTACTTTCTCTTCTATTGTATTGTTTTAGGGTCTGTCTGCTATCATCATATCTCAAGAACAAATTAGTAGAAGAAATTCCAAACTCAGTATTCTAAATGTGTATCATATAGGGATGTTACAGTAAGCTTTTCGTTGAGATGAAGCAAATGGTTCGTGTACAGGGACAATCAAAAGTATTCAGATACTTTACGTCCATGGAGTAAATTGCAGGTAAGTAGAGTTTAACATCTATAGACTGCACTAAACCAAATGAAACGGATATATATTTTTTGTAATAGAGATAGTCAACTGGGGAAAAAAATGTGTATGTAGGAGCCTTGCCTCCCCACTGGGGGGGGGGGGTCCATCCTCGAGGGGAGTAAATTTTGATGATGGGTATCTTTCAAAAGAGCTCGCCAATGCCTTTAAAACGAAAGGTTGAACCATCAATCTGCGATAATTTAAAATAAAGTTATCGATTTTTTTTTCATTTTTAACAACAATGTTCTTTTTTTAAATGTAATATTGAGAATAAATTGTACTTTTTTTTATATTTAGTGTTATACTACTTCTCTAATATGGAAATCGTCTGCATTATCACAAAAGAGAATTTTTTTAAAATAATAATTTTAATAAATTATTTTTTAAAAACAGAAATATTTTTTAATAACAGAATTAAATTCTATATAAATGTAGGTGCATTAATGAAAGGGGGGTTGAGGGGGGTGGTAGACACCCTCACACAGAACTAAGTATCATATAAAAATTTTCCGAAGCCTAATTTGAACTTTTTAACACAGATTTAAATAACAGTACTCGTTATCTTACCTCTTAATCTGCAACATGTATTTATAGTATTAAATTTTAGGGTAAGAAAAAGTCATGTGAGCGACACACCAGATTACTTTTTAATAAGAATATTTTTCTGATTTTTGTTTTAGGAATTTTACTGGCACATGGTTTTAAAAGAATTCCGTTGTTTAAATTCAAACCCATCTCTATTTCTTTCTTAATATATATATATTCTTACTTTGTATAAAGTAATTTAATTTAATTTCCAATTCCAGGTAAAGTGTTTTCCGTTCGTGTTTGAGAGAATATTTATATAGACATCTATTGAATAATTTCTTAAGTAAGTAAAATTTAGTATACTTTATAGAAAGTCTTATATTTTATATCTTATATAGCAAGAAAATGTTCATAAATAATAAATTTAATATTTTGAAAATATTATTCAGATTTATTAATAATATACATGTCTCGTTCTTGCGAAAAGAAGTCTTTTGCTAAGAAATATGTAAGGAAAGTATCTGATACATGTAACTCAATATATTTTCTTGAAATGTATGTTTAAATAAGCTCATATGTCACATATAAAAATGCCTACCTATCTTATCAAACAGGTAATAATAAAAAAAGAAAATGATTGATAATACTTCTAAGTAAATATTAGTTTAAAAAGCAGTATTTGGATTACATTATTGATCTGCTCTATACATATAAAAGAGTACTTCCACTCACTCACTCACTCACTGACTCATCAACGCACAGCAAAATCTACTGGAGCCATTGACTCGAAACTGGGTCAGATTATAGAACATATAGTGTAAGCACCCCCTAAGAAGCGATTTTACGAAATTCGCCCCCCAAGGGGGAGTAGGGGGCAAAATGTGATTTCACAAAAACCTTCATATCTCAAAGAAAAAAACAGATATCCGTAAAATTTTTGCTTTAAAATATAGCTAATTCTAATATCTAAAAACCAATTTCTGGAATTTTAGAAATTCGGTCCCCAAGAGAGGGAAGGGTGCAAAACGTGATTTCACTTTCGCAAAACGTGTTTCCTATATAACACACTCCTATATATCTCAAACAGAAAAACAGATGTATGCGAAATTTTTGCTCTAATATATAGCTAATACAAATACCTAAAAACCAATTTCTGGAATTTTAGAAATTCAGCCCCCAAGAGGGGGAGAGAGAGGGGGCAAAACGTGATTTGAAATAATCCTTTATATCGCAAACAGAAAAAAAGATATATGTGAGATTTTTGCTCTAAAGTATAGCTCTCACAAATACATAAAAATTAATTTCTTTAATTTTAGAAATTCATCCCAGGTGGGGCGGGAAAGGGGGCTATAGGAGGAAAAAATAGAAATACAGTTAGATTGCACAAAATTGGCACAGATAGGTTTTACAGGCCTGGAAGTCGAATGAGGATATTTTCGAAATGGAGGGTCAGAAAGGGGGAGGGGGCGAAGGGCAAAAAAATAAAAATAGAGTTAGACCGTTCAAAATTGGTACATAGAGATTTTTGATACTTACAAATCGATTGCGGATATTTTCGAATTTGTAAAGTTATTAGAAGGGGGTGGGAGGGTGAGGGTGGAGGGACAAAAAATAAAAATAGAGTTAGGTTGCTCAAAATTGTACATAGAGGTTTTTGATACCTACAAATCGATTGCGAATATTTTCGAATTTGTAAAGTTATTAGGATAGACGGAAGGGGTGTAAGGAGCAAAAATTATAAATAACGGTTAAAGCGCTGAAAATTAGTGTTGTTAGGTTTTGATTCCGGATAAATATATTGCGGATATTTTCGAAAGTACAGAATTATTATGAAGGGCAGGAAGGGGGACGGACGCAGGGGTAAAAAGAAAGAAATTCAGATAGAATGTTAGAAATTAGTATTATTAGGTTTAAAAGACCGAGAGAACGATTGTGAGTATTTTTAAAGTCTAAAAAAATTTGGAGGGGAGGGAACGGTAGGTGAAGGACTAAGCGCGGCGCGCAGGAAGTTGGGGCCAGGACTGATTATTCAACAATGGGAGAAGATTTTTTTATTATATATATATATATATATATATATATATATATGTTTTTCCCTTACGATAATATAGTCATGCATTAAGAGTGTCGAACATAAATGCACGCGCACAGCACACAAAGGCCTGCGTTGCCGAAGGCAGTGGGGACCATGTGTGACATTATTTCCAATCAGATTTTGTTTTTTCTTTTTTTTTAACGTGATAAAAATTAATGCAATTGTGAGAATTCATTAACTACAGTGATTCATTTTAAAATAGTGACCAGCGAAGCGGGCGTAGCCTGCTAGTATTTAAATAAAACTGACATTCTGAGTAGACAGTATTTTTAAAAATCATTTTTCGCATGAATTTCAATTTATTTATTTCGATTACTTAAATACTTTAGACAGAATGCAGTTGAGATTATACAATTGATTATGCAATTCAGAATATACTTGATTTACCTAAAAATTCTTATTTTTGTCTCTTTTTAGAAACTTAGATTGAATTATAATCGTTTAAAACGGTATCGGGGTTATAATGAATTTTTTCGGATGACAAGACACTTGTTTTCATACAAAATACGTCGCGTGTTTTGATACAAAAGCGTTCGTACACGCTATTTTTCTTAGGACTACGAATGTTGCGAAATTTTAATTTATTATTTTCTGATTTACTTAAAAACACTTTTTTTTATCTCTTTGCAGAAACATAGATAGAGTAAAAATCGCTTGAAACGGTATTAGTGCTATATTTAATATTTTTGGACGACAAGACTGTTTTTATAACACGCTTTTATTAGTTTCACCTGTATGTATGTTTGTATGTATGTTTCTAACCGCTCTGGGAGCAAACAAAAAATCTATATTGTAAAAAAAAGTCTTTCCCTACGTCAATGCTCTGGCTGTGAGGTAAAGCTCCGGGCTACGAACCTAAAGGTCTAACGTTCGAGCCCCGTCAGGGGAGATTTTTTAAAAATGGTTTTTGTTTAATTCTAAATTATTTATTTATTAAAGATTTAAAAGTATGTAAATTTTATGGTGTATCACTCACTTGATTTTCTCTTACCCTGAATTTTAATACTATAAAGATAGATATTTTGTGCTTTTTGGTTCACATTTCAATAAAAGCGTGTTCCTTAATTTTTTAATAGTATAATTTTATTTCATATAAAATAGACCACTTTGTGAGTACTACATATACACTTATGCACTACTATTCGCACACACTATTTTTCTTAGGATTTTCGAACGTTGCGAGTTTTTAATCGGTTACAGCAATGCATAGTATAAGTTTGAATGGGACTGTTTTGAATGAGGTTGGTAGTTACAATGTAGTCACGAATTCTAAATTTCGATGAAGCTTTCGTGTATAGTTGAATCGGAAGGTATTTTTAAAGTAATTTGTTGTAGGAGTTATTTAAAGTGTCATTCCAGTACGACCTATTTAACTCTTTGAAGCATATTAATATGTATTACATATCGCTTCTTCTTCTTCTTCTTCTTCTTCTTCTTTTTTTTTTTTTTTTTTTAAATAAGTTTCTTTCTGATATACATATATAAATATATAACAAATTTTTGCTTGTAAAACTAAAAGGTAAAAACACATTTCTTTTTATTTTTCTAACTTTGATTGCAATTTTTATGACGGTCGATATTAAATAAGCATCATTACTTTATGTTTCTTAAGGATAAAATAATCGAAAATATCATTTTTTAAATCTAAGGAATTTGGCAGATGAAAGTATTAAATAATACTCCTTAACTGTTCAGAACATAGTGGTATGGAAAACATACTAGATATTCAATTTTTTTTTTTTTTTTTTTTTTTTGGTCTACCAATTATTATTTCAATTCAAATACTTCTTTTTAAAAATTAAATTAAATATTATACACTATATTAAAAAAATATTGTTTTGAGTTTTAATAGCATTCTTTATTTTGGAAATACAAATAATTTTGTGTTTGTGCATAAAAAAAAAAAAAAAAAAAAAAAAAAAAAAAAAATCTATGTATCAAAGAGTTAACCATAGATTTTTAAGATGAGACAGTTTTGAATAGAGAATATCATTGATTGTCATTTCCCACCTTTCTTAAGTACTGAATAAACATGCATTGTTTATTGTTCTGCCTCTCATATTTTCATCAGCAAGATGAAAATCCAGAGGTTTAAGTTAATTTTGACAACCCATTAATTCAAACATGCTCTAGTAAAACTCTAGAATTCATACTCACTTACTTAAGCGGACCGCTCCTAACCACATCAATACTTCCTAATTCTTATAGACGACTTTTCAAAGAAACTAGTTTTTTATCCGCTTAAACAGAAAAAGGAAGCTTTTGAATGACTTAAGGTGTACGTGCACCTGTTATACGCGATTTCTGACAAAAATTAATTTTTCAATTTTCCTTTAGAAATATTCTTCGAATCTTCAAATTTAATTATCTGTTTGAATTTTGTTTCTAGAGTAAATAGAACCCCAGTTATGACGTCTTAAAAAAATATACGACAGCACAAAACAGAAATTATTTTGAAGAATAGCTTACCTCAAAATACATCTCCTAAATTCTTATTTTAAAAGTTATAAAATTTTGCATAAAAGTTTACAGTGTTATTATCCAAGTTTTGAACTACTTATTTAAAGATATTTTAAAATTGTTTATAATTTGGACTTAAGAATTTAAAATCTATCGAAACTTTTGGAACATTTACAATACAATTAGTTTGATAGCATATAACTCGTAAATTATTATACGTACTTATAAAAGCAG
Source organism: Salticus scenicus (assembly GCA_963930645.1). Classification (NCBI taxonomy): domain Eukaryota; kingdom Metazoa; phylum Arthropoda; class Arachnida; order Araneae; family Salticidae; genus Salticus; species Salticus scenicus. The sequence continues at coordinate 293,084,357 of OZ005654.1, read as the reverse complement.
TTCAAATCCTACAGCATGAGTAAAATGCTTTTAAATTTCTTAAAGTATTATTATAATTATTATTTTATTATTATACGTTATGTGTAACTGTCATTTTTACTTTCTCTTACCCATAGGGTCGAGAAAATATTGTTTTAGGGTCAAATTTTCGAACATGATTTTTTTATGTTTATATGTTCTGAGGTCCCCTACGCTAAGAATCAGAATTGTGATACGTAGTCTCTATATCATTTCTCGGTGTGCAGCTCTAGTTCCACGTTAATCAACTCAATCTAAACCACAAATTTGTATTTTGTGCATTGCATAATTAAAAGGGAACTTTTTAAGGAATAACTAATAACATATAAAGTAATTCCTTTTCTTTCCTTCTTTCCTTCTTTTTACATTTTTTTTTTCATTTCTTTTGAATTTGTAAATATTTATCGTAAAAAACAATGTTTTTCTAAAATATTTTTTAAGCCATCTGTTGTACCGCTCTAAGATATTTGTAAAATTACTTTTTTTCAATCTAGTGTTCCTCATTTCATTGAACCAATTGGTTTCATAATTTACATTTTGATAATTGTATGTTTTGATGTTCAAATGTCCCGAAGAATTTAAAAGTGACCCGTAATCCTTAGATTCGAATTTTACAACCACGCGTATATTTACTTTTTGTATATTATAAATATCTGTTGACGTATTTGAATTTTACGTATTTATTATTAATATTTCATTATGATGTATTAAATTCTTCATTCAACTAAAAGAATACATTTCAAAAATGGGAATTGCTTTGTGTTGATTAAGTTTTGATTTGTTGTTTACTGATAACAACTATTATACACTACACTATTATAAAAAAAAAAAATATCTCTGTGAATGTTTAAATTAATTTTGTATGTTTAATTTATTATTTGAATCAAAGGAACGAATCTGCAAAAACAATTTAAACTATAAATTTATAAATTTTTATTTTTATACATTGTTACGATTGCGATGTAGGTTTTTCTCTAAAGTTATGGTTTTGCATTATTTTATTCAGTTGAAACGCCCCCGTGGAAACCATAGATAAAATTACTTTATTTATTCTAATATATTGTTTTTACTATGATATTAGTTTCAGCGTTAGTTTTGGAAAACTTGGGGTTTTATTATTAAGAAAATTACAATAAATATTTTTATTCTGAACGAAAGTAAAAATTAAGTTGTTCTGCTTATCCATGTATTTGGTTTCTAGCTATAAAGTAAAATTAAATGAATTGAAAAAAAAAAAATCCTGTATTATATTTGGACGAAAAAAACTTGTTATATACACTATATTGCATGTATAGAATGCGTATATGATTTAAAAATGCTTTTTTTTTATTCTAACATTTCGAAAACTTTTCATATCTCTTTTTCCTTTTCAAGGAAAACCAAATCCAAATAGTTTGTATATTATATAAAAAACTTTCCAGGTTTAAACCAACTTCAAACAAGTTTCTTATTTTTAATTTAAAAGCTTACATGTAGAATATAACTCTCCCCTACCTTATTTTGCAGAAAAAAAATGTAGTTTCATCTTCCTATTCTAGGTAATGCGTTTGCCTTTCATGTTAGCGATAGTATTTATATAGACATCTACTGAATAATTTCTTACGCAAGTAAAATTTGATCTGTCCTACGTAAATAAGTTGTTCATAAATATTAAATTCAATATTTTGAAAATATCGTTGAATTTTATTTCGAAGTCACGCATGTTGTCCCAGATTAAATTAATATTTTTCTAAAAATTTTTAAAGAAAATATCTGATAAATTTTTAAAGCTAATGTACTTTAAAAACTTATTTTAAAAAGCTCATATATCAGATATAAATATACATACATATATCAAAAAAGATTATATTAAGATATAAAGATAACAGATATTTTTTATAAAAAGGTTTAGTTTACAAGACTTTTCTTAGAGTGCATTAGCCAAATATCCATAAAAACAAAAAGTTTTAATAAATCGATTTTTTTTTTAATATATATATATTGCATACATCTCTGTTTCTTTAGTTTAAAGTTTAGTTTAGTTTCTTTAGTCCTATTAAAAATAATAATAAGAAGAAGATATAGCAGATCTATTTTTAATAATATGTGTTAGTTTAAAAGGTTTTTCTTAGAACGTATTGTTTATATAATATTTTCATGAAAAAGGTAGTTATAATAGATATTGCTTTATGATTACTTTTTGCGTGCATCACTATTTCTTTCGTGCATTGTATATTTTGATTAATTTATTTAGACAGATTATAGTGGGCAGTTCCATTTTTAAGATTTCGTTAATGAAATGTACTATATTTTAATTTATGTAGACTTAAGTTTAACGTAAAGCCTGTGCAACATTATTTATCATGTTTATTTATTTATTTTATTTATTTTTTTATGTTTAAGGAGGATTAAGTTTATTTATTTTTATTTTATTTTTATATTTATTAAGGTTTCGCGATCTTAACAATTTATATTTAAATTAACAATTGTGAGAAAATGTGCAACCATCTTTAAAATAAAAATTTTACAATTGCAATTATCTTTACAAAAATGAATAAAGAGTTTTCTAGAATATGGCAAAAATTACAGTAACTCCACTGAAAATAAGATAGCTATCCCCCAACCCCCTAAGAAAGAAAAAGGTAAATATTATTATAATTAATATAAATCTAAAATGGTTCTAATATTATTATATTTGAAGCATTATTCTTTATTAAGTATTCATATACATTCTTTGACAGTGATGGAAATGTATTTAATATCTCATATGAAAAATTATGAGAAAAAAAAATGATTTGAATTTCAGCTAATTCATATATTTTTTTAAATAGCAGTCCTATAGTGGACTTGTTGCTTAACCCTTAACTACACGCGCTGGTGTAAAAATACCCCATTTATAGTAAACAGAATATAAATGACTTTGGGATCCCTCTCTCCAGACTTCGTGCACATATAACCTATCACTGAAGTATTTATTCGAAGATTTTTCAATAGTCTTTATAAAAAGTTTTGATAATTAAAACATATACAGTCGGCAGCAAAAGAATCCGAGCACTAGCCAATAATTCTTATAAGAAAATAGTACATTTAATACTATTTTGTTAAATAAATCCTTGTTGAATCAAGTTCTTAGACTGACTAGGAACATGGCTCGACAAGGATTTATTTAACAAAGCAGTATTATGTGTACTTTTTTTAGACAGGGATTATTGCTAGTGCTCGAATACTTTTGCTGCCATTTGTAGCATACATATATGTTCTTATTTAATTTCTTTTCTCTAACAACACATCTCCTTCGAAAGGCATCCTCAGGATGTCCGGTCGATAAAAGGAAAATCCTATGGACCCCCTCAGGATTTTTGTGGACAAGTGTGTTATTAGGGTTTATTTGATATTTTGGTGCTGTACAAAATACACCACGCGTGTACTTGTGTTAAAATATTAATCCTCGTGTAGTTAAAGGTTAAGCATGGTTTCCAATAGTACACCAAAAGTTTAGGATCAACAATTTAGTCAGTACTTGGAAGGGTGGTATCTCTATCATCTGATCTACAAATGAACTGTGGGTGTGACAGCATTTAGTTAACCCTAATCTGAGCTAAGTCGTCTAGCTCTAGACTGCGTTCATAGATCTAGGACCTACCAAATCTCGTGAACTATATTTTTCATTAAAAAACTTATTTGTTATTGCATGTCTCCGTAGGGGATGTTTTTCTCATATCATCCCCACAAACCGATTGCACAGTTTTAATGTGATGATAATCTCCTTTAACCTCAACCTTAAAATTAGAGCATTAAAAAGTAAAAGGAAATTTTTATTTTAAATATAAGGTAAACAACTCCCGTTATTTAAAATAAAACTTTTATTTTTTAACACTTTGAAAAAAGGTTGAAAAGTGTTAATGACTCCGATTTGCCTGTCTGTTCGTCTGTCTGTCTGAGCTCTAACCCCTGTAAATATTTCTGGGATTTCTCGAAACTGATATATGTTATTCAAGTCCACTATCGAATATTCTACATTGCAAATGGAGTAAATACCATTACTGGTTTGTATACAGGGACACCAGAAAGTATTCCAAAGCACTGCATTCCATGAGAGGTATTTTTATAAAACAAATTTTAAAAACTTTACTTTGCACACATCTTAATAAAATTTAAATATATTATTCATATGCACAAAAGAATGATTTACATAGAATGCAGTATGATTAGCATTAGGTTTACATGGCCACACAAAAATATTCAGTTGCATTAATGGGCATTATTGAAAATTAGCTGAAATTGCATTTTTGTATATATTAATCGTTTTTGTCACTTTCCAATAAACTTAAAAAGTGTTGATCACTTCGGTTTCTCGATTCATCTTACTATCCGCGCTCTGACACCCGTAAATATTCATGAAGTTTCTTGAAACTCATATATGTTATTAAAGTTCATTATCGGATGTTTGCTGCAGAAATTGGAGTAAATTCCACCACTGGTTTGTGTACAGGGACACCCGAAAGTATTCCAAAGCATTCGTCCTGTGAGAGGTATTTTTATAAACCAAATTTTAATGACTTTACTTCGGATAAATCTTAATAAAAAAGAAATATGTTATTCATATGCACAAAAGAATGCCTTCTATAGAATGTAGTATGATTATCATTAGATTTACATGACCACAAAAAAATATTCTGTTACATTAAGAGCTTTTAATAGAAATTTGCTGGAATTGCATTTTCCTTTACATTAAGCGTTTTAACACTTTTTAACCTTTTTTAAGTGTGAATACGGTATTAGTTTGTGTATCTATCTGACCGACTGCCTATCTGTCAATCTGTCCATCTGCCCGCCTCAAGCGTCAGTAAATTTTTCAGAAGTTTTTAAAAAAAGGATATATGTTATTCAAATTCACTATGGTATATTCCATATTTCAAAAGGTATTAAAGGGTCCTGTGCAACTAGTTTGTGTACACTAACCCCTGCCCCCCCCCAAAAAAAAAAAATAAATAAAAAAAAATAAATAAATAAATAAAAAAAAAATAATAATAATAATAAAAATGCCAATGCAATGTGTTTTAAGACAGACATTTCATAAATTACATTTATAGACCTTCCTGTTGCAACAATCATAAAGAAATTTACATTTATTGTTAATGTGCTAAAACAAAATGTTTTGTATAGAATATGATTTTGTTATCTTCCAGATATATAGGGCTACACTATAATAATCAGATACATTAAAGGCTGAAATTAAAATATAAGGGCTATGTTTTCTTTTGTGTTAAGCATTTTTAATACTTTCTAATAATATTTAAAATGATTAGTAATTGAATGAGTCTATCTGTATGCCTTTCATAACTGCTGTCTGTCCGTAGTGTGATTACGTAGGCGAAGGGCATTAAAAGATATATGATAGAACAAATACGTGCATTTGGAAAGTGTTAATAACCAATGCGTACCGCATGACTTTTCTTTCCTGCTTTTTACTCAAAGGAAAAATTTTACCGCAATAACTATTTTTTTTTTTAATATAAATTAATATTAAAGCTACAATAAATACAAAAGCATGTATACTATAAAAGTAAATAAAATAGTATACATATAAAAATACAGACTTTTTTAGATTTTTTTTAGATTTAACTGAGCAAAATGATTTTCTGCTTCTTTTCGTATTAAATGCAGGTGAATAAATCCTATTAAAATTGCTATACCAGAATAAAAATAAAAACTAATACTCTAGAATTTTTTAAGTGAGAAATTGCACTTTCTCGTGTCTTTTTTTATTCCCGGTAATCGGAGAGTACTTTTCATTTTGGAATGTCATTTTAGAAATTTGAAATGACGCAGAATTGTCGTCTCGTCAATGCAATCAAAGAAAAGGAAATCAACTGCTAGGGAAGTAGTATACCTTGTGTCGGTATTCTGCTTTCGAGCATTTATTCAGGATACTTTTGTTTTCGTATTCCCCTGATTATTCCGTTTCAATTTAGATGTCAACGAGTTTTTAACATAAATAAAAGAAGATAAAGATATGATTTGTGAATATAGCTTGTAGTGCATTTTGAAATACATTTCCCTTTTATATGGTTTTACTTTAATGTGCATACATGATGCATTCAAAATTATTTGCAACAGTATAAGTAATGTATTAACTGATTTTTGTTTTTTGATGTAATGTAGTTTATGTAACTGGAAAATTACAGTATTAAAATAAAGGACCAAACACTCGGGAGATAAGAATTAAAATAGAAGTGACATGTGTATATATATATATATATAAAGGAAAAAGAAAGAAAAATGCACGATCACAACATGCTAGCCAAAATTATTTACTCCAGTTTGTAACTGTTTGAAAGAAAAAAAAATATATTCAACACTGGCTTAAAATTTTAAGACATAGATAATAAATTCATGTATGGAATATATTTGTATGAAATAAATATGATATTGATCAATAAGTACTATATAAAAATATTCTTTTAATTTTTATTAAATAAAATGTCTTGTAAATTTTCAGTGGAATACAAATCGATATTTTAAACACGGTGTAGCGATATATCATACTTTGAAAAATGATCTTGTCATAAACTTTACTTCCTAGAAACAAGCTTTTATTTTTTTTCTGGAAAATTCACTTTTATTTTATTTATTCCTTTCTTATATCGTTTCGTGTTCGATTTGAAACAGCGAAATATTGTTGTAGTAGGATTATAAATGTAAAAAAGTGAAATTAAAAATATTTTGAAGAAAACGTCCTCAAACTTAAATAAAATATATGAAAATTATTTACCTAAAAAAAAAAAAAAAAAAAAAAAAAACAAGCATTAAAAACAACTATAATTTATTTTTCTCAAAAGAAGAGATAGCTTAGTTAATATTCAAAATGAACTAAATGATCAAATTTGGTTTCAAGAGATTGATTTTTTGGGTGTTTAATTTTCAGGTATAATATTTAAAATCAACTTTTTGCTATTTTTAGCAGTTAATTGCTTTGATTAAAAATTACATCAATTATATTTAAAAAAAGAAAAACAAATACTTCTAAGAAATAATAAAAATTCCTTCAGTTGACACAATAATAATAATAATAAAAATAATTAAAAAAAAAAAAAAATCTGGAGTGACTCCACTCGACTTTCCGAACATTGAGTAATTAACAGTTTTGTAGATAAAGTAAAGAAAGAGGAGTTGTTAAACAAACAAAAAAGAGAAAAACATAATAGAGTGTTTGAGTATTTTTCTCCATATATTGCACGATGTTTTATTTAACGCTACTGAACTTTGAGCCCATAGATCATAATGACAAAGAATTTTTCGCTGTGTCCCTGTAAAAACCTATAAATGCTACATTCACCAAAATGCTTATAGTTAGTGCAACAGTGATTTATAATACTCATATAAATTTTCAGCTCAATTGAATAAGGCGTTTAGAAGCTATCGTACTTTTAAAAATTTGGTCCCATAGGCCATAATGATAAAGAATTTTTCTTTGTGTCCCTGTAAAAAAACTGTAAGTGCTAGATTCACCAAAATCTATACAGTTGGTGCAACTGTGACCTATAATACGTGTGCAAATTTTTTACTTAGATTAATAAGGCGTTTAGACGCTATCACACTTTTAAAAATTTGGCCCCATAGGCATAATGATAAAGAATTTTTCTTTGTGTCCCTGTAAAAAAACTATAAGTGATAGATTCTCCAAAATCTATACAGATTGAGTATTTGTGACCTATAATATGTGTATAAATTTTTTGCTCAATTGAATAAGGCGTTTAGATGCTATCGCACTTTTAAGATTTTGCTCCCATAGGCCATAATGATAAAGAATTTTTCTTTGTGTCCCTGTAAAAAATCTATAAGTGCCAGATTCACCAAAATGTATAGGTTTCGTACTATGGTGACGTACAATATACGTACCAAATTTCAGGTTATTCGAACAAAGCGTTTAGACGCTAGCTTGTTCACTCACAGACATACACACATACATACACACATACACACACATATATGCACACACATACATACGTCATCGCAAAAATAGTGAAAACGGACTCATTGGACCTCGAAACGTATAGAAACATCAAAATCTCCAATTCGGATTTTTGACATGATTACAATACTTTCCTCACTATAGTGTTCGGAAAATAATAAAAAGTCGAATAATTTTTATCATTAATTGTGAGTGTGATTTGCATTCATTGATTAAATTAAGCCTACAATGATATTTAAACAAAGTATTAAATTACATTGTGTTTGTAAAAATATATATTAATCGGTAGGCCGTATACAATACACTATTAAATTAAGACTTTTTTTTTTTTTTTTTATCTTTAGAAGGTGTTATATTCGCGGCAAAAAATATTTTATCAATTTGGATTTACCGAAATGTTATTTAATTATAACTTATTTGTATATTCTGATATAAAAGCATGTTTGTTATCAGATTAATTGAAATGCAGAAGTTTTTGAAACAGGAAAAAAAAAAAAAAAAGAAAGAAAAAAGACGTTTACGCTAAATGTTTATTTTTTTTTTTTTATCAAAATTTGAATTTTTTCATTATTTTTGGTTCAAAATTAAGCTTCTGGAGGTTTTTTTTTTTTTGTGAAAGTTAATTTGAAAGTTAATTTATTATACAGAAATAGTACATATAAAGAAGGATAATTTTAAAAAAATTGCACAATTTATCAAAGTTCAAATTGTTCATTTTGGCAGCATTTTATTTGGCGGATTCATAAATTAAAACTTGCATTTCTTTCTCTCTCTCTCTCTTTCTCTTTCTCTTAGTTTTTTAATTATTTTATTATTATTATTATTATTATTTAATGTTTGGTGTTGTTATTGTTGAATTTATTATCTTATGTTCCATGGTAGTTGAGTATTAGAAAAGCGATATTATAATTAAGAAGCAAGAAATAATTATAAAAAATATATACATTAAAGATTTATATTAAGTATATAACATTTTATCATTTTTTTCATATACTGAATAATTTTACAGATATCCAGCTTCATTTAAATAACTAAGTCTAAAAAAAATTTACAATGAAGGAATATACAATCGAATTGCTAATTTTGTTAATATTTTTTATAGTACAATGAAAATTTAATTTTTGTATGGTATACGGAGTAAATAAGAATATAATGATTGACTTAGATGTTTTGGCGGTGGTGGTGTGCGGATTAAGATCTAATGTCCATGCGGGGTGATCTAGCCCCGTATGGAATGCTATTTACGGGTTTCTTTCTAAGGGCTTCTGTGTAATGTTTGTGGAAGCTTCAGATAAAAACTTGTAAAATTTCAAACAGCTAGGCAGACGAGCTTCGCCTGCGCTTGAACCTGAAACGTATCATGTACCAGTTTGGCCAGCAGAACCTCTCGGCAACTGATGGGGTATGATCTAATCAGAATAAAATTTGCTTTTTTTAGCATAAAAAACTCTACTTTTACAATCTGATTAAAAAAAAAAAAAACTTTTATTAGTATTTACTAAAACTACATTGATAAGAATTTCACAGAAAAGGTACTTTAACATAAAAGTAGCTGTATTTATAAACAGTGTTAACAAACATTAGTTAAACATTAATGATAGACTTTATATTATTGCTTGCCTTGTATTTTACAAATCCTCTCGAAAATAAAATAGCGCCTGAAATATATATATGCGAATAAAGCGAATAAATTATATTTATTAACATTATTAAACCCTGTTTTGCATTTCATAGAACGGCAACCTTAAAGTATCATAGAATAAATTACTTCCAACATAATGTCAATAACAACCAATTTTCCGTCTCAATAATGGGTAAAAGAGCTAGTAAATAAATAAGATACAGTAAGACCCCGCTTAACGCTGTTTCATTTAGCGCTCTTTTATTTCAACCCGGGGATTCCCCGAAATTGCTTGCAGCAGTACGGGGATTTCCCGAAATTGTAGATAGTCTCGTTTAGCGCTGTTTCGCATTACGCTCTACTTTGATGGAACGTATCCCCCGCGTTTAGCAGGGTCTTACTGTAGTTGTAAATTTATATTTTTTAATCTTGCGTTCCTGATTTCATTAAAACAAATAGTTTCATAATTTACATTGTGATAATTGTATGTTTTGAGGTTCAAATGCCCCGTAGAATTTAAGAGTGACATCGTAATCCTTTAATTCGCATTTTGCAACTACATGTCAATTTATTTATTTATGTCATTAATTTCTGGTAATTTAGTTGAATTCCACATGCTTATTTTTTTTATGTTAATGTTACTTATTAAATTCTTCATACCAACGAAAATAATTTATTTTAAATATAGAAAATGTTTTGTGTTGTTTAACATTTGATTTGTGGATGAGTAAATTCTTGTTAATCGATTTTGTTTCCTACGATGATAACAACTATTATATATTACACTACTATTATTATTATTATTATTTATTAAATCTGTGTTAAAGGACCAATGAATTTTGTGTATTTCATTTATTATTTGAATTAATGAACGAATCTCCAAAAATAATTAAAACCATAAATTTATTTCTTTATCTTAATACATTGTTACGGTTGCGATGTAGGTTTTTCTGATAAGTTATTGTTTTGCATTAATTTATTAAGCTGAAATGCCCGCATGGAAATCAAGGATAAAATTACTTTCTTTATTTCAATATATTGTTTTGGCCATGACATCAGTTTCAGCGATAGCTTTGGAAAATTTGGGCCTTTATTATTAAGAAAATTAATTAATATTTTTATTGTACAAAAAAAAAAAAAAAAAAAAAACCTTGCTCTACTTATCCATTAATTTATTTTCTAGCTATTTAGTAAGCTTAAATTAATAAAAAAAAAAATAATCTATTACTAAAATAATTCATTCTATTTGAATTTGAAATAAAATCTTGTTACATCCACTATATTGCATGTATAGTCGGCAGCAAAATTATTCGAGCGCTAGCAAAAAATCCCACATAAAAAAAGTACACTTAATACAGTTTTGTTAAATATATCCTTGTCGAATCACGTTCTTAGACTGACTAAGAATTTCGAGAAGGATTTATTTCATAAAACAGTATTAAGTGTACTTTTTTACTTTCCGAACATACATACGTAAGGAAAGTATTGTAATCATGTCAAAAATCCGAATTCGAGATTTTGGTGTTTCTATACGTTTTGAGGTCCTCTGAGTCCGTTTTCACTATTTTTACGATGATATATGTATGTGTGTGTGTATGTATGTGTGTATATGTGTGAGTGAACACGCTAGCGTCTAAACGCTTTGCTCGAATGAGCTGTAAGTTGGTGCGCATGTTGCATGTCACCGTAACACGAACCCTATTGATTTTGGTGAATGTGGCACTTATAGTTTTTTTACAGTGACACAAAGAAAAGTCTTTATCATTATGGCCTATGGGACCAAATTTTAAAAAGTGCGATAACGTCTAAACGCCTGATTCAATTGACCAAAAAAATTACAGACATATTATAGGTCACAGTTTCCCAATTTGTATAGGTATTGGCGAATCTAGCACTTCTACTTTGTTTACAGGGACACAACAAATAATTCTGTATCATTATGGAATATGGTGTGAAATTATTTAAAGTGCGATAGCATCTAAATGCCTTATCCGTTTGAGTGGAAATTTATATACGAGTTATAGGTCATCATCACACAAACTGTATAGATTTTCGTGACTCTAGTACTTAAGAAGTTTTACAGGGACGCAAATAAAAATTGTTCATCATTAAGAACTATAGGCGCAAATTATTTAAAGTGCGATAGCGACTGAACGCCTTATTCAAATGAACTGAAAATGTATATTCTTGTTAACGTCACCGTCACACGAACTTTGTGAACTTTAGAGAATCTAGCATTTATGGTTCTTTTTACAGGGGCAAAATGCAAATTTTTTTATTATTGTGGCATATGGCCTCAAACTTTAAAGTACGATTGCGTCTAAATGCTTTATCCGACGAAGCTGAAAATTTATTTAAATATTATAAGTCACTGTTGCACTAACTAAGCATTTTGGTGAATCTAGCATTTGTAGGTTTTTATTGGGACACAACGAAATATTCCTTATCATTATGATCTACGTGTTCGGTAAAACAGCTTTAAATTAAACGTCGTGTACAATATGGAGAAAAATACTCAAACACACCTTTTCTTTATTTAACAACTCCTCTTACTTTACTTTATTTACAAAACCGTTAATTACTCAGTGTTTGGAAAGTCGAGTGGAGTCACTCCAGATTCTTTTACATAATAATTTTTGCTAGCACTCGAACAATTTTGCTGCCGACTGTATAGCATGCGTATATGATATAAAAATGCAATTTGAAAAATGTTTGATATCTCTTTTTCTTTTTCGTGGAAAACCAACTCCATATAGCGTGTATATTATATAAGCAACTTTCTAGGTTTAAATTTCAAACAAGTTTCTCATTTTTTCTTTAAAAAATTACATGTAGAATATAGCTTTTCGCCCTCATTTTTCAGAAAAATACTGTAGTTTCATCTTCCCATTCCACATAATGTGTTTGCCTTTCATGTTAGAGAAAATATTTATACTGACATCTATTGAATAATTTCTTACGCAAGTAAAATTTGATCTATCTTATATATGTAAGATGTTCATAAATATTAAATTCAATATTTTGAAAATACCGTTCAATTTTATTTCAAAGTCACGCATGTCGTCCCAAGTTAAATTAATATTTTTCTTAAAATTTATGTAGAAAATATCTGATATTTTTTAAACCTAATGTACGTTAAGAATTTATTTTATAAAGCTCACGTATTATATATAAATATACATACATATACAGTCAAAAGTTAATATTAAAATATAAAGTTATTTTTAATAAATATATTAGTTTACAAGACTTTTCATAGAGCGTATTGTATTAGCCAATATATCCATAAAAATAGAAAGTTTTTATACTTTAATACAAAGATTTATAAATATATATATATATATACACACATATACATATATATATATACACTTCCCGCCGCTTATTAAAATCACATTCGTTCTAAGTCAAAGTGATTTTATTAAGCGGCTGATTTTTATATCCGGCGAACGTTCCGTCATTTAAGGAAAAGTTATTACTTCTCTGAATTTGGAAAGAAACCTCAAAAGGTGACGAATAATGGAATGAGTAGAAGTATTAATTAATTTTTGATAGATAATTAATTGTTTCTTCGATATAAATAAAGTAACGCATTCTAAGTTCCCATGCACTTTCGTTTAAGGAAAATCATCATTACTTTACGAAAAGTTCCCGTTGTTCTTATAAATCTAAAATCTTTTCATTTAAACTCATGAATTATAGTAATTTTTAAATAAGAAACTGCCTTTTAATAATTAGAAATTTAAAAAAATATATCATTTTAAATCAAATTTGTAACTTATTACTGTGTTTTCGTTTTGAAGAATACGTTCCTTGAAATTGTTTAATTTGTAACTGTGCTGCAAGTGTAAAATCTTCGACAGTGAACAATAACGGAGGGATTGTTGTGCTTTAATTTCTTTTCTTATATATGTGTATATAATCACAATGTAAATAAAATATTTTTTTTAGTGTGCATAAATGATATTTTTGGGTGCTGAGGAGATATGTTTGAGTTTATTAACCGGCGATGCTGATTTTATTAAGCGGCGGATTTAAAAGGAATTTGTATTGATTTGATTCCGGTCCTGGCAATTTGATCAGATTAAGCGGCTGATTTTATTAACCAGTGAATTTATTAAGCGGCGGTTACTTTATATATATATATATATATATATATATATATATATATTAGGCAGAATACGGTTGACTATTCCAATTGTAGAATCTGCTGAACGAGAGTTATTCTGTCTTGATTTATATGAAATTAAGTTTAAAGAAAATCGTGGGCAGAGCAAAAAAGAGCAAAATCTTTATTTAACTTCAGAATGAAGTATTTTGGGACAAAAATGTTTTATATTATATATTGAAAAATGTTATGTAAGATATAAATGATGGACGTAAACGTAAATGTTATTGCTATGGTTCCTGTTTCCTTAAACTGTTAGAAATTACTTAGAAAGTATTACCAAGATAAAATCTTTTTTAATTGCCTTGTTTAAATTTTCACTAAACCCGTGGTCATGTTTTCCATTTGTTTAGTGTTCTATTCACCTACTGGAAATTACTATTTATCAGAAGCGTTAATGCTATATATATATATATAACTTTTAACAGCTGCACAGACTTCCAAATGTAAAGACACAACAGATTTTTTAATGTTAAATTAAAAAAAAAAAATAGTAGATAAATTAAAGTAATTTAAGCCATATATTTCATATGCATTTACCTTTTGTATAATGCATTTAATGACTTCAACAATTGATTTATAAATATAATTCTTATGACGCGATTTATAATGTAAACACAATCGGTGCTCCACAAAAGTGGTTAATGAGAGGTTCTGCACACGTGCTTCATCTTCGCTAGTTAGTGGGAGAAAAAAAATATTTCGTAAATTTTGATTAAATGTATGTTAATTTATACTTTAAAGAAATGTTTATAGCTATTCATTTAGTCTGTGTTTTGTGTTATAAAATATATGTTTAATTTTTTGTATATATATATATTATAAATAAACAAAATGTCCAAAATCATACGATGGGGCAAGTTGAAACAAAAGTTTGGGGTAGGTTGTAACATGGTAGGGGAGTGGCTTGTGGAAGATGCCTACAGACATAGCTCGAAGTCAACGCCCATTTTTAGGAAACTTTACATTATAGTGCCTTGATTATTTAATCACGAATTAGAGAATATTGCATAAAAACGATGGTAGAAAAAAAAGAAGTAATTTCTCATCAATGATAATGTCCTGAAAAATGGGCGGTTAATTCGAGCTCGGCTAAACCCTCTCCGTGTCAGAAGAATGGGTATAATGCTTAATTTGCAAAATGGGAGCACACATTAAATGCATGAGAGGAACTAAATATCATTTGCTTGAATTAATTTCAACTCTGACTAAGATTGACTTCGAGGTTAATTTTATTTTTAATTTTTTCTTTATTTTACTAAAATCCATTTGATATAATTCATTTTAGTTATTAATTGCTTTTTTATTAAATTAATAAATGATTGATAGCAAAAAAAAAAAAAAAAAAAAAAAAAAAAAAAGAAATATTGTCGTTTTTATTATTAGGGTTGCCTCTGTATCCGTTACAATTTGCCCCACGTGTGTTACTACTAGCCCCCAAATCCGGGGCAAATTGTAACAGGCAAATAATAATAATTAAAAAAAAAAAAATTTTTTGTGATAAAACTAGCAACATTAACGAAAGTTTTTTTTTTTTTTTTTTTTATGGATATGATAGATGATTATGTATACTATTGAAAACAGCAATTAGAAACAGGAAAACTTAAATACATTACACAATATATTTCATTTTCTAAAAACTGTTACAACTTGCCTCACGCTCCCCTACTACTTAAGAGCTTTTCTTACCAGATATGTCTTTATAATGAAAGATAAGAATTCGTTTATACATGCAAATGTGATTTAATACAAGTTTGCATTTACAAAATTTTACAGTTTTAATCTTATCTTTACTATTTGATTGTTACAAAATTACTATCTTAATCATAATCTGTATTTGTATTTATTTTCGAAACAAATATTCTATCTTATCACCGTAAATAAATATTACGTAAAATTTTCGCAATTTATCACACTTGATAACGTAAAGAGATTAACATGAAACATGGTTTTGAGCACATTTACAAGTAAATTAAAGCCGGCTTATATGCAGTCTTTGCTGAATCTACTTTATTTCCTAGTTTCAGAATTAGAAGATGCCTAATTCTGATAAATGACTGCATGTTAAGATAAAAGTCAGGCAAACATATTGCGAGGATATGCGATATCGATTCCTTTAAAATTAAGCATGCATTGAATAAATTGTGAAGAATTAAAACTGTACTTATGTGATTTAAAGTAATCTTTGACAGATTAATTTTCCTATTTCTATACATATTAATTATCATAATTCCTCCAGATAGTTCGTACATATTAATGGAAAATATTTCATATTGAAGAAAAAGATAAAACATTTTTTTTTTCCATTTTTAAGAAAATGCACTTTTTTTCCCCACATTATCTTCTTGGCAATAAGAGCCAAATTTCCTGAAACTAACACTGAAAATGATACTATAGCTAAAAGGTCGTGTTTTGGAATAAAGAAAGTAAAATTTCATTCATGATTTTCCATGAGAGCACTTGAACTGAATAAAATAATGAAAAAAAGTAATTTAACCCAAAAATTGCATCGTAATCGTTATAATGTATTGGGATAAAGAAAATAAAATTATATCCACCGGTTTACTGGGTTTTGGAAGATACTTTCATTGATTTAGATGAAAAATTAAATATGCAAAATTCATTGATCAATTTACAGAGGATTATTTAAAAAAAAAAAAAAAAAAAAAAAAAAAAAAAGTCAGTTTAGTTAACAATATTTGTTATCATACCAGAAAGCAAAACTTGATTAACCGGAATTTATTAATCCGTTAAACAAAGCTTAAATAACACAAAAGAGTTTCTGTTTTTAAAATAACTTATTTTCATTGATATGCGTAATTTTAATAGTTCAGGGTGAAATAATAATAATAAATTGGAAATGTAAATTTTAACTGCGTTAATAATAGATATATGTACACGTTGATAATATTAAGTAATGAAATAAATAACTAAACATGTGGTTGTAAAATTTGAATTAAAGAATTACAATGTCATTTTCAACTTATTGGTGACGTTTGGACTTTAAAACATATAAATATCACGATGTAAAAAACCAAACAATCTGTTTTAAACATCATCTAAGCCAATGTTTAGTAATTTGAATTGGCAAAGGAGAAATATATTTAGTATTACTTGTATAAAAACTGAGCATTACATGGAGTCAGACCGACTATTATATATATGATATACATATTTAAATAAAAATACATGATTTTTAATTCATTTCGGATAGATTGGAGTGAAAAGCTGTTTTTTTTTTTTTTTTTTTAATACCAATATGTGAAAAATACTACATCCGGGAATCGAACCCTGGACTTCCGCTTCACGCGCGGATGCTCTAACTGCTGAGCTTCCCTGGCTGATAACCATCTCGTCATTTCCAACATAATATACGTTAGCAAGGTTACCGAACACGCAGCTATATCAAGTGACAATTGAACATGGTATAACTCCAATAGGTCACGAAAAATTTCTAAAATAATATGATTTTTAACTTTCTTGTTTAATATAGAGCAAATATTTAGTTATTTATATATATAGTTATTTTGACTGCAAGTTCTTTTTCCGGACGTTATATGTAAGGTAAGTATTGTAGTCATGATTTGCGAAATGGATTTTGTATCTCGCATAGCTCCAGAAAGAATAGTCATAGAGTGTAGTAAATTTATATTTGTGATTATCGTGATATCGAATTAGTATACCTTATGGACTAAAATTGCTTAAAGTGCTACAACGCCTAAACGCCTCATCCAAAAGATCTGAAAATTTATATACATTTTTTTATGGTTCACCGTCGCAGAAACTGACAGATTTTGGTGAGTCTAGCACTTATATATTTTTACTGAGACAAAGCGAAATGTTTTACCATTATGAGCTATGGGATAAAATTATTTGTAGGGGAATATCGCTAAATTAAGCAACATACTATATACAGAAAAATACTCAAACACCCTATTATAATATTTTCTTTCGTTTACTTAATGATTTCTCTTACTTTATTTATACAACTATTAATTACTTAATTTTTGGAACGTCAAGTGGAGTCACTCCATATTTTATTTCATGCTCATAATATTTTAACTTGTAAGTTAATTTTTATTAAATTTAAAATCTTTTAAATTTGAATAATTTAACTCAAAAATATGTAATTTTAAGTGAAATGCTTTTAAAATTAACTTACTTTTGTATTATTAAATGTAAATTTGAGTAAAATGTGCATTTACTTTAGAATGGACTTTAAAAAAGCATCTGTCAAAAGGTAACCGAAAAGCTTTCTACATAATTTTAGTCACTTTTGACTTGTGAGATTTATTTAAAGTACTCTAAATCAAAATGAAAAATTCCTAAACAGTAAGTGTAATATATATATATATATATATATATATATATATGATAAAATTTAAATATAAGAGGGAGTAAAACCTGAATTATTAAATAATTAGAACTAGAACAAAGTTTTCTTGTATTTTATATTTGATGTATTATATTTCTTGAATTTTATATTTGATGTAATATAGTTTGTGCTTTATTTCTGAATTTAATTGCTTTTTTTCTATGTATTAATTGAAATTCCTTTGCTGTATGGTCGTGCTTCCATCTGTGAGAAGTTGGGGGCTAGAAACATGTTTTTTGGTTAATACCAGCGTTTCGTCAGAAACTTCTCATATTCCTTTCCCTATATGGGGGAGCTCCCCTGATGAAGGCCCTCATGTGTTTTGGGATTAAATTTTCATCTGATTTTGATTATTTTGTTTACACACACACACACACACACACATATATATATATATATATGTGTGTGTGTGTAAAGAAAGTTCAAGTAAAGAAAAATTATAAATAACTGTACCTTTAACTTTAGGAGATTTAAATTATTCGTTTTAATATATGAAATCATATATTATACTTAATATATAAATTTATATATTAAAAGTAATATAATTTCCTTTGATTTTATGAACTAAAGGGTTTCCCAATAGGGATGGTACATTTTTAAATGGTTAGAAGGACAACACTGTGTATTACTTTTTGACATTTCTTGTGTCATTTGTGTTTAGTATGCTATGCCATTTAATCATGCAAAGATACATGCTTGAGCAAAGTTTTGAAATTATTAAATTGTTTTATCAAAATAAGTGTTCATATGTGAATACTGAGAGGAATTTGAGAAGAATTCATGGGCGACATTATTCAGTTAATTGACTCGATCTTTAGGGATTTTTTTTTTCTTTGGGAATATATGAAGTCACAAGTTTATGCTGATAATCCAATAACAGTTGAGCAATTAAAAAACATCATTGAATTGAACGTGTTATTCGAGAAATAACACAAGATTTATGTGAAAGAGTGATAGAAAATTGGGTTGACCGAATGCGGTATGTACAGAGAAGTCGTGGTGCTTACATGAACGATATTATTTTCATATTTAGTGGCATAATAAAAGATTTAAAAAAAAAAAAAGGCCGTCTCACTGAATACATATATACTTTTTATTGTATCACTCTTAATTGAAAACCCTTTATAACTAATAAATTCAAATGAAGTTATCTAAGTTTATTACAATTAAAAATAATTAAATAAAAATAAAAATAAATGCTTGCTATTAATTAGTATTTTTAAAGAATATATTAAAATAATATATTTTTAAAATTATTTAACTCAAGTTATCCCAAAAGAAAATTACAATACAATACGATTCGATTCGATACAATTTCATATCTTCAGGCAATAATTGAAGCATTTTACTTTTGTTCTTAAATAAGTTTTATAAGAAGATATTTTTTAATCACTTTGATATAGTTATCTAATACAAAATATAACGTAGATTTAAAAAATAATAATATATTTCTATTTATGTTTGAGTTCTATTCAATCTTTCTATATTAAAATATGGATTCATTACATGCTTTAAACTTATATAACTTTGTTAATTAGAAAACACTTCAGTATACATTTGAATAATATTTTCGAATATCTTCTTCATAAAACAACTATCCTTAACATTAAAGTCACGTTATTTATTTAGTTCGATAAGTCAAGAAAATTCTTAGCATATATATTGGATAAATTTACATTTTAGAAATTTGTTATTGTGCTAGGGAATAATAAATGTGTAACATAAAGATTTAATAAAACACATGTATCAGATGCAAATATTTTCAGCAGAATACAAATAAAAGTTTAGAAAACCGTGCAAGATAAAATAATGTTTTTTGAAATGATATATGCAGGCGAACACAATGTATAAAAATTAGATTTCCTAAGAAATCTCAATATTTTATATTTTAATTTTATGCAGAGTATAAAATACTACATGTTTAATGATTTTACACACAAACTGAATTTTAAACTATTTTATTTAAAAAATATTCTAGATTGACAACTAAAACGTTTTATCCGTTAACGTCAATATTTGATACTTTAACGTTTACAAAGCATTTTCTTTAGAAAATTCCAAATCAATTTTAAAAATGAGCATAAGACCTAGCATTAATATGCTAAAAAATAATAATTTCAAATTACTAGAATTTTTTGCCTTGAAACAATTGTATGTTAAATTCCCATTATAATAAATTTAATAAATAAATAAGTTTGCAATAAAAACAATCAATTGCAAAAACTTGCAACAGCTGTTTTAGGACACAATAACAGTACAGACCCTCATCTGGTAAAAATCTAGGCACGAATGAAACATCAAGAGAGCTCGTTTTACTCGAAACTACAGAGAAATTTAAAGTTTCTTCTGTATATGGCTTTCTCTGTTACACTAACTGCTTAATTTTGGAATAATATTGCTCTTTCACTAACAACAAAGGAACAGATAGTTAAAAATCATTTGAAATACTGAAAAAAATATGGACAAATTGTTGCATAAAATTTTTTAAATATTTGGTTTCAATTCAAAACCATTAAACATTAAACAATTAAGATTAAAAACTTTATTATATTCGCTAACATCTATGATGAAAAACTAATCCAAAAAATATACATGATTGCCATGTATAGTAGATTTGACTTTATTCGGTAAGAATGCTTTTTAATGCTATTTATTAGTGCTAAAATTTTACTATTAAATGTATTTTAACTGTACCTCAAATGAGACAAATATGATGTGTTTTTAATTGCTGAATTGTCAGTTCATAATTTTCATTCAGACTTAAATGTTTTCGTGTCTCCTCTATGCGTCTTTGTGTTCCAATACAGCATTTTCAAAATTCTCCCGATTGACTTCAAAGTGGATACAATATGTTCATGAATTATATATGTTCATGAATTATTCGTTCTATATATATTTTTTGTATATTACTTGTGGTTCATATACAGGGCCCACAAAAATATTTTCTATCATCATGGCTCATGAACAGAATTAGTGTGCAACGCGATAGCGGAATCAAAATTCACTTAATTCACTTGCAAATTGGTATATATGTTCAGAAGCAATACAAAATCAGCAGATTTCTTTTGTATATTATTTATAATTCGTTTACAGAGACACAACGAAGTTTTTCTTATCGCTATAGCCTATGACCAAAATTCATGTATACCGTGATAGCAGCCGCAAAATTCACTCGATTGGTTTACAAAGTGGTGCTTTATAGAATTAATTGCATATTTGTTTGGTGTGTTTAATGTTTATGGTGCATTTACAGGGAATGCACCATAATTTCATTTACAAAAGAATTTTGTATCAATGCAGGATATAGTCAGATGTTCATTTATGCATTTTAATGTGGTCACGGTGCATTCAATGTAATGGGACCAACATACATTAATAAAAGTATGTTTTATGTAAAAAAATGAAGATAAAAATAAGAATAAATAAATAAATAAATAAAAAATAGGCTACATAGACTTAATAATTGTCTGAAGGACTACATAAAAGAATGCGAATAAAGATTTAATAATCACCCAAATTATGTCAAATTTCGTACAAATATTGATGAATAACATGTAATAAGTTGTACAGTTTTTTATTTGTATATATATGGACTTTAACGGCCCTCTTCACTTACCGTCGCCGGAAGCTCGAGCCAATATTATTCTATGGGGAAAGTTTCTTTACAAATAACTTATTAACTAATACATATTTTTAAATTCTGTTCTCACTTTCTGAAAATTCCCAATTGTTAAATTGACGAATCTTTTTTAAAAATGTATTTTTTCTAATTTTTAATATTTTATTTTGAAATTGCAAAATGAAAAAATTCATATATTGAAAATTCGTATTTTGCAGCTTCAAAATTAAATACAAAAAAATTAAAAAAATATTTTTTTTTTAAAGGTCCGTCAATTTAACAGCTTTGAATTTTCAAAATGTGAAAACAAAATTTAAATATATGTGTGTGTCAAAACGTGTAAATCCATCAAAAACTGGAGTTAAAAAATTTTCACGAATCCAATACTTTCTTCCTATATATATATATATATATATATATATATATATATATATATATATATATATATATATATACTAGTTAGTTGTAGGGCGACTAAGGCACCCGTTGAAAAATGATCATTTCATTTTATTTATTTCTCAAATAATTTATTTGCTTTTCAAGCCCGTGCGAAATTTTCGCACTTTATTTATGTCTTCGTTACCTTTAAAATTTAGAATTATTATTATTATTTTATAGACGTCATTTTTTCATATGCATGAGCAAATTTAATATTTTATATATATATTTTTTTTAACTTGAAAGCATATTTCATTTTATGCTGGAAAAAAAAAAAAAAAAAAAGCAACAATTAAAAATTTAAATGTCTATTTTAAAGCTATGTCAATTTTTATATTTTAAAAATCTAAACAAAAATTCATTGCAAATAAGGTACCAAATGAAAATCGCGATTTTTCTGAATCCGTCGGATTAAAAAGCTTATGGATCGGACAATTAGAGTTTTTGAAATTAACTAAAGTTGGAAAATTAGGTGGCAACTTGTGGTCACACACAGACAATCTCTTAGCCTTTTTAAGCGTGAAAGAGTCAGTCAGTGATGAGCGTAACTATTGGGTCATAAAGTATGAAGTTGGAAGTTTTATTAAGTATGAAGTTTGACATTAAGTACCTCTGACATTTAAACGGATATTTCGTTTCTTTTTCAAGCACTGTCAATCAGCATCATTGTTCTTCCAAACACACACTTAAATTTGGAATTATTGTTTAAATAACATTTTGCAGAAAAGATTTTGTGAAACCATGGATAAGTGGAAAATTCGTATTATTTCTTATTACGAGTTTCACTGTGGAACCAGTGCTTCGGAGACAGCTCGTAAAGTTAATACTGTGTTTGGTGAAGGTTCAACTAACCATAGTTCAGTGTAATTTTGGTTTGCAAAATTCGGTTTTGGTGACTTCAGCTTTCAAAATGGACTTCGTGGTAGACCCAAATTTAAAGTGAATAACGATGAACTGAAAACTGTTTTGGAAAGTCATATGTCTCAAAGCACATGTGAATTAGAAGCACATTTTGGTGTTTCTATCCCAACTATACAGGATCATTTTTTGTCAAATCAACAAAGTAAAAAAATTCAATAGATGGGTTCCACACGAATTGAATGCACAACAGATGAAAAAGCATTTCGATGCTTGCGTTTATCTTTTTTCACGGAACATAGGCGAACCTTTTCTGCATCGTATTGTTACATGTGACAAAAAATTGATCCTATATGATACCTGTAAGCGTTCAGCACAGTGGTTGGATAAAGATGAAGGCCCGAAACACAATTTTAAACCAAACATCCATAGAAAGAAACTCATGGTGTCTGTTTGGTGAACCAGTCTTGGAGTGATTCAATATAGTTTCATCAAACCTGATGAATCCATCATGGAAGAAGTCTACTGTAACCAGTTGGACCAGATGTTGAAAAATCTTGCAGAAAAATAACCAAGATTAGCGAATAGAGACCGACCAATTCTCTTAAATGACAACGCCCGTTCACACACTGTAAACATAATGCAATCAAAAATATTGCAGCTGGATTTGAAACTATTGATTAGCCTCGGTATTCACCAGACATTGCACCTACAGATTACTATTTGTTTAAACAATTGGATAACTTCTTACAGGGAAAAATATTCACGTCTCAACATACTGTACAAATTGCGTTCCGTGAAATCATTGACTCTCGCTCTCCAGGCTTTTATGCTAAAGGCATAAATCAGTTACCATTAAAATGGCAAAAGTGTGTTAATGAAGCAGGAGCATACTTTGTGTAATCATGGTGTTATTTTGTTTGAAAAAAAAAAAAGCAAATTTTCAATTTCAAACTTTCAATTTCATACTTTATGACCCAATATATATGCTGATAGAAGAAAATAAAAATTGATGGCGGCATCAACGGTATAACTTTCGCTTACGATGAATCTATAGGGTTCATTATTGGTAAATGATAAGTTAATGTACAGATTTTTTTTTATTTTTATTTGACACCTAAAGCTGAGGATATTGAACTTTTTCAAACTGTCTTGTGAATGGGAGGACAGCCTTCCACTAATTATAGTTTGTTTTTGTAAATAATTCAAGGGTTTATTTGTTTAAGCTACACTAATATTTTTTAGCAAGACGAAATATATGAACGATTACTATCCTTATACTATCAAAAGTTAAGAGAGAGAATTTTAAGGAAAAAATTTGTAAAATTATTTAGCTAGTTTTAAATTCTCTTACTATAATTAAAAATAAAATTTAATGAAATTCCATTATTTTTTCAAAATAAATAAATAAATTCAAAACATAACAGTGAATTATAAATGTATATTTTTAATTGTTCGTGCGAAATTTTAATCATTAAGCTTAACTTTTAATCATTAAAAATTGTCTTTACTGTAGCTTTTGATGTGAAAAAAATAGGGAAAACCTTTTTAATTATAGATGCCTAT
This sequence comes from Salticus scenicus, assembly GCA_963930645.1. Lineage (NCBI taxonomy): Eukaryota > Metazoa > Arthropoda > Arachnida > Araneae > Salticidae > Salticus > Salticus scenicus. The sequence continues at coordinate 293,059,740 of OZ005654.1, read as the reverse complement.
ATAATCCATCTTAACAAAATCTAAACTCTAATAACACTTTTTAAATATACTTTTGTGAAAACAATGTAAAATCTTCTACAACGATTTGCATAGAAAATAAATTCAATTAATTACAAAATAAGGGCTTATTTAAAAAATAATTAATGATTGTTATAACTTTCTTAATGTGTATAAAATTATCATTAACAAGGTAAGATCATTAAAGTGGCAAGGCAATTTTCCCCTTTTTATGGCACAAATTGCGTATATTTTTCTTATTAGAATAAAATAATTAAAAGAACATACTGCTATTACCATAATGATAATTACTTGTAAATATTTTTCACAAGATTTTCAATCTTTTTTTATAATTATTATTATTAAAATGATTTACACATTTGAAATGAAAAAATATAATAAAGTTGAGGGTTATAAAAAACAAATTATAATAAAATAATTGTTAACTTTCATAAATGGTCAGATGTGACGTTTTTCATTTCTTCTTACTTTTTCATTATATTTTATTTGATGTGTTTATTTATTTATATAGAATTTACATAAAAAAATGTTTTCAAATATTATTTAATAGATTTTGGTTTTAATAGATTTAATTAAATTTAGTATTTGTGCATTTAAGAAACCAAAATGAAGAATATTGAACCAAAGTACATCTCAAAACATATATGTCAAAGGCTTAAAGATATACAACTAAAAATATTATTAATTTTGATGTTTACGAATAATAATAATAAATAAATAAACATATTTCTGTAATATTTTTTAGGTTATTTTGTGTTTATTTGGAAGTGTTAATACATTTTAGGAGCAACTATAGTAAACACAACAAAAAATTCAAATTTATTGTCCACTTTATGAAATCAAAAGACTCAAAGGTATTATTTTAAAATATTATTATGAATGAGATTTTTAATTAAGTGGCCTAAGATTTCAAATTCAAATTTAATAAGATAAATGTCGTTTCCATTTCTTTCAAACGCCGTTCTTTTTAAATACGAAATTTTTTCCTTTATGCAGATATAAATCTTTCGACCGAAATGATTTTTCTTTTATTATATCCAGTCAAGTGCTTTTCCTTCGTTTCAATGAATTTATATTTTTAAAATCTATTTTCACATTTTCCTCGATGTTCTATTTTTTTCTTCACCAGGTGGATTACATTTTTTCAAAGCTTTTGGCACTTCTCTCTCTCTCTCTCTCTCTCTCTCTCTTTCTTTTATTTTTCTTGACATCTTCATAGCATGTCAGATATTTTTTTAATATGGTGTTGATGACATTTACACCAATTTTCATAATACTTTGCATTCCATTTTTTCTTTATTGCTAAAAGTAGTATTTATTTCTTTAATATTATAGGTTTCAGCTCGATATTATAGAATTGCATTTTTATAGCATTAGTAGATTTTTACAACATTTAACTCGAGAAACTCGATAAATATAAATCAGCAATCTATTGAATTAATTTTTTTTCATTTTTTCATTTATTTATTTATTTATTTTTTTTTTGTATCCAAACTTTTTTCATAGAAAATATAGCCCGCCTTAAAAATAAATTAATAAAAACAAACCGTTCATTATATTTGTCGCATGATTTTATTTGAATTAGAAGAATAATAATATAAAGTTTATTTTGTAAGCTATACCAATTAGTATTACACGTGATAAATTTAATTAATATTTAAACTTGATTTGAAATTTTCTTGAATTTCAGTCTGTGTTTCTAAATAGCCAATTTTTATAATTTATCTCGCTAAGAAATTCATGATGGTTCTACTAAATAACAAATAAATTATATTATAATTTAAATACAGTAAAATAATACGTAACAAAAATTACACAGGCATACAAACCTAATGTTAGCAAAGTTTGATTTGATATTTTTAGCTGATACATACGTTTTTTGTTGTACTGAAACCGAAAATTAAGCCAGTTTTCCTCTATTGCGTATCGAATTTTATCATTATGGGGTGCCTACTGATACATTTTCTTCATTTTCCGTACTTTCTAGTATGTTTCCATGATTAATGTTAAACAATCATGGAAACATACTCTAAAATTTACCATTTAATTATATTGCTGGAAGAGTCGCGAAAGAAATTGTGTCAGTCGGCACCTTATATTGACAAAAATCTATACGTGATAAAGGAAGAACAATCTTTAGTGTTGGTTTCAACACACACACACGCACAAAAAAAAAAAAGAAAAAAAAAAAAAAAAACAGAACTATCAGCTAAAATTATCAAATCAAAGTTTTAGATATAGACCTGAGTTATTGAGTTATTTATTGTATGATTAGTGTATATGTTCGCCACCTGTTCTGTCTGTAGTTGAACAATCCCTCTCGAAATGTCCAATGCAATCTTTGATCTTTCATTTTTGTATGAATAATGTTATAACGAGGAAATATAAATATAAACATAATGGTATGTATAATACGGACAATATAACGGTTTGCATTTTGATTTAGATGTCACTCTGATTACACGGCGTTAGCATACATATATTTAGTGTGCAGTGGCTTTTGCGTAAATAATAATAAAGATCCCATCGCTTTAGAGCATTCCACCCAGATGCCTTAATCTTATTTCCAGATGCATTAAGTTTTGTATGCACTTTGTTTATTATTTATTTTGCAATATTTTATTTGTAAAATGTATACCAATTTGGCCTAATGTGTTCGTGTACAGACAGTTAAGATGCAACGATGAGAGTAAAAAAAAAAAAAAAGATGAACGTAAAATGATTTTGCAGAATGTACGCAACATTAGCATATTTATCTAGATATCACAAATAGCCTGAAAGCTTGCAGAAGGCTTACATGTAATTTGGGAAGGAAAGATTTTAACATAGACAAATTAACACTTTTTGTACATTGTGACAAGAAATAACTTGGACGAAGTTTCAAACGAAATATCTGTAACTACCACTAAAGTTATAAATTTATTTCTTTAAGTAGTGATCCTAGAAAGCGACTAAACAGGTGTAAGTAAGTTAGTTGTGATAACCGTTACGGTTAATAAACGTTCTGCCATACTTGAATTACATAAGCAAGGAAAGAAACAATGTGAAATTGTTCAACTATTGAAAGTGCCTAAGCAGACGGTTTCATACACAATCAAAAGGTTTAAAGAACTCAGACATGATGATGACAGGCCAGGAAGAGGAAGAAAGCGCACAGTTACCACATCAAGAAACCAGAAAGTTATCAAAAACCGAGTTCAACGAAATCCTAGGATTTCAAAGAGAAAGGTTGCTAGAGGGATGAAGATCAACAGAGAAACCGCCCGTTTGATGGCAAGAGTAGAGATTGGTCTTCGCCCTTACAAAATGAAAGAGGCTCAAAAGCTAACAACAGAGAACAAACGCACAAGACTTCAAAGGTGAAAAGAACTGTTAAAGCGGGCCGCAGGTGATCGATGGCAAACATTTGTCTTCACAGATGAGAAACTGTTCTCGATTGAACAAGCTCAAAATAGCCATAATGATAGAGTTTGGTCAGCAGAAGCACCTGGACCTTCTTGCATTGTTGAACGGCGTCAACGATCCCAATCTGCTATGGTTTGGGGTGGGATTTGTGCTAGTGGGAAAGCACCACTTGTTTTTGTTGATCAATGGATAAAGATTAATCAACAAACATATCGCAAACACATTTTGGAAGATGTTGTTTTACCTTGGTCCCAAAAGTTCTTTGGAAAAAAAAGATGGACTTTAGAACAGGATTCCGCACCAGCACACAGAACTAAACGCACTCAAGATTGGTGCAAGACAAATTTTCCTTCATTGGAGCTCAAGAATGGCCACCGTATTCCCCAGATTTGAACCCAATGGATTATTCTGCTTGGTCCATCTTGGAGACAAGGGTATGTGCTAAACCTCATAAAATTTTGCTATCCCTAAAGAAATCCTTATGCAAGGAATGGGATAAAATATCAGTAAGCGAGTTGCGGCCCATAGCCGAAAATTTTGTGACACGTTTAAAGCTCTGTATTAAGGCTTGAGGTAGCCACTTTGAAAATTTGTAAATATATTAGACAAAATAATGTATTCATATTTATTTTGAAGTTTGATCATAATATTTTCATTAGCATTAAAGTTGTAATGTATCATGTGTGTCCAAGTTATTTCTTGTCATCCTGTAGATTATTTCTTCAAGCAACAGATAAAAAATCCAAAAATATTTATTGAGAACATGGAATGGCACACTCAGTAATGGTCAGTGTCACTGGACGAATAATCCTGTTGAAGAATGTAGGTCTAGGAATGTACATTTTCGCGGTAGTAAACAGCCGAAAATTTACATGTTAGTAAGACCACTAAAACTTTAATTAAGAAAGTGATACACTGTAAATGCTAGTGTCTGAAATGGCATGTTGAATTTTAAGATGCAAAAAAACGTCTTTTTTATTTCAGACACTTAAAGTATTTTAAAACACACTTGTAGTATCTGAAATTCTGGCATCACTAATCGCTTAGTTTTGTATTAAACAGTCATTATTGACCACAATAAATATTTTTCACTAATTAAGAGAAAGACGTTGGTCGCCTGTGATCCTGTTTTTCTTTTAAAATAGGTTTTTGAATCTCTTTGAGTATAAACAAAATATTAACAATTTTACACAAAAATTTACCACTTTGGAGGCTTGATTTCGAACAGGAGACTTATGGATGAACACTTTCTGTATCAATCCATCATGAAACACTGATGCTAATCTTTGTAAAATAATATATATATATATATATATATATATATATATATATAGTATCTGCGAAGCAAATAGCAGTTACATATTTTAATGATACACTAGCGAGCTTCGCCCGCTAGCGGGTCAGTATTTTCAAATGAATCACTAACAATAACTTTTAGTCTTAAGAAAAGAAATTGAAAGAAAAAAATCATTTATGATTGGGTAAAAAGTCGGCCCAGGTCCCCACTGCCTTCGGCAGCGCAGTCCCGTGCGTGCTGCGCGCGCACAATTTAAGGGATACACGCGCTGCGCGCGCGTATTCCTTCCCTGACCCTTCGTGCCTGAAACAAAAAATCCGATCGGGTAAAAACACCCACCGGGTCCCCACTGCCTCCGGCAGCGCAGACCCATGCGCGCTGCTCGCGCACGTGTGACGGTATACGTGCGCTGCGCGCACATATTCCTTCTCAAGTCAAAATTTTATTCTTAAGAAAATTTAAAAAACATTTCTCATCGGTTACAAGTTCGGACCGGGTCCCCACTGCCTTCGGCAGCGCTGTCCCGTGCGTTCTGCGCGCGCACAAGTTAGGGGATACGCGCGCGGTGCACGCCTATTTCTTCCCCCACCCTTTCATGCCCTCTTAATTCACCTACGTATACCAATTTTGAACGATCTAACTCATTTGGCTGAGATGCAAAAGAAAACGTAATCAGGACACCTCAAAACGTGTAAATCTGGTGAAAATTTTCGATGATGTAGTAAACTTTCGAATGATGTATTAAAAAAAAATTAATTTTAATTAGAAAATGAAATATTGAAATTTGAAAATATTACAGCGCCACCTGGCGTTAGAAATTTCTGTATTCCACTGTTCGATTCCAATTCAAAAAAGCTTTCTAATGATGTATTACTTATGAAATTATTTTAATTAGTAGCTGAGATAAAACAGCACGTATTTACGTGAGTTTCGGAAGAAACCACGGAAAACTCTGAACGGTTAGGGCGATGCGAGTCCTAGCCCGTATTTAGGTGTTTCGGATGAAACCACGGAACACTCCGACAGGTTATCGCCACCTGGGATCGAACCCGGAACCTCCCACTTTTGGATTAGAGAAGATTAGACATCAGTCTGTTGTTATCTACGGCAAAAATAGTTTTTCTTGTTAGCCAAATAAAAATTTAAAACTCAATTTAATTAATAAAAAAAAAAGATGTGATGAGTTTTAATAGCTGAAAAAAAAGATTACTTTTCCCTGTTAGTTATTTTTACTTATATATGTTTACTTTTTTTTTTTTTAACCCAATGACTTATTTGCGTACTGGGTTGAGCTTAAAAATTGTAATTAAGCGACTGCCATATTAAAAATTTAGAAAAAATCCGATCACAGCGCCACCTTTTGAGCGATTGATCAATCTTATTCTGATAAAATCGAAACTTTTATTTAAATCTGATATTTTAGAAAGAAAAAAAAAAAAAAACAGCCCGTATTTACGTGAGTTTCGTAAGAAACCACGGAAAACTCCGAACGGTTCTTATTCTGATAAAATCGAAACTTTTATTTAAATCTGATATTTTAGAAAAAAAAAAAAAACAGCACGTATTTACGTGAGTTTCGGAAGAAACCACGGAAAACTCCAAACGGTTAGGGCGATGAGCGCGACCTGGGATCGAACCGGCAGCACAGTCCCGTGCACTCTGCGCACGCACAAGTTAAGGGATACGCGCGCGGTGCACGCCTATTTCATCTCCACCCTTTCAGGCCTTCTTAATTAACCTACGTATACCAATTTTGAACGATCTAACTCATTTGGCTGAGATGCAAAAGAAAACGAAATCAGGACACCTCAAAACGTGTAAATCTGGTGAAATTTTTCGATGATGTAGTAAACTTTCGAATAATGTATTAAAAAAATTTAATTTTAATTAGAAAATGAAATATTGAAATTTGAAAATATTACAGCGCCATCTGGCGTTAGAAATTTCTATATTCCACTGTTCGATTCCAATTCAAAAAAGCTTTCTAATGATGTATTACTTATGAAATTATTTTAATTAGTAGCTGAGATAAAACAGCACGTATTTACGTGAGTTTCGGAAGAAACCACGGAAAACTCTGAACGGTTAGGGCGATGAGAGTCCTAGCCCGTATTTACGTGTGTTTCGGATGAAACCACGGAACACTCCGACAGGTTATCGCCACCTGGGATCGAACCCGGAACCTCCCACTATTGGATTAGAGAAGATTAGACATCAGTCTGTTGTTATCTACGGCAAAAATAGTTTTTCTTGTTAGCCAAATAAAAATTTAAAACTCAATTTAATTAATAAAAAAAAAGATGTGATGAGTTTTAATAGCTGAAAAAAAAGATTACTTTTCCCTGTTAGTTATTTTTACTTATATATGTTTACTTTTTTTTTTTTTTTAACCCAATGACTTATTTGCGTACTGGGTTGAGCTTAAAAATTGTAATTAAGCGACTGCCATATTAAAAATTTAGAAAAAATCCGATCACAGCGCCACCTTTTGAGCGATTGATCAATCTTATTCTGATAAAATCGAAACTTTTATTTAAATCTGATATTTTAGAAAGAAAAAAAAAAAAAAACAGCCCGTATTTACGTGAGTTTCGTAAGAAACCACGGAAAACTCCGAACGGTTCTTATTCTGATAAAATCGAAACTTTTATTTAAATCCGATATTTTAGAAAAAAAAAAAAAAAAAAACAGCACGTATTTACGTGAGTTTCGGAAGAAACCACGGAAAACTCCAAACGGTTAGGGCGATGAGCGCGACCTGGGATCGAACCGGCAGCACAGTCCCGTGCACTCTGCGCACGCACAAGTTAAGGGATACGCGCGCGGTGCACGCCTATTTCATCTCCACCCTTTCAGGCCTTCTTAATTAACCTACGTATACCAATTTTGAACGATCTAACTCATTTGGCTGAGATGCAAAAGAAAACGTAATCAGGACACCTCAAAACGTGTAAATCTGGTGAAATTTTTCGATGATGTAGTAAACTTTCGAATGATGTATTAAAAAAATTTAATTTTAATCAGAAAATGAAATATTGAAATTTGAAAATATTACAGCGCCATCTGGCGTTAGAAATTTCTATATTCCACTGTTCGATTCCAATTCAAAAAAGCTTTCTAATGATGTATTACTTATGAAATTATTTTAATTAGTAGCTGAGATAAAACAGCACGTATTTACGTGAGTTTCGGAAGAAACCACGAAAAACTCTGAACGGTTAGGGCGATGAGAGTCCTAGCCCGTATTTACGTGTGTTTCAGAAGAAACCACGGAACACTCCGACAGGTTATCGCCACCTGGGATCGAACCCGGAACCTCCCACTATTGGATTAGAGAAGATTAGACATCAGTCTGTTGTTATCTACGGCAAAAATAGTTTTTCTTGTTAGCCAAATAAAAATTTTAAACCCAATTTAATTATTAAAAAAAAGATGTGATGAGTTTTAATAGCTGAAAAAAAAAGATTACTTTTCCCTGTTAGTTATTTTTACTTATATATGTTTACTTTTTTTTTTTTTTAACGCAATGACTTATTTGCGTACTGGGTTGAGCTTAAAAATTGTAATTAAGCGACTGCCATATTAAAAATTTAGAAAAAATCCGATCACAGCGCCACCTTTTGAGCGATTGATCAATCTTATTCTGATAAAATCGAAACTTTTATTTAAATCTGATATTTTAGAAAGAAAAAAAAAAAAAAAACAGCCCGTATTTACGTGAGTTTCGTAAGAAACCACGGAAAACTTCGAACGGTTCTTATTCTGATAAAATCGAAACTTTTATTTAAATCTGATATTTTAGAAAAAAAAAAAAAAAAAAAAAAAAAAAACAGCACGTATTTACGTGAGTTTCGGAAGAAACCACGGAAAACTCCAAACGGTTAGGGCGATGAGCGCGACCTGGGATCGAACCGGCAGCGCAGTCCCGTGCACTCTGCGCACGCACAAGTTAAGGGATACGCGCGCGGTGCACGCCTATTTCTTCTCCACCCTTTCAGGCCTTCTTAAATAACCTACGTATACCAATTTTGAACGATCTAACTCATTTGGCTGAGATGCAAAAAAAACGTAATCAGGACACCTCAAAACGTGTAAATCTGGTGAAAACTTTCGATAATTTAAAAGAACTTTAAAATATCTTTCGAATGATGTATTAAATTTTTTTTTTATCATAATTAGAAATTGAAATATTGAAATTTGAAAATATTACAGCGCCATAAAAGAAAATTGATTTAGGACACCTCAAAACGTATAAATCTGGTGAAAATTTTCGATAATTTAAAAGAACTTTAAAATATCTTTCGAATGATGTATTAAAAATAATTTAATCTAATCATAATTAGAAATTGAAATATTGAAATTTGAAAATATTACAGCGCCATCTGGCGGTACAAATTTCTGTATTCCACTGTTCGATTCCAATTCAAAAAAGCTTTCCAATGATGTATTACTTATGAAATTATTTTAATTAGTAGCTGAGATACAAAAGAAAACGAATTCAGGAGACCTCAAAACGTGTAAATCTGTTGAAAACATTGAATAATATAAAAGAACTTTAAAATATCTTTCGAATGATGTATAAAAAATAAATTAATCGTAATAAAAAATTGAAATACGCGTATTAGAATATTGCAATTTTTAATCGCAGTACCAAACACACGTGACCTCGTAAATACCAGATGTTTATCGCTGTTTTTTTTTTCCCGCTTCCGTCGATTTCAAAATTGCAATTTTTAATCGCAGTACCTCATTAAATACACGTGACCTCATTAAATACATGGTTCACTTTCCCTCTTTCGACACATAAAATGTGAGGCGTGTAAAGATAAAATTTAATTTGCAATTAAAATGTAAATCTTTTGTTTATTGACCAAAATCGATGAAATTTTAACTGCAAGTTTGTTTTGTGGTGTTAAGATTGTATACTAAGTAAAATGTGTAAAATTTGAAAAATTGAAGAAAATAGAAAATTGCAATTTTTAATCGCAGTACGAAACACGTGACCTCATTAAATACCAGATGTGTTTCTTTCCGTTGAAGACTGCTGTAGACTATCGTCTGCAAAGCTAAGATTCTTGTGATTCGTTGCCAATATTTTTTTTATAGTTTAGTTAATTTAAAAAAATCTAATTGTCCGATCGACAAGCCGTTTAAACCATCGGATTAAGAAAAAAAAGCCCTTTCCAATGGTATCTTGTTTGTAACAATACGACTGATATTTCTAATTTATTTTCCACTTTTTCCGTAAAAATGTCGCTTTTTAAGCATTTAATCATGAATTCTGGGTCATTTTTCGGTAGACAATGGTCGACATTTTAATTAATATCTCCGCTAATTAGGGTTGCATCGTTTAGCAAATTAGATAACCCAGATCTGCGATAAATTCTCTGTCCGACGGTACCTGTTCGAAGTCCGTGCGACCGTTAGCGGCGGAGTTTTTGCTGTTTCAAGCCGTTTCTCACAGACAGACAGACAGACAGACACACGCGTACAGATTTTAATAATATAAGGAGATTTTGAAATAAAATTACCGCTAGTTATATTTCTTAATATACTTTAGTATGTTCAGTTTTATGTGTAAAAGCTTTGGATTTTTTTTTTTTTTTTTTTTTTTTTTGTAAAATATATAACAAATATTTGAAAATAGCAGCCTATGGTATTTAGAAAATATTTTTTTCTTTTTTCTTTTCTTTATTTTTTAACTGATATTAAAAAGAAAACAAACTATGCACATGTAAACTAGTAAATTTGTTGCTTTGTATTAACATGTAGGCAATTACGCGCTAGAGAAGAGTTTTTAAGTGTTTCTTAAAATGGATTCCATATGCTAAATTCGCTGAGTAATACAAGTGTCTGAAATTCTGAGTGTCTGAACTGTAAAATGCTTTAATTTCTGAGTGTCTTGATTTTAAAATTTCTTTTACATGCTTTTACATGACGTATGGAATTAAGAACAGTTAACAATTTAACATTAAAGTCTTGAGATTATAAGCATAATTATAAAAGTATCACATTGTTAAATACGATTATATAATTAAAAAAGTACTTTTTTGATATTCTTGTATTGAATTGTAATTAATTTTGCAGCTCACTTGCTTTTATTATAAATGACTACCCAGACATTTATATTTATTTTGTAACTTTATATTAAAATCACCCAGTGCGTAAAGAATGACCTAAAGTTCTCCAAATAACAAAAAAAAAAAAAAAAAAAAAAAAAAAAATATATTCTTTGAATAATCATGCTTATATTTTAAAAAAAGTTATCATTATTACTTTAAATCGTGTTTTTCTTTAATTTTTCTCTAAGTCTTAATTAATAATTCTCTAGTAATTTTAAATATATCTTTCTTTAATTTCTTTAACTCTTCTTTTTCTTTAATTTTACTTTTTCTCTTTCTATATATATGTTTATTGTGAAACTATTTGTGAATATGGTAGGAGTGTAAATTCATTCCACTGTGAAATGCAGGAAATTTTACATGTATTAAAATTTTGTATTAACAATGTTTATGTACATAGTTTACGTTTTTAAAAATACTTAAAAAAAAACAAAAATAGCTGAAATATCCAATGTATTTTTTTAATTTTCACATTTTAATCATGGTGTACTTTTTTTTTGTATTTAAGTTCCTTCTCATCACTTCAGGAAATTAAAATAATCTAAATATCATTTACACATTCAAAATCCAATAAAAATGAGTATTAGTCATAAATATAACTTTAATTAAGAATTTTATTTTAATAAGCATGCTTAGAACTAGATTTTTTTTAATAAACTTCTTAACTTAAAAAAGAAAGAATAGAAAAGAAAAAAACTTTATTTGTTTTATAAAAAAAGCAATATGTTCGACACTATAGCTAAATGCAAATACAGTTAGAAAAAAAAATCTGCACCATTTATTGTTCTTTTATAAAGAACCAATATGTATATATATATATATATATATATATATATATATATATATAATTTATTAATGTGTATTTAACAGAAACAAATGTATGCAAAGACCTAATTTTTTACAGCTTACTTTTAATATAGCTTGCAGAATATTTTTAAAGCATTTAATATTTATATAGCTTTATTTTAATGTGCGTATATGATGCATTCAAATTTAGTTGATAAAGTTTAATTAATGTTATAAATGATTTTTTCTGTTATAATGAATCTCTCTTTCTCTCTCTTTATATATATACCAGAAAAACAAAATAGAAAGAAAAATGCACGATCACAAGTATGAGAAAATAACAGTAAAAAAATTAGATAGCAATCTACAATTATTTACATGTATCACAGACATTAGGTTTCAGGGGTGGAAGATTTGAATTTTCTTTTGAATGTGGTTATCAAAAGAATATGGTTATCAGCCAAATTTTACCTCTAAGTATTGTACGTCTACAACGACAAAATAACTGCTTTAGCATTGAATTGAATCGGGAAATATGAATTAATGACACATGTTTGGAAATTGAACAAGCTAACATATGAGCAAAAAATGTCTTACGCGAATAGAAGTGCATAGTTAATTAGAATAAATTAAATGTATCGAAGTAGGGAATATTAGAAACCAGTAGGCCGTAAGATGAATGTATAGTTTAAAATAATTTAATTATTATTCTTTTTTCTCTTAACTATACGAGTTTCAATAATATTCTCTATTGGTTTAATCCGAATCTAAATAGATAAATAGAAATAAAAACTATACTTCTGTGGTTAGCAAAAAATTTCCTGCAGTATATTTTAATGTATTAATTTTTTTGGAAAGCTATCTTAAAACTTAAAATATCATCAGGCTGATATACACTAAAATGTTATCATCATAGATGTTTATAAAAGCAATCTCTTACATCAGATTTTGTGTATCTATATACAATAGAGCCTAAAATATATCCTTTTAATAAATTGAGAAAAAAATGCAGCTTACATACAAACATCCAAGTGCCCAGCTTCGATAGCACAGCAATTTTATTTTCTGGAAGAGAGCATTAATTATTTTTATGCAACAAATTTTTGACATGGCCTATATTTTCTAAATTTATATAATTTTTAAAAGTTGAAATTCGTTAATTCATTTCAAATCATAGACACCTGATAAAGCATATGAAAATCAGACACGAACAAATAATAGTGAATCTGTAACTGATGAACATTAACACAAAATTATCAGGAAATTTAATAGACAGAGTTGCGCACAGCAAGTGAAAGAGAAATCATTAACATCTAAGGAACAGCAGTAAAGAATAAGAAAAATGTCAAATGGCATAATTATAATATTTCCAAAATGTTTCACAAATGCATTAGAAATCTTAACCCATACATTTGTTGATGTACAATGTACTTGATGATTTAACAATTTGATTCAGTTGAGATTTTAATTTTCTCACACAAGTACTGATTCGATTCTTATAATCTATGTTCTTAATTCCTAGCACACAAATTTTGCAATTTGATGCGGTTACTTTTTTTTTTTATGTCAAATCTAAACTTGTCAAAAGCAAAAGTCATATTTTAATAAAGCAAAAATTTATGCATGATTAATGTGAAAAATATAAAGAAAATCCATTTTAGACTTACACACAAACAATCGCTACAGATCTCCCAAGTGGTGCAATGCATGCACAATAGCAGAAATATTAAGGGCCGTTTTTCATCGGGCAGCAACATGATTTAGTTAATTTTTACTTTCCACATTTGCGTAATTTTTACTTTCCACATTTACACCTGGACATTTGTGTAAATAAATAAATAGCAAATTTTAAAAAAATCAATAAATATAGAAAATATGAACCATGGAAAAAATTTCTTGCATAAAAACAACAAATTCATGTATTCATTGACAAAAATTGAAATTCACTGAAACACTTGGGTGAGTTTCTTCTCATCCGCAATACACGTCAGTCGATTTGCACCAAACAGGATCAGCGTAGAATTTCATAAAATGTTATTTTATGTGTCGAAATCGGTACATTTATACGCTACAGAATATGGAATATAGCAGTCTCGTAAATGGGGAAAATTGTAATAGAACAGCGCCAAATTTCATTCAATATGCATCCAAATTAAACCACCATCTATTTTCCATATTAAAATTACGCATATAAAATTTAGTACATTTATATCTTAAAGAAGCTAAAATATGGCTTTTCCATGTATGAATAAAACTGTTAATGCCAACATCCCCAACTGGGTGATATATGCCGTAACATAATTTGCACCAATATAATTAGGATAAACCAAATATAATACTTGTAAAATTGTGTACATTTTTTCGTGAGAGCAACTTCAGTATTCTCTGACACAATGACACACAGATATGAGTATTTACAGTAATTATTTTTTTACTGTGTGTGTGCGAAACATAGAAATTTTTTTATTATATTGTTTGAAGGCTAGGTATATTGGGTAACTTTTGCCAAAGTCTATTTGAATGCAGTAAAAAATAAAGAAATTGTCGGAAAAAGAACGTGCTGGATTTTAAGTATTTTCAGAGTTAAAAGATCATTAGGGGTTTTTCATATGCCGTGTAAATAATTTGAAGATTCAATTATTTCAACCACGTTGCAAAAGTTCTTTTTGCAACCTCTGATATGCTTGTAACTTTAACTTATTTTTATTTATTTACTAAAATATTTGAGCTCATACCCGATATTTTTATCGTATACGCATTCGCTGGGGGCATAAATTATGCTTTTAATCTTTAGATCCTTTTTCTTGTTTGAAAAATCATGATATTTTTCGGGTATTATTCACATATTTGAAAAAAGAAAAAAAAGCATTTTACGCGCAAGCATAATCAGATTAATGTAAGCAGAAAATTCGTGGAATATATTTAGTAAAGTGTTGAAAAAGAAATAATATATTTATGTATTTGCATGTAATCAACATGATATTGATAAATCAGTATTACATTTTCTTTTTTTAATGTTTATATATATATATATATATATATATATATATAAAACTATGTTTGTTAAATTTTCAGCAGAATAAAATCAATACTTTGAACATGGTGTAGCGATATATCATACTTTAAAATATGATCATGCCATAAAATTTGTTTTCTAGAAACAAGATATTATTTTTTCTCCCGAAAATCAATTTTTCTTTTATTCTATCCTTTTCTCATATCTTTTCATGTGTGATTTGAAAGAGTGAAACATGGTAGTATTAAAAAAAAGTAAAAGTAAAATTATTTTGAAGAAAAATTCTTCAAACCTATATAAAATATATGAGAATTATTTACGTTAAAAGAAAAGTAACTAATATGTATTTTTCACAAAAGAAGAGATATCTTAGTTAATATTTAAAATAGATTGAATGATGAAACTTTGTTTCAAAAGATTGAGATTTTGGACAGTTAATTTTCAGGTATAAAGCTTAAAATTTATTTTCTTCAATTTTTAGAGTTAAATATTTTGATTAAAAATTACATCAATTATAATTTTTAAAAAATAAAAAAATCTATGAAATAATAAAAATCTATGAAATAATAAAAATCTACTAAATAATAAAAATTCTTTAAGGTGACATGAAAGTATCCAATAACTTATATCATTAATTGTCAGTATAAATTACATACATTGTTTAAATTAAGCCTGTAATGAATATTTAAATAAAGGATTAAACTGCATTATGTTCGTAAAAATATATATTAATACGTCGGCCATACACAATACATTATTAAATAAAAGCCAAAATCTTTATTTAACTTCAGAATGGATTATTTCGGGACAAAAATGTTTTATATTATACACTCTATATATATTAAAAAAAAAAAAAAAAAAAAAAAAACTGGCGCACCAAGAAGTGGGG
Source organism: Salticus scenicus (assembly GCA_963930645.1). Classification (NCBI taxonomy): domain Eukaryota; kingdom Metazoa; phylum Arthropoda; class Arachnida; order Araneae; family Salticidae; genus Salticus; species Salticus scenicus. The sequence continues at coordinate 293,044,207 of OZ005654.1, read as the reverse complement.
ACAAAAATTGTAGATTTGATGAACATGTGAAGAAAAAACAATTGATTACTGTTTCAGAAAATTTGAATTATTTAATCAAGAGAAAAGGCATCACAAAGTAAACAAGTCAATAACGCGTTGGTCCATTTCTGGCCCTTATGTACGTAATTATTCTGCTTAGTATTAATTCATAGAGTTGACAGATGTGCTCCTGTGAAGTATCGTGCCAAGTTCTATCCAATTGCTGCGTTAGATGAGCAAAATTCCGAGCTAGTTGTAGGACCCTTTTTATGATGCTCCAAATGTCCTCAGTGGAAGAGAGATTCGGGGACTGGGCTCAAGCCCATTTCACTGAGCCGCCTATTAAGGTTCTTTGAAGACACTGAAGAACCAGTTGCACGTAGGATCGACGATAATGATGAATTGGAGCTTGATTTCATCAAAACCTGCATGTATGTCAATTTGTGTCCAGTTTGCGTATTACTCCTTCTTGGTGCGTCGTTTTTTTTTTTTTTTTTTTTGTTGTTGTTGTTGTTTGTTTGTTATAGAGTATATATATTTGCCAAAATGTTATGTAAGTCATAAATGATGGATGAAAACATAAATGTTATTGCTATGGTCCCTGTTTCCTTAAATTGTTGAAAATTACTTTTAAAGTATTACCGAGATAAAATCTTCTTTATTTGCCTTGTTTAAAGTTTCACTGAACCCGTGGTCATGTTTTCCCTTTGTTTAGCGTTCTATTCACCTATTGGAAATTACAATTCATCAGAAGCGGTAATTATATATTTGTGGGACGCATTTCTTCTACCAGTCAACAGATGGCGCTGCCTCCAATGCCCATCTTTCAACGAGATGACGAACGGAAGTCAGTTGGAATCTGTCTACCATGGAAAGCTGTTGAGACCGTCAGCGCGAAGACTGATGTGGTCATTTTCTTCTATTTAGAGCTTTAAATGTTCCGAGTAGTTGTGTAGAGCCATGGAGGGCTCATTACGTTAATATCACTGTTTGATAGCACGCGTAGGTGCATAAATGTTGCTTATGATAGTTATTATGATGAAGTGAACTTCTTAGTTCTATGTGTTAAGTCTCGAAACCAGCATTTGGTTAATAATGGAGATTCTGCTGTTATAATATTATTTATGTGTAATTTGTGTTTTGTGTGTCTTCAAATAAATGTGTTGTTATCTAAGTCGCATCTCATCACTGTTCCACCTCTAGACGCCCAGCCAAGATTCTACAGGTGGGGACTCTGCCGCGATGTTAAGAACACCAACAAGTTATAAACAGTAACTTTTATATATTTATCATTATGTTAAGTAATAAACAATAATGAGTAATGCATAAAATGAAGCATGAAGTATTTAGTACAATTTCGAATTATAGAAATTCATGAAGAAATATTTTTAAGAATAAGTTCTGGTTTCATTTTGCATGTTTAAGATAAATAAAAATATCACTGAGAAGAATGAATAGAAGAAGTAATAATTATGATTTAAAAATATTATTTTGAATAATCTTTTATAATTTTGCTTATTATTGTTTGATTGAGATGACAACATTATTTTAAAACGAAAGTGAAAACAATAATTAAATAAAGAATAATAATTGTGATATTATATGAAATAAGTGTAATAATTGAGAAATATATAAGTTGTTCTAAATATTCTGTTGACTAATATAAATTGTTCTGAATGTGCTTATTTAAAAATCATGATAATTTTAATTTGAGAACAAAAACCATAGAATCACTTTTAAGAAAATGCTCTCATATTGTTTTGATTCTATTTAATTATGTATCAATTTGGTAGAAATATTGAAATATTTTTGGGTATAAGTAATTATTTGGAGCTATAATGAAACAAAACGTATTACAAGGCATTAGAAAGACAGATTTAATAATAATACCTGAAGAATTATGCCTAACTGTTCCGGCAGAAGCTAAGGTATTTGAAATCAAACTTTAATTGAGAGTTCTGATATTTATAAAAATGATTTAGAATTTGTTAGAGGTGTTGTTAAAATGTTAGTAGAAGAGCAAAAGTTGAAATCTTTAGAAGAACAAACCAAAATAGAGATAGAAAGAATTAAATTATCCCAGTCAGAAAAAGAAATAGAGCTTCAGAATTTAAAATTACAAGCTGCAGCAAATAATTCTAGTAAAAATGCTGAGCAACCAAATTCGGAAAATACCTGACAGTCATTAGAAAATTTAATTAGAAGCATAAGAACCCTAACCATTTCAGTGCCTGAGAAACCGGAAGCTTTGCACTTATTTTTTCAATCCCTTGAAAAAGTATTCATGTCTAAAAATGTACCGTCTAAATTTAAATCGGAAATATTGATTAATTTATTGGGAGATAAATGTAATCAGGTTCTTGCGTACGTAACCACCGATGAAATTAACGACTATGAAAAAGTTAAGGAATTAATTTTAAGACAATTTCCACCAACGCCGCGTGAATGTTTAAGTAATTTTAAAAATGCGCTGCGGAATCCGTCAGAATCCCATGTTCAGTTTGCTTCCGGTCTAAGCGCTTCTTTTCATTACTACTGTAGATTCAGAGGAGTTAACGATGTTAAACAATTCTGTGATCTTATAGTTTCTGATAAGTTATATGAAACGTTGGATTCTAGAACTAAGGAACATATCAGCGTTCGAGAAGGTCAGAACTGGTTTAAACCCAATGAATTAGGTCGAGAGTGCGATTTATTCTACTCTTCTAGAGGGAAATCGTTAATTGAAACTAATAATACGCGAAACGAAAGTTCAGAGAATAAGCGGTTTGTAAACAGAACTCCTTTTAGAAAGGCACAAACACAGTATAATCATAAAGATCCCATAATACGAAATTCGGTGCCTAACCAAACTCACGAAAAACATGAAAGAATGTGTTACATTTGTGGGGCGAAAGGGAAAACATTTCATTTCGCTAGAGTCTGTCCTCAACGTGTTGCAAGAAAAAAAAATTCCGTAAAAATCTTCCAACGAATTCAGTAGTTCAATCCGAAACAAGTCCGATTGACCTAATTGTTAATGAGCTTGAATATGTTGATCTTTTGGTGGATGATGTTCCACTTAAAGGGTTAAAAGATACAGGGTCTTCAACTTTAGTTGTAAATAAAAACATCATTCCACACACTAAAAATGTTATTTCTAAAACGACACTACTTAGCTGCTTTAATGAAAAGAAAGATGCAAATCTAGCAGAATTTAAAATATCCTTGCCTAATCGTGATTCAGTAAATATAATCGGTGCATTATGCAACAATTTGTCATGTGACGTAATTCCGCCTGGTAATATCTTTCATATTCTGAAACAACAAAATAAAAAGGAGACAGATGTTTCCAATTCGGAAGACGAAGGGGGGAAAGATTGTTTTCCAGTTTCGGGGGAAAGCGATCTCGATGAAGCAAATGAGTGTTCTTTTTCTTTATTTCATCGAAGGGAAAATGAAATAGATTCTTTTTTTTTTTCAAATATGTGCAACTTTTCAGAAGAAACAAAATTCGATGTCAGTCACATTTTAGATAAGTCGTTAAAAGATAGATTAAGGGTGTTGATAAAAAAATTATAAGCCAGTGAAAACAAAAAGCAATGATTTAAAAATGTCGATCGTTTTATCTGATGATACACCGGTATGTTTACGTTCTCTCAGGTTGTCATTTGTAGAGAAATTAGAAGTCGATAAACAGATTGACCAGTGGTTGAAAGATGGTATAATTAGAGAAAGTACGTCAAATTACGCTTCGCCAATAGTGGCGTGTAGGAAGAAAGATGGAGGAATAATGTTATGCTGTGATTATCGTATTTTAAATAGGAAAATTATTAAAGATAAATACCCGTTGCCAAATATTGAGGATTTATTTGATAGGTTAGGCGAGAGTAAAGTCTTTTCGACACTAGATTTAAAGAATGCATTTTACAAGTTGATGAAGAGGAAAAGAGTAGAAAATATACAGCTTTTGGGACCGATAATGACTAGTATGAGTTTCTAAAAGTCCCCTATGGAATATGTAATAGTCCCTTAGTATTTCAGAGATATGTAAATTATGTGTTTAAAGATTTATTAAAAGATGGTACTGTAATTATTTATTTAGACAATATAATTATTCCATCTAAAGATGAGAATAAAGGGTTAGATAAATTAAAACGTGTGTTAGAAACGGCATCAAAATTTGGTCTAGAATTAAATTTAAAGAAATGTCAGTTTTTGAAACGAAAGATCGATTTTTTAGGTCACATAATTGAGAATGGCACGATTAAACCCTCAGTAGAAAAAACTCTTGTCTCCAAAATTTCCCAGAACCCCGTAATGCTAGGGAAGTGCTGGTTTCTTAGGTTTAACGGGTTACTTTAGAAAATTTATTCGTTCATATGCCAACGTAGACAGACCACTCAGTGACTTATTAGGTGCTTTCACTGCATTTAAATTCGAGCAAGAGCAGAAATTGGCTTTTCAAAAGCTGAACGATATTTTATCCAATACGCCTGTCTTACACCTTTTTAAGCAAGGATATAAATAAGAAGATCACAGATGCATCTAAATTAGGATTCGGTGCTATCTTATTACAACAAGACGACGGTGGACAATACTATCCTATCCATTACATGAGTAAAAAGTCCTCGGTACAAGAAGAAAAACACTGCAGTTATGAGTTAGAAATGTTAGCGATAGTCGAGGCCCTAAAAAATTTAGGAACTATTTATTAGGTAGTAAATTTAAAATTTATACTGATTGCCAAGCTATCACAAAAACTTTGAATAAACGTGAGTTGACACCTGATGTAGCCAGGTGGTCTTTCCTGCTGCAGGAATCCGATTATGAAGTAGTACATCGCCCTGGTAAACAAATGCAGCACGTAGACGCCCTTAGCCGACACCCTGTAATGGCTGTAACTACTGATACTCTCACTCATCGTATTGCTACTGCTCAAGAAAATGACGAGCACAATAAAACAATGAAATCTCTTTTACAACAGAACCAAAATGACGAATCTGTGTTATAAAATAATATTTTATATAAAGTGTGAAATGATAGGGATGTACTAGTTGTCTCAGAGACCATGCAAATTGAGGTCGTAAAGAAATGTCATGCCCTAGGACATTTTTCGGATAATAAAATTAAAGAGTTAGTTAAAAGAGACTAATATTTTTCTAATATGAAAAAATGTATAAATAATGTTGTAAAAAGTTGTATAAACTGTATACTCATAAATAAGAAGCAGGGAAAAGGAGAAGGTTTTTTTAACCCTATCCCGAAAGAAGATATACCATTATCTATTTACCACATCGATTTTGTTGGTCCATTACCTACAACCAATAAAATCTATAATTACATTTTTACCGTTATAGATGGATTTAGCGTTCTATTCACCTATTGGAAATTACAATTCATCAGAAGCGATAATGCTATATATATATATATATACATATAATTTTTAACTGTTACACAGACTTCCAAATGTGAAGACACCGCAGATTTTTTGGTGTTAAATTTTTAAAAAATAGTGGATAAATTAAAGTAATCTAAGCCATATATTTCTTACTTAGTGTATAATGCATTTAATGACTTTAACAATTGATTTATAAATTATATGACAGTTTTTTTTTATAATTTTAATCATTAATTAAAAAATATTTTTTTTCACTTCCACTTTTAATTATTTAATTTGCATCAGGTTTTGTTTTAAATTAATTTTATTTGTCTTTCTTATGCTATGTTTACATTGCTTTAAGGTACATAACTAAATAAACTAAAATGAACAAGTATTTTTTATTACATTCTACGCATACAATTTCATAATATCAAGTAGATATTTGTAACAAATACGTTTACATATTTCAACAAAGTCATTTATTATCGCCTTCAGTTTATAGCTTTGCGAGAAAAAGATCAAATTACTAGCATGCTTTAGCATTTAAACTAAAAAATCATCATCATCGTCTACAGCATGTATTAGGCTATCAGTCTGGTCCGGTCCGGTCCCATTGATCAATCCACCGGAAAATAGGTCTGCCCCGTTTACAGTTACGGTAACTTCTAGGTTTGTAATTCAACAGCTTTTTTGGTAGTCGTTCTTTGCTCATTCACAACACGTGGTCTTTCCATTTATCTAGATATTCTATTCTTTTTTGGTTGATGTTGTATATTTTTAAGTCGGAGCGTATGGAATCATTAGTTAGTCGGTCCATTCTGGTACATTTCTTTATAGCTCCCAAAAACTTCATTTCCGAAGCTTGTATCGAAGATCGTTGATATTATTTAAAAATAAATAAATAAATAAATAAATAAAATAAAATAAAAATTATATATATATATGTGTGTGTGTATATATATATATATTATTGAGATAACTAAGTTTTACCGTAAATGATATTCTTACTTCAGTGCATTCTTTGTCGAGTGCGCTGTTTAAAAATTAATACATAACATGTAAGTATTAATTTTGAAAGGTAAGCTTAAACAAAATACTTTAATTTTTTTTTGACCGTTTATTCAATCGATTTTAAAGGTATTTTAATATTTTACTCTAAAATGTATTTTCAAATATAACTTTTTAAATTTAATTTCATTTAACGGAAGATAAATATATGTATCTAATTAATTAGTTTAAATTATCTGTAGTCGTATGTAGAGGAGCGTGGGGCTGTTTGTTACCAGTGGTGGCTCGTGCACCGAAAATAGGTGAAGAAGCACACTGTATTTTACACGGTATTCATTTATAGAATATAAATTTACAATTAAATAAGTATTTTTAGTTAATTTTAGTTAAGACCCTGCATAATAAAAATTATATTTTAAAAATATTTCAATATTATTTTTGAGCTCTTCACCTATTTTTGGTTCACGAGCCTTCACTGGTTGTTACAAGGGGGGGGGGGGGGAGGGTGAGAAGTAACACGCAAATTACGAAATAGATTGTAATATTTGTGATTAAATATTTTTATAAACATAATTCTTATGACGCGATTTATGTAAGCACAATCGGTGCTCCACAAAAATGGTTAATGAGAGGTTCTGTACACGTGCTTCATCTTCGCTAGAGAGTGGAAAAAAATATATTTCGTAAATTTTGATTAAAAGTATGTTAACTTATACTTTAAAGAAATGTTTATAGCTATTTATTTAGTCTGTGTGTTTAATTATAAAATATATGTTTAATTTTTTGTATAAATCATTAAATATATATATTTTTTAAATAAATAAACAAAATGTCCAAAATTATACGATGGGGCAAGTTGAAACAAAATTTTGGGGTAAGTTAGAGGAGTGGCTTGTGGAAGATACCTACAGCCAGAGCTCGAAGTCAACGCCCATTTTCACGAAACTTTCTGAAATGAAACATTTTTTACTTCTTTGCCTTTACTATATTTATACAGAAATATTTTCTGTGTTCTTACATTATAGTGCCTTGATTATTTAATCACGATTTAATCACGAAGTAGATAATATTGCATAAAAACAATGGTAGAAAAAAAAAGTAATTTCTCATCAATGAGAGTGTCTTGAAAAAAGGGCGGTGAATTCGAGCTCGGCTAAACCCTCTCCGTGGCAGAAGAATGGGTATAATGCTTAATTTGCAAAATGTGAGCACACATTAAATGCATGATAGGAACAAAATATCATTTGCTTGAATTAATTTCAACTCTAACTAAGATTGACTTCTAGGTTAATTTTATTTTTACTTTTCTTTTTATTTTACTAAAATCCATTCGATATAATTCATTTTTACTATACCAAGAAGATTATAATTTAATACTAGTTATTATTATTATTATTATTTTTAAATTAATAAATTATTGATAACAAAAAACATTTTAAAATATTGTCGTTTTTACTATTAGGGTTTCCTCTGTATCCATTACAATTTGTCCCACGTGTGTTACAACTAGCCCCAATCCGGGGCAAATTGTAACAGGTAAATAATAATAATAATAATATTTTTTTTTTTTTTTTTCTAAAACTAGCAACATGAAAGGAAGTTTTTTTTTTTATGAATATGAAAGATGATTATGTATGCTATTGAAAACAACAATTGGAAACAGGAAAACTTAAATACATTTCACAATATATTTAATTTTCTAAAAACTGCTACAACCTGCCCCACGCTCCCCTACTACTTAACAGCTTTTCTTACCGGATATGTCTTTATAATGAAAGATAAGAATTCGTTTATACATGCAAATGCGATTTAATACAAGTTTGCATTTACAAAATTTTACAGTTTTAATCTTATCTTTACTATTTGAGGGTTACAAAATTACTATCTTAATCATAATCTGTATTTGTATTTATTTTCGAAATAAATATTCTATCTTATGGCCGTAAATAAATATTACGTAAAATTTTCGCAATTTATCATACTTGATAACGTAAAGAGATTAACATGAAACATGGTTTTGAGCACATTTACAAGTAAATTAAAGCCGGCTTATATGCAGTCTTTGCTGAATCTACTTTATTCACTCGTTTCAGAATTAGAAGATGCGTAATTCTAATAAATGAATTTACGTTAAGATAAAAGTCAGGCAAACATATTGCGAGGATATGCGATATCGATTCCTTTAAAATTAAGCATGCATTGAATAAATTGTGAAGAATTAAAACTATAGTTATGTGATTTAAAGTAATCTTTGACAGATTAATTTTCCTATTCCTATACATATTAATTAACATAATTCCTCCAGATAGTTCGTACATATTAATGGAAGATATTTCATATTGAAGAAAAAGATCAAACATTTTTTCCATTTTTAAGAAAATGCCTTTTTTTTTTTTTTTTTTTTTTTTTTCACATTATCTTCTTAGCAATAAAAGCCCAAATTTCCTGAAACTAATACTGAAAATGATACCATAGGTAAGAGATCGTGTTTTGGAATAAAGAAAGTAATATTTCATTGATGATTTTCCATGCGTGCACTTAAACTGAGTAAAATAATGAAAAAAAGGTAATTTTACACAAAGGTAATAATGTATTGGGGTAAAGAAAAGAAAATAATATCCGTCGGTTTACAGGGTTTTGGAAGATTCTTTCATTGATTTAAATAAAAAATTAAACATGCAAGATTCATTGGTCATTTTACAGAGGATTATTAAAAAAAAAAAAAAAAAAAAACAGTTTAGTAAACAATATTTGTTATCATACCAGAAAGCAAAACTTGATTAACCGGAATTTATTCATCCGTTAAACAAATCTTAAATAATGCAAAATAGTTTATGTTTTAAAAAAAATAACTTATTTTCGTTGATATGCGTAATTTTAATAGTTCAGAATGAAATAATAATATTAAATTGAAAATATAAATTTTAACTATGTTAATAATATATATATACACGTTGATGATAATAATTAATAAAAAAAAACATATAAATATCACGATGTAAAAAACAAAGCAATCTGTTTTAAACACCATCTAAGACAATGTTTTGTAATTTGACACGTTGATAATATTAATTAATAAAATAAATAACTTAATATGTGGTAATAAAATTTGAATTGAAGGATTACAGTGTCATTTTCAACTTACTGTGACGTTTGGACTTTAAAACATATAAATATCACGATGTAAAAAACCAAAAATCTGTCTTAAACACCATCCAAGCCAATGTTTAGTAATTTGAATTGGCAAGGAGAAATATATTTAGTAATACTTGTATAAAAACTGAGCGTTACATGGAGTCAGACCAACTATTATATATATGATATACATATTTAAATAAAAAAAAACATGATTTTTAATTCATTTCGGATAGATTGGAGTGAAAAGCTGTTTTTATTTTTTTTTTTTTTTTTTTTTTTTTTTTTAATACTAATATGTGAAACTACTAGAGCCGGGAATCGAACCCGGGTCTTCCGCTGGACGCGCGGATGCTCTAACCACTGAGCTACCCCGGCTGGTAACAAGGTCCTCATTTCCAACATAATATACGTTGGCATGGTCACCGAACACGCAGCTACATCAAGTGACAATTGAACATGGTATAATTAAAGAAGGCCACGAAAAATTTCTAAAATATCATGATTTTTAAATTTCTTGTTTCAAGCTATTTAAATTAAAGCAAATATTTAGTGATTTATATATATATATTTATTTTGACCTCAAGTTCTTTTTTCCGAACATTATTTGTAAGGAAAGTATTATAGTCATGATTTGGGAAGTGGATTTTTTATCTCGCATAGCTCCAGAAAGAATACTCATAGAGTGTAGTCAATTTATATTTTTGATTATCATGATATCTAATTAGTACACCTTCAACTTTGGTTTTGATGCGACTTTCCTTTTCAGAGATATATTCGATTTTATACGATTTATCGTGATGTATGTACGTGTGTTATGTGTGCGAGTGAACACGATAGCGTCTAAACGCTTTGTTTGAATCAGCTGAAAATTGGTACGTATGTTACAGATCCCCAAACATGAACCCTAATGATTTTGGTGAATCTAGCACTTATACTGTTTTTACAGGGATACAAGTAAAAATTATTTATCATTATGGCTTATGGCTGAAAGCATTTGAAGTGCGATAGTGTCTTAATGCCTTATTCGATTTAGCTGAAAATTTATACACATATTATAGGTTACCATGTCAAGAACATCATAGATTTTGGTGAATCTAGTGCCCATAGTGTTTTTTTTACAGAGACACAACAAGAAATTCTCCATCTTTGTGCATTTATATACATGTTATAGATCACTGTCACAGAAATTATATGAATTTTGGAGAATCTACACTTGTAGATTTTACAGACACAATGAAATTTTTTTATCATTGTGGCTTATGGACTCAAATTATTTAAATTGCTACAACACCTAAACGTCTCATCTAAAAGATCTGAAAATTTATATACATTTTATGGTTCACCGTCGCAGAAACTAACAGATTTTGTGAGTCTAGCACTTATATATTTTTACAGAAACACAATAAAATGTTTTATCATTATGACCTGGGATAAAATTATTTGTAGGGGAATAGCGTTAAATTAAAAAAACATACAGTATACAGAAAAATACTCAAACACCCTATTATATTATTTTCTTTTGTTTATTTAACGATTTCTCTTACTTTATTTATGCAACTATTAATTATTTAATTTTTGGGAAGGAAAGGGGTGTCACTGCAGATTTTTGTTTCATGCTCATAATATTTTAACTTGTAAGTTTGTCTTTATTAAATTTAAAATCTTTAATATTTGAATCATTTCATTGAAAAATATGTAATTTTAAGTGAAATGCTTTTAAAATTAACTTTCTTTTGTATAAAATGTAAATTTGAGTAAAATGTGCAGTTACTTTAGAATGGAATTTTAATAAAGCATCTGTCAAAAGGTAAACGAAAAGCTTTCTACATAATTCTAGTCATTTTTGACTTGTGAGATTTATTTAAAGTACTCTAAATCAAAATGAAAAATTCCTAAACAGTAGTCAAATCAGCTGTAAAGTGTTAAAAAAAAAAAAAAAAAAAAAAAAAAAAAAAAGTAAAATTTGCAGAGAGAGAATATATATATGTATGTATACACTAAGCGACCAAAAAAAAAAAAAAAAAAAAGCCGCACTGCAGAAAAATTGACTTATACCATTTGGGTTTGTAATTATTTAAAAACAAATGATTGCAACAAATAAAATTGTTATGTTTGTATCACAGGGAAGTCATAACGTGATACATATGTATAATTTCGATTTAACAATTCGTTTTATTACACACTAGCTGACCCGTCCGGCTTCGCACTGATGAACAAATTTTAGTTAAAGATGGATTTGATATGTAAAAAATCAAGAAATATATCAGTTTATATGTTATAGTCAGGCAATATTATTAACTGGAAAGTCAAAATAAAATTTTACAATTATTTTTTTTTAATTAGTTGTTAAATGTTGGCAATTTTTACTTAATGCTATTTATTTATTTATTTATTTATTTCATAAAAAGAAACATTTCTTTACTCATGAATAAAAAATATTGAAAAATAAACCTATGACATGAAAATGTTTTTGATAAAATTGACGTCATAATAGCTTTAATTATTATTTATTTGTTCATTTCGCAAATATATTTAATTTTTTCCATAATTGATTATTATTTTAATAATGTATATTAAAGGAGAAATCAATAATATGAAACAATATTCGTACAATATATACTATTACAGAATCTGGTGTGAAACAACCACACGACTTCCATTACCCGCTATTACACGTAATATATACAATTATTTGGAGATATTACTTGCATTTTTTGAGATTTTCGAGTAAGAGAAACTTGATACACGTATAAAGACACATACAACAGAGTTTGCATAGCGAGTTAAAAATTAAGGGGGAAAAAATAGATAGTTATTTTTTTAAACACGAATTTCCGAGATCTAAAACTGAACTACCTAATCAGGATGACCGTGAATATTCCTGTAATAAGCACGTAATACTTGAGAAAGGTTATCTAAATTGGATTAAAGAAAAAATTTTCAAGAATACGTTAGAGCCGTTTTTGAGATACCAACTTTTACCAAAACTTAGCATACTCAATTATTGACCTAAAAACAATAATTACATACAAAAGGATATTTAATAGGAAGTTAACATGGCGAGTTTGAAAAAAAACCGTACAGGCGTTTTTAAAGGAACGCACTTGCGAAGTCTGAAATTGAGCTGTTTATAGAGGACGCCTATCAATTTTCCTGAACTAAGCAACTTTTCAATCGAAAGGGCATCTAATATATTATTTATACAGCAACTTTGAAGAAAATCATTAGAGGTGTTTTTGAATATGGGCTTAGGGTCCCATTTCTGGTTTTCGATGACCCAATTCCGGTTTTTCAATTTTCACGAAAATTTGGAAAATTTATCTGTACACCAGACCTGAATCAATTGTGAAGTTTAGTAGTTCTATTTTTATTAGTTTTGGAGATATGACAGCCAGAAGATTACACACACACGTGCACATATACACACACACTGACCAATTGCCAAAACCTATACAATACTTCCACTACCTACGGTAGTAGGGTAATTGAAGTAAACACATACATCTCGTATTTACTACGATAATATACAGATATTCGTATTACGTTTTCGATCGCCAAATAAAAAAATCGCCAATGACGATAGATATCAAATCTATGCTTTGTTTTCAATTAAAATATTGAAAATTTTAATTAAAAATTTATTTTACCAAAATTTATTGTAGCTTCTAGCACTTAGAGAGAGACAGTGTAACTTTTGATTATTGAAAGAAAGAAAAAAAAAAGCAATCGGCTTTTTAGTTCTAGCGATCGTTCTCTACATATGCATATAAACCTTTCTTTTTTTTATATTAGTATAGCTATAGAGCATAGGTATATTAAATAGGTTTCCAGTCAACATAATGTAACTCAAATAATTAAATGCTATTTACATTTCAGTAATGGCTGTATGCGCTATGTATATTGAGCTACTTGCCATAACTGTTAGTTGCTAAAAATTGTCGCCAAATAAATTTAAACATCTCAATACGCAAGCGAAGTATGACATCACTGACCGCCCGTGGATGCAAGAAAAAGATTTTCCATGTTAATCGCTCATTGGATTTTTTTTTTAATTAAAATTCTAGAAGAATTATTTTCCGATTTTAATCCTCATATTTGGGTATAGATATGTATTAGTTATTGTATGCAGTCGTTAGATTGAGTTATTTTGCTGTCAAATTGACAAAATTTAATTTTAAATTTCAAAACTGTCACCCTTGGCGTTTTTTGTATTTGGCGATCAAAAACGTAATACGAAAATATACATGCCAGATGTATATTTTCGTAAGATGTATTGTACGAAATATTGTTTCATATTATTCGTTACACTCTTAATGTAAGTTTTTGAAATAACCATGATTTTTGAAAAGAATTAAATTATATTCGCCAGATAATTTGGCGATATTTTTTTTTTTCTGCCAAGGATGACGGATATCAAATCTATTCCGCTGCAACATATTAGTATATTATATCAGATACTTTATTTAGACATTTGAAAACAAATTTGACTTCAAATTATGATAGAATATTTATCCTTTCCCTTTTAATTAGTTTATTAGTTGGATGTTTATTGTGTAAATATCATCCTTTGAAATGAAATGTTTATGTTTTCAATCGAATATGGAAATTTGCCATTTTTTTTCTAGAGTTTTGAAATTTAAAATTCCAATTTTATCAATTTAACAACAAAAACAATTTAATCTAACGGATGCACATGATAACTAATACATATCTATATCCAAATATGGGGATTAAAATGGGGAAATAATTTTCCTCGATCTTTATTATTTTTTTTACAAAAAATCCAGTTCACTTTTTATATTACTGTTCGCGTGAAAATATATTTTATTATATGTCTAAAAATAAATTAATTCGTAAATCTTTATGGCAACAATTATAAATTAAAATAAATAATATTATAAAATAGAATTTCTTATTTTATTTTATTTTATTTATTTATTTATTTTTAAACTCCAATTTCGTTTACACACATCAGTTTAAACCACGGAGTAATAAAGACTCCGTGGTTTAAACATTGATGCTTAGATCATTATATTATATCATATCATATCAAATTAAATTATTAGAAAAATAAACACTTTTAATTCTATAATGACGTCAGATTTAACGTGTAAGTTTAACAACATAGAATAATAATAAGAAGAAGGAGCATGGCAATACTCTTAATGCTTACAAACCCCTTCTAGTGAAATGCCAGCGAAAGCTACTTTTGCTACTCAAAACCTTAAAGTAGGGCCATAGAAAAAAAATAATATCGCTGTTTGTTGTGGCAACACAACAGCGTATTAGAAACACTTATGCTCCTTCTTCCTTTATTATTATTCTATGGTTTAACAATTAAAAAAGCTTTATATGAATTTCAATTTAATGCACGTGCAAATATATTTCTTTTCTTTTCACGTCAAGATATTTTAAAAACGAAATGAATAGGTAAATGTTTCTTTTATGTTGGCAGCAGCTAATTTTTTTAATATTTCATTATTTCCATTTCTATTACGGCTTCTATGGGGATTTTAATTAAAATGCTCAGATTTTAAACTAAAATTTATTTTATCAAAATTAAATATAGCCTATAACAATATGGCATACTGTAGCTTTCGGTCAGTGAAAGAAGTTTTTAAATCGGTTCAGTAGTTTCAGAGATTACCCTCCACAAACAAACAATTTTTTGCGCTTTATATAATGACTAGCTGACCCGTCCGGCTTCGCACTGATGAACAAATTTTAGTTAAAGATGGATTGATATGTAAAAAATCAAGAAATATATCAGTTTATATGTTATAGTCAGGCAATATTATTAACTAAAAAGTCAAAATATAATTTTACATTTTTTTTTAATTAGTTGTTAAATGTTGGCAATTTTTACCTAATGTTATTTATTTATTTATTTATTTCATAAAAATAAACATTTCTTTACTCATGAATAAAAAATATTGAAAAATAAACCTATGACATGAAATTGTTTTTGATAAAATTGACGTCATAATAGCTTTAATTATTATTTATTTTTTCATTTCGCAAATATATTTAATTTTTTCCATAATTGATTATTATTTTAATAATGTATATTAAAGGAGAAATCAATAATATGAAACAATATTCGTACAATATATACTATTACAGAATCTGGTGTGAAACAACCACACGACTTCCATTACCCACTATTACACGTAATATATACAATTTTTTGGAAATATTACTTGCATTTTTTGAGATTTTCGAGTAAGAGAAACTTGATACACGTATAAAGACACATACAACAGAGTTTGCATAGCGAGTTAAAAAATAAGGGGAAAAAAAATAGATAGTTATTTTTTTAAACACGAATTTCCGAGATCTAAAACTGAACTACCTAATCAGGATGACCGTTAATATTCCTGTAATAAGCACGTAATACTTGAGAAAGGTTATCTAAATTGGATTAAAGAAAAAAATTTCAAGAATACGTTAGAGCCGTTTTTGAGATACCAACTTTTACCAAAACTTAACATACTCAATTATTGACCTAAAAACAATAATTACATACAAAAGGATATTTAATAGGAAGTTAACATGGCGAGTTTGAAAAAAATCCGTACAGGCGTTTTTAAAGGAACGCACTTGCGAAGTCTGAAATTGAGCTGTTTATAGAGGACGCCTATCAATTTTCCTGAACTAAGCAAATCATTAGAGGTGTTTTTGAATATGGGCTTAGGGTCCCATTTCTGGTTTTCGATGACCCAATTCCAGTTTTTCAATTTTCACGAAAATTTGGAAAATTTATCTGTACACCAGACCTGAATCACTTGTGAAGTTTAGTAGTTCTATTTTTATTAGTTTTGGAGATATGACAGCCAGAAGATTACACACACACGTGCACATATACACACACACTGACCAATTGCCAAAACCTATACAATACTTCCACTACCTACGGTAGTAGGGTAATTGAAGTAAACACATACATCTCGTATTTACTACGATAATATACAGATTTTCGTATTACGTTTTCGATCGCCAAATACAAAAATCGCCAATGAGGATAGATATCAAATCTATGCTTTGTTTTCAATTAAAATATTGAAAATTTTAATTAAAAATTTATTTTACCAAAATTTATTATAGCTTCTAGCACTTAGAGAGAGACAGTGTAACTTTTGATTATTGAAAGGAAAAAAAAAAAAAAAAAAAGCAATCGGCTTTTTAGTTCTAGCGATCGTTCTCTACATATGCATATAAACCTTTCTTTTTTTTATATTAGTATAGCTATAGATCATAGGCATATTAAATAGGTTTCCAGTCAACATAATGTAACTCAAATAATTAAATGCTATTTACATTTCAGTAATGGCTGTATGCGCTATGTATATTGAGCTACTTGCCATAACTGTTAGTTGCTAAAAATAGTCACCAAATAAATTTAAACATCTCAATACGCAAGCGAAGTATGACATCACTGACCGCCCGTGGATGCAAGAAAAAGATTTTCCATGTTAATCGCTCATTGGATTTTTTTTTTTTATTATTATTAAAATTCTAGAAGAATTATTTCCCGATTTTAATCCTCATATTTGGGTATAGATATGTATTAGTTATTGTATGCATGCGTTAGATTGAGTTGTTTTGCTGTCAAATTGACAAAATTTTAATTTTAAATTTCAAAACTGTCACCCTTGGCGTTTTTTGTATTTGGCGATCAAAAACGTAATACGAAAATATACATGCCAGATGTATATTTTCGTAATATGTATTGTACGAAATATTGTTTCATATTATTCGTTACACTCTTAATGTAAGTTTTTAAAATAACCATGATTTTTGAAAGGAATTAAATTATATTCGCCAGATAATTTAGCGATATTTTTTTTTTTTTTTTTCTGCCAAGGATGACGGATATCAAATCTATTCCGCTGCAACATATTAGTATATTATATCAGATACTTTATTTAGACATTTGAAAACAAACTTGACTTCAAATTATGATAGAATATTTATCCTTTCCCTTTTAATTAGTTTATTAGTTGGATGTTTATTGTGTAAATATCATCCTTTGAAATGAAATGTTTATGTTTTCAATCGAATATGGAAATTTGCCATTTTTTTTTCTAGAGTTTTGAAATTTAAAATTCCAATTTTATCAATTTTACAACAAAAACAATTTAATCTAACGGATGCACATGATAACTAATACATATCTATATCCAAATATGGGGATTAAAATGGGGAAATAATTTTCCTCGATCTTTATTATTTTTTTACAAAAAATCCAGTTCACTTTTTATATTATTGTTCGCGTGAAAATATATTTTATTATATGTCTAAAAATAAATTAATTCGTAAATCTTTTTGGCAACAATTATAAATTAAAATAAATAATATTATAAAATAGAATTTCTTATTTTATTTTATTTTATTTATTTATTTATTTTTAAATTCCAATTTCGTTTACACACATCAGTTTAAACCACGGAGTAATAAAGACTCCGTGGGTTAAACATTGATGCTTAGATATTATATCATATCATATCAAATTAAATTATTAGAAAAATAAACACTTTTTATTCTATAATGACGTCAGATTTAACGTGTAAGTTTAACAATTAAAAAAGCTTTATATGAATTTCAATTTAATGCACGTGCAAATATATTTCTTTTCTTTTCACGTCAAGATATTTTAAAAACGAAATGAATATGTAAATGTTTCTTTTATGTTGGCAGCAGCTAATTTTTTTAATATTTCATTATTTCCATTTCTATTACGGCTTCTATGGGGATTTTAATTAAAATGCTCAGATTTTAAACTAAAATTTATTTTATCAAAATTAAATATAGCCTATAACAATATGGCATACTGTAGCTTTCGGTCAGTGAAAGAAGTTTTTAAATCGGTTCAGTAGTTTCAGAGATTACCCTCCACAAACAAACAATTTTTTGCGCTTTATATAATGATATAGATACGAAGCATTTAATAAAAATATACATAAAATTTTCTTTTTCAACGTAATATGATAAACATATACTTTGTATTCTATTATGATTTATTATATGAAATAAACAAGTACTATTTAAATATATGAAATAAAACTATTTATTTGTAAGATCTAAACAATTATTTAATAAAAATATGTACTCTGGATTGAATAATTCCGCCTTTATATGGAATTACTGCTTTAATGCCCAATGGCATAGTAGTTTACAGTTTTTTAACATGAAACTCAGAAATTTCACTGTACCAAGTATCATAGATATTTTTTTCTAGTTCTTTCAAAGTTGTAGGCTACAAATTTCTAATCCCACCCTCTTTTATAGACTAAATATTTTCGAGAGAAATCAGATTAGGACAATTATCAGGTCTAATAAATAAAAAAATCCTCCGATATTCTATTTGAGATTTAATTTTAAGAAAAAAAAAGTTATGATAACTTACAAAATTATAGATTCTCATGAGAATGGATAAGTAATTTTAACAACTTGAATTAAGTAAATGTATCACAAACGCCATATAACAAGGTGCATTATCATCTTCAAATGCTGATTTTTGAAGAATCTGAAATAACCCGAAAGTAATCGGTCAGGTATCAATTTTTTAATGACCAAGTTTTATTTCGGGTTAATGGATCGCTTCAACATGAAAATTTACCGGACTCGCCGAAATATTATGCATTTTCGTATCGTAATGTACCAGAAATATGTCATTATTTTAAAAGTGCGATTTTCATTAAGTCAGTCACATTTTTGTGATTAGATCTGCTTATTTTAGTCAGTTCGAAATAAGTTAAACTTGACTCATCAGAGAGAACAACTTCAGCCCAATAATTAATTAATCATTTTTTAATTTTTTTAACCCTCTAATGTCTTGGTTTTCTAATTCTTTTCGTTACGAATGAACTTTTTAAAGATTTTTCTGGCAATTAAACCTGCTTTGTTTAATTGCTATTTCATTGTATTTAGATAAATTATGTTACTAAACACTTTTTCTTAATCCCTGATATGTTGTAAATGTAATACAAACTGATTTTTAAAGCGTTGGCTTTTTAACTTGCGGTCATCTCGACTGGATGAGTAACGTGACCGCCTAAGGACAAAAGTGCAGTTTAAACAGCCAAAAAATATTATATCTTGCTAAAAACCAGATCACTATTATTTTGTTAACATTTAATCATTTTGACATCCTACGTATTAAAATATTTTTTTGATTTTCGCTCTAAAATTAATATTTTGTTTTTGGTATCGTTAATTGCCTTATTCTTGCCATTTTTGAAATACTTTCTAAAATTACAATTTTCCGAACAATTGCATCTTGTTTTTAACACTTGGCTAATCCTAAATTGCACGAGGAATACAACGTAATAAAATCTGTTTAAAAATTTACTTTTAAAACAATAAAATTAGCAATTACAGAAAGAAAAATGGAAAATATCCATGTGCGGTTTCTTTTTTTTTTTTTTTTTTTTTTTTTTTGTCGCTTAGTGTATGTTGTATATGTAAAGAAGATTTAAGTAAAGAAAAATTATAAATAACTGCACCTGTAACATTAGGAGCTTTAAGTTATTCGCTTTAATATATGAAATCATATATTATATTTAATATATAAATTCGTATATTAAAACTAATATAATTTTCTTTGATTTTATGAACTAAAGGGTTTCCCAATAGAGATTATACATTTTTAATTGGTTAGAATGACAACACTGCGTATTATTTTTCGACATTTCTTGTGTCATTTGTGTTTAGTATGCTATGCCATTTAATCATGCAAAGATACATGCCTGAACAAGGTTTCGAAATTATTAATCGAAATTATTAAATTGAAAACCCTTAGTTCAAAAGAAATTATCTAAGTTTATTACAATAAATAAATGCTTGATATTAATTAGTATTTTTTAAGGATATATTAAAATAATATATTTTTAAAATTATTTAACTAAACTTTTCCCAAAAGAAAATTGTAATACAATTCGATTAGATCCGATACAATTTCAAATCTTCAGGCAATTATTCAAGCATTTTACTTTTGTTCTTAACCCTTTAGCTGCCAGTGTCCTCATTTGAGGACAGCTAATAAAGTGGCACGTATATTTTTTGTGGTTTCTTGGAATGATTTCTGCTTTTTAGTGACAGTTTATAGCGTCACTCTAAATGATCCCTGAAAGTTTTAGGTGTAAAATTATTATTAAACTATTAATTAGTATTTCACATTTTGGATAGTCATTTTATAATTTTTCATTCGTCCCACATATATTTGCTTTTTGCGCAGGTATACAAACTTAAATCAAGTTGAATAGTAATATATATTATAAAACTTTACACTTTCGTGACCTTTGTCAACATATAATAGGAAATTAATCTGTTATCTCAAAGTTTTTCTATCTGGAAGCTTTCTCGCTAGAACTCTAAACGTCAATAAATGAGGATAGGCTTTAAATTTAAAACTATCAGAAGAATTGTTTAAGTTACTATGTTTTACTGTCAGTTGTCTATATTAATTTAGAAGTGAAATAATCAGCTAATAATATTTGGCAAAATTAATTCGGACGTTAACGGGTTAAATAATTTTTATAAGAAGAAATTTTTTAAGCACTTTGATATAGTTAACTAGTACAAAACATATCGTAGATTTAAAAAAAATATATATATATACAATATAATAATATTTTCTATTTGTGTGTGCGTTTTATTCAATCTTTCTATATTAAAATATGTGGATTCATTATATATTTTAAATTTCTATAACTTTGTTAATTAGAAAATACTTCATCAGTAAATATTTGAATAATATTTTTGCATATCGTCTTCATAAAACAACTAACTTTAACATTAAAGTCACGTTATTTATTTAGTTCGATAAGTCAAGAAAATTGTTAACATATATATTGGATAAATTTACATTTTTGAAATTTGTTATTATGCTAGGGAATAATAAATGTGTAACATAAAGATTTAATAAAACAGATGTATCAGATGCAAATATTTTCAACAGAATACAAATCAAAATTTTGAAAAACGTGACAGATAAAAGAATGTTTTTTGAAATGAAATATGCAGGTGAACAAAATGTATAAAAATTAGATTTCCGAGGAAATTTAGATTTCCGAGGAAATCTCAATATTTTATATTTTAACTTTATATAGAGCATAAAATACTACATGTTTAATGGTTTTACACACAAACTGAATTTCAAAATATTTTATTTGCAAAATATTCTAGATTGAAATTTAAAACATTTAATCCATTAATGCCAACATATAATATTTTAACGTTTACAAAACATTTTCTTTTGAAAATTCCCAAAATTATTTTAAAAATGAGTATGAGGTCTATAGTTGTTCATTAATATGCTAAAAAATAATAATTTGAAATTACTAGAAATTTTTAACTTGAAACAATTGTATGTTAAATTCCAATTATAAAAAATTTAATAAATAAATAAGTTTACAATAAAAACA
The DNA here is from genome assembly GCA_963930645.1 of Salticus scenicus. NCBI lineage: Eukaryota > Metazoa > Arthropoda > Arachnida > Araneae > Salticidae > Salticus > Salticus scenicus. The sequence goes on along the minus strand of OZ005654.1, from coordinate 293,022,274 downwards.
ATCAATTGCAAAAACTTGCAACAGCTATTTTAGGACAAAATAACAGTACAGACCCTCATGTGGTAAAAATCTAGGCACGATGAAACATCAAGACAGTTCGCTTTACTCGAAACTACAGAGAAATTTAAAGTTTCTTCTGTACAGAGCTTTCTTTGATACACTAATTTCTTAATTTTGAAATAATATTGCTCTTTCAGTAACATCGAAGAAACATAATGATATTTTAAAATCGATTGAAACCCTGAAAAAAATATGGAAAAATTGTTGCATAAAAATTGTTAAATATTTGGTTTTAATTCAAAACCATTAAACATTAAACAATTAAGATTAAAAACTATATTATATTCGCTAACATCTATGAGGAAAAACTAATCCAAATCATATACGTCCTTGATATATATTATAGTTGATTTGACTTCATTCGAAAAGAATGTTTTTTCATGTTATGTATTAGTGCTGAAATTTTACTTTTAAATGTATTTTAACTGTCCCTCAAATAAGACAAATGAGATTTGTTTTTAATTGCTGAATTATCAGTTCATAATTTCCATTGAAGCTTAAATATTTTTGGGGTTTCTCTGTGCGTCTCTGTGTACTAATACAGCATTTTCAAATTTCTCCCGATTGACTTCAAAGTGGATACAATATGTTCATGAATTACATAGAATTATTCATTCTATATATATTTTTGTATATTACTTATGGTTCATATATAGGGCCCTCAAAAATATTTCCTATCATTATGGCTCATGAACAGAATTAGTGTGCAACGCGATAGCGGAATCAAAATTCACTTAATTCACTTGCAAATTGGTATATATGTTCAGAAGAAATACAAAATTAGCAGATATCTTATGTATATTATTTATAATTCGTTTACAGAGACACAACGAAGTTTTCCTATAGTTATAGCCTATGACCAAAATTCATGTATACCGTAATAGCAGCCGCAAAGTTCACTCGATTGGTTTACAAAGGTGGTGCTTTACAGAATTAATTGCATATTTTTTTGGTGTGTTTAATGTTTATGGTTCATTTATAGGGAAACACAAAAGAATTTTGTATCCCTGCAGGATGTAGTCAGATGTTCCTTTATGAATGTTAATGTGGTCACTGTGCATTTAATGTAATGAGACCAACATACAGTAATAAAAGTATGTTTCATGTAAAAAAATAAAAATAAGAATAAATAAATAAATAAATAAAAAACAGTCTGCATAGACTTAATAATTGTCTGAAGGACTACATAAAAGAATTCGAATAAAGATTTAATAATCACCCAAATGATGTCAAATTTCGTACAAATATTGATGAATAACATGAAATTAGTTGTGCAGTTTTTTATTTGTATATATATGGACTTTAAGGGCATTTTGACATCATTTCACTCTATTCAACATAATAAAATAAACATTTGTTAGTTAAAATGCTTAAAAGCATGGATTTTGTAGAAAATGATAAGCATAAAATAAAAACTAATTTACAGTTCTACATAAAAAAAAACAAAAAAAAAAAAAAAAACAGGTGCGTTAAACAGTCATTTGGCATCAAATCTGGTACCAGTATTTATGAGCTATAAAAATCGGATGTATACGTTTTTTGATGCGTATAGTGCTTACGGCTCGTTTACAAAGACAAAGAAATGAATTTCGTACTATTAGGTCTATAGTAGACATTTTTTAAAAGTTAAATTTAATACAGTCACACTACATTCAACGTAATAAAACTAATATATTACTGGAATGTTAAAAATGTATAGCTAATTCTGGTTTGTTAAATAAATCTTTGTCGAATCATGTTCTTAGACTGACTAAGAACATGATTCGACAAGGATTTATTTAAATAAACAGTATTAACTTTTCTACTTTTTTATATGGGAATTTTTGCTAATGTTCGGATACTTTTGTTATTGACTGTACATAAATTTAAGTTATATTTATACTAAAAAAAAAAAAAAAAAAAAAAAAAAAAAAAACTGTTTTATTTTTCTTAGCTTTCGATATAATTATTTCATAGATAAAAACATATTAATATCAAGTATAACCGCACTTGTTCGCAATTACAGACACTATACGCTTTGGTGTGCCTGAGATTGCATGTTTTTAAATTATTATTGACAATTCAGGACAATGGTGCCGATTTGAATAAGTTTTTCAATCAAATCTGAGTTAGGATATTCACAAATGATAATCGATAGTCAGTGTTTCCACCTATAAACAAAATATATTTATATATGTATATACAGGACGAGTTTGAGATATGTTAATCAACAGCCAACGTTATCATCTATAAAAAAAAATATTAACAATTTTAGCATATTTTAGCGTGGTTACTGTGCATTTAACGTTAATAACTTAACATACATATAAAAATGCTTAAAAGTATATTTTTTACAGAAATAGTTGTGTTTAGAAATAACTAGTAGATTCGCAGATCAGGATCCTCAACGTACTATTTCCATCACACATTATTCAGCAGATCATTTTTATTTATCCCATTTCACATAACACACACACACACACACATATATATATATAGACTCAATTGACTCGCTGCAAAAACAAATACGTTTCTGATAGATATATACTTTTATATATCTATCTGTATATATCTATGTAAATAACTGATAAACCTGTATTAATTACTTGTAACTCATAAATACTTGTACCAAATTTTATGCAAACTGTTTCCATCTCAATTATTTTCTATAATCCTGTAAACTAATTACCAATTCTATGCCCACAATTTTCCACAGAAAAACATTTTAATAACATTTCATTATATTTAATGGGTTGTAACTATGATAGAATACACTTTTAAGAAATGCCGTCTGTAGACTGTAATGGTACAAAATTCCTTTGTGTGTCGCAGGAAAGGAGCGTCACAGTTATTGTATTACTCTACACATCAATAAAAAGAATACGCATAATTAATTATAATTAATTAAAAATTCATTTGAATGATTACAATATGCCATCAGAATGTTTTTGTGTGATCCAGTAAAAAAAAAAAAAAAAAAAAAAATATTTGATCTACATATGCATGTCTTTTTTTTTCTTTTTGAGTAAACATGCTTTTAAGCATCTTTATAAAATATTTTAATTCTATTATGTTAAATGTAACATAATTGTGCTTAAACAAAAACTTGTCCATATGGTCTAATGTCACAAATTCTTTTGTGTGTCTCTGTAAACGAACCATAAACATTGTATGCACCAGTAAAAAGTATTCAACTTATTCTATATTTTTTCATGAATAGTTGTTCGAAAGTTGACGTAATTTGGATGATTTCGTGACATTGTCGGAACACTGTTGTAAAACCCTGTATATTAATTATGTAGCCTACGCATACATGTTTTCTGAAGAAAAAAACGAGTTTAATTATATATGTATAATCTCAGTTATGTACGCTAATTTCTTTTTGTTGAAGGCAAAGTAACGATTTTAAATTGGGTTTAAACGAAAAGTCACCCCGTAGGCCATAATTAAAAGAAAAAGTTTGATGTCTCCCTGTACAAAATCCATAAATTTGCAAGTCAATCGGGGGATTTTTGCGGCAGCTATTGTGGTACATACAAATTCTGGCCATAGGCCGTAATGATAAGAAAAACTGTGGTGTACACGAATTACAAATTGAATACACACTCAAAACTATACAGCTAATTCCGTGTGGCTCGTGAACATGTATACCAAATTGCAAGTCAATAACGTGATTTTTACGGCAGCTATCGCGAAATACACAAACACACAGACAGAACCCAAAAACGTTTCGAGTCTCCATACATGGAGGCTTCCACTGACGTTTCGGCAATAATTACCTACAGGATAACACAAAAGGATTCCGATAACAATATATAATAACCCAAATAATCTCAATTTTGGTATAAATAATTATAAATTATATAGAATTAAATATACTATTCATACGAAATTTTGTCCCAATCGAAATTTTTTTCGAAATTTTGATTTGTTCGAAATTTTGATGAAATCGAAATTTTGTCCAATGTTAAAAATATAGAAAAAACTATATCACAGCTCTACATGTTGAGCGATTGATCCCCAAATCTAATCAGCACCAGTTTATGTTTGAGTGAAACTAAAAACCAAGTTTGGTTAAATTTCGTTCATTGGTTCGTGAGATACAGTGCCCACAAAATCTGTGATATATACTCATAGACACAGACACATAAACATTCCCACAGAAATATGGGCATTTTCTAAAAAGAGTCAGAAAAAGTCTCAAAACGTGTAAATCCGTCAAAAACTAGAGTTCAAACATTTTCACGAATCCAATACTTTCTTCTGTATACTAGTTAGTTGTAGAGCGACTAAGACGCTCGTTGAAAAATGATCATTTCGTTTTATTTATTTCTCACTTCAAATAATTCATTTGCTAGCAAGCCCGTGAGAAATTTTCGCACTTTTTTAACCCCTTCGTTAACTTTAAAATTTAAATTTATTATTATTATTCTATAGATGTCATTTTTTCATATACATGGGCAAATTTAATATTATATATATATTAACGTGAAAGCATATTTAATTTTATGCTGAATTAAAAAAAAAAAAAAAAAAAAAAAAAATTACAAAGTTAAATGTCCATTTTAAAGCTATGTCCATTTTCATATTTTAAATGATTTTAAAATATCTAAGAAAAAGTTCTTTACAAATAAGGTACCAAATGAAAGGGGCGATTTTTCTGAATCCGTCGGACCGGAGCTTATCGATCGGACAATTAGATTTTTTGAAATTAACTAAAGTATGAAAATTAGGTGGCCAAGGAAATCTCTTAGCCTTTTTAAGCGTGACAGAGTCAGTCAGTGATGAGCGTAACTATGTATGCTGATAGAAGAAAATAAAAATTGATGGTGGCATCAAAGGTATAACTTTCGCTTACCATGAATCTATAGGGTTCTTTATTGGTAAATGATAAGTTAATATACAGATTTCACCTATTTTACTTAACACCTAAAGCTGAGGATATTGAACTTTTTCAAACTTTATTGTGAATGAGAGGACAGCCTTCAACTAATTATAGTTTGTTTTTGTAAATAATTCAAGGGTTTATTTGTTCAAGCTACACTAATATATTTTAGGACAAAAGATATGAACTAATACTATCTTTATATTACCAAATGTTAAGAGAGATAATTTTAAGGAAAACATTTTGTAAAATTATTTTGCTAGTTATAAATCCTTTTATTATAATTAAAAATAAAATTTAATGAAATTTCATTATTTTTTCAAGCTAAATAAATAAATTCAAATCATAACAGTAAATTATAAATGTATACTTTTAATTGTTCATGCGAAATTTTAATCATTAAGCTTAACTTTTAATCGTTAAAATTTGTCTTTACTGTAGCTTTTGATGGGAGAAAGAAGGTAAAAAGCAGTTAATGCATTTCTTAATAGTGAAAACATTTTTAATTATAGATGTCTATAGAATCCAACTTAACAAAATCTAAATACTACTAACACTTTTTAAATATACATTTGTAAAAACAATGTAAAATCTTCTACAACAATTTGCATAGAAAATAAAGTCGATTAATTACAAAATAACGGCTTATTTAAAAAAATAATTAATGATGGTTATAATGTTCTTAATGTGTATAAAATTATCATTAAAAAGTAAGATCATTAAGGCGGCAAGGCAATTTTCCCTTTTCTATGGCACAAATTGCGTATTTTTTCTTATTAGAATAAAATAATTAAAAGAACATACTGCAATTATCATAATGATAATTACTTGTAACTATTTTTCACACGACTTTTAATCTGTTTTTTTATTTTTTATTTTTTATTGAAAATGAATTACACATTTAAAATGAAAAAAACATAATAAAGTTCAGGGTTATAAAAAATAAATTATGATAAAATAATTATTAGCTTTCATAAATAGTCAGATGTAACGTTTTTAATTTCTTCTTATTTATTCATTATATTTTATTTAATGTGTTTATTTATTTATATAAAATTCGCATAAAGAAATGTTTTCAAATATTATTTAATAGATTTTGTTTTAATGGATTTAATTGATTTTAGTATTTGTTCATTCAAGAAACCAGAATGAAGAATATTGAATCTAAGTACATCTCAAAAAATATACTTCAAAGGCTTAAAGATATACAACTGAAAATATTATTAGTTTTGATGTTTACGAATAATAATAATAAATAAAAAACATATTTGTATAATAATTTTAGGTTATTTTGTGTTTATTTGGAAGTGTTAATACATTTTAGGAGCAACTACAGTAAACACAACAAAAAATTCAAATTTATTGTCCACTTTATGAAATCAAAAGACTCAAAGGTATTATTTTAAAATATTATTATGAATGAGATTTTTAATTAAGTGGCCTAAGATTTCAAATTCAAATTTAATAAGATAAATGTTGTTTCCATTTGTTTCAAACGCCGTTCTTTTTAAATACGAAATTTTTTCCTTTATGCAGATATAAATCTTTCGACCAAAATGATTTTTCTTTTATTATATCCTGTCAAGGGATTTTTCTTCGTTTCAATGAATTTATATTTTTTAAATCAATTTTCACATTTTCCTCGATGTTCTATTTTTTCTTCACCAGATGGATTACATTTTTTCAAAGTTTTTGGCAGTTCTCTCTCTCTCTCTCTCTTTCTTTTATTTTTCTTGACATCTTCATAGCATGTCAGATATTTTTTTAATATGGTGTTGATGACATTTACACCAATTTCCATAATACTTTCAACTCCATTTTTTCTTTATTGCTAAAAGTAGTATTTATTTCTTTAATATTCGAGGTTTCAGCTCGATATTATAGGATTGCATTTTTTAACGCTAGTAGATTTTTACAACATTTAGCTGGTGAAATTTGATAAATATAAATCAGCAATCTATTGAATAACAAAATTATTTTTTTATCTGTCCAAATTTGTTTGCATAGAAAATAATGCCTGCCTTAAAAATAAATAAATAAAAACAAACGGTTTATTGTGCTTGTTACACGATTTTATTTGATTTAGAAGAATAATGATATAAAGTTTATTTTGTAAGCTATACTAATTAGTATTACACGTGATAAATTTAATTAATATTTAAACCTGATTTGAAATTTTTTTAATTTCAAACTGTGTTTCTAAATCGCTAATTTTTATAATTTATCTCGCTAAGAAATTTATGACGGTTCTACTACATAGCAAATCAATTATATTCTAATTTTAAATACAGTAAAATAATAATACATAAGAAAAATTACACAGGCATACAAAAATTAAATTGGAAAATTTGATATGATAATTTTAGCTGATACACATGTTTTTCTTTGGTGTGCTGAAACCGAAAATTAAACCAGTTTTTCTCTATTATAGATAGAATTTTGCCAATGTTGGTTGACTATTGACACATTTTCTTCATTTTCGGTACTTTGTAGTATGTTTCCATGATTAATGATAAACAATCATGGAAACATACTGTAAAAATGACCATTTAATTATATTGCTGGAAGAGTCGCGAAAGAAATTGTGTCAGCCGGCACCTTATATTGACACGTGATAGAGGAAGAACTATCTTCAGTGTCGGTTTCAACACAAAAATAAATAAATAAATAAAATAAAAAATAAAATAAAATAAAGACTAGCCAAAATTATCAAATCATAGTTTTAGATGTAGACCTGTGTCACTAAGTTGTTTATTATATGATCGCTAAATATGTTCGACATTTTTTCTATTTTTAGTTGAACAATCCCTATTTAAATGTTGAATGTAATCTTTGATCTACATTTTTGTTTGAATAATGTTATAACGCGAAATAAAAGTATAAACATAATGGTATGTATAATACGGATAATATTACGGTTTGCATTTTGATTTAGATGTCACTCTGATTACACGGCATTAGCATACATAGATTTAGTGTGCAGTGGCTTTAGCGTAAATAATAATAATAAAGGTGCCATCGCTTTAGTGCATTCAACCCAGATGCCTTAATCTTCTTTCCAGATGCATTAAGTTTCGTATGCACTTTATTTATTATTTATTTTGCAATGTTTATAACAAATGTATAAACAAAATATTAACAATTTACAAAAAAATTTACCACTTTGGAGGCTTGATTTCGAACAGGAGACTTATGGACGAACACTTTTTTTATCAATCCATCATGACACACTGATGCTAATCTTTGTAAAATAATATATATATATATATATATATATATAGTATCTGAGAAGCAAATAGCAGTTACATATTTTAATGATACATTTTGAAATAAAATTATCGGTGGTATACCTCTTAATATATTTTAGTATGTTCAGTTTTATGTGTAAAAGTTTTTTTTTTTTTTTTTTTTTTTTTTGTAAAATATATAACAAATATTTGAAAATCGCAGCCTATGGTATTTCGAAAATGGTTTTCCTTTTTTCTTTTATTTATTTTTTAACTGATATTAAAAAGAAAACGAACTATTTACATGTAAACTAGTAAATTTTTTGCTTTGTATTAACATGTATGTAATTACACGCTAGAAAAGAGTTTTTAAATGCTTCTTAAAATGGATTCCATATGCTAAATTTTCCGAGTAATACAAGTGTCTGAAATTCTGAGTGTCTGAACTGTAAAATGTCTTAATTTTTGAGTGTCTTGATTTTAAATTGTCTTAAGTTCTTATGTATCTTAACAAGAAAGATTTTATCTCACTATTACAATATTTAATGTAATTCTACATTTTTAATTTAATTTTTTATGTAAAATATCAGAATGCATTTTTTTTTTTTTTTTGTCGATATACAATGATGCGCACACAATATCTCCATGATGTTTACACAGAATTTAATAAAAGTTTGACAGCTTTTACGTGACATATAAAAGGAAGAACAATTATCAATTTAACATCAAAGTCTTGAAATTATAAGCATAATTATAAAAGTATCACATTGTTATATACGATTATATAATTAAAAAAGTACCTTTTTGATATTCTTGTATTGAAATGTAATTAATTTTGCAGCTCACTGGCTTTTATTAAAAATGACTACCCAGACATTTACAATTATTTTGTAAATTTATATTAAAATAACCCAGTGACAAAAGAATAACCTAAAGTTTTCCACATAATAAAAAAAATATATTCTTTGAATGGTCAGGCTTATATTTTACAGAAAATTATCATTATTACTTTAATTCGTGATTTTCTTTAATTTTCTCTAATTCTTTAGTAATTTTAAATATATCTTTCTTTAATTTCTTTAATTTTTCTTTCTTTCTCTCTCTCTGTATATATATATATTTATTATGAAACTATTTGTCAATATGGTAGGAATGTAAATGCATTCCACTGTGAAATGCAGGAAATTTTACGTTTTAAAATTTTGTATTAACAATATTTATGTACATGGTTTACGTTTTTAAAAATAATTAAAAAACAAAAACAAAAATAGGTAAAAGATCCAATGTATTTTTTAATTTTCAAATTTTAATCATGGTGTACTTTTTTTGTTTTAAATTTCCTTCTCATCACTTCAAGATATTAAAATAAATGTAAATGTAATTTACATATTGAAAATCCAATAAAAGTGAATATTAGTCATAAATATCAATTTAATTATGAATTTTATTTTAATAAACATCCTTAAAGTTAGAAATTGAATTTTTTTTTTTTTTTTTTCTTTACTTCTCAACTTAAAAAAGAAAGAAAAAAAGAAAAAAGGCCTTATTCGTTTTATAAAAAAATTGATATGTTCGACGCTATAGCTAAATGCAAATACAGTTAGATAAAAAAAAAATCTACACCATTTATTGTTCTTTTATAAAGAACCAATATATATATATACACTGAAGTGACAAAAGTCATGGGATAGCAATATGCAAATATACAGATGGCAGTAGCATCGCGTAGAACAGGTATAAATGCGCAGTGCTTTCGCAGGGCTTTCATTTGTGTTCAAGTTATTCATGTGAAGAGGTTTTGACGTGATTATGACCGCACGACGGGAATTAACAGACTTTGAACGCGGAATGTTAGTTGGAGCTAGACGCATGGGTCATGCCATTTCGGATATCGTTAGGGAATTCAACATTCCCAGGTCCACTGTGTCAAGAGTGTGCCGAGAGTATCTAATTTCAGGCATAACATCCCACCATGGACAGCGCAGTGGTCGACCGCCTGCACTTAACGACCGAGACCGGCGACGTCTGCGAAGAGTTGTAAATGCTAACAGACAAACAACACTGCGTCAAATAACCGCAGAAATCAATGTGGGACGTACGAGGGACGTGTCCGGTAGGACTGTGCGGCGAAATTTGTCTTCCTTGGGCTATGCCAGCAGAAGACCGACTCGAGTGCCTTTACTGACAGCACGACATCGCTTTCAGCGACTCTCGTGGGCACGTGAGCATATCGGTTGGTCCCTAGATGAATGGAAAACCGTGGCCTTGTCCGATGAGTCACGATTTCAGTTGGTAAGAGCTGATGGTAGGGTTCGAGTGTGGCGCAGACCCGACGAAGCCATGGACCCAAATTGTCAACAAGGCACTGTTCAAGCTGGTGGTGGCAGCATAATGGTGTGGGCTGTTTTTACATGGCATGGACTTGGTCCTCTGGTGCGACTGAACCGAACATTGACTGGAAATGGTTATGTTCAGCTACTTGGAGATCACTTGCAGCCATTCATGGACTTCATGTACCCAAACAACGATGGGATTTTTATGGATGACAATGCACCATGTCACCGGGCCACAACTGTTCGCGATTGGTTTGAAGAACATTCTGGACAATTCCAGCGAATGATCTGGCCACCTAGATCGCCCGACATGAATCCCATCGAGCATTTATGGGACATCATCGAGAGGTGTGTTCGTGCCCAAAATCCTGCACCATCAACACTTTCACAATTATGGACGTCTATAGAGACAGCATGGCTCAATATTCCTGCAGAAGACTTCCAACGACTTGTTGAGTCCATGCCACGTCGAGTTGCTGCACTTCGTCGGGCGAAAGGAGGACCGACACGATATTAAGAGGTATCCCATGACTTTTGTCACTTCAGTGTATATATATATGTATTTTAGTTTGTATGAAATATTTCAGTATTGATAGATTATAAATATTCTATAAGTTTCAGCAGACTTTAATATTAAGTTATATACGAACAATAAATATTTTTGTAGAAAAATAAATCTAAAATGCTGTATAGATCTTTTAAAAAAAAAAAAAAAAAAAAAAAAACTACTGCTGATGAAATTGAAAAAAGTCTTTCTTTAAGAGGTATGGATAATTATTTCTACGAAGTCCCAAAATAATATTAAGTAGAGAAGAAGAAGAAGAAGAAGAAAAAAAGAGAGAGATTGGATTGGGGTATGCGGTAGACATAACAGACTTCTCTTTATCGTAAAAGGGATTTTTAAAATAATATTTTCTGAAGTTAATTGGGCTCCTTATTTGCTTAATAAATCATTAATAATATATTTTTTTAAATAATTTGTATTGAAGATTAGAACAAATTAATCATAAAGTAAAAATTAATACTTTTAATATAGGGTTATATAAGTAGCGTTTAACATAATATGCAATGCAAGTTAATAAATTGAGTTTATTAAAAATAGTTTAATTAATAGTTATGTTAATTAATTTAATTTAGTTATTTTAGTTATTAATAGTTATTTTAATTAATAGAGTAGTAAATATAAAAGTTCCTTTTCTTATTTTGCAGCGAAACGGGAAGGAATAAAGTTACTTTCTTGATATTTAATATTTTAATTATAAAAAAAAAGTGTTTAATTACGTTATAAAATACTATAAAGTATACATTTTGCGAAAAAAAAAAAAGTTCGCTATCTTTAGTTAATTAACAAGCATTTAGGTATTTAATAAGTTGGATTATATATAATATTAAGTCTGAATCCAGAGAAGCAAAGTTTACCATACACACACATAAATATGCCCAAACGTGGGGATAAAATTTATATTAAATTAAAACCAAATTTCATCTATAGACTGATGAAGGCATGGATGATTTCTTTAAAGGAAAAAAATCATTGTCGCTGATAAGGGATATTTTGGCGCTGTTCACACGTCGGCACTATGGATTTGTACTCCAGGGGTTGGTTATAGAACTTCCCTAACGAGTATGTGATTTTGGAACTGTTGAAAACGAAACAAGTTAATATTTTATATAATACTGGTAAAATGGATGTTATTAATTTTTGCATGGGCATTTTTATTCGAAAGTTAATAAAACTTTGCATAATCTGTTTTCGGTGAATTTATTGAAAATGTTGACTTATTTCGTTTTCTACGACTCGAAAAAAATTACATAATCACTGGGAAAAATAGTATAATCTACTCGATTATATAAATTCAATAATGCGTACGTGAAAATATCGCTAAAATCTCCCCTTAATATTTTTTCTTTGGGAAAGTCATTTTTCCATGTCTTCCACAGTCTGTAGATGAAATATAGTTTTATTCGGTTCAATAGTTTTTGTTACAGATACTTCCAAACAGGGAAAGTTTATTTCATAGCCCTCCTGCAACTGAATACATTAATACTGTCTGGATTAGAGCCTTCGATCCATTTAAATGGAGGGCTCTACTCTGATGAGGGCAGGAACTAGTTCTAATACCACATATTTAATATTTTTAGTTTATAGAGGAACCAGAGGAAGATTTTTCATCTGTACTTTAATATCTTTCAAAGTAATTGTAGATAGATTAACACTCATTAATTTGTATCTTATCTAATATCAAGTGAATAACATACCAGATAGCAGGTGAGTTTCTTAAAAGGACCATCCCCACTTTTTAAAGGATTGTTCTATAAAGGTTTAAGAGCTATACCATATGTCATGGTTTTTACAAGGTTGGAAGAAAAATGCTTTGTGAAAAACCTTTTAACCTCTACGTTCTTACCTTTAGAAAGCCTGCGCATAAAAACTTTAAAAACCTTATATTTGTTTACCTTTGAATAGGGTTTTACCTGTTTACCTTGCTTAAACCCTTGCCTGATTTCCTTGTGAAAAAAGTTTAGCAAAACCTTTGAAATTACATTTGTTTTTGTCATTTAGCAACTATTTTTAGAAACATTAGTATAACCTTGCATTCTTGTTGTTGCTAATCTTTCGAAAACCTCGTAAGCCTTTCATTTTTTTCGATTTTTAAATGGTTTTAAAATTCTTAAATTGATATATGGGATAAATGGTTAAAATCACTTTCAGAACATAAAACAATTGTGCAGAGACAAGCTTAGAAGTTCATTCATAAACCTTTCTGTCTATATTCTCTCTATGCTTTTTTTTCGGACGTAGAACTATCAGTTTCAATCTGGAGTTTTTGTAGACCAGTTTTGTGTAACACCAAAATAAATTAGAAATATCAGACCTATCGTTACAAATTTGGTACCAAATGAAAGGCACAATTTTTCTGAATCCAGGGGTGAAAACAGTTTTTCGACACGACGGTTACTAAAATGAACTAAAGTAGGAAATTTAGTTGGAAACACTTCATTCTAATCATTTTCAATCATTTTAAAAAGTACGAGGCCCAGTTTTACGGTTAAAAAAAGAGACATAAACAATAAAAAAAAAAAAATTAAAGATCGAAATAAATAGTCCTTCGTACTAAACTAATTTCTGTCTTTGACAGAATTTTTAATATTTTATTATTATTATTATTATTATTTCTACAATAATTACTTCTACAAATCAAATTTTCACACTTAATAAATTTAAAAGATACTAAATTAATAGGATAAACAAATACACATAAGAAACTGAAAAAAAGAACGACTGAAAAAAAACTAGTGTGTTGTGGCCACCACAAGACACCCAATTCACTCAGTAACAATATTAAAAAAAAAATATATATATACGATTTTTCCCCCCAAGTTTTTTTTGTTAAAAGTAAAAAAAATCGATAACTTCGTTTTAAATTATCACATATTTATAGTTCAACCATTCGTTTTAAATGTATTGACGAGACATTTTGAAAGATACCCATCTTGAAAATCCCCTCCCCCACCGGGGGTACTTCCCCCCAGGGGGGGAAGCGATGCCCTCACATGCATAATTTTTTTTCCTAATTAACTGCTACTATTACAATAATTCATATTAATTTTACAATCACAGGTTAAGAATAACTCTCATTAATGTACATTTATACGAAATTTTGTCTTGTACTGCCATGTTAAAAATTTAGAAACAAAAAACGATCTCAGCGCCACCTGTTGAGCGATTGATCCCAAAATCTAATCAGCACCAGTTTATATCAGGGGCCAACTAAATACCAAGTTTGGTTAATTTTTTTTTTTTTTTTTTTTTTTTTTTTGCAAAAAGTAAAAAAAAATCGATAACTTTGTTTTAAATTATCACAGATTTATAGTTCAACCATTCGTTTTAAAGGTATTGACGAGACTTTTCGAACGATACCCATCTTGAAAATTTACTCCTCTCGAGGAGGGACTTCCCCCCCAGGGGGGTTGACGAGGCTCCCACACATACAAAAAATTTTTCCCAGTTGACTATCCTATTATAAATAATTCTTGTAAATTTCATAATGATTACTAAAAAATAATTCTCTTTATGCACATTTATACAAAATTTTGTCCTATATCACTATGTTAAAAATTTAGAAAAAGTGGGATGGCAACACAGCCTGTAAGAAAATTTTTACCAAAATTTGATAGGCACTAATTTGTGTCAAGGTGCAACTACATACCAATTTGTATAAAATTCTTTGCAGTAGTTCCTGAGATACAGTTGCCACAAAATTTTGTCACACACACACACACACACACACACACTCAGAGACAGACAGACAGACAAACAGACAGACATTTTCTAAAAATGGTCAAATCGTGTTCTACAGCTCTCAAAACGTGTAAATCCATCAAAAACCCGAGGTCGAAAATGTTTACGAATCCAATACTTTCTTCTATTGAATATAGAAGAAAGTAAAAAGTCTTGAGTTGTAGAGATATCAATATGTACTATCTAAATATTTTATAACAAGAAGTGTGCTTTAGAATAATAAAAAGAAATACAAAATATTAAAAAAAATATTAAAACACATGTCAAATTCATTTTTATTTTTATTTATTTATTTTTTGTTGTTGTTATCGATATTGAAAATTTAAGTGTATATTGAATAATTTTAATTTTCATCTGTTTGATAGTCTAACGTATATCGCATTAATGATTCTCAAAAATAAGAAATTCATGCATCAGTGAAAGTTCACAAAATTTCATCATATTACTTAGACACAAATAATTCTTAGTACTGTTCTGAGTGAGAAAATATTGCATTGCAAAAGGAAATATTTCACTGAATATATTTTAGAAATATGTTTAACTTTAAAGCAGCATTTCATCCAGTGCTTATTCTAGACTGTAAATTTACATGAACAGAGAATATTATTTCTGATTGTTACAATTTTCAATATAAAAAAAAATTGTGTTATAAATATACTAAGTATATGTTTTGAGTTGTCTGTTGAAAACATTGCAAGCTAACATTAACAACATTTAGAATTATTGTGGGAAAAGAAGAAAAAGTTTATCTCTCAGATAACCTTGTTTCGTTTTCCATGTTCTAATGAGAACTGAACGTAACCAACTAGTCCCATATATAGTTTTATATAATAAATTTCCTAAGATAAAAAAAAGAAAAAAAAGGGCTTTGTAAAAAGTATTACAAAAAATTATATATATATATAATATAAAAACAAATTTATGCATTAATGGCTATAGAAGAAGCCGGCAAAACCCCGGTGTGGCGTGTATTCCAAAGGATCTCAAAATATGACAGTAATCGAAAGTTAAAATATTTTTGTGTAATAAACCACAGTGACCATAACATTATTCAGCCTTTTTAACTTGATACTTTATTGTGGGAGCAATATAGATTTCAAAATAAACGTGTCGTAGAAATCAGTTGCATAATTTTGATATGTTTCATCGTATTAACAAACAATTTAAAGTATAATATCTTTCCTAATGTAATTGGTCTAATTTATTTCTTTGTGATGAAAACCACAATTCGATAAGTGCATTAATGTAGTAAATTATCAAAAACATCAGCGATCACTTTGTTTCGGAGGGCCTGAATTCTAAAAAAAATTTCCTATGTTCTGTAAATTTACTAGCAGCAATGAGATCAGTGTATCTACCGTGAATAGTATAGTACATGATTTAAACAAATTAAACTAGCTTAAAAATAGTAAATATTCTACATAAAGTAGACAGACGGTAGGTAGACCGAGACTAGTTGACCATAGTGTACGTTGCCCTAGTCACAATATATTTAAACTTTCCGTCACATGGCGTTTTGATTCCATCCAAGTATGTGTTATCCCGTTTTATTTCTCAAATATCAATGTCATCAAAGATGTAGCGTCCATTAAAGAACTAGAGAGAATTTTCAAAATTTTGGTAAGGCGAGTAAATAACCCTGCTTACAAATAATCTTTTTTTTTTTTTCTTTTTTGTAAATTGCCTTTTTGATTTTAATACATAAACTTCAGAAAGTAATTGCTTGTAGTCAATGTAGAATATGTTTATTTATTCAAATAATTAATGAATTTCAAATTAATTCCTTACACAAGGAGGAAAATTAAAAATATCAATATGGAATTTGTTGGCCCGTTTCGAATGGGGCACGTTCGTCTGGAGGACCAACATAAACATACCCCATAGGATCTTCAAAGCCGAACTGTAACGGAAAAAATATATAAAATCAATATATTTACATATTGGAAAAACAGAATTTTATTCGTGAGAAAGGGGAGGGGAAGAGAAAATGGAATATTGATAGCTATAAAATGGTACAACTTATGTGAGTTCTTGGTTATTAGAGTCTTTATATATATATATATCTATATATATATCTATATATATATATATATATATATATATATATATGAAGTTATAATGTTGTTTTCAATTATATCCTACCTTAAGTTAGTTTCTCTGCTGTACAAAAATATTAATAACTTTTATAATTATAGAGCATTTTGGCGCCTAGAATGCCATTCTTTTCTTATTATTTACTGTCTAAATGATATATATCTTTGTAAAATGGGAAAGGGCTTCATAATTTATAGGAAGTATTTCTTTTTTGCATATTTGATTGTTAATATTACATATTGATTCTCCATTGGGAACATATTGTTACAAAATTGTAAATAATTGTGTTTATTTTTGTATAAATTCTTGCAAAGAGGCTTAGTAAGTTGATAAAGTGCTAATTTTGTCCATTTCTAGTCATTTTAGCGTTGAAATAGCCTTATTTCCCCTTAAAAACTCATTAAAAAGCCCAATAAGGCAGTCAGAGTCAGTTGAGTTCAGCTTTCAGCCAGCTTCGCTAGTGCTTGCATTGCTCTTGAGCCTCTTTGGAAGAGACTTGCTTTATGTGTTATTGCTATACAGTTTGTACTGTGGATTTGCTATTGACAGCTGTTGTTTAAGCTGTGTTTACTGTTTGAATTGAAGCTGATACTTGGTTTATAGACCTGCATTTTTCTGGAATTTTCTGTGAATAAATTACTGAATTTTTGTACGTTTGGCCTTTCATTCTCAGACAACTCACGAACCCGCAACATTTCTGGTGTCAGAAGTGGGATTCTGATGATGGGAAAAGCTTCAGATGGCAGACTGTATTACCAAGATAAAAAATTCCAGCTGTTTTAGAACAACTGCATAGTAGCTCTACCGGAGGCCATTTTGGGGTAATGAAGACTCTGCAGAAAGTTCGGGAACGCTTCTACTGGTGCAAGGCAAAGGAGGATGTGGAGAAATGGTGTAAATCCTGTGATGCTTGTGCGGCACGTAAAGGCCCGCAGAAACAAAGTCGAGGAAGACTGCAACGGTATAACGTGGGAGCACCATTTGAAATAAATACATCCTCGTCGTGATGGACTATTTCTCCAAGTGGCCTGAGGCATATCCCATTCCCAATCAAGAGGCATGCACAGTCGCAGAGGTCCTAGTGCAGCGATGGGTGTCAAGGTACGGCACGCCCCTACAACTTCATACCGACCAAGGTAGGAACTTTACCTCTGATGTTTTCAAAGGACTGTGTCAAATACTCGGCATAGACAAAACCCGGACAACACCTTTACATCCCCAGTCGCACGGCATGGTCGAGAGGTTCAATCGTACCATCCTGAATAACCTCTCTCTTCTAGTGTCAAGGAACCAGCAAGATTGGGACTTGAAATTGCCATTGTTCCTGCTGGCTTATCGAAGTGCTGTCCATGAAACCACCGGCTATACTCCAGCCCAGATGCTGTTTGGACGTGAACTTCGTCTCCCTTGTGATCTCCTGTTTGGTTGTCCACCCGATGCGCCTTCATCACCCGAGGAGTACATCCAAGATCTCCAGGCACGATTTGAGGACGTACACAACTTTGCTCGGGAGCGGATTAACATGGCAACGGAGAAAATGAAGACAAGGTACGATCTAAAGGCTACACAACATGAGTTCCAGGAAGGAGACAAGGTCTGGTTGTGGAATCCTGTTCGCCGCAAAGGACTCTCTCCCAAGTTACAGTGCAACTGGGACGGACCATACACCGTCCTAAAGAGGCTGAATGATGTAGTAGTGCGGATCACTAAAACACCTTCATCAAAACCGAAGGTGGTGCACTATAACCGGCTAGCCAAGTACCACAATTAACGGTAAAAAAAATAAAGTGAGAAATATTTACAAAATTCACAAATATGTACAAGTATTTCTATACAAATATTTACAGTGCAAATTTTACCAGTATTTACATTTTAAATTTTAATTCAGAAAGCGCTGAGACTCTCCAACATCAGAGACGTAGAATCAGCTTTAGGCTATGCACTTAGGATAGAGGCAGCCCAACAAGCCTCCCGTAAAGACCGCCATACCATAAGAGCAGTCTCATTAAACGATACGCCTGCTGGTGAAAATGAAATGAAGAGAAGTATCGAAGAGATCTTAAAGAGATTGCGCAGCCTGGAGAATAATAAGGAAATAAAGGACCGGGAGATAAAGTGCTGGGGCTGTGGAGGGGATGGTCGCGTGAAGAGGAACTGCCCTGTACGACCAACTATAGGAAATCACCCGTCTTCACCATCACTACAGGGAAACTAAGAGGAGGTCATCTCGCGGGGCGGAGGTCGCCTGAAATTAAAGAGCCCCAATTTACAGTATTTCATGTTTCATCGATGAGTGGCGGCGATAATGGACTTCACGTCTATGGCCAAGTTAACAACACCACCTGCCGGATGATTCTGGACACAGGAGCCAACGTGACCATTATTAGAACGGATTTGGCACAAGAACTAAAAGAGAAGATCGTCTGGACTCCTCCCTGCGTTAAACTCCAGACTGTGACCGGAGACGAAATCAAAATATATGGAAAAATGAACTTGACTATAACTTTTGGGAATGCCAGTTACCATCATATGGCATATGTGGCTGATATAAGAGATCTATTAATCATTGGAGGTGATTTCCTGAGAAAATTTAACTTTCAGTTGGACTTCAAGAATAATGAACTGCATTCGAGTTCGGAAGACATCGCTGTGTTCAATACTGAAAATCAAGACATTCAGACAATTTGCCAGATAACAGCCAAGTCTGAAATTTCCATCCCTCCACACACAGAGACAATAGTTTCAGGAACACCCCCTGCCAAGCAATACTTCCGCTATGGACTGATTGAATACCCGAATACAGACAATAGCCCAAGAGGAGTTCTGGTAGCTTCATCTCTAGTTGATCTGTCAAAGAATACTATTCCTGTGAGAGTCGCAAACATCAGCGATAAGGTCTGGACAGTGAAGAAGGATGAGGTGTTAGCAACCTGCACTCCTGTCACATGCATCAACCGCCCCACGCAATCAACTGAATCCAAGTCTTCTGAAAAATTAATGACGGAATTACTCAAGAATGAAGAGTTAGGAAAGGAACCGAGATGTGCTGCGGAGAAGCTACTCCAAGAATTTAAAGATCTTTTTTCTCGAACACCTGAAAACGTCGGGAGAACGAACATCACCCAGCACAGAATTGATACAGGAAATCATCCTCCAATCAAACAACATCCAAGAAGACTTCCATTTGCTAAACAGGAAGAGGTCACTGAACTTCTAAATGAAATGCAGCACAATGACGTCATAGAGCCATCAACGAGTCCTTGGGCCTCTCCCATAGTATTGGTGCGAAAAAAGGATGGTTCAACGAGATTTTGCGTGGATTATCGTCGTTTGAATGACGTCACGATTAAGACAGTTATCCTCTTCCCAGAATTGACGACACATTAGACACATTTGCTGGCAATAAATGGTTCTCGACTTTGGATCTGAAGAGCGGTTACTGGCAAGTAGAATTACATCCTGATGATCGTGAGAAGACTGCATTCACCACGGGACAAGGACTGTGGCAATTTAAAGTTATGCCGTTCGGATTATGTAATGCACCTGCCACCTTCGAACGCCTGATGGAGACAGTGCTGAAAGAACTTTCCTATGAAGCCTGTCTGGTGTATTTGGATGATATTATCATTGTGGGGCGCACCTTTGAAGACCATCTACGAAACATCCGAAAGGTGTTGGAGAAACTGAGAATGGCTAACCTCAAATTGAATCCAGGCAAGTGTAACTTGTTCCGTCGTGAAGTGAGCTACCTCGGCCATATCATCTCTGCCGAAGGTGTGAAAACTGATCCTGAGAAGATCTCTGCAGTCGAGAACTGGAGTCGCCCTGAAAATGTACACCAACTACGGAGTTTCCTGGGGTTATGCACTTACTACAGGAAGTTTGTCAAGGGTTTCTCAAATATTGCCAGACCACTCCACAAGCTGACGGAAGCCAAACAGAAGTTCCTGTGGACAGATGAATGTGAAAATGCGTTCAAGCGACTTAAAGAGGCCTTAACATCATCGCCTATCTTGACGTATCCACAGCCCGACAGACAGTTCATACTTGATACAGATGCCAGCCATGAGAGTGTCGGTGCTGTTCTGTCGCAGGAAATTGATGGTCAAGAACATGTCATTGCCTATTGGAGTAAATGCCTGTCTAAACCAGAGCGAAATTACTGTACAACTAGGAAAGAGCTACTCGCAATCGTAAAAGCTATAGAACATTTCCATCATTACCTCTATGGCAGAAGATTCCTGCTCCGGACTGACCATGCATCTTTAACGTGGTTGCTCCAGTTCAAGAACCCGGAAGGACAGATTGCCAGGTGGATACAACGCCTCCAGGAATATGACTTCGAGATACGTCATCGTAAAGGAACTCTACATGGTAATGCAGATGCCTTGTCACGGAAGCCTTGCTCGGAAAGCTGCAAGTACTGCTCCAGAGCCGAACAGAAATACCTGCCGATAAATCCGGTTGCCTGCCAAGTTACTGTCTCAACACCATCAGAACAAGATCCCGATCCCTGGAGTGACGAAGAACTTAGACAAGCCCAGATGGAAGATCCTGACATAAAGCCAATATTACAGCTGAAGGAGACGACCAGCAACAGACCTACCTATCAGGACATTTCCAGATTCAGTCCCATTACGAAAAGTTATTGGGCACTTTGGGTCTCTCTTCATATCAGAAACGGCGTATTATACAGAAAGTGGGAATCTGATGATGGGGAAAAGCTTCAGATGGCAGACTGTATTACCAAGATCAAAAATTCCAGCTGTTTTAGAACAACTGCATAGTAGCTCTACCGGAGGCCATTTTGGGGTAATGAAGACTCTGCAGAAAGTTTGGGAACGCTTCTACTGGTGCAAGGCAAAGGAGGATGTGGAGAAATGGTGTAAATCCTGTGATGCTTGTGCGGCACGTAAAGGCCCGCAGAAACGAAGTCGAGGAAGACTGCAACGGTATAACGTGGGAGCACCATTTGAACGGATTGCAATCGACATGTTGGGTCCTTTGCCACGGACCTCCAGTGGAAATAAATACATCCTCGTCGTGATGGACTATTTCACCAAGTGGTCACCCATTCCCAATCAAGAGGCATGCACAGTCACAGAGGTCCTAGTGCAGCAATGGGTGTCAAGGTACGGCACGCCCCTACAACTTCATACCGACCAAGGTAGGAACTTTACCTCTGATGTTTTCAAAGGACTGTGTCAAATACTCGGCATAGACAAAACCCGGACGATCTCCAGGCACGATTTGAGGACGTACACAACTTTGCTCGGGAGCGGATTAACATGGCAACGGAGAAAATGAAGACAAGGTACGATCTAAAGGCTACACAACATGAGTTCCAGGAAGGAGACAAGGTCTGGTTGTGGAATCCTGTTCGCCGCAAAGTACTCTCTCCCAAGTTACAGTGCAACTGGGACGGACCATACACCGTCCTAAAGAGGCTGAATGATGTATTAGTGCGGATCACTAAAACACCTTCATCAAAACCGAAGGTGGTGCACTATAACCGGCTAGCCAAGTACCACAATTAACGGTAAAATTAAAAGTTAAAATGTAAATACTGGTAAAATTTGCGCATGCGCACTGTAAATATTTGTATAGAAATACTTGTACATATTTGTGAATTTTGTAAATATTTCTTACTTTATTTTTTTTGTATTTTGTCGTTATATGCAACTTAGTTTTTGTAATTTAGATTGTGTAAATTTGGTTAGTTTCACCTCTTGACCAAGGGTTGCACTGCCCGGGACGTGCAGTCCTTGGGAGGGGGGCAGTGTTACAAAATTGTAAATAATTGTGTTTATTTTTGTATAAATTCTTTCAAAGAGGCTTAGTAAGTTGATAAAGTGCTAATTTTGTCCATTTCTAGTCATTTTAGCGTTGAAATAGCCTTATTTCCCCTTAAAAACGCATTAAAAAGCCCAATAAGCCAGTCAGAGTCAGTTGAGTTCAGCTTTCAGCCAGCTTCGCTAGTGCTTGCATTGCTCTTGAGCCTCTTTGGAAGAGACTTGCTTTATGTGTTATTGCTATACAGTTTGTACTGTGGATTTGCTATTGACAGCTGTTGTTTAAGCTGTGTTTACTGTTTGAATTGAAGCTGATACTTGGTTTATAGACCTGCATTTTTCTGGAATTTTCTGTGAATAAATTACTGAATTTTTGTACGTTTGGCCTTTCATTCTCAGACAACTCACGAACCCCCAAGTACGCAACAATATTTATATGATTATATAATAAAATTCTTTATTACGAATGACCTGTGATAAAACAAATAAGTATTGATTGATCCCTATAGAGAACCATAGCTCTCTTCTGATGTTCTTGACAATGTTCAAAATTTAATGGTGTTCAAAACTCGTGACATCACAATTTTGTCCCTCCGACTTTATTGTAGCCCTAAGCTATAACTATTAGGTCGAAGTGTGTATGTCGTTTAAAAAATACGTTAATTTAATCAGCGACGATTGTGTTACAATGAATAAATATCCAATGATGTTATATGATATTCCATCAGATTAAAAAACTGGCTTTTTAATTATTGCATTAAATATAACAACGGATTAAGGGGGACAAACATTCCTCTCTGAATTTTTTTTATTTTTATAAATGACGATTTTATGCAATCGTATATCCCAGATTGGCTTAATCGAGATTCTACATTCTAACCCACTGCAACTGCCACACCGCCCTTTCGATCAATTTAAACAACTGGTCAACTGGGATCAACCAGTCGTCAAATAAAAGCTCTTAGAAAAGTTATTTTTACTCTCCAGAAGATGTGCGGTGTTTCTAATGGAAGAACTGAAAAATATTGCAGATATAGGGAAAATGAAATTATGCAGCTTTGAACATTAATTAAACAAGCATTGCAAGAAGGGCAAAAAAAGCAAAACAGAATAAAAATCCGCTTAAAAAAAAGAAAGGAAACTTTTAAATAATATTATTATTTGAATACAAAACGCTTTAAGAAAATCATACGAACTGTAATGAGCAAAGATGTGTAGAAAAAAGACAAATTATGTCTTCCCATTCTTAAATCACTTGAAGCAGTAACCCAGAAGAACGATGGGTTGAATGTACTATGTGGAAATGCGGGGCTCACCAATCATGTGTTTTTACTTGTGTACCTAACATACGATACAAACACTTTGAAATGTCTCCAGCAATAACCCATACAGCACAGAATATTTCAGTTATATTACAAAAAACTTTCGATCTTACATTATCATAACACATTTAAGTGTGCACTCTAATACCTTTCTGAAACATTCGTCTATTTTAATATTCTATCTCTTAATTGGTTGAATCATTTCTGTTACGTATCCGACTTTTTGTTACGATCGCCGACATTTCTACGTTTTTGAAACTAATCTGATAGCAAACTGAACGTTTCGAAGCGTTTTGAAATATTTACAATGTTTCAATGATTGTTTACGTTTCTGGATGGCTGGATTTAACATCGCACTAGTGCTGCGCAGATGGGCAATTGGCGACGGTCTGGGACACACCCCTAGAGGTGGTCCGGAGACATGCCATCACAATTTTGATCCTACACGGAAGGGATGGCTCTCCCGCTTCGGTGACCTCCAGAGGTATAATTTCTGATGGGAGCATGGAGGACATTGCGGCCACGACAGATTTTACGTGCACCAGCCACCATTAGTGTACACGACGGTCTTTGGCCGGCTCGAGTATCGAACCCGCAATCTTCCAATGACGGCCCCGTTACGTTTCTGGAGCATTTTGTGCTGTTAGGGAATTGATTTCCTTACGGTTGATGGCATCTTTAGGAACTAATTTACCGCTTCTATTGCTCACGCTCCTCTCTGTGTGAATGTGATGAAGAGAATCCCTAAATATGCGTACTTCTTTTGTCTCTTAACATCTTTCTATCATCTTGTAAATCATTCACTTAAACCAGTAAAATGGCTACCTAATATTCTAGAAAAATCTCCCCTCCGTCTTTAACTAACAAGGAATTTTAAGATACTCGGCTCTAATCTTGGCTCTAATCAAGTAATTATACTAACAATCTATCTACTTTCTCTTCTTTTTTTCCCCTTCACTTGAGTCATCCTCTCACTAGCCAACTTATGCAAATGCTCAATTTAAGTGGAATTGCCATTATTCACAAAAGCCAACAATTTGTACTCGTTCTGCATAAAAATGTCAACTTCTGTTTAGCTCTAGAGACTTATAAGTTAACTTTTGGTGTCCTTTCCCTAGGAAAACAACAGGGAACTTTGCAACTCTTTACATTGCTAATGTAATTATCTTTACATTGCTAATGTAATAAACAAGACTTTATTCTCAACATACTAAATAACTGTCCAATGAAATTGCTGCTTTTTTGCTATCCTCTGTCAGTCAAGTCAGACTTGCTGCCTACGATCGCACAGGAGCTGTTTCGGCAGCTTATTGTTCCCTCTCTCTCTCTCTCTCTTTTTATTGTTATGTAATTAACAACGGGAGAGGCTTAAAATCCCCCGAAACCACTGTATACAAGTGAGCGGACAAGTTGGCCTTGCGACATGGTATCAGTTTATGCCTTTGGATTAATAATGATAGTTAATAAATTTAAGTTTTAGATTGGTGACATTTTCCTGAAGGTACATTGATAATATTGATATAAAAATAAACTTAAATAATCAATTATATATTTTTTTAAATCCTTAGGAGAAAAAGTTGGCCAACTAACTCTCTTTGCCCGTATCTATCGTTCTAGCTTTCTATCGCTACTTACAGATTGATTTAATTCTTATAAAAAAATAGTTATTTTACGTTAAAACGTATATTTTGAAAACCACAAAACGTAATTAATATAAAATTTATTAAACATCATTACATTATATATATATATATTTATTCAACACAATTCTAAGTTTCATATGAAAAATATAATAATGATTCACTAGAAATTCTTTTTTTATTCATTCTTAAAACAATTTAAATGTTTCTTTTTTTATTTCGATTCAAATTTAATCTAACCATTGCCTATTTTTCCTAATTTGAAGTCATTAAAGTTTGAATAGTACAGAAATTTGTATAATGCGAAACATTTCCAGTTCATTTAGTACACGTTATAAGAATAAAGGGCGAATTAATTAACTTTGGAGTGCCCTTAATTCGATTGACTGTTAGAGAATTTTATTCATCGCAATGAATATCCCCAAATATATTCATTTTCGAATAATTAGATGTGAACTTAAAACAGTATTTGTTTAACTATATCATTATATATATGTATACCCGTGGCAGAAACACGGCGACACGGCGACAATGTCGCAGAAACAGAAATGTTCTTGCAGAAAGATTTTACTTAAGTCAAATAAATTTTGCCATTGTATTAAAAAAAAAAAAAAAAAAAAAAAGAGAGAGAGAGAGAGAGAGAGAAAGAGAGAAATAAACTCAAAGAATGGTTTACAAACTGTTCTGCAGAACAAATTTTCGTTTCTGCAGATACGATCCCCTCAATCCTGAATAAGGAGAGGAGATAGAGCTGATGTAACTCACTTGGGTTAGCTTTGATACGGCATGCATTAGTGATTCGTGATGTGGTGATATGATTCGCTGTATCGACACTTTCCACGGGTAACCTCTTCACATCGAAACTTCATTTTCGGGTCTCCAAACTTTGTTTTCGCACCGCGCCTGCCGCTCGTGTCGTGTGTATTTATTGCATTCCAAAAAGATGTTTTTTGAAAGAATGTGGCTTTGCGACCACTTTCCGAATTTCATATTTCATGCATTTTCAGATTCATGCATAACAAAATAGCTGCATCCAGTGATTTTTTTTTTCTTTTTTTTTTAATAAGTGCGGGTTTGCTGCTGTACCGATTTTCATACATTTTCTGATTTACGCACAACAAATTAGTTGTATCTAGTGATTTTTTTTTCCTTTAATGTATGCGAAGCGTGCATACGTGCGTGGTAGTACAGTCGGTAACAAAAGTGTCCGAACACTTGCAAACATTCCTATGTAAAAAAAGTACACTGCATACGGTTTTGTTAAATTAATCCTTATCGAATCATGTTCTTACACTGACTCAGAACAGGATGCGACAAGGATTTATTTAACAAAACCGTATGAAGTGTACTTTTTTTACATAGGAATTTTTATTAGTGTTCGGACACTTTTGTTACCGACTGTAAATAAACGTAAATTTTTTAAAGCTGCATTAATTTTAATGTTTGGTTTAAACTATGCAATACATTTCACAAATATATACAGAAATAAGACTATGGGGAAATTTGTAACGTCTGTAGTTATACGCAAAATAAAAAATGAAGTTTCAAACCTTGCTTCAAAAAATAGAAAATTAAGAAATTAATCTTAAAAATACTTTATTGATTTTTAGCATTTCATATGTAATAAAAGATCTTAGCAATAAATATTAATGGGCATCTTAAGTTATAAAATTAATAGCTTTTCTTGTTTAATAATCATTTATTATTTTAATTGTGATTAAAACTCTTAGCTTTAAATTTTGTTGTTTAAGTATATGAAGTCGTTAAAAAAATTATTAATTTATTTTACAAAAATACTCTTATCATTAGTTTCTACAGTTTGTTCATTTCATTTTTTGAAAATGTTTATTTATTTTTTTTTTTTTTATTGAAATATTGCAAATGAAATAGTTATTTTGAATAAAAGTCAAACCAAAGGTTTTGTTGAGTATATATATATATATATATATTGTAAGCAAAAGGAATTTTTTTCGAATAGTAGTTGTTTTGAATAAATACTAATTAAACAGCAAATGCTTTTATTAATTTATTTTTATTTACTTATTCGTATAGATATCAATATCAAATATTACTTTTAATTGATTTCTTTTTATTTCATTCATCTGTAATCATTATTTTCTATTATAGATATTATTCATGAAATCTGTTACTATTCCCATTTCAACATTTCCTTAAAAAATTAAATGTTTCACTTGCCTCAATCTTTATGAAACTATTTCGACTATGCTTTGTCTATAATTGTGTTACTTAGATCTTCTATTCTAATTTACTTTATGTATTTAAATGATGGTATAATTATACATTCTGAATTATTTAATGTAGATCACATTTTTTAGATTTTAAATGCACATCTTCATGCTATTTGTATATAATATAAAAATGAATCTTATGTATTAGAATGTTATCTTACATCTTTCTAATAATCTCAAAAGCTATAAATGTTGTAAAATATTTATATTTCATTATGATATTCAGTATTCTATAATAATTTTTACTTTTAATTTGTTGTATTTTAATTTTGAGTTCTGTATTATATTTTATGTTGTTTGGTTTGCAGCTTATGAAACAAGTCCATTTGTGTATTTAAATATATATATTTAATATAAAAAAGTAATGAAATTTTAAAAGTATTTGTAACATTTGTTTAATTTAGACATTTCATGATTTAAATGCCTTAAAAAAATTTGCAGATTATTTTTGATGTGTTACTGCATTTTATGGTTTTAATTCATTAAATATTTCATGAGTAATATTGTATATTAATGTGACCAAAAAATATGAAGCAATTAAGATCAATAGATTTATTTTCACCTTTTTTTTTTTTTTTTTTTTCTTTTTTTAAGAGTCATTTCTTGCAATAGTGCAGATATGTGCATTTGTGCCTAGTTAAAATTATACATTGATTATACTGAATATTATTTACTATTTAAAAATAATTTATTTTGAATTTTTAAATGTTAACTTCACTAACTATTCCTGCAGAAAGATTTTGGTTTTGATGAAGCTTGTCGCAGAAAGAATAATAAATTTCTGCCACAGGGTATGTATATATGCATACTAAGAAATAGATGAATATGAGTAGAAATTGTTTTGTACGTTACAAATAAAAGGCATTTTTACAAAATGAATTTAGATAAATTAAAAAGTAAATTATTTACTGACTTTACACAGTTACACCACGGGCTACGTTCTTGTTTAAGTGAACTCTATAAAATTTTACCAAACAGAACAATCATTTTCTGTTCTTTTCTTTTTTTGTAAATCTTCTTTTTAGGAATCGTTTCCTATTTTTCTGTAGAATAATCGAAATAGTTTTCGGCAGTAGGTGTACCAGTCCTGTTAACAAATCTTAAGAATAATATTGTTCGAATATTTTAATAATTTCTTAATCTATAAATTATACCTTCCTTAAGGGGTTAAATGTGTTTAATTAAGGGGTTAAATTGGTTTCGCATGCTATAAAAAGATAGTTCATCGTTTTTTTTTTTTTTTTTTTTATAATTAGAAAATAAAAAGATTTATTCAAAATTTTGATCATTTAGCGTTAAATTTGTTCTGAGAAATGTATAGGAGCTGCGACCACAAATTTCGGCTCTTAGTCTGTTTATATGTATCCGACACCTAAAGTAACGGGATTTATCGAAATTCCCCCGTTCCTCCATTGGGATGTGTCAGAAGGCAAAAACACATTTGTAAGCGTAACTCGTCTACAAATTACTTCACAGGGAAGAAACTGCACATGGGGCGATCACAACTTTGTACAAATAAAACGCTATCTGTGATTTAGGAAACTTCAAATTTTAACGGGAGGGAGGAAGAAATCAATTTTTGGCGGAAAATTTCAATAACTCCGGATTTTTCAGTAGAACTCTACCAAAAATGGAAGAAAGATGCTGAAAACAGACATGCGTCTTCTTTAGGATATATTTAAAACACATTTTTGATTTTTTGTGATCTGCTTTTTTTTTTTTTTTTTTTTTTTTTTTTGGAGGGGGGGGGGGGTATGTGTTAAGAAGGGCAAATTCGAGACACCCCTTTTAGCTCTAAGTTTTTCCTGGAAAATTTATGAGAGCTGCAGTTTTGTGCTTCGATCACCTTTATGTATCCAACCCCTAAAGTAACAGGATTTATACAAATTTCCCCCTTTTCCCCTGGGGGGTAGGAACCAAAAAAAAAAAAAAAAAGTTTGTAAGCATAACCTGGCCCCAAATTATTTCACGGTGACGAAATCGCTCATGAGAAGACTAGACTTGAGTATAAATAAAACATTATGTACGATTTTGGAATTCTTGATTCTTACAGAAGGGAGGGGTAAAATCTTTTTTTGGGAGGAAATTTAGAAAATCCGGATTTTTTAGTAGAGCTCTACTAAAAATGGTACAAAGGTATTGAAAACAGCCATGCGTGTTACACTTATATTTACAAAAAAGCAATTTTTTTTGAGGGGGTGGGGTGAGGGGAGGGCGTTACGAAGGAGCAAATTCGAGACCCTCTCTTTTAGTGCTAAATGTGTCTTGGGAAATCTATGGGATTAGCGGTCCCGAAATTTGGTGCGTAACTTGTTTCTATGTACCAGACACTTATTTTACGAAATTCCCATCCATATCTCCCCCCCCCCCCTACCCCTGGGTTGAGGGACAATAAACACGTGTAAAATCACGTTTTCCCGTTTGAATTCGCTGTAAAATATTTTAGAATGTCGAATTTTGGTGTGTGGATATTGATTAAGTGTACGCATTATGTGCTTTGGTGGGATTTCACAAAGTTTCGAACTTACCCGCTGGGGAAGGGGATGCGTGTAAGTTGCTGCCGAAGGCACTGTGGACCCCGACTCCTCACGTTGCGAGCGGAAAAATCCTCTACCGAACACAGCGGGAACTTTAACTTAGGTTATTAATAATGATATGGGATTTTGACAACTTATTTAAGTATAGTGCCCAGCGAAGCGGGCATAGCCTGCTAGTATAATATTTGTAAAGAGTTTATTTCAAAAATTTTAAATAAAATATAAAATTCGAAGTTACTTTATGTGCGAAACAAGGAATGTAATGAGTATTTCATAGCGTATTTGAACGAAAATAACTGGCATTTTTATCAGTTGTAGATCTCATAATTATTATTGCATTTAAATAGTATGCAGTATTATGCAATAATGGAGCAGTCTTTCTAAAATAATGAAAAGGAATATATACCATTTTAAATAAGAAACATTCCACTGTAAACTGAAATAATATATATAAAATTCCATCATGATCTGAATTAATATATATATTTTTGTAAACTGTAAACAAAAAGTAATAAAATGTATATGTATAAAATACATAAGGTTTAAATTTGTATTTAATTGATTGAATGATTGCTCTCTTTAAAAACATAATATTGAATTTAATGTATTACATCTTAGATAGATACTATGGTATTCTGCCTGCTGCTTCTTATTAAAAAGTAAAGCAAAATAGCATTTAGATAATTTAAACGTTAGATATTCAAACCATGTTTTACGAAAAAATATATAATGTAAAATCATACTAGGATGAAAAATTATGCGGTCCCCATAAGTTATTAACACTTTTCTACTGTATGTTCGCTTTGCAGTCTTAAACATCAATCTACTTTATTTTCTTATTCAAACAAGGAACAGATAGAAGTACACAAATACATAGAGATAGAATAATCGAATTCATAATTATTTTTTAAACGAAACAGGAATCTGTTAAAAACACTCATTTCAGTCGGAAATGCAATTCCAGAAATTTTAAATTGTAGCACTTAATGTATCTAAACATTTTAATGTAGCCCAATATCATATTAAACATGCCATATCCTTTATTAAAAAAAAAAAAATAGCATATAAATAATGTATTTTATTATGAATTATGCTGTAACTTAAAAATGTAAAAAAAAAGTAACTTAAAAAGGATTAATGAGAAGGCATTCATGAAGCACACTGCGTTAGCATTCTTTTAGGTGTCCTTGTTTACAAACAAGTTAAGCTATTTATACCATTTTAAATAAGAATCATTCCATTGTGAACTGAAATAATATATATTCTTTTGTAAAAATTCTGAGACTGCTTACGGACGCTAAAGGTGATAAAGAGACAAACTGACACTCTGATGGACATAAAGACACGCAGAATGACTTATTCAAATAATAATCACTATTAAATATTGTTGGAAAGTGTTAAAAACTCTTAATAATAACAAAAATGCAATTCGAGTAATTTCCACATACATTACCTTTAACGTATCTTAGTATTTTTGTGGCCTTGTAAATTTCAATGCTAATCATACTGTATTCTACAAAAAACACTTTTTGTGCTTGTGAAAAATAAATGTCAATTACATTATATTTGTGGAAGATAAAAATATTCAAAGATGATTTATAGAAATACCTCCTGAATAATGCAATGATATGGAATTTTTTTCATTTTTATTAAGCGTTTTTCACACTTTCTAACACTGTTTAAGTGTGATTATGATTTGAATTACTCTATTTGACCGCCCGTCTGTCTACCTGCACTGTAAAAAAAAAAAAAAAAAAAAAAAAAAAAAAAAAAAAAACGACCAAATCAGTGGAAAACTTGCGAACCTTTAACAGTGAATTTTACACTCAACCGTACCTTTTTATACTTTATTTGTCGAATGTTTATTTTTTTTATACTTTATTTGTCCTACATTGTACGGTAAATCGTAAATTATATGGTAAATCGATTGTATTCTATTTCACGGTTATTCGTTATCACATTTTACGGTGAATTAACTTTAACATTCACTGTTATTTTTTTACAATGTGTGTATCTGCCCAATTTCGCAACCATAAATACTTTCAAAATTTCTTCAAAGTGATATATTTTTTCAAGTTACAATGGTATTTTTTGGTCTTTTGAATGGTATAAATAACACAAATGTTTTGTGTACAGGGCACACTAAAAAATGCCAATGTACTGCGTTATGATAGGCATTTCTATAAATTATATTAAAATACTGCGCAAATCATTGTGAAATTAGCATTTATCATACATAAACTTAAAATAAAAAATCCTTTAAAACATAATATGTTGTTTTTAGTGTTAACACTTACACGTCAAGACAAAAATATTCAGATAATTAAGGGCTACAATTAGAAATTACTGGAATTGCATTCTCGTTTATGTTAAGCATTTTTAACACTTTCCAAAAATGTTTAACGGTAATCATGAATTCAATTAGTCTATCTGTCTATCTTTATATCATTCTGTCTCCCATTGTGTCTTCACGTAGGCAAAGTACGATGAAGTTTATATGATGCAACAGATGAAAAGTGTTTTTCGCTAATGAGTGAAAGTATTTTTTTTTTAAGCATAATTTTTCGTTCTTGTTCAGCTTGTTCTGAAGATTATATTTAATTCTAATCTAATTATTAAGATTTTTTTTAAATCTTTCTCTTACCCATATATATGGTAGAGGAAGAATTCATTTTGGCTCAAATTTTAGAAATTGAACATTTCTTATATTTAAACGTTCTGGGGTATCCAAAAATCAGATTTTTAGCAGTTGAGCTGTGTGTGTGCGCTTGTGTGTATGTTTATTATCAGCATATCGCAAAAGTAACAACTCGGTATTCTAAATATGTATCATATAGAAATGCTACACTAAACTGCTCATCGAGATCAAGCAAAGAGTTCCCGTACAGGAACATCCAGGAGAATTTAAGGACTATACATCTAAGGGCAAGTTTTTTGCTAGGTACAATTTAATACCTATAGGCTGTGTATTGATAACATAGAGAAGACATACAGAGCTGCCAATAAATAAGCAAAAACATTGTTTTTTATTCAATGTAATTAGTGAAAATACATTTTTTTCAAAATGTTGTAACAGGAAAACTGCTCAGAAAGAAAAACAAATTTTTCATACCCATGGATGTTGATAAAATATTTTAAAGTTAAATTAACAATTACTTGTTTTTTTGCATAAATACTTATTCTGAGGCTTCCTGATTACTAAAATCAAGTTTCAACTGTTTGTGTATATGTTATCAATGCCATTTAGAAACAAATAATTGCACACTGAAAAAAAAAAAAATCCCTAAAAGTACAGGAAAAATCCGGAAGCTGGGATGCCAGTATTTCTCCGTTAAATATACAGGACAAAAGTGTACTTTTAACAAAAAACCTGTTTGATTTATAGGATTCCTGCGTAAAATATATGTCAGTGATACAATTTTACGGATTTAAACTGTATATTTGACGAAGAAATACTGGCACCCCAGCTGCCAGATTTTTCCTGTACAGGTTTATTTTTTGCATTGCAGACAATTTAAATATTCTGTTCTGAAGTTCATATGAGTTTTCTACTTGAAACTTTCGATGGAGACTGTTAAGTTTCAAAGAGTGGCACAGACATTGTTTGAATAATTTGGAATAAACATTAAAATTTAACTATAGATAATAATTAAACGTGGATTTGAAGGAGGCGGTAGCCCAGTTACGCAGGATCATTTTAAAAATAAATCTTCTCCTAAACCTAATTTGAATTTTTAAAAGTAGGTTAATATATGATATTTATTATCTTACCTCTTAATTTACAATCTGTCTATATAGTGTAAAATGCATACTTAGAGAAAGCATACTTAGAGAAAGGCATACTTAGAGAAAGTCGTTTGAGTGCCATATCAGATTATTATTATTATTATTTCTTTTATACCCTCTGCTATTTTTTATGTTGTATATCTGCTAGATTGCGTACGAAATTACTAATCTCCATTTATTTTACCAGTTCATAAAATTTATTCAATATATATTTAGTGTATAATTTTTGTATATTTTAGAAGAAATAATAATTCATAACAATTAGGAATTTTTTTGGGCATTTCTGGAGCAATTTTCGCTAAAAAGTAGATATAAGTTATTTTATGTGTGAAATCTAATGTAAATTCATTTTTAAATCATTCGGCTCCTTTTGCTTTTTCGGTGAAAAATGGAAAAGAAATATTATATACGAAATCAATCTCACTGGTTATAATCACAGAAAAATTTTCATTTTTTTTAATTTTCGCTGTTGAACCTATCTTAAACGAAACAGTAAAGTATACAGAAAACAATTAACTTTAATTATTTTGATTTAAATTATTAATAAATTAAATAATCAAGACTGTTTTAAAGAAAAGTTGAAAACAGGCAATAAAAAGAAAAAATTAAACGTATAAAAGTGAAGAGAAGCTCTATCTCTGTTGAATTAAAAGAACACCTAGGAACTAAAATATATATATAAAATAAATAAATAAATAAAAATCTTTCAGGGATTGTTTGCTTTTTTCATTTTTCATTTATTTATTTTGTATATTTCAGCTTTACGTATTTATATTCAGGGTGCCATTTATGTTCTTATATTTGACAATCAAATATTTTGTAATAATAGGAAACATACTACTTTAGTTGGAATATGCCCATCTCTATATTAAATACGTTTAAATTTAATACTCATTATTAATCAGTGCAAAGCATTATTTAAAATGGATGAACTTTTGAGGAAATAATTAATGTGCTTTCTACTTTAAAAATAATAATTTACCTCTTTTTGGAGAATAATTATCTTACTGTCAAAGAGTTTTTTCTTTTTTAAAAAAAATAAATTATAATAAACTTAAGATTGAAATAGTAAAAACATTCAGAAGCACAACACGGAAAAAAAAAATAAAAAAAAAAAAAATAATTCAATTTTTCACTTTTAATGAAACAGGATGTTAGAGGCTGAGTTAAATTTATTTAGAATATTTTAATTATTTTCATAAAAGTTTAAATTTTGATCAAACACATATTAGTGAATATATGTGAACTGATGAAAAAATTAATTTTTCTACTAAATTGAGCGGGTATTTTATTTGTTGAAATGTATCTGTTTTTTTTTAAATCCACAAATGATATGAATAGCTTACAAGGAAACATTCAAAAGGAGTCGTCTTCAAAAAATATTGAAAAAGATATATGTGATTCTAATCTTCCTAAAACACCAGAAAGCGAAAAAACTGTCGGCTGAAATTAATTACAGCGACCACAAAAAAAATATCAAAATTAAGCATGTTTGGCGATTTCACATTGTTAGGCGATTGACATTGAGTACTTGGCGGAGAAACAAAACACGGTTCTTTTCGTACACGGCAATCTCGGTGCTACCCGAACTGCGCTAAATCGCCAAATATGCTTAATTTTGATAATTTTTTGTGGTCGCTGTAATTCATTTCAGCCGATAATTTTTTCACTTCCTGGTGTTTTATGAAGAGTAGAATCATATATATATATATATATATATATATTTCAATATTTTTTGAAGACGACACCTTTTGAATGTTTTCTTGTTAGTATCTATACATATAAAAGAGTACTTCCACTCACTCACTCACTGACTCATCAATGCACAGCAAAATCTACTGGAGCCACTGACTCGAAACTGGGTCAGATTATAGAACATATAGTGTAAGCACCCCCTAAGAAGCGATTTTGCGAAATTCACCCCCCCCAAGGTGGTGTAGGGGGCAAAATGTGATTTCACAAAAACCTTCATATCTCAAAGAAAAAAACAGATATCCGTAAAATTTTTGCTTTAAAATATAGCTATTTTAATTATCTAAAAACGAATTTCTGGAATTTTAGAAGTTCGGTCCCCAAGGGGGGAAAGGGGGCAAAAAGTGATTTCACATGCGCAAAACGTGGTTTGACATCTCCTATATATCAAAAACAGAAAAACAGATAAATGTGAAATTTTTGCTCTAATATATAGCTAATACAAATACCTAAAAACTAATTTCTGGAATTTTCAAAATTCGGCCCCCAAGATGGGAGGAGAGGGGGCAAAACGTGATTTGAAATAATCCTTTATATTGCAAACAGAAAAAAATATATGTGTAAGATAGTTTTGCTCTAAAATATAGCTCTCATAAATACATAAAAAATAATTTCTTTAATTTTAGAATTTCGTCCCAGGTGGGGCGGGAAAGGGGGACTATGGGGTAAAAACATAGAAATATAGTTAGACCGTTTAAAATTGGTACAGATAGGTTTTAGAGACTTTCAAGTCAAATGAGGATATTTTTGAAAGTGTAACGTTATTAGGAGGGTCAGAAAGGTGTGTGTGGGGGGGGGGGGGCGCATGGGCCAAAAAATAAAAATAGAGCTAGACCGTTCAAAATTGGTACATAAAGGTTTTTGATACCTAAAAATCAATTGCGGTTAGTTTCGAATTTGTAAAGTTATTGGGACGGACCAGAGGAGGGGCCAGAGGGGCAAAAAATAAAAAAAGAGTTAGGTCGTTCAAAATTGGTACATCGAGGTTTTTGATACTTACAAATCGATTGCGGGTATTTTCGAATCTGTAAAGTTATTAAATTGGTACATGAAGGTTTTTGATACCTACAAATCGATTGCGTATATTTTCGAATTTGTAAAATTATTAGGATAGACGGGAAGGGGAGGTGAAAGGGCAAAAATATATAAATAAGAGTTAGAGCGCTGAAAATTGGTGTTGTTAGGTTTTGAGACCCGATAAATTGATTGCGGATATTTTCGAAAGTACAGAATTATTACGAAGGACGGGAAGGGATCGGGGGCAGGGTTAAAAATACAGAAATTCAGATAAAATGTTGGAAATTAGTATTATTAGGTTTAAAAGCCAGAGAGAACGACTGTGAATATTTTTTAAAGTCTAAAATAATTAGGAGAGGCGGGAACGGTACCTGAAGGAGCATGCGAGCCTTGCGCCGCCGCAGGCAGTGGTGGCCCGAAACGATTATTCCACTGATAGGAGATTTTTTTGTTATTAATGTTTTTACCTTATGATAATACAGTGATTCATTAAGAGTGTTGAACATAAATGCGCGCGCGCAGCGCACAATTGCCTGCGCTGCCAAGGGCAGTGGGGACCTGTTGCGATACTTTTTCAATCACATTTTTTTTCTCTCTTTTTTTTTTTTTTTTTTTTTTTCGCATGATAAAAATTGATGCAGTTTTGAGAATTCATTAACTATAGTGATTCATTTAAAGATAGTGACCAGCGAAGCGGCCGTAGCCTGCTAGTTATATTATATAGGGATAATATATATATATATATATATATACATATACATATATATCTTCCTAGATGAATTATATGCGAGCGGGTCTTGCCAATTTCGCTGGTTACTATAATTAATTGGACCACTTATATATATATATGTGAAATCTCAAAACATGTAAACCCTGAAAGAAGTTCCATTCAAATTGATCAAATCTTTGGTACAGGATCCTTCAGAAGTGAAATCTACGTCCATGGTGTGTTTTATTCGGTGCCTAGTTGCTTATGACAGCGCCTAAACTGGGCGAACTGCGTGTACGCAGAGTAAAGAAGCTTGTACAATAAACTCGGTTTGGGTTTCTACTGCTTTATCTTTCCAAACTATCTTAAGTCCGTGTTCTAACTGCCAGTAGTGACCCCATATCAGAGGAATTAGGACACAGATCTCGGTTGGTGAATTAGAAGTACGGTTTAAAAAAGACGTTTCTGTGATAGAGAGGCAAAGAAAACATTAGACAAAATAACAGGTTAAAAGATAAACATAGAAAGAAACAAAAACATGGCTTAAAAGATGCCATTACTATAATAAAGGGGAAGAGGAACCGTTGAACAAAATTTTAAAGTTATACCGTTAGTATGATAAAAGATGGATACAGAGGTGATTCAAAAAGAAAATTGTAGCTTGAACTGATTCGTATTGGAAAAAAAAATAATAATAAAATAAATAAATAAATAAATAAACATTTAGGCCTTAATTTATTTTCTACGAGCCATATAGAGAATCTCAGTAGCTATAAATCTCTCTCGGACAATCAGGATCATTTCATAAAAAAGCGTGTAAATCGGACCAGTATTCCTTTTTAGTCTATAACGCACGCATCTATGAATATTCCTTTATATATATATACATGTGTGTGTGTGTATATGTATATATAAATAGAGAGAGAGAAACATATAACGGTATTAATAGCTAAAAAAGTTTGTTTCTCTCTAGATTTATTCAATTTACCCTAATTTAAGAAATTTACATTTATTGCCAAGTTGCTAATAGTTTTAATATTATATATGCATTGAATCTGTGTGTTGTTTTGTGCTTATTCAACAAAGCGGCATTTTTTGGGTATTGGTTCAAGGGAAATATTTTAAAATAATTTAGAGAGACAAACTGAATTTTGATACACCGAGAATAGCAAAAATTACTTTTCTGGTTTAAAAAATAGGAATCTCTTCCAAAATAACACTTTAGAAAACCTCAGACTGATCACTTATTGGGTTGTTTTTAGTATTATTGTAAAAAATGGATGTTAATAATTTATTATAATAAGATTTATTAAGGGGTAAATTAGTACACAGACATTTATTTTCTTTACAAACCGTTCAATATTTTGTGGCAGTTGCTTTGAATTCTGAATTATATAAAATAATAATTTTGTATATTTAGCAATATAGCTGAACCATAGCCTCCTAAACTAGATGCCTGTCGCGTGGCTCGGAAACTTAGCAACAGTTGAAGCGGTAGACAGCGCCACCTGGTACTGATTGTGTGACTTTTTTATTCAAATCTCACCAATAATTTTAAGAAGTGATGTATGATATATATAATCGACGTTTCTTCGATCGTATTCGCCTTTTATGTATATCATATCCCACTTTAAAAAAATTTTGGTGGTTGTTTAATAAAATGTCGCTCAATGTGTACCAGGTGGCGCTGTCTACCGCTTCAACTGTTTCCAGGTTTCTGAGCCACGTGACAGGCATCTAGTTTAGGAGGCTATGGCTGAACAATGATTATCAATTCAAGGTCAAGACAATATTGGAAAAATGACATTTCGCATCAGTTAAAGAATGGAAATGTAAATAGAAATTCTTCCCTCTTTCGGTCAATTAACTTTGCAAATTTTCATAATTTTTTTTTCCGTTCTCATCACTTGAAAGAGGCAGTTAAAAATTGTATGACTTGAATTAGAAATTGTAATGCAGCAGAAAATTACAGTTTTCATACACACACACATGTGTACATATATGTGCATATATGTATATACATACATATATATATATATATATATATATATATATATATATATATATATATATATATATATATATATATATATGATGGTTCTGTTCATGATATTCATGACAACAGAATTTCAGTAACCTAGTAGTTTGTTATTGCGTAGAAAGATGAGAAAAAAATATGAGTCCTGTTTTTGTTATAAAGAATTTAAAGTATGTCCTTCATTCCTATGGTGTATGCCATTTAAACCTAAAAATTCCGAGTACTGTGATAAAAAATAAAAAAGTTCAGTGTTGCGATAAGAAATAAAAGAGTGCATTTAAAATATTTATTAACATATTAATACCGTCATATAAAAAATAAATCTATAAATCGTTGCCAAGTTTGTTTTCTCTTAGAAAACAATCAGCAAACTGAAAATTTTGTTTAGTTGATTAAAAGTGTTGTTTTATTTATTACCATATTACATAATAAGAAATAAGATTATTTCACTATTATGGGAGAATTAATTAAAAATTACTAAGCATATATATATATATATAATATACATATTATCTATTTCATTTAAAGCTAAAATTATTTAATTTTTAAAGGCAGAGAAAACGCACTAAATTTCTATTTGTATTTGAAAAT
The DNA here is from genome assembly GCA_963930645.1 of Salticus scenicus. Lineage (NCBI taxonomy): Eukaryota > Metazoa > Arthropoda > Arachnida > Araneae > Salticidae > Salticus > Salticus scenicus. The sequence goes on along the minus strand of OZ005654.1, from coordinate 292,981,960 downwards.
AATAATAAGATTTTAATTAAATTTGAATTGCAAAAAGTTGAATGGACGTTTTTTATAAACATTTCGTGGGAAGTGAAAGGATCTGAATTTTTTTTGCTAGCTCGGTATGAGATTAATTGTAGAAACATTTTTCATCAGGCAAAAATGAATAAAAATATTTCTACAAAAATCTATTATAATTAGAAAATCTGAGACTATTGCTTCAATTTATATAGGAGAATTAAATTTGACAAGTACGATATATATATATATATATAGCATACGCAGCATAAAGTATAAAATTAAAATTATCAAATACAATACAGCCATGCAATATCAAATATATCGAATTTCTTTATAATAAGTTATAATATGCTTTATAATATGCTCATGCATTTTTAAAACAGGGTTTTATTAATTTTGGTTTTCTTTACCATTAATGATGTAAAAGAATGTTTTAAAATAATGAAACAGCCACAGAAAGTTGTATTAAGAAAAATGGTAAAAAAGAGAAAAATGCAGATAACAACATGAAAAAATAATTGAATCACATGTATAAAAATCCAAGAAAATTAACTGACATTGCAAAAAAAAAAAAAAAAAAAAAAAATCATGATAAATGGTTAAAGTAATCACACTGAAGTGAAGACAGATCCGGTTGTTACTCATCGGTTAGGGCTTGTGACATCATAGATATAGTAATATATATAGATCTATCATCCCCATGTTATCGAGCAAAAATATTTGATGCCGAAAAAATGTTCTAAAATCAGCCATTAGAGAGTATTGAAAAAAAGAATAAAAAGAAAAAGGAATTTGAAACTGTATCTGGAGTTTTTCATTCACCTTTAGTAAATAAATTATTCATGAATTTTATTTACTAAATTATCTGTGTGTATTCCTATGCGTAATTTACTCGGGGAAAGACAGCCATTAGAGTGACCTTTCTCGAAAAAAAACCCTCACTTTTTCCCTCTCGCTGATCAATCTCTGTCTTATTACTATATCTATGTGTAGCATTCATTCTAATATAATCTGTGTTGTCAGCTATAGAGACATTTTTATTCAATATCTACCAATAATTTTTAATTGTAATGGTTGCCTAATCACTTTGAAGATTAGTCGTCCATTATATATATCAAATATCACTTCTCAAAATTATTGGTGATTATTGAATAAAAAAAGTCTCTAAATTTGGAAACACTGAATATAATTTATTTCAAATTGAATATTTTTTATATGAAACATGATAAAATATGAAACATGAAACAATTATAATATTATTAATATAAATATTAACAGTAAAAAAACATCAAGTTGTGGATATTCAGATATACACAGTATATACAAATTATTTGGAGGAAAAAAATGGTTATCCTATTCAGTTAGCATTTCAGTTAAAATACATTTATTTCCAGATTACGCATAGCGTTATTTTTATACAATGATAGTTTTAATTCTATGAATTTAATTCTTGCTTCCATGTAATTGAATTATCTTAGCTGTTTCTAATTTCTGAAAGAACTAATGAGTGAGTCACATATATATATAATACTGCATTACAATTATTATTTCTTTTTCTCACTACCCTTACACTGCAAACTATTTTTTTTCTTAAAGCAGTCCAAAAAATAATACTGAAAAAAAGTCTGCTGGCTGCGGGAAATAAAATTAAATTATTATTCCCTTTGCATACAGAATATTTGAAAGTAGATGTTCTATTGAGGGAAAATATTTGGTTTAAAAAATTCGGAAAATCTATATGATGCTGCAACTATAGTATATATATATATATAAATGATAATCTTAGTTTTCTTACAATATTTATTTTAGCTGAAATGAAAAAATATATAAATTTATTCAAACAATAATTGTACTGAAAGAGTTAAAAAGGGGAAAAAAGGCTGTTTTATGAAAATCTCTGTGGGTACGAGATTTGTTTTCTATAACATTGAATGACCTTAAAATATTTTATTTCTTATAAAACGAATTTACATTCGAATCTTACAAGTATGATGACATTCTTTTCAAAAATCGATTTTATAGGTTTTTTGATGTAATGTTACATCAAAGTACTGTTTGTAGATAAAGGATTTAGGTAGTACTTGTTTGTCATTTAATAAATTCAGTTGGTGTTTCATTTAGACAGATATGGATACTATGTAGACCGTGCCACGTAGAGATATAGTTGTTGTTTAATAATTAAATAATATCTGAAAAAATTGATTTTTTTTTTTTTAATAGTCGCATTTAAAAAAAAAAAAAAAAAAAAAAAAAAAAACTACAATTCGGAAAAATTTGTAAGCGCAAAATTACATATCTTCGTGCACTTTTGTTACTTAAAAATCCTTAAAAATGGTAAGGCTTTGAAACCTAACATGGTGGTGATTTTTAAAAATTGGCGGCGTTTTATAACATATGCAGTATCTCAATTTCAAATGGAAAAGGGTGTCTTACTTTTTAAGACTTTTTTTTTTTTTCCGCTTAAAATGTGAATATCCGTCTAAGACATTTTCTAACTGAATTTAAGACGTTTACATTTACAGTGTATACAAAAAGTGAGCCAACTTTGCCTCCAAATATTAAACTTTGCATTGTTACGTATAGTTACGTTAATTTTATTACTAAATTATCGTTATCTTAATATTAAATTTTATCATATTACAAATTTTAATTATTTGATTTTCACATAAATAGCACAAGAGGCACTCGTTGCGGTAAAATAATAAGTCTATCTTATTATTAGTTGTTACGCCACCCCGTAAAATGACGAGTGTTGCATTTCATCCGGTTTTCATGCCACATCGCTTGATGACTGGCTCTATTTGATATGCAAGTGAATTTAATATTGAAAACGAGAATTGTAAAAACTTTCAAACATTCTCATTTTCCAATGTGCTGCAACTGTTACTGTAACTGTACTGATGTTTCGCAACTGTAGACTTTTATTTCGCTTACATATTCATGATTTCTAAATCTGTCATGTTTTCTCACGATTCTTTCTAAAAAGAGACCCCACAATTACATAAGTCTGAAAAAAAAAAAAAAAAAAAAAAAAAAAAAAGCAAAAAAAAAAAAAAAAAAAACTTTATTTTCAGTTTAATGAATTTTTTTAGTAATCTTTATACTTTTGAAGATGCTGAATCAAAAAATGACCCGCATTTTTACCCAACGTAAGGTGTTTTAGCAAAATAAAAATGGTTTTCAATCAAAAATAAGTAAATTTATTACATTAAACTAAACATATTTTTTCTCAGAATTAAAGAAACAGCCCCTTCATGTTATACGTATTTGACACCCTGTGTTTACCATTTTTGCCTGTGAAACCTTCTCTTCTTCTTCTTTTTATTCCCCCCTCCCCCTTGATCAGGCTTTCATTTTTGCCTCTTCTAATGCCCGATCCTCACGTATTCCTCTTAATTTCAGCTTTGCATTTTTGAAAATTTATTTTAACAAATATTGTTTAAAACTAAGAAATAATTATTGAACATGTTTTTATAAAAATACTGAATATGTTATTCATAATTAATTATAGGAGACCAATTTTTCATGATTTCACGCAAAATTCAAATAAAAATAGTCATTTTGAAAAAAGGCGTGATGAAACTTTTTACTGTATTTTTTGGTTTAAACAAGTAAAATATTTTAAAGAAATTTCTTAAATATCTCATGAAGTTTTATGATTGCAGTCCACAGTTATTTTCGACGTAAACCAAAGCTAATATTATTTTATGGAGCGCGAATCTCTATTATATCTCATTAAATGCTATATGTTTTTTTTAAAATATGTTTATCCAACCAAAGAATTCACAACTATTAAACTCATTATCATTGTCAAAAAGTGATATATACTTTTTTTAATTTTAATATTTTATTTTGAAGTTGTAAAGTGCATGCTGCACTTAGTGAAATTTTTTTATAACCTGATGGAGACTCATGCTTCAATTGAGAGCCACAGATTCATTTACATGTATGATTATTGGCTGTATTTCTGTTTTAGTTTTTACAGTAAGGTCCACGAGCATTCTTAGCTTTTCTGTGTCCTTGACGTAACCCGCAGAAGGGGAAAAAAAGTCACATTAAGGGAGATTTAGTGAATATTACAATGTAAATTTCTCTGAAATGTAGTTTAATAACACATTCACAGTTATTTATACGTATAGTACTTTCTTGCTGTATGATAATATTTTGATAAAATTAGTTGACAGTAATTTATATTAATAATGATAGTAATAACAATTAGAAGATAGTAAAATATTTTTTTCTTCAAAGAAAATTACAGTCAATATTATTATTATTTTTTTTTTCTTCGCTACGTATTTAACAAATGACCTTTTTTCTGTTATTAAATTTCAAATTATCAATACATAAATAAATAAATAAATAACATGAGTTATCGTTAGTAGGTTTTAATTAAATGATAATAATCAAAATTTAGAAAAAAAAAATTAAAGGTTATCAAAAAATGCTACACAGAAAACGCGAAAATTCATGTTTGTATACATTCAAATGGTTTACAAAATTCGTAACCATATAAATTAGCGACTTTAAAGAAACAGGGTCATGACACTAAAAAATAATCAATTTTACTCTCTGTTACCCATATATATAGTAGAGAAAGGTTGTTTTGGGGTAAAATTTTCGAAATTGATGTTCTGTTACGCGTTTTGAGTTACCCTGAAGGCGAAAATCATGTTTTTAGCGGTTGGTCTGCGTGTGTGTTTTTTTGTTTGTGTGTTTGTTATCAGCATACATCAAGAAGTAATAGTATCTAAAAGTCCAAATGTGTACCATGTAGGAATGTTACACTAAACTTTTCATTGAAATAAATAAAACGGTTCGTGTAGAGTGACAGTCATTTACTGGGTATATCCAAAGTATTTGGATATATTGGATCTATACTTGGAAATTGTTGGAATTGCAATTTATGTTATGTTAGACTTTTTCATGCAAAACTAAATTTAAGTGCACGATATTATTTATAATTCATATCTTTCTTTTATTTATAATTCATCAATTATAATTCAATAGAGGCAATATAATTCGAGGGGCTGTAGTCCCTCCCTCACACAGAATTATATATCAAATCAAACTTTTCCTAAAGCTGTTTTAGATTATTTTTAAAGTATATTATACTTTATTGTATTAATTTATTGATCTTTTGAGTTAATATGCAATCTATCTGTATTGTATTGAAATGCAGGGTAAAAGAAAGTCGCATGGGTGGCACACCAGATTATTTTAAATTATTAAAAAAATATGTCTCTATAGTGCTGCGCCAAATTTATGTTATCTTCACTATTGTGATGCAAATTTATTCTTGTACAAAATATAAATACTAAAACTGAAACGTATAACGTATTGAAAAGTTTAATTTAATTTTTATTTTATTTACTGTGTGCTTTAAACTAATTCCTAAGCAAAAAACTAGCCATCACAAAACTTTCTTTTATATAAAAATTTTGTAAAAATTCCTTTATACACATAAAATTCTATATAACAATATCATTTCTTTTAAATTAACTAAAGTATGAAAAGCTGGTGGCAACAGCGCACAGACAAACAGAAGAAAATCTCTCTTAGCCAATCAACTTGCGTCCAGCCACGGACTTACAGGAAAAAAAAAATTGGCCATTTATATAGAGAGAGTTTTACTAACTTTTTTTTCTTTTCTTTTTTTATAGTAAGGAAAACTGAATGAAACTATCATTTTAAATTTTTTTGAAATGTATGCTATTTTTGAAGCAAAAATATTTATTTCAATAAATTTACAGGAAATTGTTTGAAACAACTTAAATTTCTTTCTCTAAGTATGTCAATAAAATATATATACTTTAAGATTCTAGAAAGTTTAGAATTTTAAATTAGTTTACCAGAAAAATAAATACTTAAATCACCAAGATATTCGATTTTTAGAATATTTTTTTTTCTTTTCTTATAACTTAATCATACAAATAAATCTAAAGAATTGAAAAATAGAACTGTTTACTTGATAAATTATACAAAGCTCTTTAGATGTGTTCTGCGTCCGCATATATGTACTTTTATTTTTATTTGTCTATTTTATCAATTCAAAAAATCACAATGAATTGAAAAAAGAAAATGTATTCTATTATACAAATAATGAAATAAATAAAAAAAAATTTCTAAACTACTGTACATTTTTATTTTTTATTTTTCCAGTTTTATTGTACTATTGTGTTTAGATATTTTTAGTTATTAAATCTAGTAACATCAGCTGTAAACATTTCAGTTTTCTGAATACAGTTTAATAGTACTATTTTTAATAAAAAATTCTCATATTATTATTATTGTTATTATTTTAATGAAATATACTGAAAACAGTAATATAAAGTTACCCTAAAAATTCCGTTTTGTAACAATCATACGGCTTTCGTTAGTAACTACTATGCATATTATAATTTCTTTTGAAGATAGCGTGGTCATAAGACATAAAATTTGCCTGTTTAAAAATACTACCTAAAATGCTTAACAGTTTTCTTGCAGTTACAATTTAATATATATGTCGTGTAAAAACATCTAAAAACGAGTTTATTTATTTAATAACCGGATGCGAAGAATTTCTCGGGATCTCGACAACATTGGTAGAGCATTAGCCCTTCTCTCCGGGAATTCTTAAGCAATCCAGAATTCTCTGGCATTGAAAGTTCTCTGGCATAGAAATAAATACACAATACATATTAACGAGGTACCTTTAGGGAAGTTTAGCAATCCTACACTTTAAAGTGGGCAAGCAAACTTATGATGATGCTGGAATCGCAAGTGACCCCAACACGATCGATCAACATCTTCCCTGCCGAAGAATGGCCAAATGCGACATTGGCAGGAGGTAGAAGGAGAAGCTGATTGCAAGAGTGATTGCAGCACTTCCCAACGCGAGCATCGGGCTACATCAGACGCCAGGTAAGCTCTATCGCGAGCATTGGGCGATAAGCATTGTCGAAGACAGCTGCCACCAGGAGTTAGAGATAAACTTGAAAACTTTAGTTTAAACTACTACAAATAGTTTTTGAATATATAAAACAGAGTTTATATGGCGAATTTAAAGAAAAATGTTCGAGCAACCTTTTAAAATGATGATTTTTTTTTTTTTTTTTTTTTTTTTTTTTTTTTTTTTTTAAATCTAAAACTGAGTTACCAATACAAGACGCTAAACAATTTCTTCTAGTAACTAAGTAGTACATTGTAAAATACATTTAAAAAGTTGTTTATGTGGGAAATTTAAAAAAAGACGTTCTGTCCATTTTTGAGATAACCACTTTCGGTGCTACTTTTGAGTTTCTCCGACACTTATCAAATTCCTGTGTTCACCGGAAAGCATTAAATATACACGAAAGAATATCGAAAGAGAAATTAATGTGGTGAATTTCAAGAAAATCCGTTGAACGAAAAAGAGTTGCAATATCTAAATTGAACTACAGACTGTTTATTTTTTTAAACTGACACTATTCAGATCCACTTGTAACATGATCTAACAATCGAAATCGTACCGAAATTAGTATGGAGAGTAATGTTGACATGGGAAGTAGTATTCCGGGAAAAACAATTGAGTTCCAAAAAATCGCCGGTAAGGGTATTTATTATTCTACACAATGTAAAAAATATTGCAAAAAGTAATAAAACATACAAAAATACAATGAAATATTAATTTTTATTCACTATTCCCTATATTAACTTCCTCAGTGAAGCATTTGACCACATTCTGCATGTCAGCAGCTCTCAGAGACTATACCGTGCATTCTCTGAATAACATTTTCTATGGTCGTACGCAGCCTCTCACGAAGAATATTCCACACTATGATATGCTGTCCTTTAACATATACTAAAGTTTGGGACTCCACTGACATAAACTTTTTATTTCACGTAAAATTTGAGCCAAAAATCACATAGAGTTATGTCAGGATAACCTGGCTGTCATGCAATGTAAAACTGCGATTGTTGACTCTTTCATCAGTGACGTGATTGCGCAATAGCTGCTGTACCTAAACAGCAATGTGTGTTTGTGAATCATTCTCCATAAAGATTGTCAGACTGCGACGTTTTCTTTGCTGAAGGTGTGGAATGACAAAATTAGTCACATTTTATGATATCTTTGTGCAATAACGGTACACGTTTCTGGTCCTGTTGGAGTGCCATTTTATAAAAATAATGGTACAATGATGAGTTCGGCTATGAAGGCTCACCAAAAGGTAATTTTTTGCGAATGAAAAGAATTTCTTACAAAACGTGGAGCTTTTCAGAGATCCGAATTCGGCAATTTTGTGTTTTAACAGACCCATTCTGATGAAAAACGGCTCATCTACTCATAAAATTTGCAAGGAAAATTGCTGTCAACCTCTATCCTTGCTAGAAATGACGGAAAAAATATCAGTCGTTAATCAGAATCACTGTGTTTGTGTGCCTGCACGCGACTAATTTCGTATGGATAGCAGAAGAGAATTCGCCGCACGACTTTCCAAATCGTGGAAAAAAATTCATATCCAATTGTCACGCTACATCCTACCAACAATGGTTTTATAGGATCCATCGACAGTTTCAATTGCAAAACCTGTTATCATTTCTTCTGAGACAGGCTTACGTACCCTGCCTGTGAGGATTATGAATAACCCTGGTTTCCCGAACTTCTTAATCGTTTCAAAGCATTAAGCAATAAAGCCCCTTACGTAGTTTCTGTTGGGTTCAAAACTGGTGAAAAGCTGTGGATGCATTCCATTGATTTATATAATACAGCTTCACCACTAATGCGCGTTCTGGTAATGTGAATCACATTTTCACTTGAGCAGGCAAACTTCAATTGAGAATACTTTTCGGAGCTGTCTTTATGTTTTTATAGCGCAAAAATATGGCGCTGTTGAAGACAACTGAAACATAAATTTGAATTTTATTTTGATTCCCGTGTTTTACGCAAATTTTTGGTTTGATAAGCTACAACAGCACCATAATATCTCTATCGGAGGTTTTTTAAACTAAATTTTTCCACAGAATACTACTATCCATGTTATCATCAGTCTTCATACCAAGTTTGGTGCATTTCGGTTCTTAGATCAAGCTACAGGTGGCTCTGAATGGTGTGGGTTTAAAACTTTATTAGCAGAGCAGGCAGTTTTTTATTGTTTAACAGATTCCACTATTCAGTGATGAGCAATTGTAATCACCATTATTTATAAATATCTACAGGGTAATTATAATTAAACTTCTCTATGAACTACACACTGAAGCTGAACAACCACCAAATTTAGTATGCGAACTGTAAATATGTTTTAGGAATTAAAAAGAAAATTTTTGTTGTTAAAATGTCTTACAGGCGCCAGTCCAATTAGAAAAACTGCAAATTTTGCAAATTGAATGACTTACGTGGGATCAAACATGCTCACTCAGTAATAAAAAAAGCTCACAAAATTAGTGTTTATAAGTAATAAGAAAAAGAACTTTGAATAATCAATTACTTAATCTTTCAATTACTTGAGCACATTATCAGAATTTTCCATATACCAAATTTGATGTTATCTGTTCACTCTTTTTAACAGCAGTGTGTACGTCATAGCAAAAGATTAATTATAATCAACTTTTATGTTGTAGAATTACTGATACAATTAAAGAAAAATAATTTCAGTATATTTTTTAATACCTAATAAGCTAATAGAACAAATATTGGTATTTATTTATAATACAACATATACTATATATTTAATATTAAAAAATATGTAATGTGACATAATTTGAAATAATTATGGTAATAGAAAATATTCAGAAGTGTCTTAAATGCTACAAATCGTTTACTATAGTTATTAGTTTTGTAAAAGAGCATTGTATTTCACGTACATGTTACCTTGTTGTTTAGGCTGGGGAATTCTCAATCAACTATATCCTTTTATCATGAAATAGAAATACTTTTGGAAAATATTTCCTTTTTTATTTTAAAGATGTTGTAAAATGTTCAGTGTTTTTCTATAAAACTATTAAATACAAGATGAAATTCTAAACTTTCTAAACAGCATTGCGTTTAGCTTTAATCTTCAAGGGGATGTAAAAATTCTCTAAATATTTGAGAAAAGTGTTGAGAAAATCGGAAGCTTAACTTACGAATAATTCAATACTGAGTTTCGATAGTTTCACGAAATTTGTTCCTTGGGTTTTTAAGTTTTACGAGTAAAATAGTTTATCGTGAACTGTAAAAAGATGGATTAGTGTCTTATTCCAAAGCTACTCCGAGTAAAATTGACTTGCAAAGTGGTTACATCTTTGAAAGTTTTTTTTTTATAAAATTTTTAAAATGTTTCATGTATTATAACTTTGAAAATAATTTATAGCTTATTTTGTTATTAAATATATATTTAGCAATGTTTTATTTTATCTCAGTGCAATCACTTTATTTTCTTTATTAGTTACTTTAACACACAAAATGTAGGGGAAATAAGATGTCTGAATGAAATTTGGAAAATTAATGTTTTTCCTATATTTATTCATTTTAAAGTCCTCTGAAAAGAAAAATTTGGTTTTTATCAATTATTCTATATGTGCATGTATATGTATGTCTGTTTGAATCTGTTATGACATAGATCAATAACAAATATTAACAGGAAATCAAAACTCGGTATTATAGATCATCTAAGGATGTTAAAAAGGATATTTAAAATTTTCCATTGAGATCGTAAAAATGTTTCATGTACACAGACAAGATGTCAAATTGTGTTTATGGACGAAATTTCTGGAAAGTACGGTTTAACTTCTTCAAACTGCACTAAGCCAAATGAAAATAGCATGCATTTTTATAAGTGTGAAACCAAGTTTCACACTGAATGTGGTGTATAAAGTAATTATCTTCATTTAGAATGCCACACGAAATAATTATGATGCATTGATGCTATGTTTTGAAGTACAGTTGGTAACAAAAGTGTCCGAACATTAGCAAAAATCCCTATATAAAAAAAGTAGAGTTAATACTGTTTTGTTAAATAAATCCTTGTCGAATCCTGTTCTTAGACTGACTAAGAACAGGATTCGACAAGGATTTATTTAACAAAACAGTATCATTATTATTATATTATTATTATTATTATTTATATATATGAATTTTTGCTAGTGTTCGGACACTTTTGTTACCGACTATACCTTGGAAAAAATGTGAAGTTGTGTTATTCTGTGCAGTTTCATGTGTGTATTTGTATTATAAATTTAACAACACTGTTAGCGCAAGTATAATTCATAAATAATATCAAGGACAACTCAAAATTAGTCGAATAAATTTAAAGTTTTGACATAGGTGGCAATTAAATAATATGAAATAAGTTTTAAAATTTAATAATAGCCTTAACCTTTTATAGGAATACAGCTACAGCTTTCAGACTGAAAGTAAAGGGGGTACTAACCCCTTCATACTGAATTGTATTAGACTAAAACTGTTTCCAAAGCCATTTTGAATTGTTGCTTAATGTACAATAGAAATCTAGATAATGCTGTTTTTTGTAGTTGAATTGGATAATTTGTTTAAAATATATTAAATAAAAACTGCACCATAATTTAATAGCTGATCTATATTTATATTATTATGAAAGAGACATTGAATGTACGAATTTTAGATTACTAAGATATATTGATGATATAATTATATTTTATTTGAATAATACAAATCAAGATGTACCTGTTGATTATCCTGATAATCTATCGCTCAGCAACACTGATTTGGAATCTAATGTGATTAACTTCTTGGATCTAAAAATTATTCTTAACCATAATAGCTAAATGGAATTTAATTTCTATGACAAACGTAAAGATTTTTCCTTTAAAGTAATTTTTTTTTACTAATTTTAAAACTTGTTTACTTAAATCTGTTTTTGTTAATATTCTACTTAATTTTAATCTACGAATAAAACAGTTAGTATCTGATAATTATAAAAATAGACAATTTCGGTTTTTTAAAACTTTAGCAATGAAAAATGGTTATCCCAAATATTTAATTTAAAAAAAAATTTAAATGGACCTTTATTACATTTTTTTTTTTTTTTTTTTTGGTCTAGAAATTAAATTTTAAATTCGATTTTAAATTATGTAACATTATTAGTTTGATTATCCAAATGGTCTTTCATCATGATTAAATTTATTAGGCCTTCCTTATTCTGATTTATTTGTTTCAAATTATAATTCTAGATGACAGCACTATTCAATTCATAATCTGTAATTCTCTAAATCCTAGTTTAAGGATTTCCTTTGATTTGGATTATGAATCCACTTTATTTACTCCATGAGTTCTTGATATTCCTGCGTTGTGATTAACTGTACTTTTAACTGCTATCTGGTTATTGAATTTTACATGTGACACTCTTTTTGCATTCAACCTTTAGTTGCTTATTTCTTTACTATTGTATAACTGATTCTTATATGGATGTTTTACTACATTTATTGGTGATACTGATTATATTTATATGTTTATCTCTTTTTGTGGTGAGTTCATTTTGAAATTAGTTTTTTCTTGTTTTGGCTCAAAATAATGTTTCAGTCCCGGATCAAAGATATTCTTAGCTATTGCTATCTTTGAGACAGAAAAACATTCTTTTTGCATATTTGTGTTTTATCAGACCCCTTCATAACGTTAGAATGCAAATATGTATTTATCCATTTCCAATTTATTCCATTTTTATTTGATTTGGTGGTCTTTGTTTTCGATCAAATTAATTGTTTGAATACTGTTAATATTTAATAATCCTTAAATTTCACTGTCTCATTATCTATATATATATATATATATATATATATATATATATATAGTAATACAATATTATCAGTGCAAAAATTTGAAATTTAAAGATGATTTAATTTCAGTATTAAAACAATCATTCGGATCATAAGCGAAGACTACCCAAATCAAACCAAAAAAGAAATAAAGTAAAATCGAAATAAATTATTGGAAACTGGAATGAGAAAAAAGCATTATTTGCATTCTAACGTTTTCAAGGGCCTGGTAGAATGCAAGTATGCTAAAAAATGGATGTTTTTCTGTCACAAAGAAAGCAAAAGCTAAGAATTTCTTTGTTCGCAGGCCCGAAACACACAAAGTAAAACCAGAAAAAACGAAGATCAAAATAAAAAAATTCACCAAAAATGATAATCTAAAACCGTTTAAAATCGTAGATCAAAATAAACTCACTACTACAAATAATAATTCAAAATTACTTAAAAAATTATTATTGAAACGGATGCAACACAAATAAACGAGATAATAATAAACGAGACGCATAATAATAATCGAGACGTTATAATAAACGAGACGCATGTAAAAATTTAACAATTAGATATCAGTTAAAAGCACAGTTAGTCAGTTCAAAATAACAGTGAACATGGAGTAAAATAAAGAATTCACAGAGCTATTCAGGTAGAATACTAACTTAAATAAGTATTCAGATTATTATTCATAATTATTGTAACATGGATAGTGCTGCCACCTACAGTAATGCTATGATAATAATGGAAAAATTAATTAAATAAAATAAAGTAAAATGAATAAATAAAATAAATCTATAATAATAAATGGAAAGGTTTGTCTGTCTGTCTGTCTGTCTGTCTGTCTGCCTGTCTGTTCTTTTATACGTTCAGCCCTTATTGAATGCAGAAGTAAAAGAATTGACATACGGATGCTCTGGAGCCTTTCTGACGTTTTCCTCGAAAGAAAATTTAAAAATCTTAATTAGTTTCGGAGATATTAATTAAAATGCTGACCTATATCGATCGCGAAAATGACCAAAAATCCTTATTGCTTAAAAAGAGGCCATTCTATCAGCATTCAGCAGACGATTTTAACGGCTGTCTCTAACGAAAAAAAAAACATGTGCAAGTCATTAATGTCACATGATCTCTAACTGGGGTTAAAAATTGCAAATTTCAAAGTGCTTCAAATTTTCTTTTTCGTACACAACACTTAATATACAACCTATTCAGCACAAAACCAACCTGTAGTTAAAATTTCATCAAATTTCATTAATAAACAAAGCAGTTACATTTTAATTGCTAATTAAATTTTATTCTAACACGTAATCTATCTTTCAATAGACGATAGGAGTTTCCATAGCAACAAAATACATTTGAAGGAACTAAAAAATACTTTTTCTTTTTCTTTTTACTTCCATTACCCGACTACCGTGGTATATATATATATATAGATTTTGGCGAAATAAAAAATATTTATTTTTCTTTTTACTTCCATTAATAAAACTACCGTAGATAATGGAATTAGAGATTTCACGTGATTTACATGTTTTAGAATGTCCTGATTAGGTTTTCTTTTGTATCACAGCTACTAATTAAAATAATTTCATAAGTAACACATTATTTGAAAGCTTTGTTGATTTGGAATTGAACAGTAGATTACAGAAATTTCTACCGCCAGATATTTAAAAATTTCGATATTTGAAATTCCAATTAAATTATTTTTTATACATCATTCGAAAGATATTTTAAAGTTCTTTTAAATTATCGAAAGTTTTCACCAGATTTACACGCTTTGAGGTCTCCTGAATTAGTTTTCTTTTGTATCTCAGCTACTAATTGAAATAATTTCATGAGTAATGCATCATTAGAAAGCTTTTTTAGATTTGGAATCGAACAGTGGAATGCAGAAATTTGTACTGCCAGATGGCGCTGTAATATTTAAAAATTTCAAAATTTCAATTTCTAATTATGATTAAATTATTTTTAATACATCATTCGAAAGATGTTTTAAAGTTCTTTTAAATTATCGAAAGTTTTCACCAGATTTACACGTTTTGAGGTGTCCTGAATCAGTTTTCTTTTATATCTCAGTTATTAATTAAAAAAATTTCATAAGTAATACATCATTTGAAAGCTTTGTTGACTTGATACACATTTTAAAGTACTTTTACATTATCGAAAATAGAATTCGAGATTTCACCCGATTTACACGTTTTGAGGTGCCCTGATTAGGTTTTCTTTTGTATCTCAGCTACTAATTAAATAATTTTATAAGTAATACATCATTAGAAAGCTTTTTTGATTTGTAATCGAACAGTGGATTACAGAAATTTCTACCGCCAGATGGCTCTGTAATATTTTCAAATTTCAATATTTCAATTTCTAATTATGATTAAATTATTTTTAGTGCATCATTCGAAAGATATTTTAAAGTTCTTTTATATTATCGACAGTTTTCACCAGATTTACACGTTTTGAGGTCTCCTGAATTAGTTTTCTTTTGTATCTCAGCTACTAATTAAAATAATTTCGTAAGTAGTACATCATTAGAAAGCTTTTTTGATTTGGAATCGAACAGTGGAATACAGAAATTTGTACCGCCAGATGGCGCTGTATTATTTTAAAATTTCAATATTTCAATTTCTAATTATGATTAAATTATTTTTAATACATCATTCGAAAGATATTTTAAAGTTCTTTTAAATTATCGAAAGTTTTCACCAGATTTACACGTTTTGAAGTGTCCTGAATCAGTTTTCTTTTGTATCTCAGCTACTAATTAAAATAATTTCATAAGTAATACATCATTAGAAAGCTTTTTTGATTTGGAAACGAACAGTGGAATACTGAAATTTGTACCGCCAGATGGCGCTGTAATATTTTAAAATTTCAATATTTCAATTTCTAATTATGATTAAATTATTTGTAATACATCATTCGAAAGATATTTTAAAGTTCTTTTAAATTATCGAAAGTTTTCACCAGATTTACACGTTTTGAGGTGTCCTGAATCAGTTTTTTTTTTGTATCTCAGTTATTAATTTAAAAAAGTTCATAAGTAATACATCATTTGAAAGCTTATTTTAGTTGATACACATTTTAAAGTACTTTTACATTATCGAAAAATGGAATTCGAGATTTCACCCGATTTACACGTTTTGAGGTGTCCTGATTAGGTTTACTTTTGTATCTCATCTACTAATTAAAATAATTTCATGAGTAATACATCATTTGAAAGCTTTGTTAATCTGGAATGGAACAATAGATTACAGAAATTTCTACCGCCAGATGGCGCTGTAATATTTTTAAATTTCAATATTTCATATTCTAATTATGATTAAATTATTTCTAATACATCATTCGAAAGATATTTTAAAGTTCTTTTACATTATCGAAAGTGGAATTCGAGATTTCACCTGATTTACAATTTAAAGTGTCCTGATCATGTTTTCTTTTGCATCTCAACTAATTGAGTAAGAATAAGTAACTGGAATGAAACAATACATTGCAGAAATAGATCACAGCAATAGATCACAGCGTCCCGGTGTGTGTTTTTACCCGATGCTAAATGATATATTTTTTAATTCCTTTTCTTGAGAATGAAAGTTTATGAGTAATAACATTGAATTTTGAGAAGTCATAAGGATAGTGGGTCCGTATTCCGAAGGCAGTCGGGACCCGGTGTGACATTTTTCCCGATCAGAATTTTTTTTCTCTCTTTTTTTATCACATGATACAAATTAATGCAATTTTGAGAATTCATTAATTATTGTGATTCATTTAAAAATAGTGACCAGCGAAGCGGGCTTAGCCTGCTAGTAAATAATAAAATGAATAGATAATAAAATAAAAAGAAATAAAATACACATAATGTCTGTACAAAATGGCCAGGAAGCATGGAACAAAGTAAAAACAGACAAAAACTTTTTTTTTTTTGGATTCAGATAATCAATGTAGATGATTGAATAATGCTGCCATCTACGATTGTAATTTGCCACGAAGATTCATAGATAATGGGAATACATACTAACCATTAAATAATACCTAATTTCTTTAGACCTAAATTTAAATTGGAATAAAAATTGAAATAAAAATTGAGAGGGGGAAAAATAATAACAATAATTAAAAAAGAAATTAATTAAGTGTTTGGGATAGCCATTAATTAATGCTAAATTTTTAAAGAATCGAAATTGTACTTTTTTATGTTTATCAGACACTAAATATTTTATCCGTAGATTAAAATTAAGAAGAATATTGACAAAAACAGATTTATGTAAACATGTTTTAAAATTAGGAAAAAAATTAACTTTAAAGGGGAAATCTTTCTTTTTATCATATAAGTTAAATTCTAATTGGCTATTACTATTAAGAATAATTTTTAAATCTAAGAAACTAATAACACTAGATTCCAAATCAGTACTACTAAGAGACAGATTTTCAGGATAATTAACAGGTAAGTTTAGATTGGTATGATGTTTATCCAAATAGAATATAATTATGTCATATATATATATAATGTTTTCCGACATATTTTTTTTTTTTTTTTTTTTTTTTTTTTTTTTTACACGCGAATAATAATTCATTTATCCTCATTTCGAAAACAATTGAACGTGTTAGTTGTTAGTACTACAGACTATTGCTTTCAACAACACATTTCGCCCCGTCACCATTTGCTGTACTTCACCTTGTTTATGTCAGAATGTTTTTTTTTTCTTTCGCAGCAAGTAAAAAAAAAAAAAAAAAAAAAAAAAAATATTGAATTAAAATTGAGATTAATCCTGCAAGAAACAAACAAATTAATAAAATAAGAAATAAAAATAAGAAATGAATGCAGTAATCTTTGCTAAGAAATAGAACTCCATATTTACATCAGTTTATTTATTTGTTCATTTAGTTATTGCTCTTTTTGTATAGTCAGGCCAATTAAAAAATATTTTTTGTTTTTATTCCCTCTCGCATTAAGTTAAAAAAAAAAAATAAAATGAAATTGAGAAAAAGGGGTTAAAGAAATGGAACAATTTTAGTATCAGATACTACAGCATTTGAAATTTGGCTCAGACGCGAAAGGTCTAAAATGTTTCTTGCTAAGATATTTTTTTTTTACGCAATTACAACAGCCATTTTAATTCATCACGAAAATGGCAACAAATATTTACAAGTTGTAAATGGTGTTCTGTACTAAATCTGAGCCAAATAAATATTACAAAATGAAATATTACAAATGAACCCATGCTAAGGAACACTACACAATTCCGCATGCCTATGTGGAAATACACTAGAAAAAGTTCTGTCGTACTAAATTAAATTCTGTTTTGTACAGAATTTCATATCTATTACTTAGAAAACAAAAATAGGCATATATTTTTATTTTTATTTTTGTTTATTGTAAAAAAAAAAAAAAAATCGTATTTTATTTATATATATATATTTTAAGCCATGCCAGTCTCAATACTTCCTATCAATATTTTTCAATTATTTTTATAAATGGTTTTAAACATTCTATCAATGTAATTGTTTCACTATTAAAAGAGAAATGTTTTTCTTTTACTTTTGTAAAAGACTGTGGAAAGTTTTAATTAGTTTCCTGCAAAACTATTAACTACGCGATTAAGTTCTAAACTTTCAAAACAGCTTTATGTTTCGCTTTAATCTTCAAAGGAAGTAAAATTTTCTAAATATTGTGTAAAAGTGTTGGAAAATCCGAGGATTAGCTTCCAAATAATTGATATAGTGTTGTGATAATTTAACAAAATTTGTTCTCGCTTTCCTTGAGTTTTACGTGTGAAAGAGTTTAACTATGAACTTTAAAAAGATAGATCCGATTACTGTTGACTCATCAAATAGTTTCATAAAATTACTCCTTTAAAAGTACAAAAATACATTAACACTAATGTCTTTAATGTTTCAGTGGGAGGTAAAATACATTCTAAAAGGTTTCCTAGTTTTTTTTATTTTTTTTATTTTTTTTTTATAGTAAATATATTTTTAGAAATATCTCTTTTATTTTAATCCAATATCTTTTTTCCTATTTTTTTTATTTCTTTAAAATATAAATTCATGCAATATCTCTGTGTGAAAAAATAAACTAAATCAATTATTTATATACAGCTTAAAAACTACATTCAGAGTTCATTACTGAAAAAGTATTATTATTTTTTAATAATAAATTTCTTGAAATGTACATGTGTAAGGCACACACATTTTTAATAAAAAATAAATAAATAAATAAGTAAATAATGATAATAATCTAAAGCGTTTAGATTAACATTCTTGAAATCTAGAACGACGTTAAACGCAAATATTTAAGCTTTAAAGTTAATGTCAGTGAAGTTGATATCTGCTTACTGCCTGTACACTTGCTCATGATACTTACTATCCCCCCCCCCCTTTTTTTTCTCTTTTCTTTTTTTCTTTACTCTTTTTTCTTTTTCTTTTTCTTTTTTATAATTTGATACAATAATACAATGGTGTATTAGGTAACGTTAGGAGAGTTTGCGCACAATTACAGAATATAACATAAAAAATCTAAATATTAATTTTTTGCTAAACTATTGTTGAATAGTTTTGAATTCATTCTTAATCTATGCATTTTCATTACTATTTTGTTGCTAATCTATAAGTTAAAGAAACAGATGTAATAAAATAAGAGTGAATTTTGCGCAATCTCTCTTTACAGAGTAGGCGTGGTTGCGCACATGGGTAGGAGAGATTGCTCTTAACTATGAAAATAATAAAGTCAATAAACAATAGAAATTGTACTTAAATGACACTGTTAAAAGACTTTTGTAAACGAATATTTTTATATTAAGAGTGGATATAATAATTCAGAAATCAGAAAAAGAAAATAATAATAATAAGAAGAAAAACAATTTTATTTCAAGAGTTTTTTTTTTTTTTTTCCTAAGAATCAGCAGAAAAAAAAAAAAAAAAAAAAAAAAAAAGATTAGATAAGATTACAAAATAACGTTGCTGGATAACACGCTTAATTTAAAATTAGTACATTTTCTTTTTAGTTTGATCAATTTCATGCTTACTGAGTCTGTCGTTTTCTACAATCATTGCACTAAATTTTGTAAATAGTGGATCTGTTGAGTAACTACCTACCACAAGCTATTCGAGTCGGATTGCACACAGTGTGTACAAATCATTTCCAATCTGAGAGCCGAGTAGCACACAATGTGTCTAATGATATACGGCTGGTATCACTCACTTTAAAGCTCAGAATTCGCCCTCCGTTTATTATTTATTGAAGCTCTTTTCTCAAAATCTTTCACACAAAAATGTTCAAAACACAAAATTTAAATTTCACTTGATTTCAAATCTTCTTGTATCAACTTTAAAAATTTTTACGTTACTTTAATTTATTTTATTTTAATGAAATTTAGACGATTAAACAGTCCGTAAAGAGAAATTTAAGAAAACTGATGTTTTTTTTTTACATTCAGTTCTATCGCTTCTGTTTAAGCAGCCGACAACTGCTCATAACTTAAGTATCTTACTTATTTGAAAACTAAACCTATACACCATAACATTAAATAATTTGTGATAAATTTTCCATTGGCTAACATTGGCACAATAATATTACCAGAGGTGTGGTTTTGTTGATCGCCTGATTAATGTCCAATTTCGGATTTCGGGACGGTTTCCAAACGGATACGCTGTGTCGAATGGGCTAAAGTAGTCCACTCACACGGCAATCTTGTTTTATGTTACAGTTACAGACACTCAACAATCTCATCCTTGTTATCTTGTCATTATCAAAAAGTTGCGTAATCACACCTAATATAAAATTCAACTGAATCAATGCGCAATCTTTATTATTCCTAAGGAGCAAATGCGCAAACTCTCCTATTTCGGTTGGATAGATTACGCAATCTTTTTTGAAATAATTATTCGCTTTTATAGAGAACTTTTGTTGTTCGTACCTTTAGTCTAGGTTAGTAGCCTATAAGAAATCTTTTAATAATAATAAAAAAAAAAAATAATAATAATAATAAGTACTACTGCCATTCTGTATAAATTCCTAGGAAGTGATATGAAACTTAAAGCATTTGTTTTCTAAAACAAGACAAAATAACTATATTTTATTTTAGACAATCAAAACAATCAACATGAACTTTCATATCAGCACTGGAGTAGCAGAGTTTGCACACTACTCCTTTCCTCCGACCTTCCATGAGAGCAATCTCTCCTACTGCGCCATTTCTTTTAGTTTCACCTTTAATTTAGCTTTGAAGCTTTGAAACAATGTGACAAAAGCTAAACTAGTATGTTGTATACATCGATAACATACATGTATATAATCCTTTATAACAGTGCCATCTACAGGTTATTATGCGCAAAAATTTAATCGCAGCTTTTTGTAATAAAGGTTTCGCTTATGCAGTTCGGTTCAGTTTTAACCATTAAATGCTGAGATGCATCCAAATTAAAAATTGTAGAAGGTAACTTATAGCAACGCAATCTGACTATTAATATACATCTAAATTAAGGTAGCATTCTTTTTTTATAATGGCCATATCACATATCAAGTTTTTTGCTATTATACTCTATAGACCCGAGATATATCCTTTCCATACATGAGTAATTTATCAGTATAATCTTTAGTATTGTCCATGTTTCATATATAGTTTTATGCCATTATACACTATAAAAACTGCTATATTGCTTTCGTATAAAGAGTGGAAATCACAGTGACACTTGTTTGACAATATGCACCAAAAGTTGATGTCCAAATTTATGTTAAGGTGGAAGTAATTCTTTATCAAACTGTGTGCATTATTACTTGAACTAGAAATGCAAAACATTTTGTCACAAACTGATAAAAATGCACTCCGAAAATTTCCAAAAAATTATCAACATGTATATAAAACATCTCAAAGGGTGTAAATGCATCCAGAACTGCAGGTCGAGAATTTAAAAATTTAATACATCAATTTATGAATATAAAAAGATGTAAAATAGAAAGTAAAGAGAGTGAAACATTTGCATGTTCCAGGTAAAATTTTTGAAATAAATAATTAAAGGAAAGAATAACATTAATCTTAAATTTTAGCTTCGATTTTTGTACCTCTTGCAGTCATACACTGTTAAAAAAATGCAGAAAAAATACAGAAATTCTCTGTAATTTCAGAAAAAAAGGCGTAAATTACGGAAAAATTACGTAGACAAAACGTATTTTACGACTTTTTTTCTGAAATTACAGAGAATTTCTGTATTTTTTCTGCATTTTTTTAACAGTGTACTACAATTTCTTAAAAACTCTGCTACTCATTGGGGAAAAAAAAGGACGACCAATGTTATTTTTAGGTTACTTATCAGGAGCAAATATGCTCTATATTTTCCTTTCCGAAGCACAATTGTTTGAAATACTAGTGTTCGGTAAGAATTAGTTATAATTCGTTAGTTATAATTTTAATTCTGCTTTAGTTTGTTCGAATGAGATTCGCACGAGGTAGCTTAATATCATCAAATCTCCTAAAAAATACAACTAAAATGTTTAAGGATACAATATTTCTTCCTATATTTCGAGAAAAGGAATAAAACACAAAGTGATAACTTATAACTGTAAAGATTTACTAGCGTCATTTAACTAAGGCCATACAGAGTACTCTGGGTTTTTAAGCAGAAATTGATTCTATTTTTCAACTGTTTTAAAAATTTTTCGTTTAAGGATAGTAGCATTTACATACTTTATAACTGAATCGATAACAAACCTCATAATTTTCGGGTCTCCAATTCCATGATGTTTGTGTTTATTATAGCAGATCGAATAGTCGAAATAAGCCCTGATAAAAAGATAAAATTCGTAAAATCTTAATAATTTAAATATGGAAAATATTGCGCTCTGTTAATATTGAAAATTTTATGATATTCCTCCAAAGAAACATATCGCAAAATATAATTTTAAACGGTTTTGTATAATGAGCTTTACAAAACAGCTATTATTTTTCTTCTAATTTCAAGTTATAAATTTTTAGTAACTAGTTGATCAGCAGATAAGGTGCCTGAACGTCCTTATTGCATTATTCATTAACCAGTCAATCAATTCTATTTATTCCATATCATTTAAAATTATATATATATATATATATATATATATATATATATATATGATTGACTCGCATATAAACACGTTTCTGAGAGGGCTACCGCTCTCCTAAATCCAATCAATTAATCCTCAATCTCCAGCAATAGTATCTATCTGTCTATATCTATTTGTACATATGAGTTGTATATACCTATTTCCTTGTAACTCCCAGCCTTGCGTTAACTCCTTGAAAATCATGAATACTTCTACCAAATTTAATAAAAAACCAGTGAGCTTCGCCCACTAGCGGGTCACTATTTTTAAATGGATCACTATAATTAATGAATTCGCAAAATTGCATGTTATAACTCATAAACTTGTATACTTAAGAAAATAACTTGAAAAAAAATCATTTCTGATTGGGTAAAAATTCGTACCGGGTCCCCACTGTCTTCGGCAGCGCACGTATGCCTTTACCCACCCTTACCTCTTTTCTTAATAATTTTAGATTTTCAAAAATATACGCAATCGATTTATCGGGTCTTGATACCTAATAATACCAATCTTCAACGCTCTAACTCTATTTTTAAAATGTTACCCCTTCGCCCCCCTTTCCACCCTTCCTAATAATTTTACACTTTCGCAAATATCCTCATTCGATTTGTAGACCCCCCAAAACCTACATATACCTATTTTGAACGGTCTAAATCAATTTCTATTTTTTTTTTTGCCCCTTCGCCTCCCCCACATTTCCGCCCCTCCAAATAATTTTACACTTTCGAAAATATTCTCATTCCATTTGTAGGCCCCTGAAACTTACACATACCAATTTTGAACGGTCTAACTCAATTTCTATTTTTTCTCCGCTTCGCCCCCCCTTTCACCCCTCCTAATAATTTTACACTTTCGAAAATATCCACATTTGATTTGTAGACCCCAAAAACCTACATGTACCAATGTTTGAATGGTCTAACTCAATTTCTATTTGTTTGCCCTCTTCATCCTACTTTTCGTCCCTCCTAATAATTTTGCACTTTCAAAAATATTCTCATTTCACTTGTAGGCCCTTGATATATATACATACCAATTTCGAACGGTCTAACTCAATTTCCATTTTTTTTGCCCCCCTTTCCGCCCCTCCTAATAATTTGTCTAAAAATAAATGAAAATAGGAAAAAAGAAAATAATATATCCATTAAAATAGGTCAAAAGTTTTGTTCGTGTCACCGCCCGTGCCATGCTGGGTGCATGGTACAGACGTTCCCATTGTATGTGGTATCATTTAACGCAAGAGGTATGCTAACAGAAAAAAACAAATTCGCATACGAACATCGGATGCGACCTCAGTTGAATCCTCGTAAACAATGCTCTGTTGCGATTACTGTTAAGGTGAAATCCATCTGTTGATTATATTGCTTCTTTCGCCATGAATCAAATACATTGCGATGTCAAGGAAATGAAGAAAAGTAAAAGTCTTGAAAAGATAAACAGTATTTTATTTACTTCAAAAGTCACATCATTATGATAGCAGGTTCACATTTTAGTATATAACTACTTATTCGATGACGCCGCGAGAGAGAGAGAGAGAGAGAGCAGAGAAAAATTATACCGTGTTCACTGACCTAGAAAAAGAGCAAAACTGATGGTCCACATTTTCGGCGACACGGGAAGATCAGCGCGGAAGTCATATGTTTGTATTATCATCATTTTCGCCAAAATGCATGCCAATTCTAATTCTTTGTCTCTAAGAATAAATCATTGTTAATTTTTGAATTATAAACGACGGTTTATAAAATGTATTAACCCTTAGGTACGTTGGTATCATGCCAAGCATCTGTTTGACTAGATGATGATCGTTATGAACTGAAATCATTAATATTACGCAATTTTCAAATAAATTACATCCGGTGTTGAAATAATATTAATTCTGACAATGATTTTTTCTTGTTTAGGAATATCTGAGAACAGTTTTTCTTTTATAATTATGTTTAATGCCAGAATTTCGTTAGATATTTTTTTTTTCTTTTTCTTTTTATCTTATAAAATAAAGTACTTTTCTATTTAAAAGAATACATATTCTATTTCGATCTAGATATAAAACCATATAAATTTAGATCACTTAATGATGTCTGTTATCATTTTATGTTAATATAGTGTAGGTCGTATGTATAATTAAAATTGTGTAATTTTTAATGACATTTAAAAAAAAATTCTTTCTTCAAATGCCTGAGAACAAATTATATGAATATAATATCTCGCTTGAAATTTAATTATTTTTTTATTGCAATAATGCATTAATTCATCATTAGATTTTTTTTTTTTAATTCACATAAAATTTAACCAAATATATGTGAACACCTTCACAATTACCTTCAGTAGAATATTCTTGACTGCGCTTTGTCGGATATGGGTCACCACTGCATGTGGCAGTGTCCTCCTCTGTCTGCCCCTTTACTTTTTACAGCCCTGACCAAGCAAGTGGATAAAAATCAGAAACATTATGTCTGGTATTAGATGTATCAGATATGTGAGATATGTAGATTTTGTAACATTCAGATGCCTTTTTCAGAAAAAAATCATGTTATATTATATGTGATGTCTGTTTGGTACAAAAATATGATATTTCTACGAAGTACGACAAAAGTATGAAATAGTTGTTATCAGAAAAATATCCGGTACCTGAGAGATTATGAGCTGTCACTAATATATTGAACGCAACATATTATTTTGATATCAGAGATATGAAATTTTTTAAGCGTCATAATGAAAGAATCGAAATATTGCTGATATATCGTTATTATAATAACAGGAGAGTTGGCGTTGGAATATTAAAACATGAATAAACTACTACGTCAGAAACGCCAAAGAAAAATATTTGAGATGCATACAGCTGTTTCGATAGCTTTAAGCGTACCGTCTTCAGTGCAAAAAGAATTCTTTTTGCACTGAAGACGGTACGCTTAAGGCTATCGAAACAGTGGTATGTATCTCAAACATTTTTCTTTGGCGTTTCTGAAGTAGTAGTTTATTCGGGTTTTATTATCGTTATTATACCTCGGTTTTTGTTGACTTCCACCACTATTTATAAATAAACTTGATTGTATGCTAAAAAACTTTTAACTTGCATTAGTACAAAATCACATTAATTTTTCTACCGCCAATTATCATGACCAAAGATAAAGGCTATCTCTTCAATTGATGGGGGTCTAGCATTTAATGTGTATGAAACATTAAACCTAAAATGATAACCATAAGATATCGAAGATAGGCGTCATTTTTATATGAGTTTCGTGTCGGAACTTACGTACATTTTTGTCGATTATGCATCGGAACTATCGCTGACGCTCGAAGTTGTGTTGGGTAGTTGTACATCAGATACTCTACATGTCACGCATCAGTAAGGATATCTATTCAGTGGACACTTTCGACACAGAAAGGCTACTATAGTTCGCTGGCGAATAATGTTTCTCTTTATACCAATATATCTTTTCTGTGTTTACTGGGTAGCTGTATTTTAAAGTTTTAAAACATCTTCCCACCTATCTCCCATGAGATTTACAGATTTGAAATTATGTACAAACGATTTCTCATTCCGTGAAACGTAACAACGATTTTTTTTTTTTTTTTGGTGCATTTTATGTTTTTAAATATCTGCTTCTCATCTCACACTAATAATTTTATACTTTCGACATTATGCACATCAATTCCTCACTTCTCAAAACCTAGAAAATCTGTTTTAAAGTTTTAATTAAAAATAACTTTTTTTTATTTTTATTTTTTTTATTTAATTTAAACTTTAATAAATTTAAATGTTTTGCTGTATTACCACTTATTTCCAATAAATACAATAAATCATTATATTATTATACGACAGGTGGCGCTACTATGGTGAAATTTTCTCCTTTTAAGGCTATATCTCAGGTTCTAAAGTATGTAAGTGCACCGAATTTGATATTCTAAAGGAAGTTCCTGAGGTTTTTTGGACATAGATGATAAGAGAAACAATATGTTGTACGAAACACTCATTTTATATCACCAAATTCTATTTTAAACTTTAAATATTTTTTTTATTTTGAAACCTTCCTACATCACCCCCGTAATAATATTAGATCTTTTTAAATAAGTGATATGGTTACTTGCCCCTGAAAATCAATTAACAGGGTTTTCCGAAGTTCAAATGTTGTCTTAATAATTATATAAGTAAAGTATATTTACATGTGTATTATTATTAATTATTTTTTCATTTTTTCTTTCAACTTATTGCTCAGCATAGGCTTTCAGAAAACTGAGCTGTTCAGAAAAAATTTTCAGAAGATAGAAAGTCAGGTTGATTGGTTGGTTGGGTTTTACATCGCACTAGTGCTGCGCAGATGGGCAATTGGCGATGGTCTGGGACTCACCCCCAGAAATGGTCCGGAGACATGCCATCGTTATTTTGATCCTCCACGGAAGGGATGGCTCTC
Organism: Salticus scenicus; assembly: GCA_963930645.1. Taxonomy (NCBI): domain Eukaryota; kingdom Metazoa; phylum Arthropoda; class Arachnida; order Araneae; family Salticidae; genus Salticus; species Salticus scenicus. Next base: position 292,954,765 of record OZ005654.1, on the reverse strand, counting down.
CCGCTTCGGTGATCCCCAGAGGTATAATTTGACAGAATCTCAGAAAACTGAGATGTTATTTAGAAATTCTTTGTATCCAATTATGTTAAGTATCTTATGATGCATGTTTAGTTTAAATTCGGAAGGACTATCATCTTTTCTTTATTCTTATTTTGAAACATCTTCTAATATAAAAACATTCTTATATAAAAACATCATAAGTTCATCATTTTAATAGTAAATAAAGTGAATATCAATATTTGGCATTATTGTTTTGACATTTTTATTTCCAACCCTAGTAAAGGGACTTTCAACCATTTCAAGCGTGTAGGTTTACTTATTTAAAAATAAATGCATATTTCTTAACATATTTCTTGTATTTGCTTTTTAAAACAGTTATTTATAAATTTAAAATAATGCTGATAATTTCACAATACAGCAACTTTCCCCCTATCTTATGATACAAAACATAAAAATATAAAACTCCAAAAAGAGAAAGTTTTATAGTAAAATTAACAATACTGTGATTAAAGTTTATTTAATTTGTTAAAATTTATTTTTACTTTATACTAAAAATTTTTGTTTACTATATCATTTTACTAATTTTACCATGAAAATAAATGTCTTAGATAAATATTTTCTGTTTTAATGAAGTATTCAAGTTGTATTAACCAAAAGCTGTTAAATACGCATTGAAACTCTAAACTTTTAAAAGTACCCTTAGTTTTAATCTTCAGACGAACATTTACTCAACACTTAAGAAAAGCTTTAAGAATTCCAGGGTTGATAATTAAGGGTAGCTTTTCCAACTAATCGATACAGGAATGTGATCGTTTTACAAAATTGTCTGCAGATTGTGAAGGATGAGTGTTGTGAGATTACAAATTTAAAAGAAAAATGCATATTGCTTTATAAAAGTAAAAATACTTATTTAGTTACTTCCTTTATTTGATATGCAAAATTTATACTTTACTAAATATATTTTACCTACATGTTATATGAATTCGAATTTTATTTTCTCATAAGTACTTATTTATTTATTTATTTATTTTTTTAAGTATTCTTTTAACTCTAATGTTTAATCCGATTCTAAAACCTTTGAAAATTATTTTTAAAACTAAAGTATTCATATTTTAAACTGTTAAAACTTGGAAAAATAGATAAATATTTGATATTAAGAGCATGTCATTTATATTGTTTTACTCGGAAGCACAGAAGAATTTAGATATATTATGATCTTTGAAAAGACATGCAACTTTGGGAGAAATACTCAAACACCCGTTATGATTTTCCCATTGCTTATTTGACGATAAACATTTTATATATACTTTAAGATTGTTAAAACAACTCGTTGCAAAATGTTCCGAACGTCGAGTGGAATCACTCCTGAATTTTTGAATTTTGATAAAATATCGAGTTTTGTCATTTATAATTTTGATTTTGATTTAATAAAAATCCGAAACTTCTAAAAGTTTAGAATTCGTATAACGACCACGTGTTAACATAGTAATCAAAAACATATTAAAAACACTTTAAAAACACGTATGTAAAATTTTTATTAAAATCAGATTGTACAAATATTTACTAAGCTTTTCGCCGTTATATCATTGCATCATCAGGAAAACATTTTTTTACATAAAAGAAGTAGAGTAGACAGCATCTTTATATAGCCACGGATTAAAAGAGTAGGATGTATTACGAATGTTACGGAAAGGTAGTAATTTTCATCTTACAGATAGAGGGCGACCAGATCTTGAAAATTCACCAATCAGCGCGTTTTTACATTTCTGGCTGTTTGTTCGTTGGTCGTTCTCGGAAATCGGATGATGACTAAAGTCGAAGGGGCGGGCTTTCCCTTTCTTCCGATAAGTTTCAAAGATAGTACACCAGGCGGCGATCGAATCGCTTTCCTGGACTCGGCTGAATTAATGCGGAAAAGGAAGCTTCTGTTCCCGCGCTCGCTGCCCTATCTCGTTTTAATTCCTATAGACTATTCTTCCGTGATATAACCGAGGATCTTGAAACGGTTACCGTAAAATACAACTGAACTAAACATGAAGGTAAAAGTAGCCTTGGTGCTTCCTTGTTGTATCTCAACTAATGCTTACGCTTTCAAGTATCAAATGGACCGGCGGATTAAGCGGTTTAAAAAGGTTGAGTACGGTTACCGTCACACTAGGTAAGTTACACAGTAGGAAATTGGTGACGGTCTGTGATTCACTCGTAGGAACGATCCGGAGATAAACCATAATAGTTCCATCACAATTGAAATCTATATTTTTATATATTAAAATTTTCTAAAACCTTTGTGCTGTTAATAAAAAAACAAAAATTATTATTCATAAATAGTGATGTGAAATCTGCAACTTTATTATCATCTGTGAAGAAAGGTTAGGAAGGAGATGGAGTCATTTTTGAACAAAATAGTCGAAGAAGAAATTAGTTTACTGCAGGGAAGCTGTAAGATTAGAAATAGTAATTAGAAAGTCGATTAGTGTTCATTTTTAGTAAAATAATGTACATTTCAACTTTATATCTTCTCTTACAACTGTAATTTTCAGTTTAAAAACTATCGTGGTATTGGCAAAAATGGTAATATGTCTGATATTTAAGTTTGTGAAAGGGTCAAATAAAAAAGATAAAAATACAAATTACTCGACAAATTTCTTGATTGAATGAATAATAATAATAAAAAATAATTCTAGATAATATCTACTTATTAGATTATAAGATACATAATAAAGAGAAAATAAACGTAAACAAATATTATTGCATATAAATATTATTATTTTTACTTTCCGAACATATTTACATATTTAAGGAAAGTATTGTAATTATGTCGAAAATCCGACTTTGAGATTTTGGTGTTTCTATACGTTTTAAAGTCCCCTGAGCTCATTTTTGCTATATTTACGATGATGTATGTGTGTGTGTGTGTGCGAGTGAACACGATACCACTTAAACGCATTGTTCGAATGAGCTGAAATTTGGAACGTATGCTGTAGATCACCATAGCAAAAATAAACAGATTTTGATAAATATAGCACCTGTATATTTTTACAGGAACACAAAGAAAAATCTCTTATTATCATACCCTGTGGGCTCAAATTCTTTAAAGAGTAATTGCGTCGAAACGCCTTACTCGATTGAGCTGAAAATTTATATACATAATATAGGTCACCTTTGCAGAAATACAGACTTTGACGAATCTAGCCATTATAGATTTTTACAAGGACACAACGAAAAAATCTTTTTCATCGTGATCTATGGGTTCAAATTATTTCAAGTGCAATAGCGCAAAATTAAACAATGGAGAAAAATACTCAAACAGCCTATTTTTTTTTATTATTATTATTATTATTTAATGACTTGATTTGCTTAAATTTAGTTATACAACTGTTAATTACTTAATGTTCGGAAACTCGAGTGCAGTCACTCCATATTTTTTAAAAATTTGTATTGTACACATATTATTAAAATTTCCTTTTTTTATTAAGCTCACATTTTTTTTTTATATATATATCAAAACGCTATTTATTGTAAAAGTAAACTGACATAATTTAAAAGGTCTGATAAATTTTTAAATGATTTAAACAAGTGAACAATAAATTTGTTTTAATTGATCAAAAGTTCTTTATATCATTTTAAAATTACACAAAAAATGGTATGATGATTAAAGTTTGTTTAGACTTTTTACTAATTATAAAAACAACCCTCTTGAATAATTACAATAAATACAGAACTTTATTAATGCAGCAAATTTTTTTCATTGATGATTTTATATCCATACAATAAATTAATTTCTGTTTAAATTGCATTAAATTGTTTCCAAACTCCATTCTGTATAATTAATAAATTATGTAAAAATCTCTTGGTATGCAGAAATATCATGGTAATTTGAAAAATGTAAATAAACATAAATTTTTATTTAATTGGTTATAAAAATAAGAAAAATACTAAATTACATTAAAGATGTTAATTCATTCTATATAATGATGTTTTGCGAACATTTTCAATACATAAGTTATGTATTAATATTAAAATTCTAAATTAAGAAGCCTGAATAAATAAATAAATAAATAAAACATTGAAATATTTTGCTACATTACTTTTCTTTTTTTCTTTCTTTCTATATATATATATATTTTTTTTTTTTTTTTACATTTTTAATTGATAACTATATAAATGTATCAATTTTATGATTTTTTTAATAGCTGAAACAAACTTATATATCATAAAAAAAATTGTATAATTTAAAATAATAGTAATAATAATGTAATCAATTGAAGTAGTTTCCTTTTTTGAATTTATTGTGACATTTGAAAAAGGTGTGAGACCGCTCAAATGAATAAAAATTAGTGAATGATGGATGACAGTCCTCTTGTATTTTTTAGTGATATGGAATGAAATAATTTTAATACTGAAAAAAAAAATACTTTTTTGAAATTAATTAATAATAATGAAATTATTTTATTATATTAAAAAATTAAATCACTCGATGAAGAATAGCTTTAGGGACAATGTAATGTAAGTTAAATGTTAATATGTACCTTCTAAATTATTTTACAGATTGTGAAGTATCACTAAAAATATTTGCTACATTAACATTTTTTTTATTGTGATTAATTAAGGGTATCAACTTTATGATTTCCAAAAAGCTGAACTAAGCTTTAACATAATAAACTATTTTGTGTAATTTTAATGGAAACTGAAATATCTTTGATTAATTGAAGTAGAATAAATTTTGGCGTTTATTATCAGATTAAAGGACAGTTATGGATATTGGATTACATTCTTCGAGTATATTAAAAAAGTAATAACAATTGAGCAATTAATAATATATATATATATATATAGAAGGGCATTCGGCTATAGAATAGGCTATAACAATTTGAAAAAAAAAAATATATATATATATTGTTGCGAACTTGGGGGTTCGTGAGTTGTCCGAGAATGAAAGGCCAATCGTACAAAAATTCAGTAATTTATTCACAGAAAGTTCCAGAAAAATACATGTCTGTAAACCAAGTATCAGCTTCAATTCGACCAGTAAACACAGCTTAAACAACAGCTGTCAATAGCAAATCCACAGTACAAACTGTATAGCAATAACACTTAAAGCAAGTCTCTTTCGAAGAGGCTCAATGCAAGCTGACCGACTCTGATCACAGACAGAACTGAACTGACCCTCTGCCTTGGCGAGAAGCGCTCCTTATATACTTGTTCCATGGAACCCAGATTTTTCGAGAAAACTCTAGAAAGTGGTCAACCAATCAACTTACAGCTTCCATATTTGGTATATCCCTAATAAGGATTTTCTCGCCAAGGTCGCCAAAAAAATCGCCAAGGTGGGAAAAAGTTGCCAAATTTGGCGCCAAATCCATTACCTGCCTTATTGGGGGCTTTTTAATGCGTTTTTAAGGGAAAATAAGGCTATTTCAACGCTAAAACGACTAAAAATGCACAAAATTAGCACTTTATCAACTTACTAAGCCTCTTTGAAAGAAGTTATGCAAAAATAAACACAATTATTTACAATTTTGTAACACTGCCCCCCTCCCAAGGACTGCACGTCCCAGGCAGTGCAACCCTTGGTCAAGAGGCGAAACTAACCAAATTTACACAATCTAAAACACAAAAACTAAGTTGCATATAACCACAAAATACAAAAAAAAAAAAAAAATGAAGTGAGAAATATTTACAAAATTCACAAATATGTACAAGTATTTCTATACAAATATTTACATTACGCATGCGCAAATTTTACCAGTATTTACATTTTTAATTTTAATATTACCGTTACTGGTGGTACTTGGCTAGCCGGTTATAGTGCACCACCTTCGGTTTTGATGAAGGATTTTTAGTGATCCGCACTACTACATCATTCAGCCTTTTTAAGACTATGTATGGTCCGTCCCAGTTGCACTGTAACTTGGGAGAGAGTCCTTTGCGTCGAACAGGATTCCACAACCAGACCTTCTCTCCTTCCTGGAACTCATGTTGCGTAGGTTTTAGATCGTACCTTGTCTTCATTTTCTCCGTTGCAATGTGAATCCGCTCCCGAGCAAATTGGTGTACGTCCTCAAATCGTGCCTGGAGATCTTGGATGTAATCCTCGGGCGATGAAGGCGCATCGGGTGGACAACCAAACAGGAGATCACAAGGGAGACGAAGTTCACGTCCAAAGAGCATCTGAGCTGGAGTATAGCCGGTGGTTTCATGGACAGCACTTCGATAAGCCAGCAGGAACAAGGGCAACTTCAAGTCCCAATCTTGCTGGTTCCTTGATACTAGAAGTGAGAGGTTATTCAGAATGGTACGATTGAACCTCTCGACCATGCCGTCCGACTGGGGATGTAAGGGTGTTGTCCGGGTTTTGTCTATGCCGAGTAGTTGACACAGTCCTTCGAAAACATCAGAGGTAAAGTTCCTACCTTGGTCTGTATGAAGTTGTAGGGGCGTGCCGTACCTTTACACCCATTGCTGCACTAGGACCTCTGCGACTGTGCATGCCTCTTGATTGGGAATGGGATATGCCTCAGGCCACTTGGTGAAATAGTCCATCACGACAAGGATATATTTATTTCCACTGGAGGTCCGTGGCAAAGGACCCAAGATGTCGAGTGCAATTCGTTCAAATTGTGTTTTCACGTTATACCGTTGCAGTCTTCCTCGACTTCGTTTCTGCGGGCCTTTACGTGCCGCACAAGCATCAAAGGATTTACACCATTTCTCCACATCCTCCTTTGCCTTTCACTAGTAGAAGCGTTCCCGAACTTTTTGCAGAGTCTTCATTACTCCAAAATGGCCTCCGGTAGAGCTACTATGCAGTTGTTCTAAAACAGCTGGAATTTTTGATCTTGGTATTACAATCTGCCATCTGAAGCTTTTTCCATCATCAGATTCCCACTTTCTGTATAATACGCCGTTTCTGAACTGAAGAGAGTCCCAAAGTGCCCAATAACTTTTCGTAATGGGACTAAATCTGGAAATGTCCTGCCAGGTAGGTCTGTTGCTGGTTGTCTCCTTCAGCTGCAATATTGGCTTTATGTCAGGATCTTCCAACTGGGCTTTTCTAAGTTCTTCATCACTCCATTGATCGGTACCTTGATCTTGTTCTGATGGTGTTGAGACAGTAACTTGGCAGGCAACCAGATTTATCGGCAGGTATTTCTGTTCGGCTCTACAGCAGTACTTGCAGCTTTCCAAACAGGGCTTCCGTGACAAGGCATCTGCATTACCATGTAGAGTCCCTTTACGATGACGTATCTCGAAGTCATATTCCTGGAAGCGTTGTATCCACCTGGCAATCTGTCCTTCCGGGTTCTTGAATTGAAGCAACCACGTTAAAGATGCATGGTCAGTCCTGAGCAGGAATCTTCTGCCATAGAGGTAATGATGGAAATGTTCCATGGCTTTTACGATGGCGAGTAGCTCTTTCCTGGTGGTCCTGTTTCCATTTTCTCTATCAATCCAGATCTTAACTCATTCATCTGAGCAGTAAGTCCTTCTAGAAATTTTTTCATTTCTTGCTCCATAGCTCTCGTTATCACCATTCACAGACAATCTCGCTTCTGACACCAGAAATGTTGCGTACTTGGGGGTTCGTGAGTTGTCCGAGAATGAAAGGCCAAACGTACAAAAATTCAGTAATTTATTCACAGAAAGTTCCAGAAAAATACAGGGCTATAAACCAAGTATCAGCTTCAATTCGATCAGTAAACACAGCTTAAACAACAGCTGTCAATAGCAAATCCACAGTACAAACTGTATAGCAATAACACTTAAAGCAAGTCTCTTTCGAAGAGGCTCAATGCAAGCTGACCGACTCTGATCACAGACAGAACTGAACTGACCCTCTGCCTTGGCGAGAAGCGCTCCTTATATACTTGTTCCATGGAACCCAGATTTTTCGAGAAAACTCTAGAAAGTGGTCAACCAATCAACTTACAGCTTCCATATTTGGTATATCCCTAGTAAGGATTTTCTCGCCAAGGTCGCCAAAAAAATCGCCAAGGTGGGAAAAAGTCGCCAAATTTGGCGCTACCATTACCTGCCTTATTGGGGCTTTTTAATGCGTTTTTAAGGGAAAATAAGGCTATTTCAACACTAAAACGACTGGAAATGCACAAAATTAGCACTTTATCAACTTACTAAGCCTCTTTGAAAGAAGTTATGAAAAAATAAACACAATTATTTACAATTTTGTAACACTATATATATATATATATATATAAATGTATAAGCATTATGAGAAATGAAAATATTAGGCTCCACAAGCATAAACAACAATACAAAATTGTGCATTTTGCACAATTATTTCACATTAAGCCGTTATTTCAAAGCTAAAAGAAACAAAATAACTGCATTAACAAGTACTTCAAAAAAAAAAAAAAAAAAGTTAAACCTTAAGAGCTTAAAAAAGTAATACACAATTTCTTTTCTAATAGTAATAATAATAATAAAACTAGTATGTTGTAGCCATTTCAAATCTTTCTCCTGCATTTTTATATGCAGAATTACAAAGTTCAAACGATTTAATAAAATGACTATTTGTTAAAATTATTTTCATGATGAATGCAGACGATTTTCATGTCAGAGAAGTACATTTATGCATGTCGAAAGAATGTAAAATTGATGCTTTAAAAATATCTTAGAAAATGCGTTTTTCATTCTTAAAGATTTTTTTGTTTAAAATGAAAGTTTAACCATTCATTAAAAAATATATTGACGAAAACTTATAAAAAACACTCATATTAAAGATTTAGTCAAAAATTTTTTCTTAATTGGTTATATTTTTGTATTATTATTATTATTATTTTTTTAATTTAGTATAGATTTGTTAAAACTAATTTTCATTGTACACATTCATACGAAATTTTGCCACAAACTGCCATAATAAGAATTTGAAGAAATTGGGATGACACCACCACCTATTGGGTACTTTTCACCAAAAATCTGACATGCAGTAATTTATGTCACAGTGCAACTACATATAAATGTGTATGAGGTTCTGTGCATTATTTCTTGAACTAGAATTTCACAGTAGGAAATTTTTTGTTGAGATAAGGAAATTTTTGTTGCATATCATCATCAACAACAAAATTTTGTTGAAACAACACATCAATTTATTTAAAAAAAAAACCAGCTTTTTTTCTTTTTTGTTGGTATAGCTTTAACGTTTTTTTCTCCAAGAAATTATTTATTTTCTGTGTGACTCAAAATTTATGTCATACACACACAGAGATATACAGCAAAGCAGTTATTAAAAAAAAAAAAAAAAAAAAAAAAAAAAAAAAAAGTCAAATCGTGTTCTTGACCTCTCAGAACGTGTAAATGCATGGAAAACAGGAATTCGAAAGATTTTACGAAACCAGTGCTTTCTTCTGTTAAATATAGAATAAAAAAATATATATAATATATATATATATATTTAAATATCTATAAAACACTTGATTTTTTAGAAATAAAAAATAAAGCAAGTTACTAATAAAAAATAAATATAAATAAATAAAGTGGAATTCTAAGTAAAAAAATAATATATAATGCTAGAAATTCCATCTATTGATTTAAGACGAATTTGCAAGTTAAAAATTCATAGAGAAAAATTGGATGACAAAAAAAAAAAAAAAAAAAAAAAAAAACAAGAAGTAACTAATCAAAGTAAACTTTTTAAAAACTATAATGCTAATACTTAAAGTAAAATTTTTATTTCATCTTTTTCAAATCCATTGAAAGGCTCTTAATGCGTTTTAATTATTACTTCAACTCTTTGTATACGCTGAAATCGTCATTGTCACTAGTAAAAGAGCGGGAATTTGAGATTCGATTGTATGAGAAAAATAATTTAATCATTGAATCAGGTAAAATAATTTTCTTTGTTAATTAAAATAATCCATTTCATTCTTTTTTATTTTTATTAAGACATTTAGCCAGGAAAATAAATTCCAAAAATTAGATTTAGAAGAAAACGTTAATTTACTTTCATCTTTATATGTTTCGTGCATTATACGTTTGAAGAAATTTTAATGAAATTTGAAAGTATATGTTTTAAAGAATAAATTTTTATCGAGTTTTTAAACTTTTGTAAATATTTAAATTTCTTTCCTTATTTCTTTTAACGTTGTTTATTTCTCTCTCTCTCTCTCTCTCTCTCTCTCTCTCTTTTTTTTTTTAATTTAATTTAGATTTAATGGTTTTTAACTCAATTTTATTCGGAATAAAAAAAAATTTCTATAATTACTCCCTTTTTGCACAAAAATAAAAGTTTATTTTTCGACTTTTTTATGATGCATGTTTTAATTTAATAAATATATGTGTTATGCTTTTTCATAAATTTAATTATGATACAAACTTTTATCAGAAATAAATTAAAAATGAATTTAATTTTTAGTGACAAAATTCGTTAATTATAAAGTAAAATAAAATAATATGTCTGATAAATATTTAAATGTTATTATATCAAAATTCTACAAAGGTCAAAATCGAAGATATCGGAATAAAAAAGAATCTTTCACTTAACAACTTTTAACATGCTTTAATAGCAAAATGGTTTTTAATAAGTAAGAATTAAATAGTGTTTACATTTCTATTATTGTATTTCAGTGATTAAGTTAAATCGTATGATTAACAAATTGTACCATTCATCTAAAACTAAAATGCATAAATATTGGTAGGTCTCGTAAAATTGTAAAATCACTTCATTCTCCTGTTTTCTGAATTAATCAAATGATAAAATTGCTTCAAAATACAATTCAACATTTTGAATTGGAATGATAAACCTCGCCAGTTTTTAAAGGAATAAGAAAGATATTTTTTTCAGACCAGGTACGATCAGAAAAATAATTAATAACAAAACCTTCTATGTCTGTATAAAAGACACAAATTCAGACATTTCTAATAATAATAATAATAATAATTTTCCGGAGTTATATATGCAGAACGTTCAAATATTATAATGTGTCTTCAAATGTAGTATGTTTGACAAATTTCAGCAAATACATCAATAAATAAGCTTTTCTCTAATCGATATTTTAAGAAAAAACACTTTGAATTTTATCTAAAAATATTTGTCAAGAAGTCAAATTATACATATATATATATAAGTGTAAAACAAATTAATCATTTTGAAATTTCTTTTATTATGATGCTATAAACTCTTTGCATGAACTTATTTAAAATCTTATGATTAATATTTAAATTTAATTAAATTGGTTATTTAATATATATATATATATATATATAGTAATTTTTGTAAAAGGTTACAAATGTCAAATCTATCTATCTATCTATCTGTATATATCTATATATCTATATCTATATCTATATATATCTATCTATCTATATATTTAATTTCAAAGTTTTAAAATATACATTTTTACAAAGAAATGTTAAAAACTGTATACGTTTAAGAATAACTAATTTTTAAACTCTAATTTTGAATTTGAAAACTTGAATATATTTAAGAATAATTATAGTCTTTCTTCAAGGGTTGGATTTTTTTTCTCTTTCTCTTCAAAGAAAATATATATATGCATTTATTAAAATACTGATATTGACATTTAGAAGCAAGATTTCACAATCTATAGCGTCTTAAGAAACCTTTTTGTAATAATCTGACCTTTCCTATAAGCTGAATACTGCAGTTTAAGATAAAGTACTTTCCTAAATGTGTATATAATGTAATATTTTCCGAATTATAGATTGAAATTAAATTCTAACACTAAGACAGGGTATGACATATTCCTGTATTATATATATTACTGTATTATGTGTGTAAAGTTACTGTTATCTCTTTAAAAATATTTAGAATGAAATTCAACTTTGAAATTTTCATTTTCATATTTTGTATTCTTAAAATTTATTTTTTCTGTAAAATATTTAGTATTCAGTTTAACATTAACGTATTTTATTTAAGATATTTATATAGTTATGCATCATAAATATATCGTAACATTAACACATTTTGTTTAAGCTATTTATATAGTCATATGTCATAAATGTTTAAAAACAAATAGTTAACCTACATTATTCTATATTTCCTAAGTACCTATATTAAAAGTTTCGATTATTTCAGAAAATATTGTTATCGACATCTAAAACTAAAGTTGACAACATAAAGCTCCCTGAGATTCCCTTTTATAAGAATCTGGATTTTTCAGGGAAAACAAATAGTAATAGAAAATCAAAAAGGTAACAAAAAGTAATTGACGCTGTAAAATGCTCTCTAAAAAATTTGATTTTTTTCAGATTTCATGAATGAATGTATCGCCGGAAAAATGTGTGATTCATACTTCTTTCTCAATTTTTTCTTTAAGCTCAGAAAATTTCATTTTTCAGTCAAAACTGTACATAATAAAAATTTTTGAATAGTTTTTTCTTAATCATCTCCCAAAAATGCACCAGAAAAACACATCACCTTGAAGAAAATAAATAAATAAATAAATAAATATTTCATCGCAGATTTGTATTATCCAACGGCGCTTTTTGTTGTACAGTTCACATATAATTCCGAAACCATTTAAATCTCCACTTTTTGAACTCCCATCTAAGTTATTTCCCAGAAAATCTATGTGATGTAAGTGAAGAAAAAGGAGAATTATTTCATGAAGACATAAAAAAGAGAGAGAGAGAGAGAGGAAGTATCAGGGACGATCGTATGTTAAGCGTGTTAGCAGATTATTGTTAGATGCTGAAAAAATAATTCCCCCTCTTTGAAGTCTCGAACGATTTCACAAGAGAAAAGCTCTAAAAAGAGCTTTGATGTAAAGAAACACGTTTAAAATGCAATGGGTAAATAATAGCCTATTTCAACGTGTTTTATACATAAAGAATTTTGATTTTGTCACAGGCTCTGTGTGAATTCATCCAATGCTCATCCTTAAGTTATGAAAAATTCTTACGTAATAGGAAAAAAAAAAAGACAAAAGTTTCTGAATTCCGTGAATTGAAACACAATAGAAACACGCAAAGCAGTGAAAACAAAAGTCCGTTTTTGCAGACCTTTTTACAAGCTGTTTTGACCGTAAAATTTTATTTTTCAGTTTCATTATACTACTTATTGATATTATACGAATACATATACACACACACATATATATATTGATTGGTTATGTTTAAAGTTACCTAGTTTAGACCTATATAGATTCCATTCTATTTTACGAACTTTGTTAAAACTTTGCACATGAGTTATACAGATTGGAGAAAAGATATCTGCAATAAAATTTTAGCAGTTCAAATTTCTACCGACATATGTCGTTAAAAAAAAAAAAAAAAAAAAAAGTTGCACTTGTTGTAAGATCATTTTTGAAAACAGAAAGATCGATGCTTACTCATCAAATTGTGTTATTAGAACGGTAGTAATTTTTCAACCGCACTGGACGAATATTGTCTCTTTAAAGGTTTTACAATAAAGGTTTACATCGAGGCAAGCCTTTAGAATAATAAATACCGAACTTGAAGAGATCGGACAGTTCAGTATGTTGCAAGGAATATAACGGAAATAGATTTTTACAATATACTATGGAAGAAGCCATATTGTCGTCCTCCAAAGAGCATTCAGATGAGTTAATAGCAGCTAGTTTGACCAAAAACAGGCAAACGAAACCAATGCTCCCCCCTCCCCCCCAGCTTTTGTTTTGCTCCACAACGTGAATCTTGTATAGATAACCATTTACAATGGATTACAGAAAATTTTATACTGTAGATAAAGAGAAAGACGAGTCACGTGAGAGATGTGACACAGCACTTTCCAAAGATTATTGGAAACAGGACGCAGTTTCGACATTCCAAAATGATTTCTCCCACAGTTTTTTTAATATCAGTTTCCGCCGTCTTCCTCGTAGCGTGCGCAACTATCCAGTCTTTTGAAATTTAAAAATAATCTTTCTCAAGCCCTACCTCCTGCGAGGCTTTTTTAAAAAACTGTTTAAGCGGTGATATTCTCACAATGCTGTTAAACAATTACTACCGTTCTAATAAAAAAAAAAAAAAGTTGAATCAATACGAATAGATTTTTTTCTCTGGCATGGTAAAGAATGATTTTAGAATGATTACTGGATTTTTAAAACATTTTAAATTTACATGAAGTCTTTTCTACATTACTTGAAAAGCGCTATATATCGGTCGAAATTGAACTATTACTTTTTGTTACAGATTTATTTTCTTATGGTCCTTATAATTCATATTCCAGGTTTCAACGAAGTAAGTCTACTAAAATGGGACTTACAATGGTCTAAACAGGATAACTTTAATTATAACCTCCCAGTATGAATATATAATATTTTCATCCTTCATCTAACAGTTATCGTCTCATCATATACACAAATGTTTAATTATATACAAGTGTATCGTTATATACAAATGTCTAAATATGTATACTTCGAATTTTAATAATATTTCATAATATTGTATTTTTCCAGATTAAGAATCGGGTTCGAGAATTTAAACTTTTGTGTATTGTTATGTAATGCACTGAGATGAGTAATGTAATGGACTTTAAAGCAGCTAATATTTTTATATAACATAATTTTCTATTTGAATTTTTCATGGAAGAGGAATGAAAGCAATATTTTTAGCTAGAGTTGTTCGATTAATTTCTTTGTTCTTTTTGAATGACTACCATTTTTGTAACAAGATAATAGATCAATTTCATTAAAAAAATGCTTTAAAGAATAATATACAATATGTACGAATTGACGTTCAATCAAATCATTTCATGAATACCTTTTTTTTTTATGAATTTTAACTTGAAAAAAAAAAAAAAAAAAAAAAAAAAAACACTATTTTCAAAAAAGGGGAGGGGGGGGAGGTCCTGTTGTCCAACAGGTTCATACAAGATTTTCTAATAAAAAAAGAAAAAAAAAATCCTTTTTTGTATTTACTTCATTTTATATTTTAAAACTTAACGTGTGACTTCTTTTTTTATTTATTTATTATTATTATTATTATTATTTTGGGGGGGGGGGGAGGGGGTTGGCGGTAAGTATGTTGATAGATACTTAACGAAGCGACTGAAATAGGTTGATTTCTACCTAAAAACCCGCAAAATATAAATCGAGAGCATATATTTGAGGAAAAAAAACTATTGTTGTACCTTTCACAAATAAATTTCCATCATATATTTTATTAACAAAACTAGTTGGCATAGGTGGACTCTGCTCAGTTCCCCATCATATTTATGTTCTCATAAATTTTTAGTGCGAGACATATTATAACCATGTTAAAAGAAATGAATTTGACCAAAGCTTGATACAGTGACAAAATGAAATCCCCGCCTAATAGGCTATCCATCATTCACTTCGATATATTTATCTTATTCTAATCTAATAATTTATTTTATCAGGGTCGATGTAAATGTAATTTTGAAGTTGTCTAATGTATTTATGATCCTCAAAATGGACGTTTATGCTCAATTTTGCCTTATTCTGACATATTAAGTAAATCGTAAATTCCAAATAACTTACGAATTTTTTAAATTGGAAAAATCATAGTCTATGATATTCATGCCAGTAACCAAAATAATACTTAAAATGTGATTTGACATCTTTACGATGAAAATATCTCTCAAGATCGACGTTTATGTGAAATTTTGCTCTATTCTGCCATGTTAAGGAATTCGTAATTTTCCAATAACTTACGAAATTTTTATATTGGAAAATTCATAGTCTTTAATATTCATGCCAGTGTTCTAAATAATATTTCAAAAGTAGTCTGAAATCTTTACGATGAAAATACCTCTCAAAATTGACGTTTATGTGAAATTTTGCCCTATACTGCCATGTTAAGAAATTCGTAAATTTCCAATAACTTGCGAAATTTTCAAAGTAGCATATTTATAGTTATTGATGTTCATTCCGGCATCAAAACTAATATTTTAAAACTGGTCTGACATTTTTACAGTAAAAAGTTTCAATTTAATGCACTTTTAAGTGAATTTTTGTCCTATTCTCCCATGTTAAGAAAATCGTAAATTTCTTATAACTTACGAAATTTTTTAATTCGAATGTTGCAAATGAATAGGGTTCTTGCCAGTATCGCAAGTAATATTTTAAAACTGATCTGACATCTCTGCGGTCATTTCTTTATGAGATATCGTGTAAACAGACTAACAAACTAACGGACTAACACACTGACACATTAACGGACTGACACACTGACACACTAACAGAATCCCTACAGACAGACACCATACAAATTTTGTCATTTTCGGATTCCTCACACCTGAAAACGTATAAAATGTAAAAAAACCGAGGTCGAAAATTTTCACGATTACTTAAGATCCCCATACCTATAGTATGATGAGGAACTAAAATATGGTGTGAAATAACCACACGACTTCCAGTGCCCACTACCTATTACACGTATTACATACATATTTTGGAGATAATGTGATCAGAAGATATAAAACTGACCTAACGAAGTAGACACGTAAAACTTGTCCGGTAAGAGATACTTGATACACGTGTAAAGACATATAAAACAGAGTTTACATAGCGAGTTAAAAAATAAGAAAAAAAATGGTAGAGTTATTTTTTGAAATGCTAATTTAGGAGATTTTAAACTGAGCTACCTAATTAGGATTACTGTTAATTTTCTTGTAATAACCACGTAATACCAAATTATACATGAGAAATGATATCTAATATAATTTTATGTAAGAATTTTCAAGAAAATCGTTAGAGACGTTTTTGAGATACCAACTTTTACCAAAACTTAGCATACTCAATCATTAACCGGAGCACAATAATTACTTACAAAAGGTTTTTTTAAAAGGGAGTTAATATGGCGAGTTTGAAAAAATTCCGTATAGCCGTTTTTAAAGAAACGCACTTGCGAGGCTTGAAATTAAGCTATTTATACATAATGACTATCAACTTTCCTGAACTAACCAACTATATAATTCGAAACGGAATGGGACGTTTCGGCGCGGCCGTTTTGGCGCAGCCGTTCCGGCGCGAAACCCATTTCGGCGCGGCTGTTTTGGCGCGGCCGTTTTGGCGCGAGATCCATTTCGGAGAGGCTGTTTTCGCGCAGCCTGTCCTTCAAGAAATGGCCGCGGCTTTCGTCTCAGCCTTTTCGGTTAAAATTTATTTAATGATAGATATGATTTCTTATTTATTTATTTTTTATGAGTGAACAAAAAACTATTTTAAATTATTTACTAAATATATTAATGATGAATAGAATTTTGCTTAATTTAAAGGAGCCAATGATAATATTAGAAACTTGTGTTTTTGCAATTAAAACTTATTAAATTTAGTCATCAGATGGCAACACATACGCAGCAATTCTAAAGATTCTAACCTATTTGGTGATGGAGGTTCTTTGGGGAATAAAATAAACAATGTAATTTCTGATTTTTATTTTATTTATTTATTTATTTATTTTTTTTTAATGCTTGAACCAAACAATATTTTTAATTTTTTATTAATGACATTAATGATGAATAGGATTTTTCGTAATTTAAAGAAGTCAGTGATAATTTGAGAAAAGAACTCGATTTTTGTAGTTAAAACTTATTAAACCTATTGTCGGGCGGTTCTTTGGGTAATAAAATGAACAATGTAATTTCTGTCTTTATATATATATATATATATATATATATATATATATATATATATATATATATAGCCTCAAATTTTAATAGCAACATAAAGAAAAAAGTACACAATAGTTAGGGTGATATAAAAATTGATATTAGTAACAAGAAATATTAGTTAGTTAATTTATTTAATAACATATCAGTTATAGAAGTTGTATGCTTGTTGTAAAAAAAAAAAAAAAAAAAAATCTCAATTTAACAGTTAATTTATTTCTTGACGAGAAAAATATTTATCTAATTTTATCAACGAAAGAAAAGTTGACCTTGTTTTAAGTGAGGTTGCTTAAATATGAATCCTGAAGAAGAAAGCACCTATATTTTCTTTTGAAAAAGCTGTCGAGGTTTTCTTAATTTATGTTATTACCAAACTAAATACTTTTTACTGAAGCCATATTTTTGGGTTTCATTTCTTAGTATGAAACAATATCTATTGCAAGTATTTTAAAAACATTAGTTCATTAATCCTTTAGCTGTGTAGTATTTTATCAGTTTAATAACTGATAAAAACAATAGTAGGTGAAGGTAGGAATTAAAGAATAATTAAATTTAATATAATAATAATTAAATGACAGAAACTAAGTAATATAATAATAAATTAAATAAATATATATATATATATATATTAACTCTATGGTTATTCAGTAGTCTTATTTTCCATTTTTTTTTTTTTTTTTTTTTTTTTTTTTTTTTTTTTTTTAAGATTGTCACATTAGCCTTTTATTTCAACTATTGAGTGACAGAAAAAAATGTTTGTAACTGATAAAGGGTTAAACTGATCATGTAATTTAAAACAATTTTCATGTTGTCAGCATTGCTTTTTTTATTTATTTATTTTTATTTTCAAAATATTGTTGTTAGAAATGGATGAAAGAATGGAAATTTCATAGTAAATAATATTGGGAAAATGAGAAGTAAAAGTTTTAAAACATGTCCCAAAGGTTTTGGGAGTAAATTAAAAAACAAAAATAAATAAAAAAAATAGGAATTTTATTTTCTCTGAAGGTGAAAAACCATGGGAAAAACATGTTTTGGCCAAGATAGTAAAAACCGGCAAAAGCCATTACACGGTAAATACACACCTGCTTTAATTTTTTCTTTCTTTTTTTTTTTTTTCTTTTAATAATTTACTTAAAGCTCGCATTGCTCTAAATTTCTGAAACTTATTACACATAGTAGAATAGTTCCATACAACTTCTTAATTTTTAATACCATATTTTCCCCCTCAGCTTACTATTTACTTTATTTATTGTAACTTAGTAACTCCCCACAGTTAAAATGTAGACATTAATCACTAAATCAGTAAAAATCAACTGTACAAAAGAAAAATGAGCAATTTACGTATAGAAGTGCCAAATGAAAATATCCTGGACTTTTAAATCTCCACCAGTTATAATAAATAAATAAATAAATAAATAAATAAATGATAAAAATAAAAAATAACTCTGTATAAAGTTTTCATTATCTTAAAGTTATCACTGCTATTCTTCTTCTTCTTCTTCTTCTTTTTTTTTTTTTTTTTGTTACACAAAATTTAATTATTAAAGATTTTTATTTATTTTTATTTACAGTTTGCGTATTAAAATTTCTTATATAATAAAGCTTGCTGAGATAAAATAAAAGTTAACTTTAGCAAGAAACAAGATAAAGAAAATGTATGCATTCTTAACCAATTCTTAAACTGCCTTCACGTAAACGAAGTCAATAATGATTAACTCGCGGGTTTATTTTAATCCATATGATAATAAACAGTTATAAAATTCTTGAATATTCCCGACTATTTATTATTTTTACGGGAAAAAGAAAAAAAAAATCTTACACTCAAAAGTTCGGAATGTAAACATCTGGCGCCGAAACGGCCGGCGCCAAAACGGCCGGTGCCAAAACAGCCGGCGCCGAAACGACCGCGCCAAAACGGCCGCGCCGAAAAGTAACAAACCGAATTCGAAAGAATATCTATTAGAGTGTTTATATAGAGACTTTAAAGAAAATTGTTAGATCCATTTTTGAGATACAGACTTCCGGTTTCCGATGTCCGCTTCCGTTTTTTCAATAATCACTAAAATTTGGAAAATTGATCTATATAACAAACATACCTCCATTCTAAAGTTTTGTAGTTATATCTTTTTTAGTCTTGGAGATGTCGGAGATGTTTCAGAGATTCCTTTATTAGTCGGGTAATGGAAGTAGTAAATAATAATTGAATATCTTCCAGGAAGATGCATGTTTAGGGCACGTTTGTTTAACGAAAGTACTTCTGTACATTTTTTCTAAAATTAATTATTTGTTAAACTAGTTATGCCTTTTATGCATACTGCATTTCATGTTTTTGTCACTGAGTTCTATATGAATATCATCCGAAAAATTGGAAACTATTAAAAGAAGTAAAAGATTATGATTATAGTCATAATAAAAGAGTTAAGTGAAATTAATTATACAGTACAGGAGAAAGTAGATTAAAATATTAATTGTATAGAATGAAATCAACTGTTTAAAAATAACTAAAGATCTACTGACATCGTAACTCTTTCATCAAAAATTAAAGAGAAGTATGTGCCATTGGAAGAAAAAATCCGGTATACAATGCAAAATCTAATGCATTTTAAGGTTTTTCTTTGACAGCAAATGAATGTTTTTCCCTCCTTTTGCCGATAAATGTACTTTATTTATAAATCAGTAACTTACATTTTTCTTCGTTTCCAGTAGAGATTCGTTTAATTATTAAGTGCTTAAAATAATAATAATAGTAATAATAATTGCTCATTTTTTTTCTTTCTATCTTTATTTTCTTTTTCTTTCTTTTTTTCTTTTTCTTTTTTTTTTTAGTTCCCCACCATACTATAGGTATGGGGAACATAAGTAATCGTGAAAATTTTCGAGCTCGTATTTTTTACTTTTTTATACGTTTTCAGGTGTGAGGAATCCGAAAATGACAAAATTTGTATGGTGTCCGTCTGTAGGGTGTCTGTTAGTTTGTTAGTGTGTTAGTCCGTTAGTTCGTTAGCCTCTTTACACTATATCTCACGAACAAAAGCTCGCAGAGAGGTCAGACTAGTTTTAAAATATTATTTATGACACTGGCAAGAACCCTATTTATTTTCTACATTCTAATTAAAAAACTTCAGAAGTTATTCGAAATTTACGATTTTCTTAACATGGAGAATAGGGAAAAATTTCACTTAAACGTGCATGAAAAGAAATATTTTTATCGTAAAGATGTAGGAACAGCTCTTAAATATCAGTTTTGATGCCGGGATGAACATCATTAACTATATTATAAACATGCGACTTTAATTCGTGTTCGCTGTTAACCCTTTATCGGCCCATTGTATCATATAGCAGAAATTGGGTTTACTAGGAAATGGATATAGCGATTTTCAAAAAAGTTTGTAGTTAAGTGTTTTTCGGGGTGCTTGGATTAACCCTCATCTTTTCAAAAAATTGCGTTCACTATTAACCCTTTATTGACGAATGGCAACATATGGAAGAAATTGAGTTTACTCGCAAATGGTTGCAGGGATTTTGATGAAAGTTTGGAAATAAGTGATTTTGGGGTTGCTTAAACGATTGGAATTGTCCTCATTGTCAGAAACATTCGCGTTCACAGTTAAACCTTTAAAGGCCAATTGTAACGTATGGCAAAAATTTGGTTTACACGGAAACGGAGAAAGCAATTTTGATGAAAGTTTGGAGTTAGGGATTTTTGATGGGAAAAAACGATTGGATCTCATCTTCAGATGAATTCTCGTTCACAGTTAAATCTTTATCGGGAAAACATAGCAGAAATCGGGTTTACTCGGAAATAAATATAGCGATTTTGTTGAAAGTTTGGGATTAAGTGTTTTCGGGGAGGTACTAAAACGATTGGACATATTCTCATCTTCAGTAAAATTCGCATTCTCAGTTAACCCTTCATCGGCCAATTTCAACATATGGCCGAAATTGGGTTTACTCGGAAATCGATATAGAGATTTTGGATGAAAGTTTAGGAGTACATAAATGACTGGAAATATTTTCATCTTCAGAAACTTTCGCTTTCGCTGTTAAACTTTGAAAGGCCAATAG
Organism: Salticus scenicus; assembly: GCA_963930645.1. Taxonomy (NCBI): domain Eukaryota; kingdom Metazoa; phylum Arthropoda; class Arachnida; order Araneae; family Salticidae; genus Salticus; species Salticus scenicus. The sequence continues at coordinate 292,933,122 of OZ005654.1, read as the reverse complement.
CAAAGTATGGAAGAAATATGGTTTACACGAAATGGGACATAGCGATTTTGATGAAAGTTTGGAGTTAGGGATTTTTTGGTGAGAAAAAGAGATTGGAAATATCCTCTTCTTCAGAAAAATCTCGTCCGCTGTCAACCCTTTATCGTCCCATTCCAACATATGGCAGAAATTTACTTCGAAATGGGTATAGGGATTAAAAAAAAATATTAGAGTTAAGTGTTTTTCGGTGTGCTAAAGTTTTTAAACTTATCCTCATCTTCAGAAAAATTCACGTTCAAAGTTAACCCTTTATCGGCCAATTACAACATATGGCAGAAACTGGATTCACATAGAAATGGATATAGGAATTTTGATGAAAGTTAGGGGTTAAAGGGTTTTCGCGCTGCTTAAACGATTAGACTTATCCTCATCTTCAGAAAAATTCGCATTCGCAGCTAAACCTTTATCGGCCAGTTGTAACATATGGGAGAAATTTGGTTTATTTGGAAATGGGTATAAGGATTTTGATGAACGTTTGGGGGTACATAAACGATTCGAAATATTTGCATCTTCAGAAAATGTCTCGTTTGCTGTTAAATATTTAAAAGCCAATTACAATGTATGGCAGAAATAAGGTTTACACGGAAATGGACAGAGCGATTTTGATGAAAGTTTATAGTTACGGATTGTTTGGAGAGAAAAAATGAATGGAAATATCATGGCGGATAAAATTCATTTATAAACTTGGTTGAGATCTTTATATGGTCTATGCATACATTGCCACTTGAAAACAAAATTGTCGAGCAACTTGGTTAACGAACTTTTCAAAGGCATTTATAAGATAAATTCGGTGTCCAAAATTGGTTCGATTAGGAGTATTATTTCGGGCGTTATTGTGATGATAAGATTTCGATTATATATATATATTAGTTTGTTGCAAAAGTTCGTGCGGACGCGGATCAATTTATTGCCTCCAAAAACGAGAGCTTCTATCGCCGTGGTATACATTTGTTACCCGAAAAATGGGCAAAGGTTGTAGAAAATAATGGAGAGTATTTTGATTTTAAAAATTGTCATGTGATTTGATGTATTTTTATGAAATAAAGCAATACAAAAGCGCACGAATTTATGCAAAGACCTAATATATATATATATATATATATATATATACAATGCCCCCAATGAGCGAGGAAAATGTCCATCTATAACTCTCAATTCATCCACCTGAGAGGCATTCATGTTAGTTTTATTATAGCCAAGTTCATTCTTTATACCATCTTTAAGTTGATTCTTCTCAAATACTGCATTTTTAAGTTGTGTAATTTTTCTTGCCGGGATGCGATATGTCAATTTTACTTTGATAGTTTTTAACGATAATTAAAATGTGTGGAAACAAATACGTGCTGGGGAACTGCGCGGAGTCCACCTATACCAACTAGTTTTTTTTTTAAATATGAAGTCATTGGTTAAAAATGAGACATAAAGTTTTAATTCAAATATAGCTGAGGAGGAAAAATGTTAAACCTAATGGTATCTTAGAAGTAAGCAGTTTTTTTTTTTTTTTTTTTTTTTTTTTAAGATGAAAAATATGCTACATTGATAATTTTGCAGATTAATTTCATTGATAGGTTTTGTAAATTTATCAATTATACTTTTTTGAACGATAGCGTTAAAAAAAAAAAAAAAAAAAAAAAAAAAAAATCACAAGAACGCGCAATGAGGAAAGAATTCTTAAAATGTCAACCAACCAAAAAAAAAAAAAAAAAAAAAAAAAAAGAAATGCTTGACAAAATAATTTCAGTAAAATATATTCCATATCTTACGTAACAGCTGTGGCAATATATAAAACACTCTTTAAAAGTACACTGTTAAATTAAAATATTTTGGAAATTTACTTTTAAGTTATCGCATATTTTAACTTTCTGTTTCTTTATTTAAAGAAAGTTCGAAATATTTTTAAGTAATACTTGTCTTAAAAATATAAATATTTGTTTAAAATATATCGCTCTCATATTTATTAGTTTAAACGATAATCAGATGCGTTATTTATTAAAAATAACGAAGTCCAAATGTTTTGCACGTGTATAGAATAAATTTACATTTACGAGACGTGACAAAGAGAAATTTTAAATTTTATCCCGTTATTATTTTTTTTAAAGAAAAATTACTGAAAATGCTTCGCAAAATAACTAATGAATACTCATTAAAAAAAATGTCTTATAAATTTTATGTTCTTAAGTAAATTTTACCAAAAGGATTGTTTTTTGATACATTTTCTACAAAACATATTATATATGAAATGATAAGTAATAAATATGAAATTAAAATTCTTGTTTATTTGCATACATTATCAGATTCATGCTTGCATGTTTTTTTTTTTTAATATTTTTACGTTAGGTTTTTACCAAATGCAGGCTAATTACTCACCATGCACATTTTACGCTATAATTGTTTTTATTGTTTTTATTGTTTTAATTGTTAACTCTGATTATTTAATTCTCCGGTATTTTTTAAATAAAACTGTTTCCGAGTAATTTGTTTTATTAACTCTATTAAGTGTGACGCCAAAGGTGACTTAAGTCTTTAGGAAAAATAATTTTGTTACGCCAGAGGTGACTTAAAAGGTTTTAGGGAAAAATAGTTTTCTCACGTCAGAGGAGACTTCCTAATTTAAAGGGTTTTTTTTTTTTTGTTTTTTTTTGTTTTTTTTTAAGTAATATTAGTAATACGTGTTTGAGAATTTTAAATCTTGTAATTTCTCTTTCCATAAGATAGAACTCTTAATACATATCACACTGAAAAAAAGAAAAATTTTTCAATCGATTTTATGCCAGTTTTTTAATTAAAAGCTTTCATAAGAAATAGAAAAATAATTTTGTCGTATATAGCAATCTGTTTGTTGTTTTTATGGTACATAAATGGTTACAATGTTTTTGATTATTTTAGTTTAAATAAATTACAGTTTAGTTTAATAAAATATAGATTTAGTTTGAATTTAGTTTAAGTTGCTGATTTTAGTTTGATACTTTAATTTTTTAATTTACTTATTTCAGTTGAGTCGGTCGAACCAAATTTTAAATTTTTAAGCCCCGACTATATGAAAATTAAAATACTTCATAATTTCATATATATATATATATAAACATTTGCTTTGCTTTCTTCACCCCAATTTTCTTCGAAAATCTAGCAATATTTTGTATGGAAAATTCAAAATATGTAAATTTTCCATGTAATAATCTTTTATTTATTGTATATAATTTTAACATTTTTTTTTTTTTTTTTTTTTAATTCTAATCTTTTATTCTATTTTATTATTCCAAATTTATTTCTATTCATATGTTCGAAAAAACTCGAAACTTCTAAAGCCAATTAATTATTTGAAACAAAGGAAAGCTTTTCTTTTTACTTTATTCTTTTTTTATTTAATTGTAATGTATTTTTTTAATCCAGCGAACTTAATTGGATAGTATTTTTGCATTAGTTAAAACATGTTCCTTTTGTACGATGTATAAAATCTTTTTCGATAACTTTTATCAAGACTCCTTGTGCGATTTAATATTAAATTCGATGCTGTTAATATACAATATGAAATTTCTTCACATCCTTTTAAGTTAGGTAATAATGTTTATATGCATATGCATATATGCAAATAATAATAATAATAATTAAATGGACCTTTATGTTCCGGACCAAAAGTAAATCTGCATCAAATGAGACGTCAATACCTGACTAACTTTTATACTCCTGTGGTTTTAAATGGTGCTCTGTATGTAGTTGTGGATGAATAGGGTAAGAATGCCACGATTACAGAAATATCGATTTGTTACCTGTTTACGCATAATTAAACTACGCATAATTAAATTTGAAAAAAGAAATATATATATATATAATTTTAGCTACTTTAAAACTACCTTGCATATAAGAAAAAAAAAAAAAAAAAAAAAAAACACTGGCGTGCAAAATTAAAGGGACAAACTGATTTCCTGTTTTCTTATTTTGCGCATTATTAAATAAATAAATAAATAAACGTATGAACAAAAAATCTGGATGACATATTTGTTGTATGCACATGAATCCATATGTTAGATTAAAACTGGATTTTGCTTCCTGTATTCACATTACTGTTTTTTTTTTTTTTTTTTTTTTTTTTTCAAAAATAAATATGAATATGTTTATAAATATTAATATTGACACAACGTGAAAGACACCAATGTAAAATTTTTAAGCGCAGATTGCAATTTCGGTAGCTTAAAGCGTACCGTCATCATGACGAAGTGGATCGTTCTGCACTGTTGATCACTTCGTCAATCTACACTGATGACGGTACGATTTACACTACCAAAACAGCAGCCTGCGCTTAAAAATTTTACATTTCGTATGAATTTCCGACATGATTCATCATTCTCGATAAGATTTCGATTATTGACCACTCATAAATTTATCGATTTCGATGAGCTTAAATTTATCGATTTCGATTACCATTCAGTGGTCTATTACATTTTGCTGCTAGGAGAGGCAAATTATTACAATTATCATGAAAAATAGTACAGATATCATTGAATATATCACCACACAGAAGAATGGGTTAAGAGCACCAACACACACACACACACAAAAAAAAAAAAAAAAAAAAAAAAAAAAAACTAAATAAATAAAAATACAAATCACGTTTAAAAATCCAGAGTTTAAAAACTGTTCTTTCTACATAGAGGAATCCGTTTCACAGAAATGTAAAGAATAGGACGTCCTAGGACACTAGTACACAATTTAAATATGTTATCCATGCTATTTACTAAGTTATTGAGGAGTTTTTACTGACTCGTGTCGCACAAAGATTTTCGCTTCTTTTAAGGTTATTACATTTTGGATCTTAGTCAAACGGCCGAGAAGCGATAGTTCTCCTGAGAGTGGGTAAGTTCTTAAAAAAAAAAAAAAAAAAAAAAAAAAAAGCTGCATCCCAGGCATGTTCTATTGTATTTAAGTCCATTTTGTAAGCAGGCCATTTTGTGTACGTTCAATAATTTCAATTTTTAGTGTGTTTGATACTTTAGCGGTTTTGTGTGGGCATCACGAAGGTAAAGAGGTAAACCCTTTACACCACGGTGCGCACGCATTGTCATAAGCAAAATGTCTGTATCTACTGCATCACAAAAAAGACGAACATAATCGAGCATAATCTCTCTAAAATATCATTAGGGTGTGATGGCACTGTGTTCAAAGTTTTCTAAGCAGTTTTCTGCAACTGTACATAATGTCTACCCACACCATCACACCTAGGCCATTCTGACATGCATAACGCGTTTCTCTCTCTATTTTTACATTACCTAGTGTCCAAAATCAGTTGTCATAGTCAACACGTATTTGACGGAAAAATCACTCTGGACTAGGGTATATAAAGTATTAAAATTATCGTGGAAAATAATACAGACCTCATTCAATATTTCACCACATGGAAAAGCGGGATAAGAACAAAAATAAATAAGTAAAAGACAAGTATCCAGAGTCTCAAAAAAGTTTTTTCTAGATGGAATAATGAGTTTATTAGTAAGGAATATTCCCTCCTAGGTCTTAAATCACTTGTCACAGTCAAGACATGTTTGCTGGAAAACATCACTCTGGACCACTGTTGCTGACTCCCCAAAAGTATTTTGCTTACACTAATACTGTTATTCTCGTCGATGACGTTCATTATTGGAATGCATTGAACAAGCTTTCGGCATACAAACCACCCTGATTCAATCGTTGAGAAATAGATTTGTAACGTACGTGTCAGTCGGTAGCGATTTCAACGTCTCCGGCTATCTGACTAGGAGTAAGATTTCCATACTTTTTCGCCATTAGCAATACATATCTATTCGATTGAGAGATGGTGTTCCTTCCACAACAGCTGGCATGCTTCTGTATAGCATATTCACCTATAGCAGCTTTTTTTTTATCAGGAGATTAGTCTTTTTGACATTCCCATTACTCTGACAACATTATTTTGTTTTCCTTCGAACCTCGAAGTTGCTCGTCTTCAATTGTAAGCATTCAAGTGATGTCGAAAATGCTGCTTTTAATTCAATCATAACAAGCATTAACTTATGTTTATCAACTGTGTCTGGCTATTTACAACCTCGTTTAATTCATTTAAAATAACAAATAATATAATAATTTAAGAATATATAATAATTGGAATATATACATTTTAGATTTTTTTTCTTTATAAACTATATATATATATATATATATATATATATATGTATACACACATGCACACACACGAACACGCACACATACGCACTCGCACACACATATACAAACAAACAAAAACGATCATATTAAGAAAAAGAATAAAATGATTTTTCATTTATTTATATTTTTTTTTATCATTCAAATCGATTAAACTGAATCTAACTCTCTTGTTTTACTCATCATCTTTTGAAACAGATTAAAATCAATAAATATATATTTCAATAAAATTTAATACCAAACTTTCACTGAGTTATTCTTTCTGAAATTAATCTTTGAAGAGCTTTACATTTAACTTTTATAAAATGTTAAAGTAAATAACTTAACAAAAGAGAAACTCATGTTTCTTCCTTGTTTATTTATCTAAAGTGTACGAATAACTTTTAAATTTTGTTTTAAGTGCAGTAAATGTAAATACGTTATTATCTAAGAAGGAAATATCTTAAAATAGAATGGTGTATTATAGAAATGAAAAGTCTAAGGTTACGCTTCGAAATATTTATTTATGAAAAAGACTTCTAGTACATGATTTAGAGAGTGTATAAATAAATTTTGTAATAATTATGGGTAGTATATACAGCGGCTTTGTTTAAAACATTTCATTTGTTTTATTTATAATAAGATCTTTGCTTTGTTTTAAAGTAATATAGATTATTTTCTGCTCTTTTCCAAATTACGAAATGAATTTTACAATATTGTAATTGTATAAACACACTCTTAATTTTGCTCTGACTGCTCATTTTGTTATATTGTAAACACCAAGAATTAAACATTACAAAAAAGTTTTGTTTAGTAAAAATTACATTTTTAATTGAATGGATCGAATTTAATAATAAAGAGATATTGTTTTGGACGTATGTAATACAAAAAGAAAAAAACGAAGCATATAAAAATTGAAATTTATCCTAAATTAGTTAATAACCTCTCATAAAAAAATCCTTTTTTTTTTTTTTTTCGTGTGCACAGGAAAAGGAATAAATTGAAAACTATTATGTTTCTTCCAAATTTAAATTCATAAGTACAATTTTCGTTCTTAGGTTTTTAGTGGTTGGTTTTGTGTGTCTCTGTGTGCGTATTACCAACATTTCTCACGAACAAATATTAACAGGAATTCCACACTGTAAAAAAAAAATTTCGGCATTTTACAACAAAAGTTGCTGGCACCGCGGCTGCCAGCACAGTTGCTGTAAAATTCACAAGTTGCTGTCTTTTATGGTGCTGTAAAATTAACTGCACTTTGCTGTAAAATTCACAAATTGCTGTCTTTTTTGGTGCTGTAAAATTAACTGCACTTTGCTGTAAAATTCAAAAATTGCTGTCTTTTTTGGTGCTGTAAAATTAACTGCACTTTGCTGTAAAATTCACAAGTTGCTGTCTTTTATGGTGCTGTAAAATTAACTGCACTTTGCTGTAAAATTCACAAATTGCTGTCTTTTTCGGTGCTGTAAAATTAACTGCACTTTGCTGTAAAATTCACAAGTTGCTGTCTTTTATGGTGCTGTAAAATAAAATTAACTACACTTTGCTGTAAAATTCACAAGTTGCTGTTTTTAACAGTGCTGTGTAATTTACTGCAATTTGCTGTATATTTTACAATATGCTGTTTTTAACAGTGATGTGAAATTTACTGCACTTTTCTGTTAATTTTAAAAGTTGGTGTTTTTAATAGTGATGTGAAATTTTCTGCACTTTGCTGTAAACTTCATAAGATGCTGTTATTAATAGTATATTTTATTTAAAAGTTTGTATTTACATTTAATATTTATAAATTTCGTTTGTTCAATAAAATATGTATTCAGGCAACAATTGTGGTTTTTGATAGACTTACAGATTTGAAATCTTTAAATAGCGTTTTCTCAGTTTACATTTTTTCATGAATTTATGATCTTCAAAATCTGAGACTTCCAAAGATATTTAAGAATATACTTAATGTGTATGGATGTTTAATAGAACTTAAAGAATTGGGGATCGATTTTGCAGTATCTTTAAAAGAAAAATTAAGAAAAATCACATTTTTTTTTTCCCTTTCTTACCCAATTTTACCAAGCACTTTTTAACTTTTTTTTTTTTTCTTTTTTTTTTTTTAACTAATGAATAAATTTCAAAAACCATACGTAATTCTTTTTAGATTGTTTCCCTTAAACATGCAAAAAAGTTGCCAGTTCTTTCCTAAATATCTCTAAAAGTTTTAGCTGTTTGAAGATTATTAATTCATGAAAAATTACAGACTGAGAAAACATAATTTATAGATTTCAATTCTGCAAAAAAAAAAAAAATATATATATATATATATATATTAAAACCACAAGAATTGGTTCCGGAACACATATTTTATTAGAAAACCTATTATAGTCCAGTTTATAAATATTAAGTGGAAATATAGGCTATTATATGAAACTTACTTCAATAATAATTACAGAACTTTGGATAAACACCATAAAATGCAATAAACTCGAAACAATTTCTCGGGTCGAAAGAACTCACGATCCTTTGTCAGGCCAACAAAGTAGGCACGAGTGCTGCATTCAATAATGCCGTCAAAGGTGCCATGTCATCTTAATTCAGTTCCCTAACAGCACACTTGTCCATTATACATCCTGAAGATGTCCATAGGATGTCTGTAGATATCATTTTCGTCCATAAGACATCCTGATGATGTCATTTGGAGAAGATGTGTTGTTAGGGTTGCTGCTTCAGATTCTGAGTATTTGCTGAGAATTGTATAAGATCTCATTTTTTATAATTCTGCAAAATTCACTACATTTTGTTACAAATTTTACAGGATGGTGTTCTTATCGGAGCTATAAATTTCACAACACTGTTGTAAAAAAAATTTACAGATGAAAAGATCGGTTTCTTTCTTTTTCATCTTTCTCTCCCCGTCTCTGTCTCTCTCTCTCTCTCTCTCTTTTTTTTTTTTTTTTTTTTTGCTTTCTTTAAAGCCATGTTAAGCCTGAAATAAAGCTTCAGAAAAGTATAACTGAAGACATAGACTAATAATTTAAACTATTTTTGGAATATAGTATTTTCCACTTTTCCTCACTCAATAGAGAGTTAACCTGTTGATTTTGTATTATGGTTTAAAGACTAAAGAAGCATTTTAGCTTGGTTCGTCAAATTTTAGGTACTCTGATTAAAATATCTTCAAAATTTAATGCCATGGATAATTTTTGAAAAATATTTTTTTTATATAATATTTATTTTCTTATTGTATTTGTAACTTAATTTTTTGTTTGACAATAATAATAATAATAATAATAATAAATAATATTTTTTCTTCTTATTATTATTATTGCTTGAACGTGCTTGTTTTTTGCTGCTTTTCATAAGCTTTCCGAAAACTTATTTTGCTATTCAGAAAATACTCACTTTCTGAGCTACATGCTTATAATTTGTTAACAAAATTATATTAAACTCTGTTTATAATTTGTCTAGTGTAAATATATATCCAACTGCAGCTATCCAAGTACCAGGAATCAGTTTTTTTTTTAGATGTATACTATTATTAAAGAATTTCATATGTTGTTAGAGTTTCTGCCAGAGGAGTAAATTAAACGATCCGAAATGCTAGGAGATGTGGTTCAAATATTAAAATTTTAGACAAATTAATGCGAAAAATACGTTAACATTTTAGTTTTACTTCATGTTTATTGTTACAGATTTAAATTCTGAACCAATTATAATAAATTTTTAATACTGCTTCCGAATTTTTGTTCAACTTTTTGCATGGTTGCTGCATCCTTTCTATAATTAATTGTTCAATGTTTTTTTTTTTTTTTTTTATGAAGGATTTGACACAATTACTTTTTAAGTACAATGTTTAATTTAATTTTTTTTTTTCCATAAAAAAAAAAAAAAAAAAAAATGCAATGATTTTTATCTTTGTAACAGCAGTTGTCTCTGGTTGAATATTGAATATTACAGACATTACTTTATAAAAATAGTGTTATTGGAAAAGTGATAGTGCCGATCCCTGTCTTATATTTAATTGCAGAGATCACAAAATATTTTTTATTTTTATTTATTTATTTTTCTGTTTATGACGAAGTCATGAAAAGAATAAAGTATTTTTGCGCAGATGCCCTAACAATACACCCCCAGTACATCTTTGTGATGTCTCTAGGGAATGTTCTTTATTTCTCAAGATATCTCAAAGATGTCCTGGGGAGAACACCAGGGGAACTGCAGTGTAGGTGCGCCATCAAAATTATAAAGATAAGAATAGGGAAAAGATGTTTGGTTCTCTATGAAAACATGATTCTGCTAGGAGTAATTTACGTTCTCTTTTTCCAATGTGAATATTAGATACATTAGGTCTACCGGAAAGTTTTGTATTTTTTAATTAAAATACTTACATCGGAAAGTTGTCTTGGATAATATTTAATGCATTCTTGTGTAACTCTCAAAATGATAATTATTAAATAAAAATTTTCATTTTATTAATTCAAAAGGACAGAACTTTCCAGTAAACCTAATATTTTAGTGACAAATTTTCTAGATGACACATTTATTATTCCTAATCACAAAATTGATACCAATTATTCCGAATTGAGATAATCGTCGTTACACTGACAGGAATCCTACCTATTTAATTATTCCTTGTTTATTACCCTTTGATCTTTTTCCAATTTCTAGAAAATTCTACCCAGTGTTACCAGATTGGGGACTTTTTTTATTCAACTATTACCAATAATTTTGAGAAATGATATTTTATATAAATAATAGATGATTTATCTTCGAAGTGATTAGGTAACCGTTACAATTAAAATTTAGTGGTAGTAATTGAATAAAAAAAAGCCCCCAACCTTGTAACACTTATTCTATCTCACAAAATTCTATAAAATTACCATTTTAATTCTTTCTAAAATATATCATTTAAACTTTATTATTCCCAATCTAAAATACAATTAAGTATTAATGTAGTTACGAATGTCATTTTTTTACAGTGTCACACTTGGTCAACTAAAAATTTTTCCGTTTATGTAAGTGAATAGTTAAATGTTATCCTTTTGGAATGCCACAATGCTGCTAATTTACTCTATTTTTATTATCATTTAAGAACATAGCAATAATATTCACTTTTCACTCCTGAGTATAGCAGGATGAGTAAACTTAGAATAAGATATATGTTCTATTAAGGATTTAAATGATACAAATCTGGAAAAAAAAAAAAAAAAAAAAAGCTTTTAAAGTAAATTATATGTACATTTTATACATCTCGATGTAGTACCGAGATAGCCCAGAGTTTAAACGGTCCTAAAATTTCTATAGTTTCCTCTACCATCAATTTTGTATGGCACTTTTTTTTAATAAAAATATCTTTAATAACAAATTTACTGCTTAAAAAATACTAGTTGAAGAATCTTACAAAAAATGAGAGTACTTAGGAATCTTGTAGCAATATTTAATGAATTATTTAAAACAAATAAAATAATTAGATATTCACGAGATTACTTCTGAACAAAGATGTACAAGCTTTCAGAAAAATTTCAAACACTAAATGTTAGCAAGGTTTTCCTTATTTAAATGCTTAAACATGCAGAATTCATGTCAGAAATAAAGAGGAATTTCTTTTCGCAAATTTATTTGTTGACATTTTTCAAAGGCTTGTACACACCTCCTTGCTCTGAGGTAATCTTTCATCACAGTGACTAGCAGCATGATAGTTTGTCATGCAAAGATATAATGTGCAGCAATGGCTAGTAATTGCATAATACAACGCGGGGGAAACTGTGAAACGTAAATGAAGTCTTGTAAAAAACTTTTCTTTTTTTTTTTTTTTTCTCCCCAAGAGAGAATAATTAGAAAACCCACTGTGAGTGATCAAATTATTAGATTTAATTATTTATTAATTTATTTTTGACATTTTTTTCCCGATTTTCTAAAAAAATACTCGACATCGGCTTTGAACTACAGACATCTAAAGAATATTCATCCTCACATGGGATTAAATTAGGGGATTAAATTATTAAATATATAGAGAAAAGCACAAACACTTTGGATAACCCTGTATTATAAAAAAGTTACAAATGTCTTGTAATTTTCATACATTGTTGTATTTATTATGTTCTATATTTGCATGTAATTTTTGTGTGGAATCGTACAATTTTTTATGCAGGTTAATTTATAATTAATGTTTTAAAATTTCTAAACAGAAAATCTTACCGAAAAAAATAATAACAAGAAGGAATTTAAACAAAATTTTAGAAAAGATGCTGAAAACTTGACAAAACATTAGAGGTACATTACTCTGAAACATAAAATTCACATGTTTGATATTCGCTGATATATGAACATTTATATATACATATATATATTTTCTGCGGATGTTCCAAATATAGATATTATTGTTATTATTATGAACATGTTGAAGTTTACATGTTGAACTCTATTTATATTGGACAATTTATGTCAAAAGTTCATTTGAATAGAGTAAAAATTAAGGAATTTATCTGCAAAAGAATGGGGTAGATTTTAGATACTTTTCAGAATTGAAATTTAATAAGGGGATTTTTACATTACCACGTTTTTAATTTGGAGATCCAAATATTTTAAGCACATTTGAAAAGTTATTTTTTGTATTAAAAGAAAAAAAAAGAAATATAAACTCAGAAATCTTAGCAAATAAATAAAAATATATTAGTGTTATAAGCCCACAAGGAATTTTTTATAAAAAAGAATTTTTGCAATATAATGGAAATCATTCGATCTCTAAATAAAATACTTGGTATGTAAAAAACCTCTTGTGAAATTTTAACTCTAGAAAACATCTAAAATCTAGCTCATTCTTTTGACGATAATTTGCTTAACTTTTACTCTATTCAAACGAACTTTTAACGTAAGTTACCCTACATACTCTCCTGCCAAAAAGTTTAACAAAATTTCCAAATGACCAGCTTTTCTCAATTTAAAAACATACCTTTCCATGAAATATAATAATAATACATCCTAAAGTTACAGATCATTTCGTTTATTTAATGATACAGGGTGATCACAATCATTATAGATTATGCTCAATTTGTTCCTGCTCTTAAATGTTGTCTTAAACCAACCTTCACAGAAAAACATCAGGAAAATACAATTCCTTAAATACCCAATGTTTTAAAATGAGAACCCGACAACTGGATTTTAAATCAACCCGAAACCTGACCTGAACCCGAATTTTTTTTTTTTTAATCAACCCAAAACCCGACCCGAACCCGATTTCTTTTTACCCGAACCAGAACCGAAACCCGATTATAAATGAAAATGAATAATTCAAGTAAAAATCATACAAACATTTTTAAGTTATAAAATAAATTGGTAAATCGTTTTAAAAAGAATTGAAAATATAATTACTAGTACTAAGTTAAAAATTTTAAGATATGAGAAATATATTTATAATAATTTTTAACTATTTGAAGTCGGAGTCAAAATTATTAAAGCCCACATTCACATTTTTCTTTCTTTCTTTCTTTTTTTTTATCGCTAATTTTTATCATTAATTTACTTTTTTTAGAAACAGCATAACGACTAAGATTATGACTCAACAAATATTTACTTAATAAAACAGTATTACGTGCACTTCTTTTAAACATGAATTATACTGATAGCGCTTCAAATATTTTACTGCCGATTGTATGTGTGATGTGTATTTCAAGTGCTCAAAAAAGAGTTTCAAGTTTAGCGTTTGTAGTTTATTCTTGAATGCTTATCACACACACAATATATATATATAATAGAGTTCTGCAGATGCCTACTAAACATCCGTTCTCATCTAAATCTAAATACATAACATTTCAATAACTTCGTAGAAACATCTGTAAGAGAAAAAGTATTAATTATTAGTTTACGTTCACAGTCTGTTTCAAAAGGACGTGAGTAATAAAAATAGATGAATCACACATCTGATTATTCTCCAAGAGGGAGCCTGCTTTTCACAGCTTCTATTCTAAAAGATAATAATGATGTATTTGATGTTTTTAGTTAATTGTTTCAGTGCGATACGGATGTTTATTTTGCTATAATAATTTGGGTAAGCATGTATTCTTTATGGGTATACATAGCAAACACATTTCTATTTATTAAGGTAAAATTTTTTTGAAAGATGTTCTCAAGTCGACCCGACTGGCTGAAAACTGAACCCGACCCGCAGTAAAAAAAGATCAGTCAACCCGACCCGCACGAAAAATAAAACAGTCAACCCGACCCGAACCCAACCCGCAAGTCGGATCGGGTTCGGGTAAAATCAGGTTACCCGACCCGATGCAGGACTCTACATTTCATTGAGAGATAAGTTTTTAAATTGAAAAAACTGATCGTTTGCAAATCTTGTTAAACTTTTGAGCAATAATGTATCGAGCTTTCAACCCACGTAATTAAAAAAATTCTACTTTTAGCTCATGCGTAGTTAAAAAAAAAAAAAAAAAAACTATAAATACTCAAATCTTAGCGAATATTACCCGTGTTACTTTTGTGTTTTAGAATAATATTTCTTCAAGTTTTGTAAAAATGTTTTTAAATGCATTCTTGCTATAAACAAAATATTTGCCAAAAATAAGTTACTGCTTTTTGAAAAAAAGTTGTATCTACCTTAATATACAGTACGATTTAAAAAAATAAAATGCAAAAATTGTATATATAAAGTGCAATAATGTGTTAAAGTTACAAGTTATTTGACAATATTTATAATACAAGGTGATGAAGAATATTTATGCTTTTCTTCAGTTTATAGTTTGTCCCCTAATTCCATTCGTGACTAATTTGACAATATAAAATGTAGTTTATAAATGTTCCTTGCATGTTTGGAGTTCCATGCCATTTCATCCAGTATTTTTATTTATTTATTTATTTATTTTTAAAAATCGAAAAAATGTCAAAATTACAAGTATTTCTAATACTTTGTTCACCCACTGTACATGATGAACCATTTAAAACAAAAGGACACATATGAAGAAAACAAAGTATACAAATTTAACACAGAAGTAAGAAATTCTTTTTACAACAACTGCGTCTGAAAATGTTTTATTCAAAACACGAAAATTATTAAAAAGAAATAACAATAATAATGCAAAATTAAGGCATGATATCTATAGAGGCATGATATTCAAAGAAATTTCCAAAACACTTGTCAACAAAGAAGTCTTGTACCGCAATCTTAAAAAGTAAAAATATAAATAAATAAATAATGAAAACAAAGCTTTGATACATAACAATTAATTTTTTTTTTTTTTTTTTTTTTTTTTAAGAATATAATTATTACATTTAATCCTATCAGGATTATAAGAGCCATCTACTTGTCCCAATTTACTATTATGTCATTATAGGTTAATAATGCAAATAATTTCTGATATAGGTTGTTATGTTGTCGAGAAACTAGGAAATTCAACCTTAAAAAAAAAAAAAAAAAAAAAGAAAAAGAAAGAAATACTCGATAATTTTACAACCTATGTTTCAAGTACTGAATAATTTCGTCGTTAGATGTCAAAATTTACGTTTAAAAATGTAAATAATTTCCAACGTTTACAATTATTTCTTGAATCTCATCGATAAAATTAGCAATTCTTCGATGTTATTTCCCGTAATATGTATAAATTCTGCAACCTATTAATGAAATATACAAGCATTTCACTTTTCTTTGTTAAAATTTATGTTTAATTGCAATTAATTACGAAAGTAAATTATTGTTTCGTTGTTAATCAATAAAATTCACACATTTCCCCAACTTTTGTATCAGTTTGTACTATTTATATTTACAGGTTTAGATGGTAAATGCTTTCTTTTACTTAAACCGCTAAGTGATTAACGGTGAAAGAAGATCGATTCCGTATAGTTGTTGTTGACAGGTATGACATATATGACAAAAATGAGATTTTCTGACACTGATCACCATATCAATTAATTGGGGGGGGGGGGGTGGACTGTAAAAATATAATAAATGTTTCTGTAATAGAAACAAGGGTAGTTAAAAGGAAAAAAAAATCCGAATGTTATCCGTGATGTATTCTAAAATTCTTATAAAGAAATAATTGATTTCATAATTAATATAACGATAGATATATTTCCAGTATTATATGAGACATGAAAAAAAAAGTACTTGCTTCTAAAGCAAAATAGAAAACTAATGCTTTCGAAAATTGAAAAACTGTTTTGTAAAATTTTGACTTTAATATTACAGCTTCATTAATGCTTGACATTTTTGTTCTCAAATAATATAAATTTACACAGAAATTAATATATTTGTGTTGGAAACAGCAAATGTTTACCTACTCAATTTAAAATAAATAAAAAGAATCTTCTTTTTATATCTAGCTAGGTATAATTTAACAAATTTGTCCTAAAATTTTGTAGACTAGACTATACTAGCTTCAAACTTAGTTCATATCCATCGACCAGTCCTGCAAAATTTTCTGTGATTTTCCCCAAAACCCACAGGAAAACCGCATGGAATGCACTCCTTCGAAAACCTAAATTTCAAATACAGACAAACAGGTTAGATTCTTCCATTTTCCCTGATACGTTTAAATAATTCCATAGATAGACGCAGAATAAATTATTAGAAATTTTTATTAGATTTATTAGATTATCATTTAAACCCAGATTCTTTTTTTTTTAAGAAAAATTAAATACCTCTTAATAATTATAGTAGTTTTTAATATAAATTTATTGCACTAAAGCTATTATGAAATCTAAAATCGTTTTTTTTTTTTTTAACATGTTAGAAAAAATCCCTTTTATTCGTAATCAAAAGAATAGGCAGGTGTCTTATTCATTCACTAAAAATCTCGCTGTTTTTATTTAAATTTAAAAACAAATGATTTTTGACAATAGTGTATCAAATTTATTATTTATTTATTTATTTGTTTTTATTTATTATTTATTTATTTATTTATTTATTTATTATCATTATTATTTTGTGTGTGTGTGTCTGCCGAAATATGTTATATTCTTGATTTATAAAGTTTAAGTTAAATTGCAGCTAATTACTCGAACACGTATTTATTTAAATCATCGATTGCTAAAATGGGGAATTATATATCTGTGTTTAACCGTCAAAAATGGAACTGTTTTGCTGATTCCAAAAAAAATTAAATATTTAGGAATAAATCCGCATATTTCAGAATTTAGGTGTATGCGCTTGCTAAAATATGCCATATATTTTTATTAACTAAAGCTTAATACAAGGAAATGCTATTTATTTATGAATATTGTATTATTTTGAGGGAAAAAAGAATAAATAAGTGAACAAACAAATAAAGAAAGAAAGAAAAGGAAAAGAAAGGAAATAGTATGTACAGTTATTATTATTATTATTATTATTATTATTATTATTATTATTATTATTTTATCTTTAAACGTTAAAAAAATTAAAAATGTAGTACTTTGTAAGGCGAGTTTATATATATTTGTATTAAACACACAATAACATGCATTAAATCTAATGATAGACAGTTATTTTACACTTGTAATTAGACAATTTAATATATTTGAAAGTAATTCATTTTAATTAAGCAGCACAAAATATTTATAATGTAAAAATTAACAACTAACCTTCTCCATGCTTGTCTCGCCGTCAGTTTAAACACAGAACATCTACTACAAAGTCTACAAAACCGCAAATGTTTCCGTCTAAAGTCCAAAGGAAGTCGCGTTGCTATTGGTTGCGACCGGAAGAAATGAATTTTTACAAAATTTGGTGCTGTATTTTTATTTGATAGCATGGCTGCTTGAAAGAAAACCGCAGAAAGTGCAGGAAAAATTACAACATTTTTTTACAGTGCAAACTCTATATTTTATGTCTCTATCATATACGGATGATACACTAAACTTTTCACTGAGATCGAGGAAAGAGTTTGTATTCATGAACGTCAAAGGAAATTCTGCTACATTACGTCTGTAGGCAAAACCTTTGTTAGGTGAAGTTTTAGCATCTTTAAATTGCACTACACAAAAAGAAATGATCATATACTTTTTACATGATTTACATATTTCGAATAGTATGTGGTATAAAAATATGTCACCATTCATTGACGGAAATATTGGAATGTAAATTGCTTAAATTTAATTTTAAGTTACGCTGTGAGTTTTTCATCATGTATGAATTTTAAGCACAGTAGGTGGTGAGCATTAAACTTTTAGACAATATACTGGGCTATGCAAATAAAGACAGACTCTGTATTGCTTGCAGTCCAATTTTCAACACTGATTTTATGTTATAATTATTCATTTTGAGATCTCCATGAATAGGAAAAATCTTGATGCCAGTGACTAGAATTATATGAATGTCTGCCATTATCATTACTGGAGCGCAAATAAATTGCAGGAGATCCAAATGTTGTATTTTGTAGATCATATGAGGTTGTCACTTAAAAAGTTTGACCAAATTAAAAAATTCTAAAGATATCATATGAAGAAAATTTGTTTGAATTATTTCGAATAAACTTTTAATTTTAATAACAGTATTAACTTAAAAAAAAAAATCTTTATTTATACATGACTTTAAATCGGTGGAAGCCCCCCCCCCCCTTTTACAAAATTATTTGTCAAATAATACTATTTCCTAAACCAATTTGAACTATTTTTATAGTATATTCATATAACGCACTTGTAATCTAAACCTTTATCCTTTAATCCCTCTTTACACTATTCAAATGCAGGGTAAGATAAAGTCATGTGAGTAACACACCAGATAAATTTTAATCATAAACATAAGTGATATGGCCGTAATGTTTGGTTGTGAATAACAAAAATATTTATTAAACTTTAACCTTACAAATGATTAAGATATCAATCTATGTTTATAGTAATGATAGTTATAAGTTATTAATTACTACTATTATATATATATATATATATATATATATATAAAATCCGACAAATAAATGTTTAATATCATAAATAATAATTTTATAATAATACTTCTTAAATGTCAAACAAGCTGAAATACATTTAATTAACAATTTACTTATATTGTTTTTTGGAAACCTACGGATAAAATAATTCATTGAAATAAATACTTTTCAGTACATAATATAAACTTTATAAAAGTGATATATTTGACTGCGTATTTGAAAATTAAAAGCAATATTTCAATGTGGAAACATACTTTCATATGCAAAACAAAATAATTGCAGTGGAATTTAAAAAGAAATCGTTTAGTGTAAAATCACTGCGTTGCTGGAATTTCATATCATTTCTTTTAAAACACATATTTTGATATTATAAGAGATGTGAAAGAAAAGGTATCGGTGAGTAAATGTTATATATTATTTTATATTGTAAATAACGTTTACACTGTAAAAATAAATAGGAGAAAAAAGCGAATTCAAATAGGAAAATCTATGTATTTTTTAATTAATAGCAAAGCGTCACTGAAAATTTGATATAATTACTTTTAAGACCCGCATTTCTAATTCTTATAGCCGTAAAGTACAGTGCTGCGTCACAAAATTTTAACCCGTTAAGGGTTTTTGTATTGATATCATTACTTTTTAGGGGTTAATGATTAGAATGTAAAATTAAAGGAGCAAGGCAATGAATTTATAACCCTGTATAAAAAGTGCAGTTTCATAGGTCATACCACAGTAAACTTTACCTCAAACAAAATAAAAAACTAAATGAAATTTTAAAATTTTATGAAAAGGGATAAATAACAAATTTTAAGAAAGAATATTTGTTGTGTGATGGAAACACGCAACATTACAAAGGCATAATATAGTATATTTTAAAAATGACAAACAATTTCTACAAAAAAAGAAGGGGGGGGGAGAGAGAGATTTATTTTATTTTATTTAATATTCAATTTCACCGGTTCATCTATTTTTAAATAGTTCAACAGAACATTTAACATAAATGTTCAAAAAATAATTTGAGTACGAACGTTTTTGCAAAAAAGTGTTATGAATAAGTTTCGAAAGAGCTTCATTCACAGTATAGATTTTGATTACATAAGAAAAATATAACATAAGTTTTTAAATGGTCCAATCGAATGAACAAAATGTTAATATTTTGTTATTTTTTAATTGGAGATGCATAAATTAAAATGTTGTAAGGATTTGACCGTAATTTTCCAATATAGCTAACACCATGGAGGTGGGTTTCAGATCCTCCTTTGGAAACTCTGATAATTCTAAAAAAGATGCTTAATTTGAGGGAGATTTTGTTTGGTTTAAAATTAATTCAGATGGGGAAAATAGGAGGGGGGCAATCAGTTAGACCACTTTGAAATTTTAATCGGGAAAACGTTTTTTAGAAAATGTTTTGTTGGATCTAGTTTTATTCGATCTGGTTAAATATACTGTGCCTAGTTTTCACATTCTTCCTAGTATTTCGTAATCACGCTAGAATTCCTGAAAGTTTTCTAAACCGTGGTGAAGGGATTTTGGACATTGGGTTATTGGGGTAAAAACTGAACTAAGAGATCTATCTTTAAAATTTTAAATTATAAGGATTTTTTAGCACTTCGAGAAGTCTTCTAGATGTAGTCACTTAAAATATTTCCAGCAATACTTTTTTAAGGTTGGTTGGTGGTAGGTTTTAAGGCCAACTAACTACGCTAGGGTTCTAGGCCTATAGGTAGAATGGCCTCCATGAGGCCTTTCTAAGGGGGTCGAAGCCTTTGTTTAAGCGAGTTTCGGAGAAAAACACGGAAGGAACGGCTAGGTCAAAGAGTGCGGGATGGGATCGAATCCGGCATTTCTTATCCACCAGCTTTGAGCGCAGAACCGCTCGGCCGCTGCTGGAGCATTTTTAAGGAACTTATAAGTATATATTTTTTTTTTCTAGAAGTCCCATCTTCCTCCCCAAATCTATCGGAAACGCCTCGGAATTTTTGAAAATTATAAAAAACGTGCAAATTAAATATGAGTCTGTAAGTAAGAACTTTAAATGAGCTCTCAATTCCCCTCCTATTTGAAACTTTACTGTTTGCTTTCTAAGGTTCCCCCTGTCGCAATACAGATTCAATATCTTTTCTTTTTCTTTTTTTAAGAAATTGTTTATAGAAGCCATTTACGACAAACTAAAAAAAGAACTACATTTGTTTAAAATTTCAAAGCCCCTTGTTTTCGAGATTTCCAAACTTTTTTCAAAAATTTCCAAACAAAACAATGATTCTTCGAATTCATTAAGCCCCCTCCCTTTTTTTAAGGTTTTTAAGAATTTCAAAGGTGTTCTCCAGACACCGGGGGAAGACTTTCAACGAAAAAATTTTTTCATATTTTTCTAACGAATAATTATAGAGAAAAACATTTTTTGTTAAAATGTTGTTTTGAAAAGGTCTTTCCATCAAAGTAACAGAAGATTCCCCCCTCCCCTTCCCCTAATTTTCACATTTAGAAAATTAAAATTTGCCCATGTCTGACTCCTTGTGCCACCCCACCCCCCTTCCCCCACCATACGTACTATTTAGTTCCTTCTTAACTAAACAAAATCCTGTAAAAAGTGTCGAAGACGTGTTTTACAGTTTTTAGAAATTCCGAAAATTACTGGACATAGAAAAACAAATTGAATAATTCGTATTCGGTACTGTTTTTCAAGATTTTGTATGAACTTTAGAAACACACTTTTCTAAAATCGATTAAACTGGGAAGACCTAGCGGTACCGTTTAGTACCAGCAATCACTATTTCAAAAATACCCATTTTGTGAGGGAAAAAACCTGATGTTCTGAAGGCAATAAACATATACTAAGGGAAGGCAATAAACTGCAATATCTGAACAAAGGCAATATCTGAAGAGAAAACAATAAACAAAATTTGCAATGTATTATTAATTTCTAAATTAAAAGTTGCAGATGCAGGGTAATTTCATTTTATATCAATATTATATGTAAGAAATAAGTCTATGCAAGTTAAGGATGATTTTTTTTTTTCTAGAGTATCTTTTATTGTTATATTCATGCCTCCTCCCTACTGTTAAATTTAAGAAAGAAAGAAAGAAACAATTATTATTTTTTAAGTATAGATTTGATTTAAGAGAGAAAAATAAATAAAAATAGAAAAATCTTTAAAATGTGAAACTTTT
Source organism: Salticus scenicus (assembly GCA_963930645.1). NCBI lineage: Eukaryota > Metazoa > Arthropoda > Arachnida > Araneae > Salticidae > Salticus > Salticus scenicus. The sequence goes on along the minus strand of OZ005654.1, from coordinate 292,910,911 downwards.
ATACTGGTGAATATTTAAGTAGTATAGTTTTTTACTAGAAATTTAATGACCAAAATAATTTATAAAATAATAGACTATAAAATTCTTAATTATTTTACCAGTATGTTTTGTAGAAATGTATTATTTTGTAAAATTAAGTATTATAGTGCGAAAAAAATTAATTAATTAATATTTTTAAAAATATATTATGCATTTAAATTAAAGTCAAATAAAGTTGTATTTTACTTTCTTTTATTTTATTACTTATTTTACTTATTTTACTAATTTTAATTCTGTTTTCAGAGTTTTTTCAATATATTTAAGTGTTTGGTAAAAGTTTTTTTTTTTTTATTTTTATTATTTTTTTTATTACAATATTATTTTATAAAAGTAAAAAAAAATATAATATAATATATATATATATATATATATATATATAATTATTACTAAATATAATTATATGTAATATATATATAATTATTATTAAAAATATTTTTGCAAATTTTGGCGTAATTATGCTTATAATTACAAAAATGTTTATATTATAAGGCTAACTGTTCGTCATTTCGTATATTTATGTGTCATATAGAAGCTATTAAACTTTTATTAAATTCTGGCTTACCATCACGGAGGTATATCTTCCTCGTAAGATTGTACATTGACAAAAAATTCGCTGAGACATAAAAAAAAAAAAAAAAAAAAAAAGATTTAAAATAAAAAATGTAGAATTATATTAAAGGTTTTGATATAAAGATAATGCCTTTTTTAACACATGTTAAAATTTACAAGATTTAAAAGAAATTATTTTTTGAAACATCGTACATGAAAATAAGGTAATTTTTTGACGATATTTTCACCGTTCAAAGTATCTGACCCCTTAAAATGCAATACAATATAATAAGAAGAAATAAAATTCGTACGATTTCCATAGATCACAAGACACATTCCAACTACACTTTCGCGTATGATCGTATATTCTTAACCATTTCCATTTTGTGTTCACTATTAAAAATGCAAAACCATAATGAAAATTTTCTACGAGCTCTTTTCGTGTATATGAGGTACAATCAATAAGTCGGGAACTACCCTCCCCACGCATTCCCGATGCTCGATTAAGCAAAATAACGATGTGGTTTGTAAGTCGGGCTTTCTCTGCATGCGTGAAACATCACATGACACTTTACAAAACTAATAAATCCTCAGATTACCATTCGGCTAAAGACTGTCAGCCTCTTATGTCGATGTAGCAAAATGTCTTTTTTGGAGCAATGTTCTGACAATAAATTTTGCTACAAATTAGGAAAAGCCACTGAAGAAACGTTACGGTTTCTAGAACAATTGTATAATAACGAAGCTATGTGATGTTCGAAGTTTTTAAACGATACAGCTTGTTTAAAAATGAGAGAGCCACTGTTACAAATGATCCGAGAATCGGGCGGCCAGTGATCCTACGAACATAAGCAACTATCCATTTGGTAGGAAGTGTTAAGAAGTGATTGTGGGCAAACAATTCATGCAGAGTCCGAACAGACTGCTTTATCGCATGGGACATTTCACACGATCCTGTCATTGGATTTGCACACGCTTTGCACTCCATTGCACACTATTCCTTGCAATCTCACCGAGGATCAAAGGGATGAGCACTACACAATTGCAGGCGACCTAATCAGTGCTGCCAACAATGACTTGACATTTTTGTCCTGAATCATCACTGGGAACGATGCGAAAACCTAGTCTGTTCGGCCACTATATCAACTTTTCCACGATAACTTCTCATTACTTCTCCTACCTGTTGGATATTCGTTTACGTTCGTGCGGTCAATGGCCGCCCGCTTCGCGTATCGTCTATAACAGTTACTCTCTCATTTTTAAACTAGTTGTATCGTTATGAAACGTTCGATCATCACATAGCTTCGTCATCGTACGTTTGTTGTAGAAGCCTTAACGTTTCTTCAGTGGGTTTTCCTAATTTGTAGCAGAATTGAATGTTGGGACGTTGTTCCAAAAAAGAAATTTTGCTACGTCGACATAAGAGACTGACAGTCTTTAGCTGAATGGTGACTGAGCGCTTTATTAGTTTTGCACAGCGTCATATGAAGCTTTATGCGTGCACAAAGCACACCAGACTTTCAAATCACATCGATATTTTGGTTCACCCGTACACCGAGCATATTTGGGAATGATAGTTCCCGAACTTATTGACTGTACCTCGTATATGTATCTGAACATCTTTATGGGGGCCCTGCAAAAAAAAAAACCTTCAATGCTAATCATACTATTTTCTGTAGGTGATTTGCTTTTGTACATTTCACTAATATATATCAAATGATTTATGTTGTGTGCTGTGCAAAGGTATTAAGTATAGTTTAAAGTAATTCCTGTCACAGATCATAAAATATACAAATTCATTATCAGTCCCTGTATATAGATCAGTAGCGCTATTTAAGCTACTATTTGACTGAAATATGAAGGAAGAAATCTAACAACAACTATGTTTATAGATTTATTGAAAAATAAGTATAAGAATATTTGCTTTTTTGTTCAACGGCTCATTAATTTTACAACATATTATTGGATATTTAATTCGTTTCCTATTTTAAAACAATATATATGCTTTTTATTCATTAAAAGTGAAATAAAAATAAACAAGCTGCTTAAATTTATGTTGCACTAAAATTAAATTTTATGAAAATAATAACATTTTTAGGTTTACATTGTTAATGATATAAGATACATATATCTAATAAATTCTGTGGTTTACACTCTATTCACTGTAATAAATATTGCAAAAGTAGCAATACAAGTTAAAAAATACGTCGTGGTTATTTCAAAAAGTTGCTCATAATTGTTTTCCATTTTTTAACAAAGTAATTCTGCCGTATTTATTATTAGGGGATAAAGAATTTTCCAATAACAAAAAACAAAAACAAAATTTAACATTAAGTTATGTATTTAATAGTTTCTTCTGAACTAATAAATACGTAAGATTTATACGAATGTTATCTGATGTTTATATATTTCGCTTATATTAAATGACTTAATCACGTGACTACATATACATATACACACATATATCTAATATACGTGTGTGTGTGTGTGTGCGTGCTGGGTTTCTAGAAAACGACTATGACGATTTTATGAAAGTTTGAGGTTAAAGGTTTATTGTGATAAAAAATCTATTGGCCTTATTATCATCATCAGGAAAATTCGCATTCATTGTTAATACTTAAACCACCGGTTGCAAAATATAGCTTAATATGGGCTTACTCGGAAACATATATAACGATTTTTATGAAAGTTTGGGGTTAAGGGTTATTTGGGGTGCAAAATAATTGGAATAATCCTAATCTTCGGGAAAATTCATAAGCGCTGTTAATCCTTTAGTCACCAGTTGCAAAATGGTGAAGAAATTGGATTTATCCGGAAACGGATGCAAAAACTTTAATAAAAACTTTGGATTAAAAGATTTTTAAAATGACAAACCCACTGGACGAATCCTCATCTTTAGTAAAATAAGCGTTCACTGTTAACTCTCAGTTCTACCGCTGCAAAATATATAGATATATATGATAAAAACTGATTTTCTTAGAAATGTATCTATCAATTCTAATCTGTAAACTAATTTTTATTCTTGAAACTCTGTATAATAAAAAATTAAAAGTATAAAATGGTCACAGATTTTTATCTTTCTTTCTCAGCGTATGTTCATGAAAAGATTTTAATATATTTTTCTTACTTGACTTAAAAATACTTCCACATTAAAATTAGTTTTTTGTCCTAATGAATCTTTTGTTAATATTTTTTTTATTATCCTCTTAAATACCTTTTTGCAGTAGCTACAGGAACTGAAATCGCTTTAATTAACAAATTTTAATTTCTTTTATGTTTGGAAACGTAAATGAAATGAGCCAGATTATGACTTCATTTTCTTGATTTATGTACTCACAAAAAGATAAGTTTAAAGAAAAAAATAATGAAATAGTTTACTATTTAAGGTAAAAGGCGGATCAATATTAATACGAATTTTTTTTTTTTTTTTTTTTTTTTTTTTTTTCATTTACGAGAGCATATTGCTTATACTTTTATTTCCATTTACTTTTTTCATTTAATTTGGCATGCATATATATATATATATTTCATTTGATTTCATATTTTGTTACTGTCGTCTTATTTAAAAATTTTAAATAAATAAAAATGATTTATTTTAATTTAATTATCATTAATGCATATGGTTGCTCCAAAAACTGGTATTAATTTGAATGTTTATTATTTTGCACCATGTTATTACACGAAGATATATATATTTTCTTTTTTAATGAAATACTTGTCACTATTTCTGCTTCGGAGATAAGAAAGAACTACACAAAAAAGAATATCTCGACTTGAATTTTAATTACATTAAACATGATTGCACCAAGTAAAATTTTAATCTGCTTCGTAGTTGAATGAATTCTAATTTGGTTCCAATTTTTAAATATGATTCGATTTAATTTTTAAATTAATTAAACATTAATTGATTTTAACTTATTTTCAGTTTGTTTTCAATTTGTTTAATTTAGTAATGACATTTATATTAGTTATTGAACGAAAATTTATATTTAGATGAATATTATGATAATTTTTTAAATTATAAATGACACTGGTAATTTTTTTTTTAATTTATTATAATCCAGAATAAAATATTGTCACTTATTAGAATTGTTCTTTTTGTTTAATATGCTACCAATACACTAGATTTCATACATTTTTTACATGTCTTTCTACAAAATCACCATATATCGACCTATTCGTTCTATCTTTATATTTTTTCTGATATATGCTCATCATTTATAATATTTGGACTGTTGTCTGAGACACTTGTATATATCAGTTTCAACGTCGGAAACATTTGTCGTATTTGTGCAATGTCAGCGAACAAAACGGTTAATAATCCCTTTGATCTGAATCTGAAAAGTAGGCGGGCACTGGAAAAATTGCCCTTGAAAATATTTACTAGATTTTTTTCTTGTTTAATTGAATGCATGAGAATAAGTGCATTAGAATAAAATTCTATACATATATTTAAAGTCTTAATGTGCCATTTATTTAAATAAAAAAGAAGTGTAATAGAATGTAAATAATCTCAAAATATTATGTTAAGAATAACAAAAAAGTCTGTTTTAGTAATAGCAAACATTCCTCAATTTTAAGAGTGAAACTTTTCATATTTAAGAGGAAAAGAAATGCTTTTTAAATACATGTCAAATACGCGATAAAAACAATATTTTAAAGGATAAAGGTATTTAATTTTGTAAACAATTATGAAACCTATTAAATGTAACAGTGCGTGCAAAAAAGACTTTAGTTCTTCTTTTTCTTTTTAATTAAATGGGGATAGCAGTTGTTTTATTGTGTTTGGTGGTGCAGCTATCAATGCGTATAGAAAAATGTCTCCTGTCTAATGAATTATTTAGCACCAAAAATCTTAATTTCTTTTAAACTGACACATATGTATTATGTATTAAACATTAAAATTTTAAGCATATTTACAAATTCTACTGCAGAATAATATATTTGTTTAGGAATAATATAAATATTTTACTATGTACTGCAAACACATTCATCAAAAGTGAATTCCTAAATAAAATATTTGATTTTTCCTAGAAAGAGAAATATTGATGAATAGTTTCTTTTTTTAACGAGATATATGCTTAGTCATTTATTATTCCGTGCAAATATTTGAGCTTAAATTTGCCATTTAAGTTCAAAATTTGTGCATGTCAGAGTCCCTAGAATACATATAAAAAATAAAATTATTGTTTATTTAAAATTCTAAAATTTCAATTCGTTTTTGTATTATTTTTTAATTACACTTATTTCACTTTTGGTAGCTACGATAAAATTATAAATTTTATGAAATATATTTCATTATTTTTTTTAATTTTATTATAAGTAGTTAGGTTTTTCATGAATAATTCTATGTTTATCGAAAAGAAACGATCTTCATTTTTTATGCAACTTTAATAATTGAAATAAAATAAATAACTATAATAGTTAAATTTTCTGTTTTAACCTAGTTTCTGGTTCACCTTAACCGTGTCCCAAAAGTTTAGACAATCAATAAAATTTGCATTAATATAAAAAGTAATAAGGTATAATTAAAATTTGTGAGATAGGTAATAAATAAAAACAGTTTTGCTGATATGCACATATAAATTATGATCAAAGGTTTGAAATTATAAACTGTACATTAAATTATATAAAAATGTGATAACCGAAAAGTATAGATACAATACAGCATTACATGTTTTCTTTTACATTTTTGTTCACAGAATAAAATATTTTTATTGTCGTCTTTTTCTATAAATGCAGAATAATTTTTCCCTTTAATTGAAATATCGTCTTCTATGTTTTTAGCATAAAAATTTAATGAGTTCAATGTATTGATTTGTTTGTGATTCGGAAAAGACGTTTCCTGCGTATTCTGATAAAAATGCCATGCTCTAAAGAAATTTCTAAAGATGAAATTATTAAGAATTTACAGTTAAAAGTGTAAGGACAAAATCCTGTACAAATATCAAGAAGAATAAAGAGAACCTTGAGCAGTATTTATAGAGTTTTGAGATCAGGTGGAACATGAAATACTCGAAAGCGAGTCGGAAGACCAAAGAAAACAATGTTACGTGATGTTAGAATGTTATTAAAAAAGGCTTCAGTTCAGAATTTATCTGTGCGTGGAATTGCATCAACTTCCAGAATTTCAAAATGCACTGTACACAGAAGAATTAAAGCTTCAAAACACATTGGTTACAGGAGAATGAAAGTAAAACCTTGCTTAAAGCAGAGACATAAAGATGCACGTCTAAAGTGGGCTAGAAAGCCTATGTCATACGGTGAAAAGTGGCTTTCTATCATCTTCCGTGACGAAAAGAAATGGAATTTGGACGGCCCTGACAGTTATAAATTTTACTGGTATGATGTAAGAAAAGAACCGAAGAACTTTTTCAGCAGACAACAAGGTGGAGGATCCGTAATGACCTGGGGAGGAATTTGTTTCAATGGGCAAACATTTCTAGGGTTTACGGACAGAAAAATGAAATCAGAAGATTATCAGGATATTTTACGTACCGATTTACTGCCAATTATGGATTTGCTAGCAGGACCGGACTGTGTATTCCAACAAGATGGGGGCATTCATCCATACCTCCAGATCAATGAAAACGTGGTTTATGCAAAACAATATCACGCTATTAGACTAGTCCTTAGTCCGGATTTGAATCCCATGGAGAACATATGAGGGATCTTATCTCGTAAAATATATGAAAATGGAAAGCAATATACATGCGTAAATGACAAAGCGTGGTGTGAAATATCTCCTTCTGTAATGCAATGCTTAATTAATTCTATGGAACAACGTGTATTTGATGTTATAAAGTGTCGTGGCAATACACTTCAATATTAAAAGTAAGTTTTTAGTTACTTTTATAAATGTAAAACCAAAAACACATACAGTTGTCTATACTTTTCGGACAGCAGATTTTTATATAATTTAATGTACATTTTATAATTTCAAACCTTTGATCATAATTTATATGTGTATATCAGCAAAACTGTTTTTATTTATTACCTATCTCACGAATTTTAACTGTACCTTATTACTTTTTATGTGATTGCAAAATTTATTGATTGTCTAAACTTTTGGAACACGGTGTACTGGCCGTCGGCAACTTAGGACTTGCGGGTTACCGAAGTGCCCTTTTGATAACCTCAAGTAATTCGCGCAAGTCAAACTTAGTGCGATAACTAAACCCTTAGACTTGGCTTCACAAGGTAAGGGCCGTCTAGAGGCTTCCGAGTTCCAAAATCAAAGTAAAATATTTAAAAGTAATTATATATTTTCTGAATTCAACTGGATCACACAGTAAAATGAAACGAATCATTCAGTGACCTGTGAGTAATAAACTATCAAGTCTTTCCTTAGACTTATAAATGTTTCAAATTTCCGAAATTTTATTTTATCTTTATATTGTATAAACTTTTTAAAACACAATTAATACGATTCTTTTAAAAAGGCATTAATAAAATGATCAAATATAGCGGTCCAAATTTCTAAAAATTAAAATTATTTTTCTGGTGAAATATAGGATTTTATTTGCCATAGCCTATTTATAATTGTTTTGAAGACTATGTCCAACAAGAACATTAACAATCATGCAGCGTTTACTATCGAGGGGTTCTTTTCTACAAATAATAATGTATTTGAAAATATGATGAGTGCTAATTACCTATCGATGTCCCCTCTTCTGGTTAATAAAAATAATAAGCAAATAATTAAAAGTCCTTAAAAAATAATTTTAGGATTTCCTGGCAATATTTTGTTTCATTTATGATCTATACATAAACATAAAAAAAAAAAAAAAAAAAAAAAAAAAAAAAACCTTTAAACAATACTTGTCCTTTAATATTTATCAAAGATTAGAATATTTTTTTGTAAACTTTTATATATTTTCCCATATAATTTTATAACGTTGAACACAATTTTGATGCTTTAAAAATTATTAGTGCAGTGAAAAATAGGTTTACATAAATTAGAATGAAATGCATTCAAATTTTGTAGATATGTATGTGATTCAAAAGTATATACTATGTATAGTGCATGGGAAAACATTAAGATAAAATAATCTGTCATTTGAGAAACACCTCATATCCAAAAAAGTAAACTTTCGGGAAAAAAAAAAAACCGTTGGTCCATAATTTAACTTAATATATTTTTTTGTATGTTTCTACAGGGGTTTGGTACGCTAATTATACCAAAATACAATATTATTATTATTATTGTGATATTTAAAAAAATTATAAACGTTGTTGGAGATGTGTTGTTTCTCAAATGACTGACTAAACGATATGTTATCAGGTATGGAATAAAAGATAAAACAATTCAAATTATTAATAAAAATCAGTACTTTATTTTTCAAATAATATATACACATTTTCCAAACATTGCTTCTTAAAACAGTTCAATGTCATCCATATCGATAGTTGGCGAGTCATAAATTTTTGAATAAAATTCACCAACAATGTCTGCAGGTATATAGGCTTCGACTTTCTTGAGGTCATTGATTTTGTTGATATTGATAGGTACACATTTTTGCGGGTAGGCACTGATTATTGGAAGCTCTGGTAAACCAGTTCCCGGTTTCTTCAAGCCAAAAGTTTGTTCATTGAAGCCACCAATAAAGTTTTTTACTTTAACTTGGCCTACATGTTTATTAGAGTAATGAAACTCCATAAAAGATGAAATGTTGATTTTTTTTTTTGTTTTCCTTTGGGATATTCCTTGCTTGAGTCTCCATCGATATTACATTTTTTTTTATAAATTTGACTACACCAGGATTTAAAATCCTTTACTTTTTCACTTTCTACTATTTCCAGAAGGAACTTGTTCTGAATAGCAGCAGAGTGCAACATAAGTTCAGCATACTGTTTTACTGTGTAAATCCTGTCAGTTGTTTTAATTTTTCGTTTGATTACACTAAAGTCGCGGTCACACGGAAGGTACGAATGACCTCGAATAGGAAAATAGTGATGAATACTGTCGAATCGGCCAGTTTCTATTAGAGCAAGAAAAAACCGCACAACCACGGTGTTTTTGTTTTGTCCAGGTACACCATCGAAAAAAACATGAAGATGCCTAACACCAGCATCAAGAACTTCATTGATATAATCAACTGAAAATGAACAAATTTCATTTGGCCCCTTCTTAGCTAAGCCCTCATGATATACATAAAACTTGGCTTTATTGGTTGCAACATCATGAATATTAAAAACATTCACTGTCAACTGCCGTAAGTAAAGTATTTCTTGAACTGCTATTTGAGGAAGTTGAAGGTTTTCCATAAAGTCCATACAGATCCCACCTTTTTCATCCGTTAAACACTTTTGTCTAATATTTTCAATGGCTTTGAAAAACTTTTTTGATCTCCTTTTATGCACAAGGAGTTCCGCAACATAAACTCTTTTAGCTTTATCATTTAAAGATGGACTTTTTATTTTGACAGACAGTTCCTCACATTTACAACAAGAATCAATCTGAGGCCTTCCAAAAGTTAGGTCAAAATGCTCATGAAATATTTTCAAATAAAACTTGTAATCAACACTCAAGTTTCGATATTTTTCTTAGAAAAGTTGCCACATAAATCTTACATTAAGGTTTAGCGTTCAAGTATTTGTAAGACCTGCTAGTGCAATGGGCTTCTTTCTGGGGAAAAGAGGCTATTGGGTCGTCGATAGCCTTTATGATATGACCTGGTTTAGCGTTCCCTGGAGCATTTTTCCCTCTTAAGTCCTTTGATGACTTGCCTTGAGAGAGTAGTTTACACAGTCTTTTGACACGTTCAGTGGATATTCCATGGACCGAAAGAAATGGACGTTTACATACCTGTACTTTTCCAGTAGACGTAGATACAGAATGCACAAAGGAGTGAGACTTTGGCTTAATAGTTATTTCTTCATCACCCAATTTTCGCTTTTTCCTTTCAATTGGCTTACACTCAATCAATGATTGGAGGTATGCATCCTGTTAATTTTTTGTGTTAAAATCAATAAACTTGGTATAAGTTTCATTTTCTTGGTCCTCTCCACCTGCACCTAAAATAACCAAACCTCATTAGGACTAGTTCAAAATAACTTAAAACCTACAAAATATTATAATCTTAGGCTGTACAGATAAATTTTCTTAGGTTAATGTTCTAGGTTATAGGATGTAAGATGTTCTAGGCCTATGGTAAATATTCTAGGTTAAGTTACCTGCAAGCGAATCTATGTTCTTTTGGTTTCACTACATTCCCTTTCCAGTTTGTATATTCTTCATTCTTAACACGAGACTTCTTTATTCTTTCACACTTATACTCAACTTGCTTCACTTTTTTACGTTTTAATCGTGTGGAATTATTACTTTCACTTTCACTAGAACTCATTTTAACCTATAAACAATAATAATAAGCCCTACAGCACAACAGCTAGCTGTTTGGATTAGAATAGAGTAACAAAAAACAGCGCTAGAACAACAAAAAACAGTGCTGCCAACACCCACATTAAAATAGAATAACAAAAACAGTGCTACCACCAGCCACACTTTTTTGTAAGTCATTTGAGAAACAACACATTTCCAGGAGATGAGACGTTTCTCAAAGGAATGGTTATTTTCAAATGCGGCATCACCATGTTTACTAAGTGGAGATGAGTTGTTTTATGCGTATTGGCTTTGTCTAGCCTTTACCAACAATTTAATATGTCTAACTCAATTTTGGCCAAAAGTGGACATGAGGTGTTTCTCAAATGACTGATTCAATTGAAAAACTGCATTATTCTTACAAATGCATATATAAATTTTATTCAAATTTAAACATAAATCATAAGCGACAACCTATGCATTTATTTCTCTCTCTTTCTCTTTCTCTTACTATATACATATATGTATACATATGTTTTACAAAATCTTGAATTATTTTGTATATGAAACTTTTTTCTTTTACACATGTAGAAAGCTGGAAAAATATATTAAGGCCACATAAGGCATTATGTAACAAATTGTTAATATTCCAAAAACGTCTCTTCTTTACAGTTAATTTAATCATCCACGCGATGTTAGAATTTGAAAGTTTTTTCAAGGTGTCTTTTGAGACACTTATCCAGCTGTTTTCAAGACCATTTTAAGCTCATATTTGACATTAGACGTACCGTACACGTCAAAAACTTTAATGTCCCGTAATTTCTTTTATTGGGTTCAGGTTAGAAATTTTGGATGACAACTCAAATAGTTGCATATGTGATTAACTTGGATCCAGGATTTCGTGGAGCTTGAATTGTGAATCCAGCTGAAATATGTGCTCGCCAGTTTTTATCAGAGAGAGCTGTATGGATATCTTGATAGGCTTCGGAATTTGTCTCTTTTTTTGATAAGAAATTGTTATTGTTTCGCTAGCAGCGTTAAACGCCCCGAATCACCACAGTGGGATTACCAAACGACGCCTGGTGAAAACATTTCACTGCGAAGCTATGCCAGTAGGATCTAAAACCATCCGGCCAGTCAAAATTAAGTTCATTTTCGGCCGAAAATACAATATTTTGCCATTTATTCCCTAAAGCAAAATGTTTTTTTTTACAATTTCTATGTGCGTGTTTACATATCTCTTACTTAGAGTGGATTGACATTTCATTTTACTGTATTTTAGATAATTTAAACCTCGTTGTTTAAAACTCAGAGTTTTAAACTCAGATTCTTAACCCTTCCTTATTTTAAAAATTCTAGAATTTTTGTCTGTCGTCAACTATATGATTTGTTAGAGCAGATTTTCAGACGACAATAAAATACTACAGGGACTAAATGAAACAATTCAAGCTCGTAGTATGTGTTATAAAGACAAAATTAATTTTTGGTTAAAAATTAACTGCATTTGTCGTAATATTTTTATATAAATAATTAAAAGCGTTGTTTTCTGCATTATGTTTGGATTTACATAAAATTCAAAAAAGTAGTGGCGAAAAAAATATAATGTTTTTCGCTAGCTCTTAACGCTTTTTCCAGCACTGTAGTACTTCATATTTGTTCAGATAACTGAATATGCCATTAAAATATTTAAAATTAATATATATTACTATACATCTGAACACTTTTGTGACCATTAAACCCATTATTAATTTTAATTATGCCATATAGTTATTTGAATGCATGCTGCAGTGCATTTAAATAACGTGTTATAATTTTATTATGTTGTGGGAAATATGTTATCAAAATACTTCTGATAGAACGTAATGAATCTGAGTTCTCTGTGTGTCTCTTTTTACAAAAATTCTGTGCAGCACAAATATTCCAAAATGAATCTGACATATTAGTTTAGGGACATAACATTAAAAAAATATTCACGAAAATGAAAGTGTGGGCAGAGGGACTAACTGAGTTCTAAAATACATTTAACCTTGTTCGAAAGTGAGAGGTGGGAATAAAAAAAATTATGAAGCTTTTTTAAAGATTTCATTTGCAGTGTGGGACTTCTAATTGTAGTAATGGTATAATTCCAAACACGATTAAATAAATTTCACTTTCAGATACTGCAAAATGGTACCTTTGTCCTGCAGCAAAATGTTCTCCTCAAAGAAACAGCTCGCAAACTGACACGCCCTTTTAAGCAGAAAATTATTTAAGAATATTCAGTTGCTTCTTCAAGTTGCTTCTTTCCTTCAATACCTTCTGATTTCTCACCAATTGAGTGTATGTTGTATGTGATTCTTCAAATCGGACAGTGAACCTCGGAAGATGATATGAGTACAAATGATTCAAGAACACAGTACGCTAATGTATACTAATTTAACCTTTATATAGTAAAATTGGTCCTGGCATGACGCATGAGGGTTCTATCATAATCAATTTGTAATTTAAGATCATTTTAAATCTTTCATATAGCAAATAAATTTATTTGCTCATACAGGTGAACTTTTTCGTTTCCTATTCCGAAAATTTTATTTAGAAATGTAGTAAAACTAAATGCTTAAAAATTATAAAATTCAAAACACCTTTCAAATAGCGACTATTTGAAAAGTTGAACTATAGTTCAAATCTCTGTTAAAATATACTTTACTTATTCATTAATATTTTAGAAAATTTATTTTATTACACCAGGTGGTTCAAACAAAACCCATGCTACAATCAATTAATTAGCTCCGATTCTAATATCAATTCTGAGTGACCATGAAATATGCTTGAAATATGCTACTGATCTTGAAATACGATCTTAATATTGTAATCTGTATTGTTATTTTACTGTTGTATGCAACTTAGTTTTATATTCTAGATTGTATAGTAGTTTGGTTTTTGCCTCCTAACCAAGAGTTGTACTGCCCGGGATGTGCAGTCCTTGGGAGGCGGGCAATGTTACGAATTTGTAAATAATTCGTAGCTATTTTCATGTAAATTCATTCAAAGAGGCTTAGTCAGGTGACAAAATGTTAATTTTCAGCATTTCTAGTCTGTTTTTGTGTTGAAATAGCTTAAAAACCCTTTAAAAAGTCACACTAAGGCCGGTAATGGGTTTGGCGTCAAATTTGGGGACTTTTTCGTTCCTTGGTGACTTTTTTGGTGACCTTGACGAAAAAATCCTTATTATAGATATACGAAATACGGAAGCTGTAACTTGAATGGTTGACGAGTTTCTGAAATTTTCTACATTTTTCTACGCTGGTATTTACGGAGTTGCTTTGCGCCAAATTAGTAAGTCTAGTTTAGTTTCCCCAAAGCATTTGCTGGATAAAGTTCTCTGAGCCTCTTTGGAATACATCTGCATTGCTGTATGTTAATGCTTTGATACAGTTTGTACTGTGAATTTGTTGTTGACAGCTGTTATTTACGCTGCGTTTACTGGTGAAATTGAAGTTAATACTTGGTTTATAGACCTGCAATCTTCTAGAATTTTCAATAAATAAAGTTTCCAGCCTCTGCGATATTCGTTTTTCATTCTAGGACAACTCATGAACCCCCATCATGAACGCAACATTATTTTGCCAATTTACTGCGTTGAAAGACACATTCTTATTTTCCTATTATTCTGTGTTATTTCATTATACGCTTTAGATGAAAAACTTATTTTTTATTTATTTATTTTTTTTATACATTTATAATTCACGATTTTCTCAAAGACATAATAATAATAATAATAATAATATTGAACTTTTTCATAACCATTTCACACTTTTTTTCTTTTTGGAAAAAAGGCACGTTTGTCTTTTTCAACCAAACCTATTATTGTTGAAAACCCATCTCCAAATACTAGAGTTATGCTTAGAAGTGTTCTAATAAATTTAATATTGGTTTGAAGAGTACAAAAAATGCTAAGATATTACATTAAGATAATATAAAAAACAGAAAGGTAGTTTAGATAAATATCCAAACAAACAGTTTTCATGATGTTTTGCAGCTGAAGTGTCTGCATTTCTTTTATTCTTAAGGTGATTTATAAAGTGTTCCAGCATTGTTTAAGAAGTGATTTCATTTAAAATATTCGTTAAGTAATTTTTGAAACAACATATTAATTTTTAAAAATTATATGTTACTAATTTATATAAGTACTATTTTTATCTGTTTGATTTAATTTAGTTCTTGCAATATAAACATATTTTTTTAAAAGCTTTATCAAGAAATGAAGTAATATCTTCAATTTTATACATTTATCTTTTCCTCTATTTGATTTTACTATTCATAAGTTAATGATAAATTTCAAGAAAATGCATATAATTTAGGACGCCCGTTAATGGAAAAGCTTTTAGGAATTTATTTAATTTTCAACATAGTTTTAAAATGAGCGAATTTTTATCATTGTGAAAGCTACCTATTTGATACCGAATGCAAAACAATATTTGACATTTTTAAAATCATATTTTGAACGAAAAGGATGAAAATGGATGTTTTATAATGAATATTTTTTGAGAACTTTAGTTCGAACTTAAAAGGTTTTTAATATTTTTTTAATATATTTATTATAAAGAAACGTACTATGAAATTTAAAAAATGTTATTTTCTGGGAAAAAAAAAAAAAAAAAAAAAAAAACTTATAAAATGTATGCTATCGTAAAACGAAAAATTAATATACATATATATATATATGAATGACATCATATGATAAATGATGATTTATAAAGGTTATATATTGTTGATACATAATAAAGTAAAGTTTCTTCTTTTACCCTTGTGTTCGTATTTTAATACAAAATTTCTAAGCAAAAATTTTCAGTTTATTCAACTAGACAATATCTAGTTTTCTAATAGTACGATTGAAAACCGCAAGCTTAATATTTCCTATACGAAAGATATATTTTTATTTAAATATACAAATAAAACTATGAACTTTCTCAAAATGTGTGATCAGATTTGCTTACTCAAAAACTAACGCAATGTTTTTAACCATAATTTGAGAGGAATTTCTACGAAAAAATCAAATTTGAGTAAAATCAGTCTTTTCTGATCAAAAATTCTTTTCAGTTAAAATGATCGTTAATCTGTCAGCTCCATTCTGAACGAATTTCGATCATTTTTCATTTGGTTCCACAAAATTGCGTAATGATGGTGCCATCTATCGATCATATTTTAAATGACACATGAAAAATATTTTTTTAGATATATATAATTAATTAATTTATATACTGTTTAAAAAATATGTTGAGGACTTTCGATTACGAGAAAAGTAAAATATCAAAGTTATATATATTTTTATAAATATAACAAATGCTTTATATACAACTGACATAAAATAGCAGAGTTCTTAAATCGCTAATGTTAGTCATAAAAAACTAAAAATGTATTTTTAAAATGTATTTAAAAGTTAAATTAATGTATTTTTAAAAGCTGTTTCTTACCGAAATATGCGAAAAATAAAGAAATAAAAGAATTTATTTATGCAATGTAGAAATTTATTTATGTCTAAAGTTATTTAATATTTTTATTATAATCATTGAAAGTAATTTATTAAAATGCACGTACAACGTTCAAAAAATGTGTTATGATGTTTTAATTATAATTAAACTCAACATTGGGAATAATACGCATATACAAACTAGTGTATACTGTTTTTTCATCTGATAGTTATTCAAGAAATTCTGTAATGTTGTGTAGAAGAATTTGTTTTTCTAAACAAACTAAATTGCATAGAATTTATTTCTAAAATATCTGCTTGTCATAGAGGTTCTGTTTTCAAGAATTTTTCGTTAGTTTTATATCAGTAGTGTTATTTTAAGGACGTTTATTGGGTTTCTCGTAGCTTTTTGTTGTGTATAATATAAGTAAAAATTGATAAATAATATTTTCTTCGTTTGAGAGTGTTTTAGAACGGCTATACAACCATTTTTTGTGTGAAATCGCAGTTTAGTGGTAGCGCGTTCATCTGCCTCGGTAGGGGACTCGCGTTCGATTCCAGTAGAGGAAATCTGGTATTTTTGTCCACCATCAAACAGGTTTACTCAAATTTGGCCCGATTTCTGTGAAAAAAAACTTGTTTCAGTTGGCGAAATCTGAGTCGTTCATAGCAGCTCAAACATTTGAGAGGATTTCTCTCAACGTGAGAAGTTGCCTTTCAACATGTCGATTGAGTGAAAAATCACTCAATTTGATAGAATTTTCCCTTTTCATTTTTAGAAAAAATAGGTAAATAAAGGTTCATTTTCTGCAGTTCTATATCCTAATATTAACATAGAAAT
Source organism: Salticus scenicus (assembly GCA_963930645.1). Taxonomy (NCBI): domain Eukaryota; kingdom Metazoa; phylum Arthropoda; class Arachnida; order Araneae; family Salticidae; genus Salticus; species Salticus scenicus. Next base: position 292,893,712 of record OZ005654.1, on the reverse strand, counting down.
AAAAAACATAACTCTCGAACCATCGCATTGTTCAGCTTATGTTTAATATTATCGTGATATTACGTTGGTTTACTACAAGTAAATGTTTACTTTTTTAATATCTTGTTTATATAATAATATACTGCTTTCATGATATTTTATATTGCTAAAAAATAATACGTTTTATTCTTTATTGTAATCTTTGAAAATAAATTTAAAATTCTTTTGGCACTTATCTAGCTGTAATAACTTAATGAATTACGCATTGTTCAAATTCATTTCATTTATAACTACGTTTTGTTTGGGACTTTACTAAGTAATTTAAAACATATTTAATGCGCGATTAAAAAAAAAAAAAAAAAGCATGCATCTACAAATATTGCATTCAAAAAATCCATATTCTTTTAGAAATATTTTATGAAGTACTTAAAACACGTGCACCAATTGAGATTTTCTATGAATTTATTATCTTTCATGTAACACATTCGTCGTCCAGCGTGATTCGGCTGAGTTTCTCGCCGGGCCCAAATCCGACAGCCGACAAAACGTAAACAGACGATAAAGCGGGAAATAGCAGGAATTCAACTCGAGTAACGCTTTCGAACCTTCGATTCATTATAAATATTTAGTTCCGAAATCGGGAGAGCGATAGATATGATAAGCTTTTTGGCTAGAGAATCTTACTGCAGTTATCCCAAATCCTTCATTTAGTAGAGAAACATACTTTTTTAAGATGCACATCAGGAACGCCTATTGGGCATTATCAGTCGCAAATAACGAGTATTTTCTACTCGTCATATCGACATCAAGATTCGAAAATCTCTATCTACTATCTTCCAAGTTGTCAAATATGTTTTCTATGACTGGAAAAGGATATTTTTCTTTAACGATCCTCTTTATTAAGACCTCTATAACCGCATCAAAAACGATTATTACCATACTTCTTCTTACACAAAACTTGGGGAAGAATAATTAGAAATTTTTTTTTTCCGGAATTATACCCTCTTATAACCATTCCTCTATTTGTTTATCGACTTCCCATTTTCTGCAAAAGGTAATCTGTGTGAGCCCCTACAAACTGGTATATTATCAGATAATATTAATGACATCTTTAAGTTAGTACTTCAAGTTTTAACAAGATTGTAGTTTCTAATTAATTTGCTAAATTTATGCTTTAAAATCGGATACAGTATATGACTCAAACTTTCATCATTGGACAGACTATTATGTTCGGTCTGATAACAATATTTGTACGGAGACTTTCACAAAATTCTTATTTTACTTCAACTTAAGAATACATTTAAGGCAATTTCTAATGAAATAGAATAATTCTTCATTTCCTCTAAAAATATAATAAGTTCGTAATAAGAAAGCACAGCAGAGCTGGTGTTTAAAAATAATAGTTATGTTGGTGCATTGTCGCTTATGTGCATCTTGCTGTGTTAGTGCGTTGCCTGTTTGTTTGTATTGCAGCACTCGTGCCTACTTTGTTCACCTGATCGTGTTTTCTTTCCACCTAAAACAATTGTTGCGAGTTCTTGCATTTTAAGGTGTTTATTGAAATTTTTGTTCTTATTACTCATAAGAAATTCGTGTCAAGTTTAACAAGTAATTAATTCAAGTTAAATAACTAAATGCATATTATACTCACATATTTTCTGTTTTCTTTTAAGTAGCTTTTGAAAAACTTTATTATTCCATCTTGGATGATTTGTATAAAATGTATTGCATGAAACTGACACAATATCTATAGGTCATTAGAACCCCCCCCCCCTTTTTTTTTTTTTTTTTAGAAGTATAATTTTATGGTTAATAGTAAAGAGAGCTCCCTAATGAAATAATTTTAAACCCCCGATATAATAATATTTATTAAAAGTAAGAATGAATAGTGAAAAAAACTAATGCTTGAATATTTATCGTATGATTGTGCAATGACAAAAACTCTCGTTTTTGTCTGGACTCAGAGAAGTTCGTTTTCTTAGAAGTTCATATTTTGATGAATAGGAAAGCCACCTGGCAAATTAAAATGGTGAAATCCTCTTTCTTATTGTGCATGAAAAAGTTTTATTTCCTTTTCTAAAGTCGATGAAATGACAATTTTAAAGAATATATAAATCCAAGTGAGCAGCAATCGTTCTAGTTAATAAAAAACTAGAAACAAATTAATAAAAAACTAGAAAAAATAAAGAGGATGAATTATCTCTACATAAGATATTTCTCTAGATAAAGTTCGAAAACTTACGTACATTATTAAAATGCAGAATTGTATCCTAATTATTTAGATAAAGAAAAATAAACTGCGAAATAAATATAAATTTCACATTTATTTTATGCCTTCACAAAAATTATAAGTTATACTTTACGTAATGAAAATTCCATCATTAAAAGTATTATTAAGAAGCTTACAGAGATATGTATATCCATCTCAAACAAACGATCAACTGTAAACATTAGAGACCAATAAAAATCGTTGGGGCATTCGTGCCAATTACTTTTTGATTACAGAAAATGGATTAAATCTAGTATAATAAATTACAATTTAATGATAGCGGGTTATTTTTAAACAAAAATTGAAAATGAAAAAAACAGTTGTTATACCATGAGGAATTTTATATCCATTTTAATTCTCCATGACAGATTTATTTTCCAAAAAAATAACAAATGTTGCCGATTTAATTATATTAGTTATCTTTTGGGCATTTCAAATACCAATATTTTTATGAATTTTTTTTTTCTTTTACTTAAAGGCTTGACTTTTTCAATTAAATAAGACGAAAACAAAAAAGTATTTTAAAGCAGTGGTTTTAAAAATGTGCACAAATTTTCAACATGTGCACTTATCTACACGAAAGTGACAACATAGAACACATAAATCTTTTAAACAAATTAAAATCCTTTTTTTTTTTTTTTTTTTTTTTTTGTTACAATATTTTTGTTGCCTTTGTTTTTGAATAAAAATGTAAATAATAATTTAAAAAAAATGGTATTTACGAATTTTAAAAATACTCCATATACTTTAAAAATACTTTTAAAACCACTGAAGGGGACATAATTGCTTTTGTAGTAAATTGTTTCTTCATGCATGTATTTTCTTTAAACAATAAAACATATATTTTATTTTAGAGAATGTATTCTAAACAATGTGTATATCTGATATATTAAATGTATTTAAAAAAAAATAAACGCACAAATAGAAAATATACATATACTAATTAAAAGTTTGTTAATGAGTTGTTAGCCAAGTCGATAAGTTGTTGTTTTAAAAACTATAAATTCGGTCATCGAAGTAACAAAATTCGTTACTAATTTTTTTTCTTGTTTTAAGAAGAAAATTACTTTGTTAAAAGCCGATAATAAAATTATACACTTTTCGTTATAGATATCACTAAGAACATTTTATGTAGGCTATTTGTGACAATTTTAATAATACTGTTTTATACAATTGCATGTAGTTTTATGTATTTGTAACATTCAGTAATGAACAGTTTTGAAGCTATTTATCTATGAAACTAGTTGATAAATTAAAAATATATTATTACTTCATTTGTTGTAATAATAACATAGTATTTTCTACACGGTTGAGAAAGTTTGTAATTCGATATATTTAATTTTTTTTATCATTTTTCATATTCAATCTAATACTTCTAAAAAAGGAAATTGAGCTATTTTAAAATTATGAAAATATTTTTAGATATATATAACCTTTTTATTTAATTTCTTAAATATTAAAATGATAAATCGCAGTATGTTAGCATTTGATGGATAATTTGTTTTGATATTTGTATAGAATATATACTTTTGTAAAATTAATTTAACTTTATATTTTATTATTATTATTATTTATTTATATTTTTGCAAAATAATATAAAATTAATGATGAAAAATAAATTTCAATTAGCCATTTTAATTAACTGATTGCAATAATAGATTTTTCATGGTTTTACAATTAAATTGAATTGAAATACCAGAGAAAGGTTAATAAAATACGAAATTCCAATTTTTCCATTTATTAAAACACGTAAAAACTAGTATGTTGTGGCCACCACAAGACTTTCTTCTATATTTTCCTATACAAATTCACACAGTAACAATATTAAAAAAAAAAAAAAAAAAAAAAAGATTTTTTTTCAGTTTTTTTTTTTTTTTTTTTTTTTGTTAAAAGTAAACAAAATCGATAACTTTGTTGTAAATTACCACATATTTATAGTTCAACCATTCGTTTTAAAGGTATTGACGAGAACTTTCGAAAGATACCGATCTTGAAAATTTACCCCCGCCCCCCCCGCTGGGGGGGGGTTACTTCTCCCTAGGGGGGGGGGGCGATGCGATGCCCCAATTTTTTTTCCTAATTAACTACTACTATTATCAATAATTCATATTAATTTCACAATCACAGGTTAAGAATAACTCTCCTTATGTACATTTATACGAAATTTTGTCGTATACTGCCATGTTAAAAATTTAGAAAAAATACGATCACAGCGCCACCTGTTGAGCGATTGATCCCCAAATCTAATCAGCCCCAGTTTATGTCAGGGGCCAACTAAACACCAAGTCTGGTTAAATTTCGTTTAAAAAAAAAAAAAAAAAAAAAAAAAAAAAAAAAAACGATTTTTTTCTAATTTTTTTTTTTTCGTTAAAAGTAAAAAAAATCGATAACTTTGTTTTAAATTATCACAGATTTATAGTTCAACCATTCGTTTTAAAGGTATTGATGAAACCTTTCGAAAGATACCCATCTTGAAAATTTACTCCCCTCGAGGGGGGACTTTCCCCCCCAGGGGGGGGGCGAGGCTCCTACGCATACAATTTTTTTTTCCAGTTGACTATCTCTATTATAAATAATTCTTGTAAATTTCATAATGATTACTAAAAAATAATTCTCTTTATGCACATTTATACAAAATTTTGTCCTATATCACCATGTTAAAAATTTAGAAAAAGCGGGATGGCAACGCAACCTGTAAGACAATTTTTACCAAAAGTTGATAGGCACTAATTTATGTCAAGGTGCAACTACATACCAATTTGTATGAAATTCTGTGCAGTAGTTCTTGAGATACAGTTGCCACAAAATTTTGTCACACACACACACAGACAGACAGACAGACAGACATTTTCTAAAAATGGTCAAATCGTGTTCTACAGCTCTCAAAACGTGTAAATTCATCAAAAACCCGAGGTCGAAATTTTTTACGAATCCAATACTTTCTCTATATTACATATAGAAGAAAGTAAAAATAGCTATATTAACTTTTAGTAAATTTATACATTTATATTTTTCATGTGAGAAATCAACTTTTAAAACAATTCATCCACCTAATGAGGGATATGCTTATATTTTCAAATGTCAGTTCAACACTTTTCTCTCCTTTACTTTTCACAATTAACCTTAAAGATTTTCTTCCTTAATGAGTGATTTCCCTTTGTTACTTTCTTCTATATGTAATATAGAGAAAGTATTGGATTCGCGAAAATTTTCGACCTCCGTTTTTTGACGGATCTACACGTTTTGGGATGTCCTGAACACGAATTGATAGTTTTTAGAAAATGTCTGTCTGTCTGTCTGTATCATTTTATTGTGGACGCTGTATCTCACGAACCAATGAATGAAATTTAACCAAACTTGGTATTTAGTTGCACCCTGACATGAACTGGTGCCCATTAGATTTGGGGATTAATAGCTCAACAGGTGGCGCTGTGATCGCAGTTTATGAAAATTTTTAACATGGCAGCATAGGACAAAATTCTGTATAAATGGGCATAATGAGAGTTATTTTAAACTTGTGATTGTAAAATTAATATGAATTATTGATAATAGTAGTAGTTAACTAGGAAAAAAAAATTGTGCATGGGGGGGCATCGGTTCCCCCCCTGGGGGGGAAGTACCCCCCCGGGGGGGTTAAATTTTGAAGATGGGTATCATTCGAAAGATGTCGTCAATACCTTTAAAACGAATGGTTGAACCATAAATCTGTGATAATTTAAAACAAAGTTATCGATTTTTTTTACTTTTAACAAAAAAAAAAAAAAACTTAGAAATCGTATTTTTTTTTTTTTTTTTTTTTTTTTTTTTTAACGAAATTTTACCAAACTTGGTATTTAGTTGGTCCCCGACATAAACTGGTGCTGATTATTTTTGGGGATCAATAGCTCAACAGGAGGCGCTGTGATAGCATTTTATCTAAATTTTTAACATGGCAGAATAGGACAAAAATTCGTATAAATGTGCGTAATAAGAGTTATTTTAAACTTGTGATTGTAAAATTAATATGAATTATTGATAATAGTAGTAGTTAACTAGGAAAAAAAGTTGTGCATGGGGAGGGGCATCGGTTCCCCCCCTGGGGGGAAGTACCCCCCCGGGGGGGTTAAATTTTGAAGATGGGTATCATTCGAAAGATCTCGTCAATACCTTTAAAACGAATGGTTGAACTATAAATCTGTGATAATTTAAAACAAAGTTATCGATTTTTTTTTTTACTTTTAACCAAAAAAAAAAAAACTTAGAAAAAAAAAATTCGCATTTTTTTTTTTTTTTAAATATTGTTAGTGATTGAATATGTATTAATTTTTACAAAAAAAAAAAAAAAAAAAAAACTTAGAAAAAAAAATCTTTTTTTTTTTTTTTTTTTTTTTATATTGTTACTGATTGAATATGTATAGGAAAATATAGAAGAAAGTCTTGTGGTGGCCACAACATACTAGTTTTTCGTGTAATTGACGACAAGCATATAATGATGCTAAAATGATTTTGTGTCTATATGATTCGATCCTGCATTTAACATTAGTAAAATTACACAATACATCCTGTATTGTGTAATTTTACCATTTTTTTTTCTTAATATGAATCTCACCATGATAATCTGGGGGTATTTTATCTTTTGTATATAAATCTAAATAAAATTAAAGTATGTAGTCTATTATAATTCTGCAAATAATCGTTCGTCTTATTATTAAATTTTTACTGTCACTTTAAGAATAAACAAGTATTATTTGTAAATGTTGACAAAAGAATTATTTAAATCATATATCAAATATTTAATTGAAAGAAGGTTTATAAGGTAAGTAAAATGCACTCATCTTGTGTATGAGCATCCTCCGCTATTTCGGCTTTCAGGAACAGGTGTATATTCCATAAATGGAAAAGAACTTCTGTTTTGAATATAAATGTCTTTTGGTTTCTTTATATTTCTTTTCAGCTAAACTATTCAAAAGATAATTTTAAATATATAAATAACAGTGTTTTAATTTAATTAAACCAGCCTCCTTTGGCTCGGTTTGTGAATAATAAATATACTGTATATTATATTATATCGTATGAATTAAAAAGATGAAACCACATGTTTTCTTTAACTACATTTTATTATAACTGAACATGGAAGAGAGAAAAAAAAACGAACATACGTCATGCACATAGAACATGTACATAGAACACAGACGGCCAATCACAACAAATGCGTCACCCTGACGCCCTAATGTAGATGTATATATGCATGAAGAAAAAAAAGAGTCAAATGAAATGTTTTTGGAATAATATAAAATGAAAGTTTTTTTAATTATTGAAAGAATGTCATTTGAGTTTATTTCTCTTTCTCACTAACATTATTTACCGTAAAAGCTAAAAATAAAAACACATAAAAAAGAATCAAGTTGTACATTACTATGGTATGAAAATAAGTGTTAAAAAATAATTTTAATTCAGTAAACCAATTGCATCAAAAATGATTACACCAGACGCTTCATTATCAATAATGTATAAAAGTCAACAGTAATCAGAAAAATAGTAAAGGAGTGAATCGTAAAAGTTAAATAAAATATTTTGTTTTAACTTCAACTACATCATATTTTCCTTTAAGCTTGAAAAAATATAATTTTTTGGAATAAACCAATTATACCAGAAGTTATCACAACAGCCCTCTCCTTATTATCAACATTTTTAGATCTTTTATGATTTTTCAAATATTGAAGACTTAAAATGGTCTCAACATGTTTTTAAATGTAAAATTTTCGAATGAATAAGGAATTCTGTTTTTAAAATGGAACTTAAATCTGATTTCACTGTTGCACTATAATGAAAGGAAATACATTCGAACCTCGTTAACGTGAACACGCTTAACATGAATTACTTTTAACATGAGTTGTTTCCACAATCCCCATCAAAATAAAGATTAGTTTAGTTATATGAGGATTGTTTACTGATAGCTTGAACTACTGATAACAAGAACACATATTTTATTCTCCTTGAGATTCACGTTAACGTGGTTCAACTGTATTTTATTTTCTGTTTTAGGGAATTTCAGGAAATTTATTACTATTAGCTGTCTCTTGTTTAATTAGAATAATGCACTGCTCGACAATGAAAATGCAACACCAAGAAGGAATAATAACAACGGAATGAAATTTGTTGGACACATACATTATAGTAGGAAGAACAATTGACTAAAATTTCAGAAAATTTGGAGTAATATGTACTGAGAAAATAGTACATAAAGCAGCGACCTCTGTGAGCAATAACAGCACATATCTGCCTAGGCATTGAATCGAACAGCGATTGGGTGACATGTACGGTTAGAGCACTTCATGAAGTTTTTACACGATGCCACAATTCATCGATGGAAGTTACTGGTGAGTGGTGGGGGCCAGTCGATTTGCAACGATTAAATAGTCATTTTCATTGGTGAGAGACCAGGAGAACGCGCTGGCCAGAGCAACAGTCGAAGACATTCGGCATCAATAAAGATCCAGACAATATGTACTACTCGCGGTCGTGCATTGACCAGCTTAAATGTTGCGCTTCGGAGGCCTTGAACACACGGTAGAGCTATGGGCCTTAACTCGTCAGAAATGTAATGGCTGGTATTCAGAATGGCGGGAATGAAAACAAGAGGTGACCGGGACGTGTATCCAATGGTACAACATACCATCAGTCCAGGTGGTGACTCAGTATGCGGCTACCAAAATTCTGATTACCCTCAAAACTGCATCACTGTATGGGCGCCATTAATGTGTGATCAACGATGAACCAGGACGCAGGAATGGCGTAAAGTCACTTTTCAGACGAATCACAATCCTGTTTACAGCATCAAGATTGTCTTATCCGTATTTAACGGCATTATGAAAAATGCACATTGCCAGATGGGATTCGACATCATCATACTGTCCATCATTTGCAATGATGTTATGGGTTCCCACTGGATACACGTCTCGACTACTTCATGTTCGTATTCCTGGCACTCTGAACAGCGGCCATTAAATTTCTAATGATTTAAGGCCCGCCCCTCTGCCCTGTAATCGATGCCTCCGTAGCGCAAAATTTAAGCAAGATAATGCACGACCGCAAGTTGTTTGTATTGTACGGACCTTCTTTGATACAGAATGTGTTCGAATGTTGCACTGGCCAGCGCGTTCTCCTGATCTCGCACCAATGAAAATGACTGTTTAATCATTGAAAATCGGCTGGCCTCTCACCACTCACCAGTAACTTCGATCGATGAATTGTGGCATCGTGTTGAAACTTCATGAAGTGCTCTATCCGTACATGTCATCCAATCGCTGTTCGATTTAGTGCCTAGGTAGATATGTGCTGTTATTGCTCACAGATGTCGCTGCTTTATGTACTGTTTTCTCAGTACATTATACTCCAAATTTCCTGAAATTTTAATCAATTGTTCTTCCTACTATAATGTATGTGTCCAACAAATTTAATTCCGTTATTATAATTCCTTCTTGGTGATGCATTTTCAATGTCCAGCAGTGTATTTATCAAAGAGGCAAAAAATTCGCTAAACACATGCAAGAATTTAGGGTTGATTAAGCTTTTTTTAATAATAATAATAAAAAAAAACGCTAATATGCTTTAAATTTTAAATCACCAAATAAACAATTGCATAAGTACAACGTTTGCTTTCATGAACATTTTTTTAAGTGTCCACACACATTATTTTATCGTTTTAAACAATCATATGCATAAATGTGCATGTATATGTCTTTGATAAATTTAGTTATACATCTAAATTTTAATATGAATTAAAATAATTCATATTAAAATAATAAAATAATAAGACATTAAAATAACAGACATTAAATAGACTCAGTTAAAATAATCAGACATTACTTTGCAGAACTGAATCGGAAATTGTGATTTATTAACAATTCCATAACAACTATAGTGAGATTTATTAATTAACCAGTTTCATATTGAATTTCAGTTCACGTAGTATATATTTTGTGGAAATATAGAGATGTAAATTTACAATAATTATTAGAATAGTATAGTATTTCACATCATACATCATAAATATTTAATTATGCTTATAACAAAGGCATATACTATCAAATTACTTAAAACAATATGTTATATAAAAGGGTAATAAAATCGATTCTTTCAAGTTGATTTCGAATGTAAGTCACATGCAGGCATGTGTGTGTTTTTACGTTCTAATATATATATATATATATTAGTGTTGATCATCCGTTTAAACTAATGAATGTTAAAACTCAAATATTCCATAATTTATACATAGAAATTAAAAGTGAATAAACATCCACAAGAAGATAGCCCCATTACACAGAACTAATTATCATATAAATCTCTTCCGAAGCCTAATTTGAATTGTTTAACGTAGGTTTGCATAACAGTACTCGTTAACTTACCTTTTAATCTCCAACCTGTATTTATAGTATTAAATTTCAGGGTAAGAGAAAGTCGTGTGAGTGACACACCAGATTATTCTGCATTAGAAATTAAAAATATTTTTGAGTATGACAAACTCTTTAAGTTAAAAAAAAAAAACTAAAATTTCAATTACAATTTTAAATTTTTAAATATTTATATTTATTTAAATAATCTACCTAAATATGGTATATCCCATATCCTTATAAGGATAATGGGATAGGATATATGTTATTTGCTGAGAACTGTGGTCATGAAACTATCTGGAGTATGAAAATTTAATTTAAACTAAATTTACTGGCACGTAATACTCCTTTAGATGTTTACTCACGCAAATACTAGAGATTTAGAGAATATTTCTAATATATATAATCTGAAATAAGTAAATAAATGGAGCACTTATTTTACTCGCAATCTTTTGTGCTTTCCAGTTCACAATAAAATTGTACACGGAAGATTTGCTAAGAAAAAATCCAGTGTTTTATATCAGAATATTTTTTTTCTTTTTCATCAATTTGTTTTTGAAAATGTATTTTCAAAATTAATTATTAAAAATTAATTTTGTACTTAAATCAATAATTATTGTAGCTTTCTTACAAATAAAATCTAAGTGCAACCACAATTTCTTATGTAATACTGTACTACATTACAAAAAATTGTGTCTTAGTATGAAATATTATAAAATAAACTAATAACAAGCTTGAAATTTAAGAAACATCTCCTCCTTATCTCTTATTGGGTAAAAAATAAGAAACGTCCAAGTATTAAATCTTAAGCAAATGAAAGATGCATTTTATGATGTACGTTTCCGCAAGCTCTTCGCAAATAAAATATATGACACTGCTTTCTTGCAGAAGCTTTAAGTATAGCATAATGTCTCATTTTAGGCTTTAATTAAGGTAAGCGATAAGAATCTTCTGAAATGTAACCCTTGAGGGAGTAAAAGGGGTTGTCTATCATTTATAACTGCACTATTACTATAGAAATTATTTTTCCTTACTACACCCGTTGCGCATGCACTAGAGATATGAAAACACACACTACTTCAACCCTAGTCATAAACTATTACTGAGTCAAGCATGACATAAGTGTTCAGTGGTTTGGGAGGAGGTGTAAGACATTCGTACATGCATACATACAATGACGTTTACTTATATTGAGATAAATCTCGAATATATGATCAGTTATAGTTTGTTACAAATACTTTTTTTTTTCTATAATTATTTAATAATAATGTTATAAATTAGAAGTTAACATTATATTTGGTTATCTTAAAATACTTATCAATATAAATTTATAAATAAAAATTATACTATTTTTCTAGGAATAAACGTGTTATTTGATGTATGATATCTCTTAAAAATGCTTGTTTTCTGCATAATCTGCCGCACCCAAATTGCAAGATAAATTTGAAACTAACAAGCATATCACAAACAAATTTCGAATTTGTTTTATCCCAGAAGTAATTTTCAGCATTTATATTTTATTGTATCGTGATGCACTCACTATTGTAAAGCGTGCAAACGATCACGCAAATAAATAATAATCTTCCTATTTTCGTGCGTCATTCAAGTTTTAATGACTCGTTTTCCGAAGAAAGTGTTTCAGAAAATGGTTACCAGTTTAAGCGTTACCGATATTTTCAGATACGTATTAAGCGTTATTTCACAATGGCATTATCATATTTTCATATAAGTTGATAAATCGTTCTTGTGATAGTATAAAAATTAGCAACGTAGAATGAAAACTTGCGGTATTATAAAAACTAATGTAGAACAGAAAAATATTTTTTTTTTTCCAAACAAATCCTAGAAGTAAATCATTGTGAGTCATTCTTATTAAAATTAATTCAAATGAATTCTGTTTGATTGTAATTACATGAGAAATTTCATCGACGTTCATATTAATTGTGAGTAACTTGAATACACATCACGAATCAATTGGGTATCATCGCTATACTAATACATTGTTCTCATCGATGTACTAAACATGAAATTTTCGGTATGTTCTTAACCTTTTTTTTTTTTTTTTTTTTTTTTTTTGATGCTTAAAAATAGTATCGTTTAAAAAGTATGTTTAATGTGTGTTGCAGAAAGTAGAAGTTATTCTCATATGATGCCAAGAAGACATACAAAATTACTTTTATTATTTAACGATTTTTCATTTCACACATGTAATCTTTTGTATTTAAAATCTAGGTGCCTTCTTCTAAAATGCAAACAACGGCTCGTGATTTTGTTTATTTTCTGAATTTAATTTGCTCTTTTATTTTTGAAACCCGAATCATAAAGGCGCATAGTAGAATTACTCTTTTTTTTTTTTTTTTTTTTTTTTTTAAACATATAGCTTTTGGAACAGAAGTACGTATATTTTATTTATATTATACTTTGTTTCATAGGTCGGTTTTATCATTTGTGTGACAAGAGAAGTTCGTACAATTTTTTAATTTTTTTTTTCAAGCTATTGACACAGCATTGTTTTTATATTGAAAGTGTTATTTGTTATTGAAATGGTCGAAAGAAGGAATTTGACTGGTCCGATTGAAAGAATAGAGATGGCGAAATTTTTAAGGATATGCATAGTTATGTAAATAAAAATGCTAAAAGTGATTTTCTTTTTCTTTTTCCTTTTTTTCCCCCTTTTTTTCGCTTTTCTTTTTCTTGTTCTTTTTTTTTTTCTTTTTTAAGTTTATACAAATACATTGTTTACGCGAAAACTTTGAATTTATAAATTTGTTATTTAAGTACTTATTAAAAAAAAGAAGGGTTGAATATCTACAACTGTGTTATACAATTTCCTTTGTTACTAAAAAAATTTGGAGTGACCCCACTCCACTTTCCGAACATTAAATAATTAACAGTTTTGTAGATAAAGTAAAGAAAGAGGAGTTGTTAAACAAACAAAAAAGAGAAAACCATAATAGAGTGTTTGAGTATTTTTCTCCATATATTACACGATGGTTTATTTAACGCTGCTGAACTTTGAGCCCATAGATCATAATGACAAAGAATTTTTCGTTGTGTCCCTGTAAAAAACCTATAAATGCTAGATTCACCAAAATGCTTATAGTTAGTGCAACAGTGATTTATAATATTCATATTATTTTTCAGCTCAATTGAATAAGGCGTTTAGATGCTATCGCACTTTTAAAAGTTGATCCCATTGGCCATAATGATAAAGAATTTTTCTTTGTGTCCCTGTAAAAAATCTGTAAGTGCTAGCTTCTCCAAAATCTATACAGATTGAGCATCTGTGACCTACAATATGTGTATAAATTTTTTACTCAATTTAATAAGGCGTTTAATGCTATCGCACTTTTTAGATTTTGGTCCCATAGGTCATAATGATAAAGAATTTTTCTTTGTATCCCTGTAAAAAAAACTATAAGTGCTAGATTCATCAAAATCAATAGGGTTCGTACTATGGTGACTTACAATATACGTACCAACTTTCAGATTATTTGAACAAAGCGTTTAGACGCTAGCGTGTTCACTCACACACATACACACGCACATACATACACACATACATGCACGCACACATACAAACATCATCGCAAAAATAGTAAAACGGACTCAGGGGACTTCGAAACGTATAGAAACATCAAAATCTAAAATTCGGATTTTTGACATGATTGCAATACTTTCCTCACTATAGTGTTCGGAAATTAAAAATAATCTATATATATACAATCGTTCTTCCTGAGGGGGTGATCTATCATCACCCAGACCAAACCCCTGGACCTAGAAGCCTGAAATTTTTTGACAATGTTCTTTCTATGACGTAGGCATCCATTAAGAAGCGATTTTACAAAATTCGCACCCCAAGGGGGGAAGGGAGCAAAACGTGAATTCAAAAAATTCTTCATATCTCAAACAAAAAAACAGATATCCGTAAACTTTTTGCTTTAAAATATAGCTTATAAAATTGTCTACAAACCAATTTCTGGAATTTTCAAAATTCGATCCCCAAGGGGGGCGGGGAGGCAAAACGGGATTTCACATGCGTAAAACGTGATTTCGCATAATCCTATATATCTGAAACAACAACAACAACAACAACAAAAAAAAAAAAAAACAGATATACGTGAAAATTTTCGTCTAAAATATAGCTAATACAAATATCTAAAAACCGATTTCTGGAATTTAAAAAATTCAGCCTCCAGGTGGGGCAGCAGGGGGGGGGGCTATGGGGCAAAAACAATTGGAAATACAGTTAGGCCTTTCAAAATTGTATAGATAGGTTTTAATAACCTGCAAGTCGAATGGGGATATTTTCGAAACTGTAAAGTTATTAGGAGGGGCGAGAAGGGGGAGGGGAGAGGGGGGGCAAAAAAAATAGAGTTAGATCGTTCAAAATTGATACATAGAGGTTTTTGATACTTACAAATCGATTGCGGATATTTGTAAAATTATTAGGAGGGACGGGAAGGGGGGGCTATGGCAAAAACAAATAGAAATACAGTTAGGCCGTTCAAAATTGGTACAGATAGGTTTTAGAGGCCTGTGTGTCGAATGGGGATATTTTCGAAAGTGTAAAGTTATTAGGAGGGCCGGGAGATGAGGCGGAGGGGCAAAACATAAAATAGAGTTTGAGCATTCAAAATTGGTACATAGAGGTTTTCGATACCTACAAATCGATTGAGGATATTTTCGAATTTTTAAAATTATTGGGAAGGGGGGGAGTGGAGGGGCAAAAAAATAAAAATAGAGATAGATCGTTCAAAACTGGTGCATAGAGGGTTTTGATGCTTACAAATCGACTGCGGATATTTTCGAATTTGTAAAATTATTAGGATAAACGGGAGGGGGAGGGCGAAGGGAGAAAATAATAGAAATAAGTGTTAGAGCATTTTGGGAATTTTTTCCGAAGGCAGTGAGAACCCGGTGCGACATTTTTCCTAATCAGATTTTGTTTCTTTTTTTTTTCCCACGTGATAAAAATTAATGCAATTTTGAGAATTCAGTAATTATAGTGATTCATTTAAAAATAGGGACCAGCGAAGCGGGCGTCGCCTGCTAGTTATAAGATAAAGAAAACGTTTTATATACCATGTTTCAAATTTTCTGATGTATCATAGAGCTCTTATCAATGTGCATAAAATTTTTAAAATAATAATGACATCATTTTTTGTTAGATGCTTAATTTAACTTTTTATAATTTTTAACGTTCACGTTGAATTAAATGTATTTATTTTTATCTCGAAAGAAAATGAACTCGTAATTTTTTTTTGGCAACAATTAAATTATAGCTAATATTTCAATGGCTATTTATAAGGTATTGGGATGTTATTATTTTCATATTTTAATTAATTATAAGAAAACTAATCAAACGTTCGAAAATCGGACTTCGAAGTATTGTGTTGTCACCGGGTTCTGAGTTACTGTGAAAGTTTCAAATGCTAGCAGGGAAGTTAACCAAAATTCGATTGCAAGATTTACACCGGAAAAACAAACAAACAAAAATAGAAGTTAATAAAAACATTGTAATAAAGATAGAAGGTTAGTTTTTATTTGTTATTTCTAAGCGTTCTCTACAGATTCACAATACAGAATTCTTACTTTCTCTCAGCTTTTCTTCGCCTCTTGAATACCAGAAGTGCAGATTTTAGCAGATTACTTCGAAAACACCATTATTTCAAGCTACGTCTTTCTAAAATCAAAATTATCAATTCTAATAGCCTTAATTAACAGCATCTATATTGATAAATCAGCCATTCTCCGTAAATTTCTCAGAACAAAAAATTTTTACGATATCTTCACGTTTCACACATCGTGAAAACAAAAAATTACTTTAGAAAATTTTCTGTGTGTGTGTTGAGGGGGGGGGGGGGTGTCTGAACGCTATGTTTGTCCTGATATCACAGGAGAAAAGTGTATGGTATATAAATACACTTAACAGAACTTACTTCACATAATAAATGGAATTATGGAATATTAAGTGTATTTGTGGTATATAAATACACTTAACACACTTGTATCCAACTTTAAAATTATACTTATCTTTTTTTGTTGCGAAATCTTCCTTCATCCCCCCCCTCTCGGAGAAGGCAGGAGGCAAAAACACGTTTGTAAAGATAACTTAGCTCCATATTAGTTCATGGTGAAAACATTGCACACGGGGAAAATACCTTTAAGTAAAAAAAAAATAAAAAAAAATAAAATAAAAAATAAAATAAAATAAAAAAAACTGCGATTTTGGAATTTTTGATTTTTAAAGGAGAGGGGAAACGGTTTTTTTTGGGTGGGGGAATTTTCACAAGTTCCGAATTTATAAGTTGAACTCTACCAAAAATGATACAAAGATGCTGAAAAGAGTCATGCGTCTTTTTTAGGATATTTACAAAAACCCTCTTTTGGCGTTTTGTGAAATTCAATTTTGGGGCGGGGGACATTACAAGGGGGCAAATTTGAGAACACCCTTTTAGTGCTAAATTTTCTTTGGGAAAACTGTTGAATTGCAGTTACGAATTTTGGTGCATGATTTTTTATATGTGTTCGGGTTGAGTCGAAACTTTGTAGATTGACATTTCAAATGGTGCGCTGAAAAATTGAAAAAAGAAAATAAAAGAAAATAAAAATAAATAAATAAATAAATAAGGGAAATAAATAAAAGTTCGCTAGTAATGCATTGTTGTCAAAATACCTGAATTCATATATAATAAATAACTGAGCACTGTTTTAACATTGCAAACATTACGACACTTAAAAGTGTTATTTTCACATTTTGAAGCATTACGACAGTGCAAAGAATGATAATTGTGGTACTGCAACTGAAGAAGAAAATCTTGTCTGCATAAGCAGATGGATTGAATGTAAGTTCTGGGCATTAAAAAGAGAAGATCTAGTGCGTAGTATTCTTCCATTTAGGATGGCTGTTAGTTTATCAGAAAATATGGTAATCCTGGAGCTGTTTTATGAAAACTTGGCTGACATGAAGGACAATGCGCAACTGTTCACTAGCGATCAGATGCAGTTGGCTGTTGGTCTGTCACTGTTAATTAGTTGCACACAAGTAACTGATAGGCCCCACACTGAACAATATGCTTTACGCTACTAAATAGTCTCTAAGAAATATCAAAAAATGTCTGTAATAAATAAAGATATTTATATTATACTTTGTAGCTCGTTTGTTTTTTATATTACTGAGACCCTAGCTAATTTTTATTATTATTATTATTTTTTTTTTCATAATTTTTGAGCGAAACCTATGAGTTGTCTGTCTATAAAATTTCAACTCAATCTACATTTTAGTTACAGATGCAGAAAGCTCCGAATAGACCAAGTTTAATTACGATCACCCTGTATAAGAAAAACAGCAATAACTTATAGATTTAAACTGCCATAAAAAACTACTAAAGTGAATTAAAGGCAACGTGAACTGACAAAATGTATTTTCCATAAGTAAGGTTTTTTTTTTTTTTTTTTTTTTTTTTTTAAATACTAATGTTTTTAACTATTGTTGAATGATCTCAAAATGGCAAAATACGGAAAGGGAATTCTACAGGAAAATAGGTAACATGTTTTTTTAAAGTAGTCTTTTGGTGTTATGGAAAGTAATTTTAACTAACGGCAAAACGAATTTAATAGTCGTGTCTACGTCCGAAAAATGGGTAACGAGGTCTTCAAACCTTAGATTTTTTTTCATATTATTTACAATAAGGTGTAATGTATTTTTTTAACACGATGAACATTTTAAACCTACGTCTAAAGCAGTTAACCAACCCTCCGTGTACGATGCCCGTGATTTCGACGGGCAAAAGAACATTTTGCATTAAATTTCATTTACACCACAATTTCTAAAATATTATTTTTAACAGATAAATTATTGAAAATTATTATCCCACTAAATTACATTTCCACCACTAATTGTAAAATGCAATGTTTTATATTTAAAATCCTGAAAACTAATGAAACATGTTTTTATTCAAAAAATAGTGGTATTAACAAATAAGACTATTTGCAACCTCTGTATGTAAACACAGTAAATACAAAATAATCTCCCCATATACGGATGGTTAAAAATTATTTAGACAAAAGAGTATCAATATTTTGAAATACTTATTAACGCTGGAAAACTATTTTGTAATATCTATTATTATTTTTAAATAGTAATCTTTATAAATATTATTTACATATGTCATTTTTAATTAATAAATCAAATATTCATTTCAATAGCGGTTTTTATGGTTTAGTTATAAAAAAAAACATCTGTAGATCATTTATTTAGAAGACCAAAACCAGAGTACGCCTATTCCAGTTAAATTTGCTTCGGAAAAATAATCATATAATTTTTCTCATTTTTAAGCATACATATTTTTAAAAGTTTTACAGCTTTTTGTCTTTTAGTTATAAGTAAGTACAATACTATTTAGGGAAAAGATTTAAATAATGTATTGTCCGTGTTTCGCCATTTACACAAAATAAAAATAAAAATAAATTCTTAAAAAAAAAAAAAAAAAAAAAAAAAAAAAACAGCCAAAGATAATTTTTTCTCAGAAGCAACATTTATAATCCTTTCAGGTCAGAAATCTCACTATAGGCTTGTAATTCTTTCGACATAAAAGAAGGGAAGTAAGAAAAGTTGACAGATGAAATCTTTTTGTTTCGAATTTCATAAAAGTGGTTACAGCTTTGTACTTTTATTTTATAAAAAAGAAGTAAACACAAATCAAAGAAGTAAAAGGCCAGGGACTTTTGAACGGTGGAAATATCTGTATTCTCTCTCTCTCTCTCTCTCTCTCTCTTTTTTTTTTTAATAACTTGAAAAATACTCAATTTTGAAATTTGTAATTTGTAAGATGTATTTAGACAGAATTTATATATCTATTACAGTTGTTACAATAACTGTATATTTTTAATTTTATTTACTGTTTATTATAAATGTCAGAGCTAAATTTTTGCCGATATAAGCTTTTATCGCAGGATTACATGCAAATGATATATCACATGAACATAAAAAAATTGTGCACATGAAAAAAAAAAAAAAAAAAAAAAAAAAAACTATAATTAAAATGACGAAAAATAGTTTTACGGGGATGTTTCATTCTTTTGAATATATATATATATATATCACATGAAAAATAATCAATATTTAAAGTAATCAATATTTCGAGCGTAGTTATGCTCATAATTGTAAACCTTAAAAAGCCAATTGTTCGTCATTTCACATATGCCGCATTAAATCTGTTAAGATTTCATTAAATTATGGCTAACCATCATGGAGATAATATACAATAACACATTTCGCTTCTAACATTTTTATAAAAAGCTTTTCTAAGAAATTGAGCGCCACGCGAATTCTTAATGAAATCCTCGTCAGGCCACATGCGTTGCTTAAAAGCGCGTTATGTTTACCGTGTTTCAATAAAATCCATTAATGATATCCTGTAATAAATAAAAATTAAATTAGTTTTAAACAAATTTTCAGTAATTACTTAAAAAAGTGTATTTTTTTTCCAAAAGTTATTTTACACTGTCAGCCACCGGTGATTGACACGGCCTAAACGGAAATTTCTGTGTCAGCCACCGATGGCTCATATGGCACTCAACGTGTCAATAAAAAAAATTGTAGAATTACTTTAAAGGCTGTAGTTGATATGTGAACGTTTCTTAACCCCTGTTAAAATTTACAAGTTTTAAAAGTAATTATTTTTTCAATTATTTGTAAATAATGTTATTGTTATATATATTTTTTCAAGGTATTTTCTCCTTTCAAAGGTAAGACTCCTTAAGTATACATTAAAAAAAAAAAAAAAAAAAAAAAAAAAGAAAAAAAAAAAAAAAAACTTTGAACATAAATTTTATAGTTCCTGCTTTATCTTTTTTTTTTTGTATAGGTGGGCTTATAACACTATATATAATAACCTACATATGTATATGCAAAATAAATGTGTATGCAAAATGGCAAGTGGTATGATTTTTAAGCTTTTATTTAAGCAATCGTTAGAAAAAGTATGTTTTTAATTACAAAAATGTTTTATATGAACTGAAATACGTAAACATATACAAGTTCAGTTTCGTAAAAAATTACAAAAAAATAAATTTTTGTAGGGTTTCGATGCGTTTGAACATATTCAAACAGTTATGATCAATTTCAAAAATTCATATTTTAAAAATATTAGGTAATATTTTTTATGCATATTTTTTCAATTTAAAATAAAGGAAGATTATTTTTATAGTATTTTTTTTTTCAAAATAGTAATAACAATTTAGTTCAAGCATATTTATTTTAGATTTTCTAATATTTAGATTTTTTTTTTTCGATAAAGAATGGTACAGAGCACACATACTTCTATTGGAATGTAGCCATTGCATTTATCATTCTTTCTTAATGTGTATATCTATTTATGGAAATGGAGTCATGTTTATGTTTTCTAAAGTTCTTGTGTAATATGAGGCACATTTTGTTAAAGAAAAAAATCGTATTACATTCAGAAGGAAGTTATTAAAGTCTTAAAATTCTTAGAAACGTGCATTTTATCTTTCTGCGCGTAAAATATATATTTTGATATGACTTAAGTATTTTAGAAATATACTTCTTTAGAAAACACTCTGAGTTGGCAAATTTGATTTAAAATAAGTATACCAGTATAAAATATTCCTTTAGATATTTACCCAGTCAAATAATGGGAATTCAGAGAAAATTCCCTTGAAATTGTACGATGTAGAACTATTACTTTGAATGACGGTAAAAATGAAAGACTTTATTTGAAATGCACTTATGTTCCGTTCAAATATAGAATTCCTCGTAGAAATCCGTTTAGATACTCCTTATTTTCGTACGGTATATATGTCTGTCATTTTAGTTTAAAAATAAAGGAGATTCAGATTTATTTGATTTGTAAAGCACTCGAATGAAAAGCACCTATGATTCTCAAAAGAGAATTGTTTTTGGAATGATTTCTTTATGGTTATTGAAATTAAACTTACATTTAATTGCGAAGAAC
Source organism: Salticus scenicus (assembly GCA_963930645.1). Taxonomy (NCBI): domain Eukaryota; kingdom Metazoa; phylum Arthropoda; class Arachnida; order Araneae; family Salticidae; genus Salticus; species Salticus scenicus. Next base: position 292,872,110 of record OZ005654.1, on the reverse strand, counting down.
TATTATTTTACTGACGCGTATTATTTTCACATATACTTATATTTAAGGATTTGAATGAAGCAGAAAATTTTAAAGAATTTTCATAAACAGAGTTTTAAATCTTTATAGTAATTATTGACTAGAAATTTATTTATTTAAATAAATGTTTAGAAAAGAGTTGAAAAAAATACACACTAGTTTACATGAAAAAACTTATTTAGACACACACACACACACATATATATATATGCTGAAGAGATTGGCACAGCATAATTTGAATTTCTAGCTTAAATAGTGTTTAAATCTAACTAATTTTCTTGTTTATTAACATTGTTTGATAAGTTTTCTTGTTGTTTGTTACATTCCACTTTCATCTCATCATTTATCTTCATTTAAATATATTATATATATATATATATGTGTGTGTGTGCGTGCGTGTGTGTATTCTATTTTCTAAAACCCTTCTTTTTCAATTTTCTTTTTTCTTTCTTTCTTTCTTTTTTTTTAAGAATAATTTAAGTCAATAACTGATATATATGAAATGCCAATTTCACAGTAATATTAAAAATGGATAGTGTTCTAAAATCTTCCAGGTTTAAAATAAACATATATATATAAACATTCTACAAATTTAAAACTTGCTTCCTAATATTTTATAAAATATTATAATTTTAATAAATAAATTTATATTTTTTTAGTTATCCAATAGTTCAAGAGGGATTACGGTTATAATTTACTTTCAAAACGAAAATACACCCCTTCTCATATTTATAAGGACACTTTATATTTTGAAATAACTAATGTAAAAATAATGTGAACAAGATTATACTAAGTGCACTTAATATATCTAGTATTCTAAAAACCAAAACTGCTATATTTTTTTTATATGAAACAAAATTAATAAAAAATAATGAAAAATCTTTTTAGATGTTCATAATTATAGGGACAATCCAGATTTTTTCATTTTATTTAACTTACTAGCGGATAAATTACAGTTGACATGCGAATATGTTAACTACTGGGCTAGATTAATTCATATATTAGCCTTCAATTTTTTCTTGGACGGACATTACTGACAATTCCTCGAAAAAAAGGACGTTCAAGTAGTGAAGTATGATAAATGTGTTTTTTAAGTGGAAGGATAATTTCTATCCGCCGAATTTCTAATGAAATTCGAAGGTCTAAAATTGCTGAAGGAAATGTGAGCAAACGTTGAACTGCTGGTTCGATAGAAGAGAGATCTGAGGCAAAATCAGAGTTGTTTTACAGAGATCGAAGACTCATAATTCCTCTTACTGTTCTACTCATAATGACTGCTGCTGAATTTGCTCGTAATTTTTAAAGAAAGGTTAGGGTCCACATTTATGCATGTTTAAAATAATTGATAATATGTTAAAATGAATAAAAAACCTGTAATAATTAATCAGCATTTAATGAGGGAAAGAACGTCTGTGTTAAAGTTGAATAAAGATAATATTAAGTGGTAAAATGTTGCATTTTCGGAGGAAAAACATTTTATTCTTGATTAACCAAATAGTTTTAACAGTTACTGGCACGATCTGAAGATAGCGAAAGACAGAGCAGATTTTTTAAAAGCAGATATGAATTGGACATTTTAAAGGTGGATCAATGGTGCTCTGGGGAGCTGCTTCTACTGAAGGCAGAATGAATTTAGTAATTTTTTCCTATTATTATGAACATCAAGAGAATATTCGCAAATTTTAAACGTGGAATTATCAGATTTTTGTTAGATTTTGGGGTGTAATAATATTTTTTTCAACAAGACTTACATTTTTGCTCCACTTCTAGAGCAACAGGAAATAGTTTGAAGAAAAAACTTCTGTATTATTGCCTTTCCCGTGGCCTAAAAGTTGAAAAAAACTTAACTTATCATATTTGAAAAATGCTTGCAAGTGAAAAGCAATTTTAAATAGTTTAAATGTATTCAGAATATCATCTATGCTCTATGAAATGGTATTGAAACTGAATATTAAAAGAAATGTGTATATCTATATCAGAAAGAATGTCTGACTGTTTAACCCTAAAAAGAGACCCCATAAAATATTAATTTAAAGAATAACTGAAAAAAATTACTAAAATTCGAGCTGTCCTTATAATTGTGAACACCTGAAAAATCATCTTTTTACCATATTTAAAGTTTTTTAAGATAGAAAAACGATATATTTTTTAAAATATAGTCTATTAATGAAATTCATATTAAAAAAATATATATTTGTTTAAATAATAGTGTTCAGTGTTTAGTTAATATAGAAAAACGGGTGTCCTTATAATTATGAGAAGGAGTGTAAATCAGTATGTCTCTATAAAAAAAGCATATTTCTAAATCTATCTGTTATTTTTATTCACTCCTTTAAACTATTAGATTAATTGTAATGAATTAAAACTATTTAAAGTGTCTTAACCGCTGTATTATTTGTAAAGATACATTATTAGTCTGCTATTCAATTAAAAAAAACTGATTTTTAAAATTAGGTTAAAAAAATTATAAGTAGTTTTCTCTAAACAGTATGTATAAAATGGAAGTATCAATAAACTATGTATTTACAATATTTTTTTTCTGATTTCTAAAAATTCTCAAAAATTTATTTTCATCTATACTTAGGTATAAGAAAGTAAAAAAAAAAAGTTAATTGTATTTTGACATTGCTCTCTATTGTACAAAAAGAAATTGAAATTCGATTTTTTGATTTTCAAATAATATTTTATAAAATACATATTTTAATTCTTGGATATAACCAAGTTAATAATTTCAAGTATTTTTCCATATTACATTATTCTGCATATACAAGGAAAATGATATGAGTAATTTCACAGTTGTATACATACACAAGAACATTTTTACCAAAACAGAAGTTGCCTCCCTTCAAATTTTGACAAGTCCTATCGTATAACATATGATATATATATATATATATAATTAAAGCGGGAAAAATATCAAAATGTTATAAAAACTAAAAATTAATAAAGTAAGCAATATTAAATTTGAACTTACATCTTTATGCGCAATAAAATACAACAGTTAAAACATAGTAAACTTAAATAAAAAGTAAATAACTATAAGAGAAACAATATCAATGAATTCAGACTATAATTAACCCAAAAAGTATTGAGGCTATCAGTGGGATGTTTCAAGAGATACTATGAAAATCTAAAAGAATCTTGGTTTCCCTACATCTTACCAAGTAAAAACAAAATACTTATATAACGCAGCTCGAAATTTTGAATGAAAGATTAATTAAATACAAAGGAAAAATAATCAAAATTGCTCATCAATATATACAAGCATACATGTAAAACTTATAAAATGATTGTAAAAAACACTTACAAAAAAAGAAATAAATAAAAAATAAATAAAAAATAAATAACTAAATAAATTAATAAACGATTCATAAATTCTAATGCATATAAAATTGAAAATTCTTGAAACGTCCTACGGGTTTCTTATAGCAATTCTCTTTTGAAACCTTTTACGTTTTTCTCCACACTGCATTTCAGGGGTCTCCCTGATGATTAGTGCTTTTGAATTAGTTATCTGTCTGGTTTCATTGATATTTTCTAGTTATAGTTATTTAATTTACATATATATGTATCTATATATATAATTATTTATTAATATTTACTGTCTTCTAAAAATGTGTATAAGAAAAAAAAAATATTCTGCTCAAGAGAATTTTTGAATTTTCTACTTCCAGTCTCCAAAGCATTTGTAGATTTTCTTATGTCCCGAAAAGTATTAATCCACATTAAGAAAATAATTGTCTGACTGTGTGTTGACAAAATTTTGTGGAAGCTTTACATCATGAACCAACGAACGAAATTAAACCAAACTTTATATTTATATGGACCTTGACTTAGATCATTTTCTGATTACATATGGGAAATAATCGTTTAACATTTTACATTGGATTTGTAAAAAAATTCGACTTCTGACTTTCGATGGATTTACACAGTTTGAGAGGTCTAGGACATGATTTGTTCATTTTTAGAAAATATCCGTCTGTCTCTCTGTGTGAATGTGACAAACATTTTTTAGTGACTGTATCTCAAGATCTACAGCACAGAATTTTATATCAATTTTTATGGAGATACACCTTGACCTAAGTTTATACCTATCAACTTGGTGTCAGTTGCTTGATAGGTGGCGCTACTATAATGCGATTTCCACAGTTCCAAGGAAGGTTATATCTCAGGAACTACTGCACGAAATTGCATATAAATTTATATGCACATGCACCTTGAACTAAGTTAGTGCTTATCAACTTTTGGTGTCAATTCTTCAAAAAGTTGCACTGCTATACCTCTATTTTTACTGTTCAGGGAAGGCCATATCTCAGGAACTAATAAAAGAAACGCTTATAAATTTATATGTAGTTGCAAATCGCCATAAAGTTTGGTAACACACAGTCAGACACACAGTTTGCACCAAAAGTTGTTAGACTTTTGGTGCAAATATCGCAACAGGTGGCTCTGCTATAAATCGATTTCAGCGTAGGCTGTATCTCAGGTTCCATCTTGTATAATCAAACAACACTTGATATGTAAAAAAGCCATTACATGGGACATTATGCAATTCAGTTTGAATGCGTATCAGCCCATATGTTGCGCTACTATACTGCAATTTTATCCGAGAACAGGAAGGTTATATTTAAACGTCTATGGTGTACAACTGTACGAAACTTGATATATGGGATAACAAAAACGCACTTTTTAAGACTTTATTTATAGAGAATAAAACTCTTATTTTTAGTGTTAGTTTTCTGTAAGATGAAAATCGTCTGCATATATTATGATAGATAATTTTAATAAATAATGGTATTAAAAAAAAAGGTTTTACTCAGTGAATTTGTATAGAAAAATATAGAAGAAAGTCTTGTGGTGGTCACAGGATACTAGTTTTTTAAATCTTTAATATGTCAGTATAGAACAAAATTTGGCATTGATGTACTCAATGAGAATTACTTTTAACGAATGCCCTTGAAACTAATAAGAATGCATATAATAGTAATAGCCAACATGAACAAATTTTGTGTATGTAGCTTCCGGAGGTGTAAATTTTAGCTATTTATTATTATGCTAAAAAGAAAAAAGAAAAAAACCCTCATGAATAGCTTTAAAAAAGATGGTTTCATCACAGATCTCTGATAATTTAAAACTAATGTATAGATTTTTTTTTTTCAATTTTTTTTCAATAAAAAATAAACAAATAAACAAAATCTCATAATTGACTAGAATTCATAAAATTAAATTTTTTTCAACATTTAGTATTATGTTGTCATAACGAACTTTTAATGTGTTTTTATAGAAACAACTAAACATTTTACACCAAGAATGAGAGGCGCTTCTTTCCTGAGCTGAAGATAAGAAGGCCTGTCCTTGTAAGAGTCTTTTCTTATTTGCACTTAAAATTCTTCAGAAATCCTTAAACTTACCGTCTCATTGATTTGAAAACATAATTTATCTAATTCATAATTAATTTTAACCTGAATAGCAATTTCGCTGCATTTAAAGAAAATGCCTCCATGATTTCAAATCTTGTTTTGTCTCACCAACCCCTATTTCTATGTTCTTAAATTTACAGATTTTGTAAGGTCGGTGTGTAGTAGAATTCACGTCAGCATGGCATTGTAACTAAGTTTACAAGTTGCGAAGCGCTAGTGAATAAGGCAAAATCGTAGAATCAAATGAAGTCAGTGGAATGGAGTAAGCTTAGATATAAATATGGATGTGTGTTGGAGTGAAAAGTGTGTGAAGAGGTGAGTAGGAGAGTGGTGTTGATGAGAATAGTCAGCGTTGTAGAATAGAGTAAGATTTGAGTGAAGAATTTGTCACGCCAAGGGAATCCTGCCGACGGTTCTTGTGCGAGAATAGTACAGTGGTCGACAGAGAGCAATCGTCGACAATATCGGTATTGGTGAGATTAATTTACCTTTATTTTATGCTTTGCTAAAGTTATCCCCTGAAGTTATTTAAGAGTTATTCCTGAGTTAGCCCAACACCCGCCTTGATATTGATCGTTAATAAACTTTGTATTATTTGTTTCTCTCGTGCTCTTATTTACTACTTAAGTTAGATTACTTTAAGATTGAAGGACCACAAATGGAGGAATGGAGAGCACAAATTCCTCACAGTGGCGCCCATACATGCTCGACCCCCCCCCCCCCCCCCCCCGCTCGAGTATATTTTACCGGCTCAAATAATTTGCTTAACTTTTTGAAATTGTTACATATCAGAAGCCAAATTATTATTAACCTAATTATTATAAACCTAATTAATATTGTTGTATAGTGAAATCAAAATCATACGTTTGCAAAGATTTTGAAAAAACAACTGTTAAAAATGCATTTTCCATAAAATAATCTCATCTGAGAAATGTTGTCATTTTTTCTTATTATATCATTGAACTAAGTCCGCGTACTTAAATGTTGTCCATTTATAAATATTATTATTTATTCTCTCGTATTTTATTAATTACATAATTATCGTATCGTTTCGACAAAATATAGTCGCAATTGGTCCACGTTAGAGAAATATTATATAGATTATTATTTCAAATTAATCATTGTCTTTAGAAATTAGGTATGTAAAAATTAAATATTTTTAAAAGATAAGTAAAATGATTCATTTTAAAAGGACTTCTGGTAGCTTTGAAAATGTTAAGTGTTTTAATTTAAAAAATAGCGAGGATGTATTTTCCTTAAACTTATTTTTTCTTTCTTTTTTTGGATTGTTATTTTAAATAAACCTTAAATTAAATTTCAGTAATTTGAATATATTTCTCGTCCTTTCCTTAGAAATTTTTACATAAAAAATTATTTATGAGTCCATTAATTTGAAACAAAATAAAAATTTTGCTTTAACATCTGTGTAAAAAAGTATAAATTCCATTCTTATTTAAAATAAATAAATAAAAGTAATCTCTAAAATTTAATAGTGCACGTTTAAAAAATTGTTTGAATATTTTGTTTTGTGAATTTTTAGAATATATTAAACTTTCTCCAGTGTTTGCTCTATATTAAAAGGGTTTCAACAGTTTAAAAATATTTTGTGGTAGATGTAATGTTATATAACTGCGTTATTAAACATCAGAGACTCCTTCATGGAACTTCTCACGTTGATAATATCTATAACAATCTCTTGCTGTTTCAGTCAACGTACAGAGTGAAGCACCTTCTACACTATCTACCAATAAGTATTTGGACAGTTTCGAAATCTTAAAACAAAAGCTTAACAAAGAGGGGGTTCACTCACATTTTTACTTTGATTCAACCAATGGCCAATAGTAATAGATTGTTCGCTGATTATAAACAAATATTGATTTAAAAAAAAAAAAAAAAAAAAAAAAAAAAAAAAAAACTGTCATCTTCTTTTTTTTTTTTTTTTTCTTTTTTTTTAAGAGGTGATGAAATTCTGTTCATTTTATCATTCAGAACTTTTTAAATTGATATGATATTTGTTTTGGGGTCTTATATAAGTAGCTTGATATTTAGAAAACTGTCTTCTTATAAGCCCTAATTATGATAAAAGATGAGGATCCTCCAAAATTTAACACTTAAGGTGATGAAACCTGCTGTCTAGCAGTTCTACAAGTAGAAAATTACACTGATATCTTTTAGTAGCTTGAAGTTTCACAAAATGTCTGCTATTAGGCACTTATTGAGACAAAAAATTAGAATCTTATTAAATACAATACTTAAGAAGTTAAAAAGGGGTGTTTAGCATTTCTTTCTCCCCGTTCTTTGCACGTGGAATATCACAGTGGTTTCTTGTAGAAGCTTGAAATTTAGAAAAACGTCTTTTCTTACGCCCTTATTGAGTTAAAAATGAATCTTTCAATATTTAACACTTAAGGGTATGATAGGGGATGTCTAGCATGTCTACCCGTTCTTCGCATGTGGGAAATTCCAGTGGTTTCGCGTAGAAGCACAATGTCTCATTTTAGACCCTAATTATTAAGGTAAAATATGAGAATTTTCCTCAATATAACCTTTGGTGGAATAAATGTATTATTTAGCATTTATACCTGCTTTATTACAATAGAAATCGTACAAAAATATAATTTTAGAGAGGTTTCTTGCTCACCCCTCTCATTGTGCATGCGCTAAACACCCACACTACTTCAACCCTGATCACAAGCAGTAACTTTCTTAAATTTGAATGAAATCGGTTCAGTAATTCAGGAGGAGGTGTAAGACATACCCCTATACATACATACAATCAGTGTTGCCAACACATAAAAACTTCCCCGCTAAAAGAACACATGAAAATCCACTAAAAATTCAATTGCCCATAGTGTAGCAACAGTGCAATGTAATGTCGAATCCGCTAAACCTTTATTTTTCCCCGAAAATCCTGTCAAAAAAAACCCCGCTAAATTTAGCAGAAATTCCGCTAAATTGGCAACACTGCATACAATGACTGAATATATGAACATTTATCATTTTTTACAAATGAATTATTTTTTAAATAATTAATTAAAAATAATGTCACTCATTGTAAGTTAGCATGACATTTGGTTATTTTAAAATACCAACATAAATAAATAAATAAATATAATAATATTTCTTTAGAAATAAACATGTTATTTGATGTATGACATCTCTTTAAAATGCTTGTTTTCTCCGTAATCTGTCGCACCCAAACTACAAGATAAATTTGAAGCTAACATGCATATCACACACAAAAAAAAAAAAAAAAAAAAAAAAAAAAAAAAAAAAAATTGAATTTCTGTTATCCCAAAAGTAATTTTCAGTATTTATGTTTCATACTATCGTGATGTTCTCCCTAGTATAAAGCATGCAAATGATCACGCAAATAAATAATAATCTTCTTCTTTTCGTGCGACATTCAAATATTAACGACTCTTTTCCCGAAAGGAAGTGTTTCATAACCTTTTTCGAAAATTGTTTCCTACGTAAGCGTTACCTAAATTTTCAAGTACGTATTAAGCATTATTTTACAATGGTATTATATTTTCTCATGTGTTGAGATAAAGATTTTTAAATATTATTAATAACTAGAATGTGTGAGAAAGAAACATATTTGTTTTCCAAAAAAAGTCGAGAAGTAAATCACTTTGAGCTATTCTTATTTTATAACTAATTCAAATGAAATCCGTTTGATGTTTTAATTGCAAGAGTAATTACATTGACGTTTATATGAAATCTGAATAATTTGAGAATACATGACGGAATGATTGAGTACCATTTCTATAATAAAATCTGGTTATCGTCTATACATTAAACATGAAATTTACCGTACACGATTTTAACCATTATGAATAAAGAAAAGGGGGGCTTAAAAGTAGTATCGTTTAAAAAGTATGTTTAACGTACGCTACAAAAACAAAATTATTCTCACATGTCGCCAAGAAGGCATACAAAATTAATTAAAAAAAAATAGTTTTATGTTTTATACACATAATCTTATGTAATAAAAATCTCTAGGTGTATTTCTATAAAATGCAATACAACGGCTCCTGATTTTGTTCATTATCTGGATTTATTTTTCCTCAGTTTATTTTTTAAACCTAAAACATTAAGGCGCCTAGGAAGATCATTCTCTTTTATTCTAGAGTTTATATATATATATATATATATATATATATAATTTTCACGCAAGTGGTATTATTTCTTTCAATCTGTGATTTTGCGGTGTCACAGTTTATAGTATTCTACATTTAATGTGGGAAAAAAAAAGTTACGTGCAAACATACATATTTATTTTAACGAACATGCAAACATTTTATTATTATTATTATTATTATTATTATTATTAAAATAAAATTTTGAGAATACGTGTTAAAGGAATGGAGCAGTTTCAGTACATGACGGTATATATTATATATTATGATTATTATTTATATATGTTGAAAAAAAAAACAACAAAAAAAAAACAGACAATTTAACTCGCATGCATTTATTATGGTTCCAGAAGGACGTCATTACTTAACTTTGAAATAGATTTGAAAATATTTTTAATGAACATTTTAAAATTACTGAAAATAAAGTCAAAATTTCTAAAATAATGATGCAAATTTCTAATAAATTAAATGAATGGAAAAGGCGAAAAAAAAAGCTTAAATTTAATAAAAGAAATTGAAATTTTTAAAAGTAAACAAACTTTGTGACGTGAATTTGATATTATAAACTTATTAAAATTATAAAAACTATATATATCGAAAGATTCTATTATTTATGAACCAAAAATCTATTTATATGATTTGTAAATGAGGTAGCGATACCGGTTCGTAATCATCTTCGAGAAAAGCCATTGCCCTAGGCAACGGAAAAGCAAACTTATCCCGGCCATATTTAAGCCTAAGTACTCCCATGCCATGTCGTTTGTTCACCTTACGGAAATATACACATAATCTGTTTTGTATCACATCTATTCTTATTTAGTTTCTCTAAAACCTTAAAAAACTATTAAATTGTAATGTTTAAAGCTCTAAATTAAATATAACGGATCACCGGCTATAATAAACAACGCAATAACAGATAAAAGCAAACCAAAACTGTTGCCATTTAGAAAATACAAATGCCAAATGGACGACTCTTTGAGCCTTTCATTAAAAAAACATAATATATATGCAAGTATTTTCTATGAAATAAACTAATGTTACTAATTTTAATGATTTATCTTTATTGAACTTCATGAGTATTCCTCGTTTTTTATATGAATCATTCATAAAAATAATGATTTATGTCAATGATTCAAAAAATTTTATTGTTTCTGTTTTCAGCCGGTTTTGAGTATTTTTGAATCTTTTTGACTCATGTTGTTTTCTTTTAGTCAGAAAAATATTTTTCAATGTGCAATTCCCATGATTAAATGTTACCAGAAAATGTAGGTATTTTGATAGAAGTTTATGCTTTTTGCTACGAACATTAATTTAAAAAGAAAAAAAGAAGGATTATTTTTTTTTCTTTTTGTCAACCAGCAGTTTTTTTTTTTTTTTTTTTTTTTTTTTTTATTGTCATTCGTATTTTCTTATCTGATAGAATTTTTTAAATCTCAGAACGAAAATTATAAAATTCCGAAACACATTAATGCCGCCATCTGTAAACAAAAAAATGAAAATACATTTAAATGATCACGTGGTAGTCTTCATAATCTAAACATTGTTTTGAAGGTTTATCGTTCACATTCCGCTTTTTATGACAAAATTATTTACTAGTAAATAAATAAGTAAATATCTTTCTTTTGATCAAAAAAAAAAAAAAAAATGAACGTGCATTTTTTTTTTATAATAATTAATATAAAATTGAGAAAAATCGTCCTAAAGGAATGGAATAGCTTCAGTATAGGACCCTTCGGCAAAATTTTAAATTTGATACCGGTAGCTCGGACGTTTAGCGAGGGTGACAAACTCACTCGGCCACGAAGGGCCTGCATTCAGCATAACAATTATTTTTAAAACAAGGTTTCGCAGTTAATAATTCTATAAAATTCTAATGCATATTTTTGCAAAATTGTGAATATTATTATTCGTAAACTTATATAAAATAAATTGCCAGGTATATAAGAAGCCATAAAGTAGTAGTTATGCACATGTTTTTCCAATTTTAAATAATACCCTCCGCAAAGGTACAAAATTGTAATAGAACGTCTACGGACCATCCCTAGGAATGTATCCCAGACTGTCGCCAACTGCCCATTGCATAGCTGTAATGCGAATTAAAACTTAAAACCTACTCATTCTCAAATATCTTAAATATTTTAATTTTGATTTATTTATTCTAGTATTAATTTCAATCAATTATTCTAATAATCAAATGTTCAATCAAATATTATAATTCATATTGGTCACCAATTGCCCCTTGCGCAGCATTAGTGCGACGTAAAACCCAGCCAACCAGCCTATAATTCAGATTAATTTTTAAATCGTCTGCAAATTTACATAAATGCACATGCCGAGAGCTTCAGACATTAAATTACTCCAGATTACATATAATCTGGAGTAATGTAAAAGTAAATCTGAAATTGAAATTGCATTTTTTTAAATATATGCAATATTAAAACATTACATAAAGTGATTGAAATTTTTGGATCTAACATATAAAAAGTAACGTTACTTTTTCTAAATAGAAACTTCTATATTACAGAAAATATGTTGAATGTTGAGTGGGTTTTAACGTCGCACTATAGCTACGTAGTCAGAAATGAGACGTGTCATCTTAATTTTGATTCTCCACGGAGGGGATGGATTCCTTGCTTCAGTAACCCATAGAGCGATAGAAAATACTACCCTCCTTCCTTGGCATCATTGAAGGAAGGTTAATGTGATTTAGCGATGACTTTTTCGTATTTGGCGTTCAAAACGTAAAGTTTAATATTTTTTTTTTTTTTTTTGCGGCTTTCCTGTTGCGATTCAGCAGCTAATCTTTTTACCAGTGAATTAAGCGCAACGTAAACTATTTTCTGTAATTTATTGAAGGGAATCGGTGATTAGCACTTGAAAGAGTTTCCTTGTTAGAAAACAAAAATAGGCTTAAGAGGTTTTTTTTTTTATTGTATTTTATTTGAAAAGTCTCTTTTATCATTTGTCTGGCAACAGAAGTTTATACTTTATTTCCTTTTTCAAACTATTGTAATATTATTGTTTCTACATTGACAGTGTCCTTTGCTATCGAAATGCTCGAGACAAGAAAATTGGTGGGTCCTATTAAAAGAAAATGAGACAGAGAAGTTCATAAAGATATGCATCGTTATGTAAATAAAGATATTATTGGTGATTTTTTTTTTCTTTTTTGAATATTAGAAGAGTACCAATTATACCAAGAATATTATTTATGCAGAAATTTTAAACTTCTAAATTTAATATTTAAATATTTATTAAAAAATGGCCGAATTTTGATCACTGGGTGATAATAATAAATCTTTCTTTATTACTAAAACATAAACATAAATGCTTAATTTTTATTTTCTATCTCAAAACCTTCTCTACAGAGATACAATTCACAATTCTCAATTTCTCTCAGCTTTATATCGCCTCTCAAATACCACCAATGTAGATTTGAAGAAATTGCGTTGAAAACACCATTACTCCAAGAACAGCTTTTTGAAATCAAACTAATTAACATTAACATCCATTGTTTACAGCATATCTGTATAAAGATAAATTAGCACAAATGTTTTTTACACATATATTGCAATTATTTTATAGATACACTCTTGATTAAAAGTTTAACTAGATTTGCAGACAATTAGTTATTATTATTATTATTTTTCAATTTAAAACTTATATCTCGATGAAATGTTTTCAAGCATTGAGTATTTAAAGAACGTGGTCTTCATCATGTTTTTCAGTGAATATTTGTTTAAGATAATATTTAGGGGGCCAGTAATAAACTGAGCAAAATCAATAATATTTGCGTAATTAATTTAAAGGTCCAATTATTTTAACCACTTAGCAAAAGTTCTTTTTGTGAAAAACCCCTTACCTCACAAATCTTTGTAATTAAAGAAAAAAATGTGAGAGTTACAAGCTTATAAGGGGTTTTTCACAAAAGAGTACATTTGAAGCGTGGTTGAAATAATTGGATTTTCAAATTAATTCACGACATGTGAAAGACCTCTTAGGAAATTTCAACTCTTAGAAAATACCTAAAATCTAGCTCGTTCTTTTGCTGACAATTTGCTTAATTTCTCCTGTATTCAAATGCACTTTTGACAAAAGTTGCCGAATATATCTAGCTTTCAACCTATGCAGTATATATGTATATTATGTTTCACATATGCGCAATAAAAATACTTTTCATAAAAATGCTCATATTCCATGAGATATTTAAGATATTTGTATTCTGATTGCAGTATATTGTTTCAAAAATGTTTTTCAATTAATCGAAAAATGGGAATAATTTTGTAATAAACTCTGTATGTTATAAGTAAAAAACAGGCTGATTTTCTTTGGAGTTTAAAATGAATGCATATACATCTTTTATTTAAAATGCCTCCATCACACAAACTCATCCACAAATTGTATTGTGTGTATATTAACATATCCTAAAGTTACAGATCATTTCGTTCACATAATGATACAGGGCGATCACAAACATTATTGATTTTGCTCAATTTGTTATCGGTCCCTTAAATGCTGCTTTAAACCAATCTTCACTGAAAATCATAAGAAAGACCCAGTTCTTTGAATACCCAATGTTTGAAAACATTTCATCAAAAAATAAGTTTTTAAATTGAAAAAAAAACTGATCTTTTGTAAATCTTGCTAAGCTTTTGAGCAGGAATGTATAATTAAGTCTTTGCTATACACATGCGTACAAACTAAAATTTGCATAAATCAAATATAAATTTTTGCTTATAATATTAATTTATACAGTTTTTACCCCGAAATCGATATATTTATTCTAAAATGAGTGTTTTATAAATGATATAGATTTTCATGCCAAATTTAGAAACATTTTCTTCAAAATCAATCTATATGTCTGTTGTACGGAAACTTTTAGAATTGTTTGAATTTTTTAAAATTAACAGTCAAATTTCAGGCTTATGTGCATTTCAGTCTTTGCCCACAACGTAGCACAAGTGCAACGTGAAACTCAATGATCACATTATGCAGTTCAAATAAAATGCATAAGAAATGTCAACGTGAAAATATATCAATGTCTAAAATAAGCAAAATGCAAATCTAGAATGTACTGGATTTAAAGGGTATTATATTTGAAGAAATTCTATTTCATAACCACGTAAAGTAACTTATGAATATAATAGATCCAGTGTTTTCAATAATTAATACACTGTTGTACAGATTAATAACATACAAGTTGCAACATTGAATTTAAAATGCGCTAAATTAACCACTGGAAGTCTAAATGTAGAGCTATAGAATAAATGAACTACAAATCTTTTAAACGAAATATTCATTAAGATTCCTATCTGCCAAATTGATCCGTATTTCGAAAATTAGAACTTTAAAATAAAGAAATAGAGATCTCTTTTGATAAAATAATAAATAGACGAATATCGCACACATTTATTTATATATTTAATTTTGAAAATTATTTTAATATTTAAACTGACTAAAGGTTATTAATGCAAAGCAAATAAATTTAGTAAAATAAAGTAAATGCACATTTAGTAGATTAGACTGCGAAAAGACGCCGTAGTTTTTGTTTAGTATTTCTGCAAAATTTCCTGTTGTGTGTGTGTGTGGTTATATTTGTTACTTATTGATGAAAACTTTCATTTTTGTGTTCATATTAAAAATATATTTAACTTCAAACCTATTATAAAAACTTTGAAATAGAATTTTCATTGACGCTCTCGTTTCAGCATCTTACCTCCAAATTTAAGGTAAAATGGTCGCCAAAGAAGGGGTAAGATGTCTTATAAGATTTCAGTGTAAAATACAAATTTTTATGAAACAATATACTTATTTTTAAATACACGATTAGCATAGATAAACAAAACCAAAATATTATCTATTATATAATTTAATATTTTGCTAAAATCAATGCTCAAAAATAATTTAAAACTGCAAATATGACAACCAGGTATCTTCCCTCAAAGTACAATTGCCAGCATCTTAGTCTAAAAAAATATTTGATATCTTACAAAAAATATTGATTAGGCATTAATTCGTTTATTAACTCACAAAAGGAGGAACCAGCCAGCTACTTTTATGGCTTCGATCGTAAGGCCAGACACAGTACTTTTAAAAACTATCCGAATTACACTTTTTACTGTTTAATCTGCGGTTTAGATAGCTAACTAAACAATGGATAAGTGGAATTTTTTTACATTTACCAGACGAAGAAAGGTGAAATATCGATTTACATTGATCTAAGAAATTCCTAAAAATTCGGGAAAAAATAACATACGTCTCGTTACTCATGAACCTCACTTATGAATGGACGGCTTCCCCCGACGGCCACTGCGTGATACGGTATCATGTCCAACGCGGCATTTTACCGCAACTCAACCTCCTAATAATAATGTATTTAAGCAAATTAAATGTTTATTTCCTTTATGAAAGTAAATTAAATATTCTAAGGTGCCAAGAACCAAAAATAGCTCAAATAACTTTAAAATACGTAAGTTTTTTTTTTTTTTTTTTTTTTTTTTGTAAATCAACTATATGGGATATTATTAATCTATATACTTAAATTCTCAAAATGCCACTCGCACTAAAAAACATTGAAAATTCTGACATCACTCAAATGCGTACATGTATGTTGTTTCCCAATGCAGATGATGTCAATGGATGCTGTCGTATGTATCCAGGACAGGGAACTACCCTAACAGCTCACTTATCCATAGTACATTCTACAATGTTGATGAAACGTGCTGTTCGGGAACAATATGCAAACACACTGTTAAAAATTTCTGTAAATTTAATGTAAATATTTAACCAGAGTGTCTGTAAATTTACAGTAGTTTTTAGTTAAAAGTGAATAATCGAGATTATCAATCTTTATTCTGTATTTTTACCTAGTTTTATTATTTAATTTTTTAATTAAAATTAAAAATGACTGTTTCTACTTTAGAAAAAGCATTCTAAATCCGAAATATATTCTCAACAATAATTAATTAAATTAATATTAGTTATTAAATTGAATGTATAAAATAAGTTTTTTAACATCTCCGTTTGCTTTTCTTTGTAATTTTACGTAAGACTTAAGATAATAGATTACACAGAGTTTTATGTTGAAATTTTTAACAGTGCAGTAACAAAAAATAAAGAAAGAAAAAAAGAAATCCTTCAAATCATGACATTTTATCGACAGCGAAAATGCAGACAAATTCTATTGTAAGTTATTTTATAACATTATTATTATTATTTTTTTTTTTTTTTTGTTACAAAGAGATTTTTCTTATAAATTGATACAGAAAATGCCGTTGGAAGAATGATTTATCTTAAATTAACGCAGTTTGCCCTTAAAAAAAGAAAAAAAAAATGTAAAATTTCCACGAAAAACTATTTTAATTTTCTGTGTTTTAACATTTGTTTTAACATAATTACTCATTGCTAAGTTTTTGCGTTATACCACCATGTAGATGGCTCAATGGACTCTTCCTAGTTTCGTCTGCTTAATCATGTGATAGAGGAAAACGAATAATCGAATTCTGAGAATCGAATTCAATTAAATATTGTTCTTAAGAACAAAAATGTTAATATTTAATATAAAATAAAATAAAAGTAATATTGTGCATTTGTAAACAGCTGAATAGTTGTATTTGTAAATTTAATATTTTTTTAAAAACACTTTATATGTTTATTTATTTTCAACTGTAAGAATCTATTTTTGTATATTCTAGTGTAACTGTTACATTAACTGATGTAGCAATAAGTAATAGCTTGTTCTTGTTCTTGTGGAATGTTTATGGATTATAATTTGAAAATTTAAAATACTTTCATTTAATTTAATTGCATAAAGGTGTTACAACAAGTTAATTAACTTAGTTACTGGTCTAAATTGATTTACGTAGTACGAAATTGCACTGTCACTGATTTAAGTACACTCTTTATTTTTTAGAGATTATTTATAAAAAATCAGAGTATTTAACATGTTCTTCCATCAACATTCAAATATAAACTAAATGATGATTGTAAATGTATACAGCAAACAAAGATGATGAATAATGATATAAAATGGATTAAAAATGATGATGTATAAAAAATAACACAGATTAAATACGATTGATCAAAATTAAGAATAGAAAATATGTTATTTCAGCAATCGCTGTAGATAAACACGACTTCGTCTGCTATTTGTTTTTCCTCTGTCATGTGATTTCTGACGTCAGGTGGGAAGAGCCCATTATAGATTAATCAAACTCTGAAACCATTCGGACATCACACACAATAAATAGCACCTTAATTTTGTATACAAGCTTAAACTTACAAGAAAAGAGTTTACGGATCGATATACAAATTAACTATACTTCCAACTTAATTCATATATAGGCTTTAAAATTGTCTTGAATGAATAGTAATTAAAATGCTTTGAGGCAAATATTTATATGCATTAAAACGTGAAAATTGTGTTTTATATACGGAATGGAAATATCAATTCGCCGTATAGATAATGAAATTGGAAAATATAAGATTTCATAACAAAATGTTGGAAGATAATTCTGTATAAAATATATGTGGTGCTAAATCGGAAAGATAATCCATCTTTTTGCTCTAATAAAATTGTCTGCTGTGGAAAACGTCCATATTTTGATAGAAAGGTTTCGGAGACGATACTTAACTATGTTCAAATTAATTAGCGTTTAGATAAAAAAAGGCTGAAACAATTATAAGAAAAGAATAATAACTTATATATATAAGTAATAAATAATATATATAAATAATAACTTATATACTTAAGTTACCATAAAAAACTACTAGATTTTATTAAAGGAAACATGAACTGACAAAACGTTATCATTATTATTATTATTTTCACAAAAAAGTTTCATTTTACCATGTTTTTATTAACTCGCTTTCTTGTTTGTTTGTCCAGTAGAAATCTTGCAATTGGTTTTAGCTAACTTTCCACTCTCCAGGCAATTGGAACTTTTAGAATAGCTCAGAACACGATGGCAATTCAATATCTCGAAGCCGATTTTCGAATTTTTGATAAGTTTTTTTCTAATTAATTAAAATATGAAAATAATAAACTACTAATAGCTTTAAAATTAGCTATTTAAATATCAGCTATAATTTAATTATTGAAAAAAAATTATTAGTGCATTGTCTTTCAACATAAAAATAAATACATTTAATTAAACGTGAACATTAAATATTATAAATAGTTAAATTATGCATCGTACAAAAATTGACGTCATTATCACTTAAAAATTTATACACATTGATAAAGTGCTAATTCTGTAGCTATGTTTCAACAGAAAATTTAAAAGCAGGTATATAAAAAGTATTTTTCATTTTTTACTTATTTAATTTTTAATGTACTATGATTTTAACTATTGTTAAACGCTCTCAAAATATCAAAGACGGAGATGGATACTTAAAGGCAAGTAAGAAACAAGCATTTTGAAAGTGGTTTTTTGGTGTTATGGGAAGTAATTTCAGCTAATGGAAAATGAATTTAATAGTAGCTCCTAAGTCTTAAAGGTAAAAATATCTACAAACTTTAAACCTGCAAATCGTAGCATATTATTTATTTTAAGGTATAACATAACTTTTAACAGGATGAAAACTTTTATTAAAAATGTTATTTAAACAAAGGAATATCAATATTTTAAAATATCTTCTTAATTTAGAGGCCGACAAATTGTATATAGTAATGTTGAATTTATTTTATTGGAAAGCGCATGCAAATGGAAGGTTCTTTAGATTCTTTGGAGCAGGAAAATTACATCTATGCATAATGAGGTAATAACCCATACAGCGCTTATCACCCATATCAGTTATGTTTCAAAATGCTTACAAACTTTCAAAAACGCAACCCATTTTAATATGCTCTCTGATACCTTTCTGAAACATTCGCCTTTTTGTATGTTCTCTCTGTTATGTGATTGAAACCTTTCTGTTACGTATCCGATATTTTTGTTACGATCGCGGACATTTCTACGTTTATGAAAGTAATCGGAAAGCAAACTGATTTTTTTTGTAATATTTACAATGTTCCCATACCCATGTTATATGACTGTTACGTTTCTGAAACATTTTGTGCTGTTAGGGAATGAACCTGGATAGCTGAAACACTTCCAAATAGACTGACGTACTGATCATGAAAAGAGTTCCCACAAAATACAAAATCAAAAAACATCTCGAAAGAGCTGAAATAAAAATAAATTTTTATAATTGTTAATGCGGGATTTTTTTTTCTTTTGAGTATTTTAATGCTTTCAAATTAAAGTGCAATAAGTCTATATAAATATTATCAAAATATGTAATTTAAATTTATAAAAGATACATTTATTTTACCATGTTTTTATTAACTTCGATTCTTGTGTGTTTGTGTGTTTGTGTGTTTGTCAGGGACAAATCTTGCAATCGATTTTTAACTAACTTCCCGACTAGCTAGATATTTGAAATTTTCAGGACAGCTCACAACACGGTGACAATACATTTTTCTAATAATTTTAGTCAACTGCTTCAAGTTCCGCTGCTTTCGGCAGCGTTTATATGATTCGGCAGAAAATTTATTTAACTAACTTCCCGACTAGCTAGACATTTGAAACTTTCAGAATAGTTCAGAATAAGGTTAAAATGCATATTTTTAATACCTTTAGCCAACTGTTTCGGGTTCCCTCTGCCTTCGGCAGCGTTATCAGTACAAAGATTGCAATCGATTTTTTCCTAACTTTCCGACTAGCTAGACATTTGAAACTTTCAGGATAGCTCAAAACACGGTGACAATACATTTTTTAAATACTTTTAGTCAACTGGTTCAGGTCCCCACTGCCTTCGGCATCGTTTATATGATTCGACAGAAAATTTACTTCACTAACTTCCCGACTAGCTAGACATTGGAAACTTTCAGAATAGTTCAGAACATGGTGAAAATGCATTTTTTAAATTTTTTTAACCATCTACTCCGGGTTCCTGCTGCCTTCGGCAGCGTTACCAGTACAAAGTTTGTAATCGATTTTTCACTAACTTCTCGACTAGCTAGACATTTGAAAACTTTAGGAGAGCTCAGAATACAGTGACAATACATTTTTTTTTATACTTTTAGTCAACTGATTCAGGTCCCTACTGCCTTCGGCAGCGTTTATATGATTCGAACGAAAATTTATTTAACAAACTTCCCGACTAGCTAGACATTTGAAACTTTCAGAATAGTTCAGAATACGGTTTAAATGCATTTTTTTAATACCTTAAGCCAAATGTTTCGGGTTCCTGCTGCCTTTGGCAGCGTTATCAGTACAAAGATTGCAATCGATTTTTCCCTAACTTCTCGACTAGCTAGACATTTGAAACTTTCAGGATAGCTCAGAATACAGCGACAATACATTTTTTTTAATAGTTTTAGTCAACTGTTTCAGGTCCCTACTGCCTTCAGCAGCGTTTATATGATTCAACAGAAAATTTATTTAACTAACTTCCTGACTAGCTAGACATTTGAAACTTTCAGAATAGTTCAGAATACGGTGAAAATGCATTTTTTTAATATTTGTAACCAAATGTTTCGGGTTCCTGCTACCTTCGGCAGCGTTACCAGTACAAAGCTTACAATCGATTTTTTACTAACTTCCCAACTAGCTAGACATTTGAAACTTTTATAATAGCTCAAAACACGAGAGCAATGAATTTTTTTAAAAAATTATACAGTTGCTCTGGGTTCCCGCTGCCTTCGGTAGCGTTTATATGATTGAACAGAAAATTTAAAAACATGGTATATAAAAAGATCTTTTTATCTTGTAATTATTTTTAGGATAAAATCAACTTTGTTAGAAAGTGTTAATGAAACCTAAGTTTAGCAAATGAGTAATCTTTTTTATATTCTTGGGAGGGATCACACTGGGAAAACTGTGTGTAAAAAAATAAAAATAAATAATAAGTAAATAAAAATAAAATAAAGATTCTTTACGTGAAGCTATTATTTTAATAATTGTCTTCATAGATCAGTTGCAATGAAACACCTGCTATTCGATTAATTATGAGAACTAGAGTGCTCATTTTTGAATAAGAGTGACATAGCTGGTAATTGTTCTGAAGTATATCGCATTAATCTTGAATGAATAAGCGGTCATTTTCTAAATCCTCAAACTAGAAATACAGATTTACGAGTTATGCGTAGAAGGTAAACAAATAACCTGAATAGACGAAATGATCGAGAATTTCTAGTTTATACATTTCTAGACGGTGAAACAATGTTATGAATACTATGAATTTCATGAATCCTTTGTACTGCGAGCAATTCTCTCTTAATTTTCTAGAATTGCGTCATAAATCTAGATTATAGTTATTAAAACTAGCTTCTTGTATTCGCATTTATTTGCAGAGAATTTTAAATAAATTTGACCCCGATAATATAGATAAAAACTCTAGAATTCTAGTAAATGTTTCTAGAACTTGCTTTATAAGGAGAATAGAATTTATAAGGATGACATGGAACTATTTTTTCTGGAGCTATAATCTATATTCTAGGTTCTAGAATTTTTTCTCAGAGTATATATTTATAAAAGTTTTATATTTTTTCATCTCTTAGTTATAGGTAAGTATAATAAAATATTCTGGGAGAAATAGTTAAATAATGCATTGTGATTTCTTTTCACCATTTACACAAAATAAAAATAAAAATAAAATCCTTTTTTCTTATATCTTCAAAAAGGTTGCCAAAGAATTTTTTTTCCTCTGAGGCAACATTTATAATATTTTAAGGCTTGAAACGTCACAACAGGTTTGTAATTCTTTCGACATAAAAGAAATGACACAAGAAAAGTTGACAAATGAAATCTTTTCTTCGAAATTCATAAAACTGTTCACCATTTTGTACTTTTATTTTCCGAAAGGGAAGGAAACATGTAACTAAGAAATTTAAACATATATGAAAAATAAATTAATTTTTTAATGTATATTTTCCATGTTTATCAAAAGTATTTTTTTTTTCATATGTATGCGTATAACACGATAAAAAATAACCGATATGAATATAAGTAAGATAAATGTGTTTAGAATATGGTAAGTAGTATTATTTTCAGTTCTTTAAATTCACGCAACCGTTCAGCAGAAGAGTATGTTTCTAATTTTAAAAATGTTATAAATTAAGTGAGAGACGTAAACATTCACAAGTTCAGATTCGTAAAACTTCAAAAATTTCAATTTTTACATGATTCCCATCTTTAAAGCTACTCATAGTTATAATGAATTTAAAAATTTTATATCTTTTATCATTATAGATACTGTTATTACTTTTTTTCCACTTAAAAGAAACGTAAAATATTAAACATAATTTCATTACAGCATTTTTTTTTTTTTTTTTTTTTTTAGATTTTCTAATATTTTTAATATATATATAAATATATACATATATATATATATATATATATATATTAAAAACCTTTTCAAACATTGCAGTATAGATTCCACTGCCAAGGACCACATGAAGAACTAGAAAAAAAAAAAAAAAAAAAAAAAAACATGAATAAAGATTGCTAAAAATTGAGCACTCTGATGTTAAAACATACAACATCATCACTTTTTCAAAGGCATAGAATGGATGTTGCAGGCAAATTAGGTGATATTTCTGTCGTGCTGTACGCATGTTTTCTAAAAATTTACAGCCCGCTATGCCCAATACCACCCATAAGACATGAAAATAATTCAAAATCCAAATAGAAAAAGGAAAAAAACGAAATGAGAAACATACTTTTAGATCAACAATTACCAATATTACGTATTAAACAAATTATTCCTTAGATTTGATGGTAAAACCAAAATTATTACTCACAAAACAACTGCAAAAACATGCCGAACACTGCTCAAACTCACAACCACAGCCATGAAGCGGAATTTAGTTAAATGTACAGATAATTAGAGAACCGTATTTAACTGCTGATTTATTAAGGAAATAACATTTAGCTTAAATTGTTTCTGATAATTTTATTAACTAATTTATCTAAAATAAAAATCCAAATAAATTTATTCCTTCCGTGGAGGATCAAAATTGCGATGGCATATCTCCGGACCACCTCTAGCGGTGAGTCCCAGACTGTTAGATATTGTCCATGTTTTATTTATTTCTCTCATTTTTATATTTTAACTCACGTGATGTATTTTTGTTATTGTAAAAAAAAGATTATTGAGATGATGCTCGTGAGCGTGCATCTAGTTTTCTTTTTTTTGAGTATTCAAATTTTTCAATGGAATAAAAGCAGCAAGTAGATTTTGTTGTTAGAAATTATTATTTAGTTTTTTAGAAAGCTTAGGAGTTTAAAATAACTTCTTTTGTATGCTTTAAGTTTATTTGGCGTCCGCAATTATATATATAGTAAGCTAGAGAGTTAAAATAACTTTCTTTTTGTACGCTTAAATAACATTTTGTGGCGTCCGCGACAGGACGAAGTAAAACAATGTTTCAAGCAATTAAAGGTTTTAGAAAAGCCGATCTGAAGTTTGTAGCGGAAGAGCTTGGCGAAATAATTCCTCCTGAATGTACTATTGCTACCTTGAAGGAAATTATTTTGAATAGCAACGAATATAAAAATGATCCCAATTTTGTGCAAGAAATTCTATCAACGGCTGTTGTTGAGAGGCAAGAAAAAGAAAAATTGAAAGTCGAGCAAGAAAAAGATCTTCAGCAACAAAAACTTAAACTTGAACAAGAAGAAAAAATTGAATTAGAAAAGCTTAATCAAGAATTAGAGATAAAGAAGATGGAATTAGACCAACAGTTGGAATTGGCTAGAATACAGTCACAGGCCTACATTCAAGGGGAGTCAATTTTAACTGTTAATGAAAATAATTCATCTAGAAGAAAAATTTCCTTACCCAAGTTACAATTCCGACAATTTGATGGGGATTTAAAAGAATGGCTACCATTCTGGAGTCAGTTTGAGCAGATATATAAAGATAACGATATTCCTCCAGAAAACAAATTCCAGTACCTCATTCAAGCAACGGTCGCTGGTTCCAGAGCACGAGAAGTCGTAGACAGTTTTCCGCCAACTGGCGCCAACTATGCCAAAGTTATAGAGAGTCTAAAAGCTCGTTATGGAAGAGATGATCTTCTAGTTGAAGTGTACGTTAGAGAATTATTAAAATTAATTATAGTTGCTCATACAAAAGAAAACTTTTCTCTTACTTCATTGTACGATAAACTTGAATCATATTTAAGGGCTCTTGAAACGTTGGGTGTCACTACTGATAAATGCGCTTCTATATTATATCCTATGGTAGAATCCTGTTTTCCAGCTGAATTTTTGAAAGCTTGGAATAGAAGTAACATTGTTTCTACTAGTTCTGATGCGAAAGAACGGTTGGACAATTTGATGCAATTTCTCAAATGTGAAGTTGAAGGAGATGAAAGAATAAATTTGGCGGTAGCCGGTTTTGGTCTGGCGAAGAAAAATGATGACCGAAATTATAGAAAAAGAAGGACTTATACTGATGTTGTTAAGCCTATACCCACTGCCTCTACTTTATTAACGACTTCTTTTAAACAGGATCTAAAGAAAAATTGCGTGTTTTGTAATGGAAAGCATATGAGTTCAGACTGTTTTACGGCACGAAAGATGAGTTTTAATGAGAAGCAGAGTGTTCTAAAGGATAAGAAATGCTGTTTCCTCTGTTTGGGGTCAGGTCACACTACCAAACAGTGTAAAGCTGTCCTGAAGTGTTTTATCTGTGACAGAAAACATTCCACCGTGATGTGCCAAAGTCTTGATAAAGGCAAAACAAATGAAAGGGAAGAGAAAGAAAAGTCAAATGAAAGTGAAGTAAATATGGCAAATTTCAATAAAAATCCAAGGGTATTTCTTCAAACTCTCAAAGCAAAAGTCGTCTCTGATAATAAAGAAAAGGCTATTCGTCTAATTTTGGATACTGGTTCACAAAGATCGTATATTTTGAAGAAATTAGCAGAAGAAATGAAATATGCAGCCATTAAAAAAGAAAAGGTTGTACATTCACTTTTTGGCGGAGTCTCAACCAAAGAATATGAACATAACTTTTATAAAATAAGATTAAGAGATTTGACAGGGAAATTCAGATGCAATTTTGAGGTTTTGGATCAAAATATTATATGTGAAAATGTTAAACCTGTGGGAAAATGTTCTTGGCTGAAAGAATTGGCCGAGAAAGACATTGTTTTGACAGATGTTGGCGATGCAGATGAATCTATTCAAGTACTGATTGGAGCTGATATAATCGGTAAACTATTGACAGGTCGAAGAGAAGTGTTGTCCTCTGGGCTAGTTGCAATGGAAACACTTTTTGGCTGGACATTAATGGGAAAAGTTCCTCAAGAAAGTTCATCTAAAGAAAATTTAGCTCTATCAGTTACTTCCATGTTTGTAAAAGAAGCAGAAATTTCTGACTTATGGAGATTAGATTTACTTGGAATAAGTGATCCAATCGAAAAGCTATCTAAGATGGAAATAGATCGTCAAGTGAAAGAACACTTTCTACATACAGTAACACGGAATAAAGACGGTCGTTATGAAATATCCTTGCCATGGGCTGAAGATAAACCACCTTTACCTGATAATTTGTGTTTAGCCAAGAAAAGGTTAACCAATGTCACACAAAAACTACTTGCGAGCAATATTTATGAAAAATATGAGGAAGTACTTTTAGGATGGCTTGGCGACAAAATTATTGAAGAGGTCCCTGAATGTGAAAGGTCCTTTTATGGACACTACTTACCTCATCGACCAGTTATAAAGGAGAATAGCACTACTCCAATTCGTCCAGTATTTGACGCATCAGCAAGAATCCAAAACCATCCATCTTTGAATCAATGTCTACACTGCGGTCCAAATCTCATTGAATTAATTCCTGACATACTTTTGCGATTTAGAAAAAATAAATTCGGTGTCTTAGCTGATATCAAGAAAGCGTTTTTGCAAATAAGCATCCGGAAAGAAGATCGGGATTTTTTACGTTTCCTCTGGTGGAGCAATCCAGAACAAAGTGAGCTTAGAATATTTCGTCATGCTAGAGTCGTTTTTGGAGTCAAGAGTTCACCTTTTTTGCTAGCTTCAGTAATAGAATACCATATTAAAAATGATGAAGAATACGACCCAGAACTTAAGCAAAGATTGTTGAGAAGCTTCTATGTTGACAATGTTGTTACGAGTGTCCGTACAGAGGAAGAGTTAAAGAGATTTATTACTTGCTCTAAAAACCTAATGTCTAAAGGCGGATTCGACCTAAGAGGATGGGAACATACAAAAGAGAGAAAGGACACGGAACACGGTAAAGAAGCTGTTGTACTTGGATTACACTGGAACAGATTTTCGGACATTTTAAAGGTCAATGTATCCTGGACAAAAGATGTAAATCTGGAGAAAATAACAAAACGTACTATGTTATCAGTGGCACATAAAGTTTTTGATCCAATTGGTTTTACTTCACCAGTCATGATTTGCCCCAAGATGATGTTACAGAAAACCTGGAAAATTGGTTTAACCTAGGATGAAGAAATTACCGGGGATCTAAAAAACGAGTTTATCGGATGGTTTCGTGAATTAAATATATTGGAAGAAATTGAGATTCCGCGATACATTCAAGTCACTCCAGATAATTTTAAAAAATGTACTCTTCATACATTTTGTGATGCTAGTAATCAGGCTTATGCTGCTGTTGTATTTTTGAGAATAGAAAAAGCTGATCAAGTGAAATTATTCCTTCTGGCTGCCAAATCCCGCATCAGTCCTTTAAAGTGCCCAATTATACCTCGAATGGAGCTTTTAGCGGCTTTGATTGGTGCTAGATTATCGAAATCAGTAACAGATGCATTCAGTTGGGAAAATATGGAAAGATATTTTTGGAGTGATTCCACGACAGTTCTTGCATGGATAATCAGAGAAGAGAACTGGTCAGTTTTCGTCAGGAACCGAGTTCAAGAAATCAAGAGTTTGACTGATCCTTCTTTATGGAAATATATACCCAGTGAAATGAACCCATCGGATCTACCCTCTAGAGGTTGTAAAGCCAAACAACTTGTCTCTCTCAAATGGTGGGAGGGTCCATCGTGGCTTAAGAATCCATATGAGTATAATAAACATATGAATTTCCTCTGCCAGAATATAAATGAAGAAGACGTTGAAAGAGAAAAGTTAAAATCAACAAAATTACTGATAAATGTAGATGAAAATTCACAGAATACTTGGTACTATCAATATTTTTCATGTTATGAGAAAATCGTGCGCCTTGTTGGATGGATTTTCCGTTTTAAACATAATACTTGTAATCCAAAGGATAAAGTGAAAGGAGAATTGACAAGTCAGGAATTTCACAAAGCAGAAATGAAAATAGCTTGGATGATTCAGAAGGAAGCTTTTTCCTCTAAAGATTATGAGAAATTGAAAACTCTTGAGACTTTCAAAGATGAGGAAGATATAATCCGCGTGAAAACTAAAATTTTGTATAGACAAGACAAGAAGGATTTTCTCACACCTATCGTTCTACCATCTAACCATGAAGTTGTTAAACGACTAATTTCATATTTTCATCGGAAAAATTGTCACGCAGGTCCTCAGATTCTTTTAAATTTGATTAGAGAAAAATATTGGATTTTGAATGGAAGAAGAACTGTGTCATCTGTTTTATTTAAATGTACTACTTGTAAAAGATTCAACTCTAAGAACGTGGAATCTTCGCCTATTTCTCTACCAGAAAATCGAGTAAAAGATGCAGCTGTGTTTCAGATCATTGGTGTAATGTTACAAACATCTCATTCAGAGATACTTCGACCAATACAAAGAATCTATCCTCTAGAAGTATCATCTAGTAACGGTGCTGAAAATACGTTTCCTAATCCAGCTGTGAAGGAAGCACAAATTGAAAAGCTTTTGGAGGATAAGTCGTGCAGGGAAATTAGAAAGACTAGATCTGGAAGACTAATTAAAATGCCAGATAGACTGATTTTGTGAAGTTTATGAAATCTTCTAGAGATGCCAAAATATAGAGTTTTGATTATAAGATATAATCAAAAGGTGGGAGGATGTTAGATATTGTCCATGTTTTATTTATTTCTCTCATTTTTATATTTTAACTCACGTGATGTATTTTTGTTATTGTAAAAAAAAGATTATTGAGATGATGCTCGTGAGCGTGCATCTAGTTTTCTTTTTTTTGAGTATTCAAATTTTTCAATGGAATAAAAGCAGCAAGTAGATTTTGTTGTTAGAAATTATTATTTAGTTGTTTAGAAAGCTTAGGAGTTTAAAATAACTTCTTTTGTATGCTTTAAGTTTATTTGGCGTCCGCAATTATATATATAGTAAGCTAGAGAGTTAAAATAACTTTCTTTTTGTACGCTTAAATAACACCAGACCGTTGCCAATTGCCCATCTGCGCAGCACTAGTGTGACGTAAAACCCAACCAACCAACCAACCAACCAACCATATAAATTTATTTGATTAAAGTTTAATGTATGACATACATTAATTTTTATACGTAGATACGAAATGTTTAAGTAAAAAGCGAAGAGATGTTACCTGTGTATGCAAAAGAACAAGATAGGAATGATAAGGAATGACAAGGAAGAATGATAGAGTCGTCTGTTAAGAGTGAAATAAAAATAAAGATAAAATAATGACCTTTTTTTTTAAAAAAAAAAATATTGCTTAATAAAACAACTTAAACAAATAGTAGTTTTTTAAATTTATCCTATTTTAGAATCGGACACTTAATAAAAACACCATGCAGTAATGTAATAATTAACAGTTATTTAAAAATAAAGTTGTTAATTAAAACTCAAAAGATGAGAAAATTTCTCTAGAAAGCTATATATATAAATTTGAATGCATCCATTGCATTTATAATTTCTTTATATTTGTATATGTATTTATGGAAAAAAGACTATATTTACAGTAAAGCTTTTATGTAATCTTATTCACATTTTGGAAAAAAAAAAATACTTTGAGAAGAAAATCATTAAATTTTTAAAATTCTGACATACTGGCATTTAATAAATGAAAAATACATTTTGATGTGGTTAAATAATTTTTAAAATATATTTTCTTACAAAACATGCCATGTTGGCAAATTTGATTTAAAGTAAATACACCAGTATAAAATACTCCTTTAGATATTTACTCAGTCAAATAATAGAAACTTGAAGAAAATTCCCTTGGAATTGTAGGATGTAAAACTATTACTTTGAATGACGATAAAAATGAAAAACTTTATTTGAAATGCACTTACGTTCCTTTAAATTGTAGAATTCCTTGTAGAAATTTGTTTTGATACTCCTTATTTTCGTTAAGTACATATGGCTGTCTTTTAAGTTAAAATTGAACTAGATTCAGATATATTTGATTCGTATAGTACTGAAAAGTAATTTTGAATGAAATATCCCATGAATCTCAGTAGTAAACTGTTTTTGAAATAATGTCTTTTTGGTTATTGAAATGCAGGATGCATTTAATTGCATAAGAGTTACTGTTTTATAGACTTGGATTATTTTCATTTATATAAAATGTAAGATATCAATTAGAAAATTCAAAGATTTTCTCATACTAAATTAAAAATAGCTTAAAATTTGATTATCACCTAACAACTCATTTGTTTAAGTAAATGTTTTGAAAAGATTAAAAAAGTACAGATTGATTTACGTGATAAAAATTGTTTAAAAAAATTTCTTTTTCTGATATAAATATTTATTCTTCTTTTTTTTAGAATAGCTTGAGTGAATAATAATAATAATAATAATAATAAATTAAATAAAAAAATTTAACACATTTTACTTAAAAGTAAAATACTAAAGAACCAGAGAGAAAAAAAAAAAAAAAAAAAAGACGAAATATGATTGCAGTATAACATTAAGTTACTAGATAACATGTTTAACTTAAAGTTAGTACATTTCCCTTTCAATTTGAAAGATTTCTTGTTCGCTGACCTAATCAGTCGTAGTCCACAATTGTTGCACTTATTTTTGTAAATAGTGCCACTTTCTCGCAAAACCCTGCCATGTGTTAGCCCATTTTAGACGGATCGCACACCGTGTGTGCAATGCATTTCCGAGCAAATAAGACGGGTACCACAGCGTATGTGTAATGATATATAACTGGTTTCTCCTACTTTTAAGCCAAAGATTCAGCCACCGTTTATTATTTATTAAAAATATTTTCACACAAAAATGTTCAAAATACAAAACCTATATTTCACTTGGTTTGAAATCTTCTCGTTTCAGCTTTAAAAATTTTTACGCTAATTTAATTTATTTTGCTTTATTGAAATTTAGGTGATTACAGTCCTACAAAAAAAATTTCAAAAGGCTGATATTTTTTTGTTGCATTCAGTTTTATCGCTTCTGTTTAAGCAGACGACAGTTTTGTAAAACTTCAGCATCATACTTGAAAATATTGCAAAACTTAATAGATATACTATAACATTAAATAATTTGCGATAAATTTCTCGTAGACTAACGCTGGCCCTCTAGAGGTAAATAATACCACAAGTGTGACTCTCGTCGACCATTGTCACTATTGAGCAATGTCCAATTTCCAATTCTGGAGACGGTCTCCAAACGATGCGCCGTCTCGAATGGGCGAAACCAGTCCAGCCACTTGACAAAGTTGTCTCCTAGTACAGTTCTAGACATTAAGCAAACTGATTCTTATTGTCTCGTTATTATCAATAAGCTGCGTAATCTCCCCTAGTATAGAATTTAATAGAATCAATCCGTAGTCTCTACTAAATACCAAATGCGGAAAAATCTTCCATTTCGACAAGAGAGATTGCGCAGACTTTTATTCAATAGTTATTCGCTTTTACAGAGAAGTGTTGGTAATCGTACATTTATTCTAGGTTAGCAACTTACGAGAAATAGTTTAATTTAAAAATATTTCATACTACTGCCATTCTGTAGAAATTCGTAGAAAGTAATGTGAAAACTCAAGTATTTATTTTCGATAGCAAAACAAAATAACCACACTTCGTCTCGGACGATTAAAACAATCAATACGCAAATTCAAGTCGGCACTTCTACTATTATCATACTTGCCAACCATCTCATTAATAACCGTACAATTGTTAACGCCCCCTGAAAAAACGCCCCTTTTCTCACACCGCTATATTTTTAGAGTAACTCTCTCCAAATGTTGTTACGATTAGATAAGACTAAAATTACTCTAAAAAGTTATTAGTGTGATAAAAAGGGCGGGTACTAAAAATTGTACGATTCATAATGAGATGGTTGGCAAGTATGTATTACTGTTGTACAATTACCTGGAGTAGCAGCGCTTACACACTACTCCTTCTCTCCTATTCCCAATGTGCGCAATTTCTTCATGTTTTACCTTACACACACGTGCACACTCTTACTGTTTTGCTTAGAAAATGATGAGCATTAATTCTTTTCCTTAAAAATTATTTCACGATGTTTAGTCACTGTCTTGGAAAATAAATTGCCGAGCAATTGGTTCACTTGTTCAGTTTTTAAAGTCCAAGTGATGAGAATTTTTTTTTAGAAATCCAAACAATCCTAAATGTATTCAGAGTAATATGGTATTATAGGGAATTTTACAATTTGTTTCATTGTTTTTCTTTCTTTTCAACTTTTTAATTTTTTTTTTTTTTTTTTTTTTTTTTAAATCAAATATAAGAAAATTAAAAAAATAATAATAATAAATAAATAAGCTAAAAAACATTTTAAAAATAAATAAATTTAATACACGGGCCATATTATTTCACGCTGACCTTTCTTTATTACGTATTTGTAATTTTTATTCTTCTCGACTTGAAGATCGGACTTTTACGTAACGTCAGTCATCGCTACCGACCACTAAAATTCGAAAATTCCTATTCGAAATTAATGATTACTCGAAATCC
The DNA here is from genome assembly GCA_963930645.1 of Salticus scenicus. Classification (NCBI taxonomy): domain Eukaryota; kingdom Metazoa; phylum Arthropoda; class Arachnida; order Araneae; family Salticidae; genus Salticus; species Salticus scenicus. The sequence continues at coordinate 292,839,693 of OZ005654.1, read as the reverse complement.
GACCACGAATTTAAAATTTTTGAGTGATCAGATTAAAAGTTTAAAGATAGCGAAATGGTATACAGCAAATGGTAATGATAGTCAATCTGCAGATTCAAAGATACAATCCTTCTGTACAAACAAAATTGTATACACACACACACACACACACATATATATATATATATACATATATGTATATAGATTTTTTATATAAAGTAATAAATTAATTCTATTTTATTTATGAATTTCATATACAAATTGAATGAATCATCATTTTAAACAATTATATATTAATTTTTTGAAATAATAAGTAAATATATATAGATATATATACATATATATATATATTAAGTATTTATTGGTGCCTTATAATTAAATATTTGATAAGCTTAAATTTAATTTCATATCGCGTTAACTTTTCTGTCAACCCAAAGAATTTTAAAATACATTTTGACAATATAATTAACGAAGTTTAAAACTCGATGCTTTTAAAATAACATTAAACTTTACGTTAAACTTCAAATAAAAGTCAAATTTTTCTAAACCTCCGGAAATGCTTTTGTTGATGCAAGGACAATGATTAAGTGTTGCGTAAAAGTAATTGATTTTGAAATCCTCTCAAAAGATTTCCTTTAAAATTTTATTTCTAAAAGCTGCAATTCTTCAGATGGATATACACGTAATTCGCATCGTGAATATTAGAAGAGGCTTTAAATATTGCGAAAAAAATTTTACCAAAGAAAAGGAATATATATTTATATATATATATATATTTAAGAAAAACTATATATTGCTTATATGAATTTTTTTATGTGCTAGAATATCTAGGTACTTGTGATTCTAATTTTTATAATTATCTGCTTATGAGAGGTGTTTTAGTATTATTTAAAATTGATAACAAAATTTTATTCAATCGGCAACATCATGGTATTTTTTATGGTTTTTCTGGCCCCTTTCTGTAAAGGATTGTGAAGGTTTTGCTTCATGTTATTTGTATTATCAGGATATTTGAATTAAAATGTAATAGCGTACATCTAAATGATTTATAAAAAGCTCGTATTGAACATTAGAAAAATATATAAGGTCATGCTAGGAGAGTTTGTGCATAATTTAGCAGGATGTCATAAAAAATCCAAATAGTAACTTTTTATCCTAAACTATTGGTGCATAATTTTGAATTGATCTTTCTTTTATGCATTTCCATTACGTTTCGCTTTTCTTTTATAATTTAAAACAACAGCAGTAATAAAACCGGGAGAGTTTTTTTGTTCAAACTCTCCTCATAGGGTGGAGGTGATTGCGCTCATTGGTAGGAGAGATTGCGCTTGATTATAACTACAATTATATTGAGAATAATAATAATTGCTCTTAAATGACATTTTTGTAAAGTATTTGTAAACAAATATTTTTACATCGGGAGTGGATGTTTCAGTTCAATAATTAAAAAAACAAAAAAAAAAAAAAATCAGAAAAGGAAAAGAAATTTTAAAAAGAAAATTACAAAAATTTATTTAAAAGAAAAATATTAAAGAAACATATAATAGAACAAAACCAAATAAAGATTGCAAAATAACATTAAGTTGCTAACTAACACGTTGAACTTAAAATTAGCACATTTCCATTTCATCTGGAATAGTGTCTTATTAGCTGACAGAATCTCTCGTTGTCAACAATCGTTGCACTTATGTACTTGGTTATCATGCAACCGACTGCCACAAGAAAACATCTTCGAGACAGAGTGCACATCGTGTGTGAAATGCATTTTCGGGGAAGAAAAAAAAAAAAAAAAAAGCACACTGCACAGGTAAAATGATGTATGGATAGTCCCGCCCATTTTTCACCCCAGAATGCTCCCACCGTTTACTATTAATTCCCCCCCCCCCTCAAAATCTTCCTTACAAAAACGTTCAAATCACAAAACTTAAATTTCCCTTGGTTTGAAATCTTCTCATTTCAGCTGTAAAATCCTTTACGTTTTTTAATTTATTTTGTTTTATTGAAATTTAGATGATTACAGTCCTTAAAAAAAGGTTTGAATAGGCTGATATTTTTAGCTTGCATTTAGTTTTCTCGCTTGTATTTAAGCAGCCGGCAGCTGCACAAAATTTGAGCACATAGTTGAAAATATTGCAAAATTAAATAGATATACAATAACATCAAAATACTTTGAGATAAATTTATTATAGGCCAACATTAGCAATCCAACCAGAAATGTGGCTTTTGTCGATCGTGCAACTCCTGCATAATTCTGAATTTCCAATCTTGCGGACAGTCTCCAAAAAGATACACTGTCTCTAATGGGTTTGAACTAGTCCAGTCACTCGTCGAAATTATTTCCTGGTACAGATCCAGACATTCAACAAACTCATTCTCGTTGTCTTATCATTACTAATAAGTGGCAAAATTTCTATTAGCATAGAATTTTATAAAAATCAATGCGCATTCTCTCCTAAATAGTAAAAGCGTAAACTCTCTCATTTTAGTTGTAGAGTTTGGGCAGTCTTTTATTAAATAATTATTTGCTTTTATAGAAAATCGTGGCGCAAGTACTGTTAGTCTAGATTGGTAGTTAATGAGAAATTGTTTAAACTAAAATTATTTTATACTCATATCATTGCATTGAAATTCATAGGAAGGGTTGTGAAAATTCAAGCATTTATTTTTGAAAGTGAGACAAAATAACCACGTTTTACATTAGACTCTTGAAGCAATGAACATGCACATTTAACTCGGCATTTAAATATTAATGTTGCACAACTACCTGAAATCGCAACTTGCCCATTCTACTCTTTCCCAAAGATCCCCTATGTGCGCAATCTCTCCTACCGCGTGATCACTCATAGCTTTAACTTAAGAATAGTTTACATATAGAAATAAAAATTTGGGAATAAATGGAATAAAGATAAATATTCATGGACATGACCATTTTTTACTTAAATAATCTGCATAAAAAGATATCAATTAACCTCAATTTAACAAACGCAGTTTAAAATTGGGCTTTACACTACATAAATAACAATTTATGTTTTTCCTTGTCTTTAACAGGAGTTTTAATTGAAAAAAAGAAGTTAAGTTAATGTTTAATAAAAAATTAGTACATTTTTGCGGTAAGAAAGAAAAAGATTTAATGATTACATAAGGTGAAAAATTGGCGCTGAATTCATACCACTAATAATGAATAGCAATTTCCTTCTTCTTAAACCCACGATTTTAGAAACAGAGAACTTTTTTTTTAAAACAATTATTAGTATTAATTCTGCGTCAATTTTCCATCCCTGTTATATGGCATCCAAAAGTTAAATTAATTTTTTGATGGTATTTCAATGGAATATTATCAGTAATTGTGTATCCTTTTATACATTATTAAAATAAAATTTCATTTTATTAATACAATAAAATACTTAGTTATAGTCATGGTGCATTTGGAGGTTTTCGGTTTTTCATGTTTTCTTTTTACTATACATCTATTTTAAACAACATTGTTGTCATTAAGTAACTTTTTGTCCGTTATAAGGTTTTTGCTGAGTTGTCGTAAAATTTTACCTAATTTTTCAGTATTTTAAACTAAACCAAAGAATTTCAAGTCGATATAATTGTGTAATCTAGAGTAATATTGACACGTTTTAAAAATAAATTAACATTTCAACGAATCAAGTTGAATTGCATGAAAAAGTTAAATCCTGGATATTTATCCGCAAAAAGCTCCATGGCACTAAGAGATAATTAGCTTTAAAAATGGGTAATTAGTCTGAAATCATATTTTCAAACACATGATGAATTTTATTTAACTGACAGACTTTTAAAAGCGTAATTTATCAAGCATTTGATAATAAAACTTAACGTTATTTTTGGACAATTTTTCACAAAATTCTAAATGTTATTGTTACAATATTAATGCATCCTTTCTGATTCTGACTAATTAGGTCTTAAAAAACTATATTTATAAATTTAGACTGGCTTATATTCACATTTCACATTTTCTAGATATATTTATAAGAAAGAATATAACTTTGACAAAGCAGGGGAGTAACTATTTCTTTATTTTTTATTTTGTCTATAGATATCTAATTAATATTTTGTTTTTCAATGACCTAACAATATATAAACTCTTTCTCTTTCAAAATAGATTAATCTAATTATTCACATGGGTATTTTTTAAAAGAACTCGATATACCTTTAATATGAATGTTTAAACCATGTAGTTCTGGTAATTAGAAACAAAATTATCACCCGTTTTTTTTTTTTTTTTCATTAACAAAAAAAAAAAAAAAACCTTTCCAAGTTTGGATTATTTTACGCATGATACCTGTATATACGTATGCACCCAAGTGTGTTAGCAGCTAGTATGCGATTAAATCGGTTTTATGATAAAATTTCAGAACTCTAATGATATCTAGTTCCACATGTTCTTTTTTGGTTTTTTCAACATCTCCTTTGTTAGCGAAATCCACGATAACTCCTGTTTTATTTATAATTATTTGTTGGTGTTTCCATATAAATATTCAGAATACCGCTGAATCATTTATATCTATCCATTTTGTGTCCATTCCGCTAACTAATTAGCTATTGGTTTAGTTTTAACAATGCAACTTTAGCAACATTCAGTTCTACAATCAAACTAGAACTTTGACGTATCTGCATTGCTTTCATTATGTGATATCTATTGGCTATTAATTTAAACCAACAGTGTGTACTTTAATAATTACAACATAATTACAGAAAATGAGATGCTCCCATGTTGTATTCGTTTGAGATGCTAATTAGCTATTAAATATGTTTTACATTTACATATACTTTATTTTTATATTTAACTATTATTATTATTAATATTATTTTGCTGTTGGGCAAATATTACATACGCTATAAAAATTTCAAAATTATTCAACAATTTTTTAAACATACCAACCTTTAACAAACATTTTAGTAGAAACTTCATATAAATTTCATATTGTCAAATTGGAATGCACAGTATGGATTTGTTTATATAAGTTATGCTGATAACAGATACGCATACAGAAAAGCTAAACACTTGACTTTCGTATACAGAGAACCTCAAAACGCGATATCATACAAATATAGCTGTAAATATTGAACTTTAAAAATTACTTTGTCAGCCGCATGGATATGAGAAACCAATATTCCTTCCAATTAATGTTAAAATGATTTTAGCGCAGTGATAAAATGTAGAAAAGCACTTCCATCAATAACATTTTATAGAAAAATAATATTTTCGCTTAATTTTCGATAGCCAAATGTTGTATGTAAGTTATTTATACACCACATTTTTTATTAAATTTACTCATATATATATATATATATATATATATATATATATATAATGCATAATACAGCCTACTGAAATGCATTTCTATCTATTTCCCCGTATAGCCTCAATATTTAAAAATTCTTTTAAATAGCCCTGTAAATGAATCATGCAAGTTTTCCATACCATATTCTGAACAAAACATTCATTTATGCATATAAAGTATATATGCTTATTTCATTTAACTTAGTTAATTTTATAAATATAAAGCTGTACCTACCAGAAAATTTGCCTATGAACGTAATGAATTTGAATTCTCTTGAATTTTCCCGTACAAGAAATATTTGCATTATTTTCAACGAAAAGTTCTATGCATTGCCTATTTAATTCAAATTTAGAATGTCAATTTTGGATTTCTTGCTAGTATGCGTTCTTTAGATACGACGTTAAGAGGCATACATTCACACAGACCAACCGCTAAAAATCTGTTTTTCGGAATCCGGGAACCTCAAACCGTGTAAATATAGCAAATATTTCGAAAATTTTATCCCAAAATAACACTTTCCCTACCATATATAATAGTAAAATTAAAAATATTTCAAATTAGATTTCAAATAATTTTTTAAAAATCTTCATTTATTAGAGAAATCAAGTTTTTAAGTTTATAATATATGTTTCAATAAAAATTATTATTATTGATAAATCAATATAATATGGATCTTATTTCAATTCACTGAGTATTAAATTCAGAACTAGTTCTTAAAAAGAACAAACTGAAATATAGCGTCAGGGAATTGAGTTTATAGGTGAAATAAATGTGTTAAACATATTTTCGGTATATTTACAAAGAAAAAAAAAATAGAGAGAGAAAATGGAAAAAAGAGAAAAATGAATAAAGAAAATGGATCCTTAAAAGGTTCCCAGATAAGATGAATTGCATTTGTGACTTTTCTTTTCGTAATTTAACATGTTTTTTCTTTCCCTTTCTTTACTTTTAGGCAAAGATCTCTTCACTGCTGATAAAATCTCAATAAATAAGAAAATAAATAATTATAATAAGAAAATCTGGTGTTCACTCTCACGACTTTCTCTTACCATGAAATTTGATACTATAAAGACAGATTACAGATTTGGGGGTAAGATAACGAGTACTATCATATAAACCTACGTCGGAACAGCTTTCTTTGATAAATAATTCTATGTAACGTGGCTACCACCCATTTAATTATTGTACTAAAATTATTTAATATTTAAATCTTTTATGAGATTTAAAAGTTCATTTAAAATTATTCAGACAACTTTCACACTCACTGCTCCTTGAAGCTTATTAATCTTGATCAAACTTTTGTATTAACAAACTTGTGTTAACTGCAAAATACAAAAAACGCCCGAAACATGCTTTTTTTCATAATACATACATATATATATATATATTTCATTTGGTTTAGTGAGCTTATAGATATTAAACTCTGCTTACCTGCAATTTCCCCCATAGGCGTAATGTATTTGAGTTATTTTGGGTACCCCTGTACACGAAACATTTGCTTGATCTCAACGAAAACTTCAGTGTAGCATCCCTATAGGCTACAAACTAAGATACCTAGTTTGAATTTCCTGTTGCTATTGTTTTTATATATGTTCATAACGGACACACACAGACTAACCGCTAAAAATATGTTTTTTGGAATCAGGAGACCTCAAGACGTGTAAATATACCCAAAACTCATTTCGAAAATTTGGTCCAAAAATATTACTTTCTCCATGTATATGGGTAAGAGAAATTGATAAAATAAATTTTCGCACAGGAGAAAATTATGATGCTATTAAAGGGCTGCAAGTTTTCTGTTCTCACTCCTTCCCTAAATTAAAAATATGTTTTAAGCATAATTTAATTTTGGACTATAATACTGTTCCATAACCTCGAATTCAACATTTATTTACTTATTTACATGATTACTATTACTATTTTTCCCTTTGCTCATATTTCCCGTACGTCATGTCTCTTACCACCTATAATATTATATTTAATTTTCCGAGTATTTTACGTTTATTTTTTTTTTTTTTAAATTATCAATTTTTTATATTTTAAAAAATAATTAAAATATCCACATAAATTACGTATTAAAAAAAGATAATTAAAATTCTTTCTTAAAGAGAATTTAATGGCATATGTATTTAAAAAAAAAAAAAATACATATGCCATTACATATGTATTTTACATATGTACGCATATGTTTACATATGTACATATGTACATTACATATGTACATATGTACATTACATATGTACATATGTTACATATGTACATATGTTACATATGTACATATGTACATAAATACATATGTTTACATATGTACGCATATATATACGCCAATACATATGCGTATATAAAAAAAAAACATATGTATTTTTTATTTTAATCAGTTTTGAATTATTTATATCAGATGAGTGCTAAAAGTAAAAAAGAAGAACATTTGTCATTCGATCTATTTTGCCTCAAAGGCATTAATCTAGCTTCCTGGAAAAGTATACAAATCGTGCAAAAGAAATTTTAAGAAAGGTATATAATAAGCTTTGCCAAGGAACATAACACAATTACTACATTCTTTTGTATGGACAAATGAAAATAAAATCATCTTTTGTCTTAAAATAAATTAAATTTTGCACAGAATTTTATATCTATCGTTAAGAAAAGCCTTAAATTATATATATATAAACTATTAGGACTATTTAATTAAATGCTATCTATGAATTTCTTGTAATAGAGATAATCTAACCAAACAAAGGATAAGAACTAATTTCATTCAACATGTTTAAACTTCCCCTCCAAAATAAATTAAAAACTAATAATATTATCTTAATAAGATTAAAAATAAAATTTAACAGTCCTGACATCCGAGTATCCATTATTAATTTTGATCGGAAAAGTGAGATTATTAATTTAGCAGTTTCATATTCATGAAATCTTAAAACATTCATTCATGTTACATACCATTGTGTTCCTTTATGTTTTTTATAAAACATTAATGTTATTGACACTTATTCAAAATATAATTAAGTTTAGATCTTAAAAAATTAATAGTAGAAAATATTTCTTGTTTTCTATAGACATTAAGTTTGAAAAAGAGGAAATTCTAATAAAATATAAATAAAACCAATGTATGTTATTAATTAAAATGCGTTGCTATTAAATAGACATTATTTAGCATAAAAGTAAATACCGTAGAAATACCTTAATCAAGAAAACACAGTCAAAAAATTTAAAATTTAAATATGATAGAGTATCAGTAGAATTAAAAAATTAATTATTCATTAATTTTATTTTGTTTTTTAAACAATTGATTATTAATAGCCTGTATCATTCACTATACCCAATTGCAAAATATGGTATATACCAACCTGTTTTATAACAATGTGATTTCGAGTGCAGAGTGTAAATTTAATTTCGAGTCTATAATTTAATTTTATGCTTTTTAAATGTTTAGGAAATTGACATTTTCTATTTTCAAAGCATTTTAGTACCATACTGATAAATTTCCTTATACAGAAAAAGATTTCTTTCAAATTGTCAATTAGTTTATTCCATAAGTTTCTTTATATATATATATATACATATATTTATGCATATATATATATATATATGTGTGTGTGTGTATGTATATATATATATATATATATATACATACATACGGGGTATTTTTTAACAGTGTAAATCATTTATTTTATCATTTGGAACTACTTTAATTACAGTTAATATCGATTTATATTGATGATTTATATTGATGAATGAATGATATGCAAAATTCCACTAAATTCATATTAATAATAAAAATATCCTTTGACATTCCACCATAATAAATATAAATAAATAAACATATCAGTCTAACTATTTTAAATCCAAATAAAAAATATAATTAATTTTGTAAAAAGAATTTTGCAGTGTATATATATATGGGCAGATATATAATGGTGTACATGACACTTTGCTTTCACAACTTTCATTCACACGCAAAGCAGTCTGACGTGTGCAGCCAGTGATTATTCAACAATATATCTTCTCAAACGTGACATGAACCAATACGCGCTTAACCCTTTATCAACCGCATTATAAAGCAGACAAAAAATATGTTTGAAACCCCTCACAGACACACACACACACACACACACACATATATATATATATAATATATATATTTAGTTAATTAAAAATATTTTTAAAAGTGTATGCAATAAAGATTATCCACCTCCCCTCACCATAGTAATTAATGACGATTTTGTGAGGTGGTATTTTAGTGTACCACTGGTACATAGAGGCCGAAAAAGGTATTTGGATCTTAAATAATCTGGTGTGTCACTCACACGACTTTCTCTTACCCTGAAATTTAATACTATAAATACAGGTTGCAGATTAAGAGGTAAAATAACGAGTACTGTTATGTAAACCTGTTTTAAATTATTCAAATTAGGCTAAGGAATAATTTTATATGATAATTAGTTCTGTGTGAGGGGGGTGGGGCTACCGCTCCCTTCAACTCCCCGTTTCATTAATGCACCTACATTTATATAGAATTTAATTCGAATATTAAAAAATTATTATGTTTTTAAAAAATAATTTATTAAAATTATTATTTAAACAAATTGTCTCTTTTATGATAATGCAGACGATTTCCATATTAGAGAAAAGTATAACTCTAAAAATCCAAAAAAAAAAAAAAAAAGTTGAATTTATTCTCAATATTACATATATATATATATATATTGTTAAAAATAAAAAAAAATCTATAACCTTATTTTAAATTATTGCAGATCGATGGTTCAACCATTCGGTAACATATATATATATATATATATATATATATATATATATATATATATATATAAGTTTCATATGCTTTAGAGCAGTCTATAGATGTTAAACTCTATTTAACTGCAATTTCCCCCATAGACGTAATGTATTTGAATAATTTTGTGTGTTCCTGTACACGAACCATTTGCTTCATCTCAAGAAAAAGCTTACTGTAGAATTCCTATATGACACACATTTAGAATACCGAGTTTTGAATTTCTGCTACTATTTGTTCTTAAAATATGCTGATAACAGTCAGACAGACAGACAGACAGACAAACATATCATTTGCTAAAAACATGATTTTCGTATTCAGGAGACCTCAGAACATGCAAATATAACAAAAACACACGTTCGAAAATTTGACCCTAAAACAATACTTTCTCGACCCTATGGGTAAGAGAAAGTAAAAAGTGTAAAAAGTATTTTCATTTTATGTTCCTCATATTTTTTCTAAGACTAATGGAAGAATATTGAAGTAACATAGGAATTAATTATAAGAAACGTGAAAATCGTGAAAAATGACAAGCAGAAACAGCGAGAGCTCTCTATAAATTCCTATAAAAATGGCTACATGTAGCGTCTAATGCCTTGTAATGAGATTAAAGTGGGGTGTATACGTTCTATTCTTAGAAACGTCTTTGACATATAATTCATAAGTTCGATTTTATATGCTTTTTAATCTAATGGTACTTTAAAGTACCGTCGGTATATAAAGGGTTAAGGAACTTCAAATAAACCACAAGGCGCTAAGATGTATAACATTACCATACCAATGGAGAATGCTGGGCTTCATCTACGCAAATATGTGCAGAGCGGTACTCCGAGAAGTGCGTGCCACAACATAAAATGTTTTCAGTGTCGGTGGATTTTCGACTTCCTAGATCAACATTAGTACAAGCAAATTATAATGTCTTGCATAATTGTCGATAAATATTTGTGAAGATATAATGCTGGGCGAGCGCGGGTTTGAATAGCACTCTGCTTTCCTTTGAGGCACTGTATGTTAGATACATACCTGCAAGTTCTTTAAACATATATAGATTCATGTTACTTCTGCAAATTCACCTTATCAAATCACATGACTACACACTTGTTGGGGGGCACAAAACTCTCTCTACAACATCATGCATTCATTTCTATTCATGCTTTACGATGGGAAATAGCCTTTTATACCTCTTCCACACATTTACACCATTTACAGATTTGATAATGAATTCAGATACACCTTATACATATATGTGTGTGTTGATATGTAGTTAGTGATATAGATAAAAATAATTTGTCTAGGCGTGTATAAAAAGAAAACTGTAAACTATTATAGAAGAATTCTTTAACAAATGTAAGTAATTAACAAACTTATATTAAAACAAACAACAACAAAAATTTGCCAAGACAAATTCAAAATTAAACAATATTTTCTTTATATATCTAATATATAGCATTTTAATACGTTAGTTATTTAAAATTGTTATTGTTTGTTATTATTTTTTTTTTTTTTTTTTTTGTTATATACTCCTAGACTCATTATTTCAATCCTATTTAATAGCGCTTGGTACAAAGTCTCCATTTGATTGAAAAAAAAAAAAAAAAAAAAAAAAACCTTTATCGTTTCCTTCTTTATTCCGAATTTAGAAAATGTCTACAAAAAACATTAGTAAGTGTGTTTGAATAAACTTGATATTTAAGTGAAATTATATTCACATGCGGCGAAGTTAACTAATTATGCAAATTACTGTACTAGACAATATAACCTCCAATTTCATCTGCTTAATTTTAAGTGAAGGGAGCTATTTGCTTTGATGCATAGAATTAGCGATTGCGCGTTAATAATTATATGTCTTGCTTCTAGTACAAATTACGGTATATGATAATTAGATTGTCTGTTTCAATGCATTTCTCCGTACAATTATTTAAAAAATAAGACAGTGAATATGACTATCCAAATTTTAAATAAAGGGTAATTTTCTTTCCATTATGTTAAACGATGAATTAAAATAACCATTAAATGGTTCATACACTATATACCATTTTGTCAAATTTAAATAAAAAGGAATTTATAAAATCATACACAGTGCTTTTTTTTTATGATTACCAATTTCTGAAAACAAAAAAAATATTTATTAATTCTTATGTAATTTTTTATTTCATATATAAGCGTTAATATCAATCAAATTTTATTACTTTCTTCTATATGTAATATAGAGAAAGTATTGGCTTCGCGAAAATTTTCGACCTCCGCTTTTTGACGGATCTACACGTTTTGGGATGTCCTGAACACGAATTGATAGTTTTTAGAAAATGTCTGTCTGTGGTTTCGTGTTTTCACCGTATCTCACGAACCAATGAATGAAATTCAACCAAACTTGGTATATAGTTGGACCCTGGCGAGGCATTGTGCTGATTAGATTTGGGGATCAATAGCAAAGCAGGTGGCGCTAAGATCGCATTTTATGTAAATTTTTAACATGGCAGTATAGGACAAATTTTCGTATTTTTCACCGTATCTCCAGAACCAATGAATGAAATTCAACCAAACGGTATATAGTTGGAACCTGACGGGGCATGGTGCTGATTAGATTTGGGGATCAATCGTCTAGCAGGTGGCGCTGTGATCGCAAAATTTCGTATTTTTCACCGTATCTCACGAACCGATGAATGAAATTGAACCAAACATGGTATATAGTTGGACCCTGACATGGAATGGTGCCGATTAGATTTTGGGATCAATCGCCTAGCAGATGGCGCTGTGATCGCATTTTATGTAAACTTTTAACATGGCAGTATAGGACAAAATTTCGTATAAATGTACATAATGAGCGTTATATTAAACTTGTGATTGTAAAATAAATATGAATTATTGATAATAGTAGTAGTTAACTACGAAAAAAATTTTGTGATATGTATTACTTTTAACAAAAAAAGAACAAAGAAAAAAAATCGTTTTTTTTTTTTTTTTTTTTTTTTTTTTTAATATTGTTACTGATTGAATATGTATATAGGAAAATATAGAAGAAAGTCTTGTGGTGGCCACAACATACAAGTTTTTTAAATATATTTCAAGTAATTTTAAGCATGTTAATAGAATTTGAAATTTTATTTTTCCGACTGAGTGAAAATAATGCCTGGACCGGGAGTCGAACCCCGGATCTTTGACTTACAAGGTCAAGGCTCTCCATTACCTGCGGCTTATTTCTGTCGAGCTATCTACATGATAGACCAGATGTTTCTGCCTAAAGGTTGTCTGAGTGAGCAATGCCGACCGGTTGTCGGCATGGATAGCTCAATTGGTAGAGCCTTGACCTTGTAAGTCAAAGATGGTTCGACTCACGGTCCAGGCATTATTTTCACTCAGTCGGAAAAATAAAATTTCAATAAATATGATTTTCTTCCAATCAGTTGATTGTGTGATTTTAATAAAAATTGTAATTATAGAATTTGATCTTGTAAATAAACAATAAACATTTTGGTCACCAAATGGGTTCAATTTTTTAAATAATTTATTTTTCGCTGTACCCTTTTTAAGTGCTATTTACATATGTACTAGCAGGCTTTGCCCGCTTCGCTGGTCACTAAATTTAAAGGAAACTCTTTTCTATATGGATTTATAAAAATAAAATAAAATGAATTACTGAAATTGTTCAAAAGCTCGCTTTAGGTCCCTACTGTCTTCGGCAGCGATTTAGTCATCCACTGCAACTCGGGCGCTTGTCCCTATTACCTGCGACAATGGTTTACCAATGAGCTTCCATTTAGGTGCTTGTTATATAACAGTTTCGAAATAGATAGTATCGAAAAATTGGAGTTTCACTTTTATATTTGAATCCCAGTTACATGTGAACAACACTATACGTGGTGCACATAATATTTGCTTTTACGTTATTTCCGATGTTTATTTTGTTTATCCAATCAACCATAAAATGACAGCAATTTCACGCCAAATATTACAATATGCTGTGACCGGCTACGTCTGTCGCATGAGGCAATTAATTTTTTGTGTTTATATATAATTCATGGTTTGTAAACCTGATAGTACAACCTTAATATAGTTCTCTTTGGCGACATTTGAATTTTGTCACCATTTTAGACTTTTAATCCATTGTAACAATAAGACTTAATCCCTTGTAACAATATGCTATGAGCGCTATTTCTGCCGTATTTTAGACAACTGATCTTTTTTTTTTATATTTATTTCCCATTAAACATATTTTTATTTTTATTTATTTATTTAAATATTAATTTGAATTATTCAAATATTTCTGTTCGACAGCGTGCAAGTGCAGTAACACACAGAGGCTCATTTGTTTGTATTATAAATTATCATTGTGATTATTATATAAAAAAACAAGTAAATAGGTAAACATTATTGTGCTACACAACTTTATTATGTCGCTCCATTGGCGGCTTTTGAAATTTTGTCGCCATGTTAGCGATGGAATTTATTTATTTATTTTTTTTTTTTGTATGAAAAGGGGAAGACTGTTTTGCTAATAATTTTATCAGACTCTTTTTTGTTTATATATAAGAATCCTTCATATTCTGCTTATATTTTTAATGGTTTTTAGGTTTAAAATAGTTCCTGTTGAAATAAATTTCCTATGTTTAAAACTGCATTTTTTCTGTAAATTTTGGCTTTTTTATCAGAAATTAGAAAGTTATTATTTTGTATACAAGCTTAAACTTACAAGAAAAGAGTTTACGGATCGATATACAAATTAACTATACTTCCAACTTAATTCATATATAGGCTTTAAAATTGTCTTGAATGAATAGTAATTAAAATGCTTTGAGGCAAATATTTATATGCATTAAAACGTGAAAATTGTGTTTTATATACGGAATGGAAATATCAATTCGCCGTATAGATAATGAAATTGGAAAATATAAGATTTCATAACAAAATGTTGGAAGATAATTCTGTATAAAATATATGTGGTGCTAAATCGGAAAGATAATCCATCTTTTTGCTCTAATAAAATTGTCTGCTGTGGAAAACGTCCATATTTTGATAGAAAGGTTTCGGAGACGATACTTAACTATGTTCAAATTAATTAGCGTTTAGATAAAAAAAGGCTGAAACAATTATAAGAAAAGAATAATAACTTATATATATAAGTAATAAATAATATATATAAATAATAACTTATATACTTAAGTTACCATAAAAAACTACTAGATTTTATTAAAGGAAACATGAACTGACAAAACGTTATCATTATTATTATTATTTTCACAAAAAAGTTTCATTTTACCATGTTTTTATTAACTCGCTTTCTTGTTTGTTTGTCCAGTAGAAATCTTGCAATTGGTTTTAGCTAACTTTCCACTCTCCAGGCAATTGGAACTTTTAGAATAGCTCAGAACACGATGGCAATTCAATATCTCGAAGCCGATTTTCGAATTTTTGATAAGTTTTTTTCTAATTAATTAAAATATGAAAATAATAAACTACTAATAGCTTTAAAATTAGCTATTTAAATATCAGCTATAATTTAATTATTGAAAAAAAATTATTAGTGCATTGTCTTTCAACATAAAAATAAATACATTTAATTAAACGTGAACATTAAATATTATAAATAGTTAAATTATGCATCGTACAAAAATTGACGTCATTATCACTTAAAAATTTATACACATTGATAAAGTGCTAATTCTGTAGCTATGTTTCAACAGAAAATTTAAAAGCAGGTATATAAAAAGTATTTTTCATTTTTTACTTATTTAATTTTTAATGTACTATGATTTTAACTATTGTTAAACGCTCTCAAAATATCAAAGACGGAGATGGATACTTAAAGGCAAGTAAGAAACAAGCATTTTGAAAGTGGTTTTTTGGTGTTATGGGAAGTAATTTCAGCTAATGGAAAATGAATTTAATAGTAGCTCCTAAGTCTTAAAGGTAAAAATATCTACAAACTTTAAACCTGCAAATCGTAGCATATTATTTATTTTAAGGTATAACATAACTTTTAACAGGATGAAAACTTTTATTAAAAATGTTATTTAAACAAAGGAATATCAATATTTTAAAATATCTTCTTAATTTAGAGGCCGACAAATTGTATATAGTAATGTTGAATTTATTTTATTGGAAAGCGCATGCAAATGGAAGGTTCTTTAGATTCTTTGGAGCAGGAAAATTACATCTATGCATAATGAGGTAATAACCCATACAGCGCTTATCACCCATATCAGTTATGTTTCAAAATGCTTACAAACTTTCAAAAACGCAACCCATTTTAATATGCTCTCTGATACCTTTCTGAAACATTCGCCTTTTTGTATGTTCTCTCTGTTATGTGATTGAAACCTTTCTGTTACGTATCCGATATTTTTGTTACGATCGCGGACATTTCTACGTTTATGAAAGTAATCGGAAAGCAAACTGATTTTTTTTGTAATATTTACAATGTTCCCATACCCATGTTATATGACTGTTACGTTTCTGAAACATTTTGTGCTGTTAGGGAATGAACCTGGATAGCTGAAACACTTCCAAATAGACTGACGTACTGATCATGAAAAGAGTTCCCACAAAATACAAAATCAAAAAACATCTCGAAAGAGCTGAAATAAAAATAAATTTTTATAATTGTTAATGCGGGATTTTTTTTTCTTTTGAGTATTTTAATGCTTTCAAATTAAAGTGCAATAAGTCTATATAAATATTATCAAAATATGTAATTTAAAATTATAAAAGATACATTTATTTTACCATGTTTTTATTAACTTCGATTCTTGTGTGTTTGTGTGTTTGTGTGTTTGTCAGGGACAAATCTTGCAATCGATTTTTAACTAACTTCCCGACTAGCTAGATATTTGAAATTTTCAGGACAGCTCACAACACGGTGACAATACATTTTTCTAATAATTTTAGTCAACTGCTTCAAGTTTCGCTGCCTTCGGCAGCGTTTATATGATTCGGCAGAAAATTTATTTAACTAACTTCCCGACTAGCTAGACATTTGAAACTTTCAGAATAGTTCAGAATAAGGTTAAAATGCATATTTTTAATACCTTTAGCCAACTGTTTCGGGTTCCCTCTGCCTTCGGCAGCGTTATCAGTACAAAGATTGCAATCGATTTTTTCCTAACTTTCCGACTAGCTAGACATTTGAAACTTTCAGGATAGCTCAAAACACGGTGACAATACATTTTTTTAATACTTTTAGTCAACTGGTTCAGGTCCCCACTGCCTTCGGCAGCGTTTATATGATTCGACAGAAAATTTACTTCACTAACTTCCCGACTAGCTAGACATTGGAAACTTTCAGAATAGTTCAGAACATGGTGAAAATGCATTTTTTAAATTTTCTTAACCATCTACACCGGGTTCCTGCTGCCTTCGGCAGCGTTACCAGTACAAAGCTTGTAATAGATTTTTCACTAACTTCTCGACTAGCTAGACATTTGAAAACTTTAGGAGAGCTCAGAATACAGTGACAATACATTTTTTTTTATACTTTTAGTCAACTGATTCAGGTCCCTACTGCCTTCGGCAGCGTTTATATGATTCGAACGAAAATTTATTTAACAAACTTCCCGACTAGCTAGACATTTGAAACTTTCAGAATAGTTCAGAATACGGTTTAAATGCATTTTTTTAATACCTTAAGCCAAATGTTTCGGGTTCCTGCTGCCTTTGGCAGCGTTATCAGTACAAAGATTGCAATCGATTTTTCCCTAACTTCTCGACTAGCTAGACATTTGAAACTTTCAGGATAGCTCAGAATACAGCGACAATACATTTTTTTTAATAGTTTTAGTCAACTGTTTCAGGTCCCTACTGCCTTCAGCAGCGTTTATATGATTCAACAGAAAATTTATTTAACTAACTTCCTGACTAGCTAGACATTTGAAACTTTCAGAATAGTTCAGAATACGGTGAAAATGCATTTTTTTTAATATTTGTAACCAAATGTTTCGGGTTCCTGCTACCTTCGGCAGCGTTACCAGTACAAAGCTTACAATCGATTTTTTACTAACTTCCCAACTAGCTAGACATTTGAAACTTTTATAATAGCTCAAAACACGAGAGCAATGAATTTTTTTAAAAAATTATACAGTTGCTCTGGGTTCCCGCTGCCTTCGGTAGCGTTTATATGATTGAACAGAAAATTTAAAAACATGGTATATAAAAAGATCTTTTTATCTTGTAATTATTTTTAATATAAAATCAACTTTGTTAGAAAGTGTTAATGAAACCTAAGTTTAGCAAATGAGTAATCTTTTTTATATTCTTGGGAGGGATCACACTGGGAAAACTGTGTGTAAAAAAATAAAAAAAAATAAAAAGTAAATAAAAATAAAATAAAGATTCTTTACGTGAAGCTATTATTTTAATAATTGTCTTCATAGTTCAGTTGCAATGAAACACCTGCTATTCGATTAATTATGAGAACTAGAGTGCTCATTTTTGAATAAGAGTGACATAGCTGGTAATTGTTCTGAAGTATATCGCATTAATCTTGAATGAATAAGCGGTCATTTTCTAAATCCTCAAACTAGTAATACAGATTTACGAGTTATGCGTAGAAGGTAAACAAATAACCTGAATAGACGAAATGATCGAGAATTTCTAGTTTATACATTTCTAGACGGTGAAACAATGTTATGAATACTATGAATTTCATGAATCCTTTGTACTGCGAGCAATTCTCTCTTAATTTTCTAGAATTGCGTCATAAATCTAGATTATAGTTATTAAAACTAGCTTCTTGTATTCGCATTTATTTACAGAGAATTTTAAATAAATTTGACCCCGATAATATAGATAAAAGCTCTAGAATTCTAGTAAATGTTTCTAGAACTTGCTTTATAAGGAGAATAGAATTTATAAGGATGACATGGAACTATTTTTTCTGGAGCTATAATCTATATTCTAGGTTCTAGAATTTTTTCTCAGAGTATATATTTATAAAAGTTTTATATTTTTTCATCTCTTAGTTATAGGTATGTATAATAAAATATTCTGGGAGGAATAGTTAAATAATGCATTGTGATTTCTTTTCACCATTTACACAAAATAAAAATAAAAATAAAATCCTTTTTTCTTATATCTTCAAAAAGGTTGCCAAAGAATTTTTTTTCCTCTGAGGCAACATTTATAATATTTTAAGGCTTGAAACGTCACAACAGGTTTGTAATTCTTTCGACATAAAAGAAATGACACAAGAAAAGTTGACAAATGAAATCTTTTCTTCGAAATTCATAAAACTGTTCACCATTTTGTACTTTTATTTTCCGAAAGGGAAGGAAACATGTAACTAAGAAATTTAAACATATATGAAAAATAAATTAATTTTTTAATGTATATTTTCCATGTTTATCAAAAGTATTTTTTTTTTCATATGTATGCGTATAACACGATAAAAAATAACCGATATGAATATAAGTAAGATAAATGTGTTTAGAATATGGTAAGTAGTATTATTTTCAGTTCTTTAAATTCACGCAACCGTTCAGCAGAAGAGTATGTTTCTAATTTTAAAAATGTTTTAAATTAAGTGAGAGACGTAAACATTCACAAGTTCAGATTCGTAAAACTTCAAAAATTTCAATTTTTACATGATTCCCATCTTTAAAGCTACTCATAGTTATAATGAATTTAAAAATTTTATATCTTTTATCATTATAGATACTGTTATTACTTTTTTTCCACTTAAAAGAAACGTAAAATATTAAACATAATTTCATTACAGCATTTTTTTTTTTTTTTTTTTTTAGATTTTCTAATATTTTTAATATATATATAAATATATACATACATATATATATATATATATATATATATTAAAAACCTTTTCAAACATTGCAGTATAGATTCCACTGCCAAGGACCACATGAAGAACTAGAAAAAAAAAAAAAAAAAAAAAAAAAAAACATGAATAAAGATTGCTAAAAATTGAGCACTCTGATGTTAAAACATACAACATCATCACTTTTTCAAAGGCATAGAATGGATGTTGCAGGCAAATTAGGTGATATTTCTGTCGTGCTGTACGCATGTTTTCTAAAAATTTACAGCCCGCTATGCCCAATACCACCCATAAGACATGAAAATAATTCAAAATCCAAATAGAAAAAGGAAAAAAACGAAATGAGAAACATACTTTTAGATCAACAATTACCAATATTACGTATTAAACAAATTATTCCTTAGATTTGATGGTAAAACCAAAATTATTACTCACAAAACAACTGCAAAAACATGCCGAACACTGCTCAAACTCACAACCACAGCCATGAAGCGGAATTTAGTTAAATGTACAGTTAATTAGAGAACCGTATTTAACTGCTGATTTATTAAGGAAATAACATTTAGCTTAAATTGTTTCTAATAATTTTATTAACTAATTTATCTAAAATAAAAATCCAAATAAATTTATTCCTTCCGTGGAGGATCAAAATTGCGATGGCATATCTCCGGACCACCTCTAGCGGTGAGTCCCAGACTGTTAGATATTGTCCATGTTTTATTTATTTCTCTCATTTTTATATTTTAACTCACGTGATGTATTTTTGTTATTGTAAAAAAAAGATTATTGAGATGATGCTCGTGAGCGTGCATCTAGTTTTCTTTTTTTTGAGTATTCAAATTTTTCAATGGAATAAAAGCAGCAAGTAGATTTTGTTGTTAGAAATTATTATTTAGTTTTTTAGAAAGCTTAGGAGTTTAAAATAACTTCTTTTGTATGCTTTAAGTTTATTTGGCGTCCGCAATTATATATATAGTAAGCTAGAGAGTTAAAATAACTTTCTTTTTGTACGCTTAAATAACATTTTGTGGCGTCCGCGACAGGACGAAGTAAAACAATGTTTCAAGCAATTAAAGGTTTTAGAAAAGCCGATCTGAAGTTTGTAGCGGAAGAGCTTGGCGAAATAATTCCTCCTGAATGTACTATTGCTACCTTGAAGGAAATTATTTTGAATAGCAACGAATATAAAAATGATCCCAATTTTGTGCAAGAAATTCTATCAACGGCTGTTGTTGAGAGGCAAGAAAAAGAAAAATTGAAAGTCGAGCAAGAAAAAGATCTTCAGCAACAAAAACTTAAACTTGAACAAGAAGAAAAAATTGAATTAGAAAAGCTTAATCAAGAATTAGAGATAAAGAAGATGGAATTAGACCAACAGTTGGAATTGGCTAGAATACAGTCACAGGCCTACATTCAAGGGGAGTCAATTTTAACTGTTAATGAAAATAATTCATCTAGAAGAAAAATTTCCTTACCCAAGTTACAATTCCGACAATTTGATGGGGATTTAAAAGAATGGCTACCATTCTGGAGTCAGTTTGAGCAGATATATAAAGATAACGATATTCCTCCAGAAAACAAATTCCAGTACCTCATTCAAGCAACGGTCGCTGGTTCCAGAGCACGAGAAGTCGTAGACAGTTTTCCGCCAACTGGCGCCAACTATGCCAAAGTTATAGAGAGTCTAAAAGCTCGTTATGGAAGAGATGATCTTCTAGTTGAAGTGTACGTTAGAGAATTATTAAAATTAATTATAGTTGCTCATACAAAAGAAAACTTTTCTCTTACTTCATTGTACGATAAACTTGAATCATATTTAAGGGCTCTTGAAACGTTGGGTGTCACTACTGATAAATGCGCTTCTATATTATATCCTATGGTAGAATCCTGTTTTCCAGCTGAATTTTTGAAAGCTTGGAATAGAAGTAACATTGTTTCAACTAGTTCTGATGCGAAAGAACGGTTGGACAATTTGATGCAATTTCTCAAATGTGAAGTTGAAGGAGATGAAAGAATAAATTTGGCGGTAGCCGGTTTTGGTCTGGCGAAGAAAAATGATGACCGAAATTATAGAAAAAGAAGGACTTATACTGATGTTGTTAAGCCTATACCCACTGCCTCTACTTTATTAACGACTTCTTTTAAACAGGATCTAAAGAAAAATTGCGTGTTTTGTAATGGAAAGCATATGAGTTTAGACTGTTTTACGGCACGAAAGATGAGTTTTAATGAGAAGCAGAGTGTTCTAAAGGATAAGAAATGCTGTTTCCTCTGTTTGGGGTCAGGTCACACTACCAAACAGTGTAAAGCTGTCCTGAAGTGTTTTATCTGTGACAGAAAACATTCCACCGTGATGTGCCAAAGTCTTGATAAAGGCAAAACAAATGAAAGGGAAGAGAAAGAAAAGTCAAATGAAAGTGAAGTAAATATGGCAAATTTCAATAAAAATCCAAGGGTATTTCTTCAAACTCTCAAAGCAAAAGTCGTCTCTGATAATAAAGAAAAGGCTATTCGTCTAATTTTGGATACTGGTTCACAAAGATCGTATATTTTGAAGAAATTAGCAGAAGAAATGAAATATGCAGCCATTAAAAAAGAAAAGGTTGTACATTCACTTTTTGGCGGAGTCTCAACCAAAGAATATGAACATAACTTTTATAAAATAAGATTAAGAGATTTGACAGGGAAATTCAGATGCAATTTTGAGGTTTTGGATCAAAATATTATATGTGAAAATGTTAAACCTGTGGGAAAAGGTTCTTGGCTGAAAGAATTGGCCGAGAAAGACATTGTTTTGACAGATGTTGGCGATGCAGATGAATCTATTCAAGTACTGATTGGAGCTGATATAATCGGTAAACTATTGACAGGTCGAAGAGAAGTGTTGTCCTCTGGGCTAGTTGCAATGGAAACACTTTTTGGCTGGACATTAATGGGAAAAGTTCCTCAAGAAAGTTCATCTAAAGAAAATTTAGCTCTATCAGTTACTTCCATGTTTGTAAAAGAAGCAGACATTTCTGACTTATGGAGATTAGATTTACTTGGAATAAGTGATCCAATCGAAAAGCTATCTAAGATGGAAATAGATCGTCAAGTGAAAGAACACTTTCTACATACAGTAACACGGAATAAAGACGGTCGTTATGAAATATCCTTGCCATGGGCTGAAGATAAACCACCTTTACCTGATAATTTGTGTTTAGCCAAGAAAAGGTTAACCAATGTCACACAAAAACTACTTGCGAGCAATATTTATGAAAAATATGAGGAAGTACTTTTAGGATGGCTTGGCGACAAAATTATTGAAGAGGTCCCTGAATGTGAAAGGTCCTTTTATGGACACTACTTACCTCATCGACCAGTTATAAAGGAGAATACACTACTCCAATTCGTCCAGTATTTGACGCATCAGCAAGAATCCAAAACCATCCATCTTTGAATCAATGTCTACACTGCGGTCCAAATCTCATTGAATTAATTCCTGACATACTTTTGCGATTTAGAAAAAATAAATTCGGTGTCTTAGCTGATATCAAGAAAGCGTTTTTGCAAATAAGCATCCGGAAAGAAGATCGGGATTTTTTACGTTTCCTCTGGTGGAGCAATCCAGAACAAAGTGAGCTTAGAATATTTCGTCATGCTAGAGTCGTTTTTGGAGTCAAGAGTTCACCTTTTTTGCTAGCTTCAGTAATAGAATACCATATTAAAAATGATGAAGAATACGACCCAGAACTTAAGCAAAGATTGTTGAGAAGCTTCTATGTTGACAATGTTGTTACGAGTGTCCGTACAGAGGAAGAGTTAAAGAGATTTATTACTTGCTCTAAAAACCTAATGTCTAAAGGCGGATTCGACCTAAGAGGATGGGAACATACAAAAGAGAAAAAGGACACGGAACACGGTAAAGAAGCTGTTGTACTTGGATTACACTGGAACAGATTTTCGGACATTTTAAAGGTCAATGTATCCTGGACGAAAGATGTAAATCTGGAGAAAATAACAAAACGTACTATGTTATCAGTGGCACATAAAGTTTTTGATCCAATTGGTTTTACTTCACCAGTCATGATTTGCCCCAAGATGATGTTACAGAAAACCTAGAAAATTGGTTTAACCTGGGATGAAGAAATTACCGGGGATCTAAAAAACGAGTTTATCGGATGGTTTCGTGAATTAAATATATTGGAAGAAATTGAGATTCCGCGATACATTCAAGTCACTCCAGATAATTTTAAAAAATGTACTCTTCATACATTTTGTGATGCTAGTAATCAGGCTTATGCTGCTGTTGTATTTTTGAGAATAGAAAAAGCTGATCAAGTGAAATTATTCCTTCTGGCTGCCAAATCCCGCATCAGTCCTTTAAAGTGCCCAATTATACCTCGAATGGAGCTTTTAGCGGCTTTGATTGGTGCTAGATTATCGAAATCAGTAACAGATGCATTCAGTTGGGAAAATATGGAAAGATATTTTTGGAGTGATTCTACGACAGTTCTTGCATGGATAATCAGAGAAGAGAACTGGTCAGTTTTCGTCAGGAACCGAGTTCAAGAAATCAGGAGTTTGACTGATCCTTCTTTATGGAAATATATACCCAGTGAAATGAACCCATCGGATCTACCCTCTAGAGGTTGTAAAGCCAAACAACTTGTCTCTCTCAAATGGTGGGAGGGTCCATCGTGGCTTAAGAATCCATATGAGTATAATAAACATATGAATTTCCTCTGCCAGAATATAAATGAAGAAGACGTTGAAAGAGAAAAGTTAAAATCAACAAAATTACTGATAAATGTAGATGAAAATTCACAGAATACTTGGTACTATCAATATTTTTCATGTTATGAGAAAATCGTGCGCCTTGTTGGATGGATTTTCCGTTTTAAACATAATACTTGTAATCCAAAGGATAAAGTGAAAGGAGAATTGACAAGTCAGGAATTTCACAAAGCAGAAATGAAAATAGCTTGGATGATTCAGAAGGAAGCTTTTTCCTCTAAAGATTATGAGAAATTGAAAACTCTTGAGACTTTCAAAGATGAGGAAGATATAATCCGCGTGAAAACTAAAATTTTGTATAGACAAGACAAGAAGGATTTTCTCACACCTATCGTTCTACCATCTAACCATGAAGTTGTTAAACGACTAATTTCATATTTTCATCGGAAAAATTGTCACGCAGGTCCTCAGATTCTTTTAAATTTGATTAGAGAAAAATATTGGATTTTGAATGGAAGAAGAACTGTGTCATCTGTTTTATTTAAATGTACTACTTGTAAAAGATTCAACTCTAAGAACGTGGAATCTTCGCCTATTTCTCTACCAGAAAATCGAGTAAAAGATGCAGCTGTGTTTCAGATCATTGGTGTAAAGTTACAAACATCTCATTCAGAGATACTTTGACCAATACAAAGAATCTATCCTCTAGAAGTATCATCTAGTAACGGTGCTGAAAATACGTTTCCTAATCCAGCTGTGAAGGAAGCACAAATTGAAAAGCTTTTGGAGGATAAGTCGTGCAGGGAAATTAGAAAGACTAGATCTGGAAGACTAATTAAAATGCCAGATAGACTGATTTTGTGAAGTTTATGAAATCTTCTAGAGATGTCAAAATATAGAGTTTTGATTATAAGATATAATCAAAAGGTGGGAGGATGTTAGATATTGTCCATGTTTTATTTATTTCTCTCATTTTTATATTTTAACTCACGTGATGTATTTTTGTTATTGTAAAAAAAAGATTATTGAGATGATGCTCGTGAGCGTGCATCTAGTTTTCTTTTTTTTGAGTATTCAAATTTTTCAATGGAATAAAAGCAGCAAGTAGATTTTGTTGTTAGAAATTATTATTTAGTTGTTTAGAAAGCTTAGGAGTTTAAAATAACTTCTTTTGTATGCTTTAAGTTTATTTGGCGTCCGCAATTATATATATAGTAAGCTAGAGAGTTAAAATAACTTTCTTTTTGTACGCTTAAATAACACCAGACCGTTGCCAATTGCCCATCTGCGCAGCACTAGTGTGACGTAAAACCCAACCAACCAACCAACCAACCAACCATATAAATTTATTTGATTAAAGTTTAATGTATGACATACATTAATTTTTATACGTAGATACGAAATGTTTAAGTAAAAAGCGAAGAGATGTTACCTGTGTATGCAAAAGAACAAGATAGGAATGATAAGGAATGACAAGGAAGAATGATAGAGTCGTCTGTTAAGAGTGAAATAAAAATAAAGATAAAATAATGACCTTTTTTTTAAAAAAAAAAAAATATTGCTTAATAAAACAACTTAAACAAATAGTAGTTTTTTAAATTTATCCTATTTTAGAATCGGACACTTAATAAAAACACCATGCAGTAATGTAATAATTAACAGTTATTTAAAAATAAAGTTGTTAATTAAAACTCAAAAGATGAGAAAATTTCTCTAGAAAGCTATATATATAAATTTGAATGCATCCATTGCATTTATAATTTCTTTATATTTGTATATGTATTTATGGAAAAAAGACTATATTTACAGTAAAGCTTTTATGTAATCTTATTCACATTTTGGAAAAAAAAAAAAAAATACTTTGAGAAGAAAATCATTAAATTTTTAAAATTCTGACATACTGGCATTTAATAAATGAAAAATACATTTTGATGTGGTTAAATAATTTTTAAAATATATTTTCTTACAAAACATGCCATGTTGGCAAATTTGATTTAAAGTAAATACACCAGTATAAAATACTCCTTTAGATATTTACTCAGTCAAATAATAGAAACTTGAAGAAAATTCCCTTGGAATTGTAGGATGTAAAACTATTACTTTGAATGACGATAAAAATGAAAAACTTTATTTGAAATGCACTTACGTTCCTTTAAATTGTAGAATTCCTTGTAGAAATTTGTTTTGATACTCCTTATTTTCGTTAAGTACATATGGCTGTCTTTTAAGTTAAAATTGAACTAGATTCAGATATATTTGATTCGTATAGTACTGAAAAGTAATTTTGAATGAAATATCCCATGAATCTCAGTAGTAAACTGTTTTTGAAATAATGTCTTTTTGGTTATTGAAATGCAGGATGCATTTAATTGCATAAGAGTTACTGTTTTATAGACTTGGATTATTTTCATTTATATAAAATGTAAGATATCAATTAGAAAATTCAAAGATTTTCTCATACTAAATTAAAAATAGCTTAAAATTTGATTATCACCTAACAACTCATTTGTTTAAGTAAATGTTTTGAAAAGATTAAAAAAGTACAGATTGATTTACGTGATAAAAATTGTTTAAAAAAATTTCTTTTTCTGATATAAATATTTATTCTTCTTTTTTTAAGAATAGCTTGAGTGAATAATAATAATAATAATAATAATAAATTAAATAAAAAAATTTAACACATTTTACTTAAAAGTAAAATACTAAAGAACCAGAGAGAAAAAAAAAAAAAAAAAGACGAAATATGATTGCAGTATAACATTAAGTTACTAGATAACATGTTTAACTTAAAGTTAGTACATTTCCCTTTCAATTTGAAAGATTTCTTGTTCGCTGACCTAATCAGTCGTAGTCCACAATTGTTGCACTTATTTTTGTAAATAGTGCCACTTTCTCGCAAAACCCTGCCATGTGTTAGCCCATTTTAGACGGATCGCACACCGTGTGTGCAATGCATTTCCGAGCAAATAAGACGGGTACCACAGCGTATGTGTAATGATATATAACTGGTTTCTCCTACTTTTAAGCCAAAGATTCAGCCACCGTTTATTATTTATTAAAAATATTTTCACACAAAAATGTTCAAAATACAAAACCTATATTTCACTTGGTTTGAAATCTTCTCGTTTCAGCTTTAAAAACTTTTACGCTAATTTAATTTATTTTGCTTTATTGAAATTTAGGTGATTACAGTCCTACAAAAAAAATTTCAAAAGGCTGATATTTTTTTGTTGCATTCAGTTTTATCGCTTCTGTTTAAGCAGACGACAGTTTTGTAAAACTTCAGCATCATACTTGAAAATATTGCAAAACTTAATAGATATACTATAACATTAAATAATTTGCGATAAATTTCTCGTAGACTAACGCTGGCCCTCTAGAGGTAAATAATACCACAAGTGTGACTCTCGTCGACCATTGTCACTATTGAGCAATGTCCAATTTCCAATTCTGGAGACGGTCTCCAAACGATGCGCCGTCTCGAATGGGCGAAACCAGTCCAGCCACTTGACAAAGTTGTCTCCTAGTACAGTTCTAGACATTAAGCAAACTGATTCTTATTGTCTCGTTATTATCAATAAGCTGCGTAATCTCCCCTAGTATAGAATTTAATAGAATCAATCCGTAGTCTCTACTAAATACCAAATGCGGAAAAATCTTCCATTTCGACAAGAGAGATTGCGCAGACTTTTATTCAATAGTTATTCGCTTTTACAGAGAAGTGTTGGTAATCGTACATTTATTCTAGGTTAGCAACTTACGAGAAATAGTTTAATTTAAAAATATTTCATACTACTGCCATTCTGTAGAAATTCGTAGAAAGTAATGTGAAAACTCAAGTATTTATTTTCGATAGCAAAACAAAATAACCACACTTCGTCTCGGACGATTAAAACAATCAATACGCAAATTCAAGTCGGCACTTCTACTATTATCATACTTGCCAACCATCTCATTAATAACCGTACAATTGTTAACGCCCCCTGAAAAAACGCCCCTTTTCTCACACCGCTATATTTTTAGAGTAACTCTCTCCAAATGTTGTTACGATTAGATAAGACTAAAATTACTCTAAAAAGTTATTAGTGTGAAAAAAAGGGCGGGTACTAAAAATTGTACGATTCATAATGAGATGGTTGGCAAGTATGTATTACTGTTGTACAACTACCTGGAGTAGCAGCGCTTACACACTACTCCTTCTCTCCTATTCCCAATGTGCGCAATTTCTTCAAGTTTTACCTTACACACACGTACACACTCTTACTGTTTTGCTTAGAAAATGATGAGCATTAATTCTTTTCCTTAAAAATTATTTCACGATGTTTAGTCACTGTCTTGGAAAATAAATTGCCGAGCAATTGGTTCACTTGTTCAGTTTTTAAAGTCCAAGTGATGAGAATTTTTTTTTAGAAATCCAAACAATCCTAAATGTATTCAGAGTAATATGGTATTATAGGGAATTTTACAATTTGTTTCATTGTTTTTCTTTCTTTTCAACTTTTTAATTTTTTTTTTTTTTTTTTTTAAATCAAATATAAGAAAATTAAAATAATAATAATAATAAATAAATAAGCTAAAAAACATTTTAAAAATAAATAAATTTAATACACGGGCCATATTATTTCACGCTGACCTTTCTTTATTACGTATTTGTAATTTTTATTCTTCTCGACTTGAAGATCGGACTTTTACGTAACGTCAGTCATCGCTACCGACCACTAAAATTCGAAAATTCCTATTCGAAATTAATGATTACTCGAAATCCGACCACGAATTTAAAATTTTTGAGTGATCAGATTAAAAGTTTAAAGATAGCGAAATGGTATACAGCAAATGGTAATGATAGTCAATCTGCAGATTCAAAGATACAATCCTTCTGTACAAACAAAATTGTATACACACACACACACACACACACACACACATATATATATATATATATACATATATGTATATAGATTTTTTATATAAAGTAATAAATTAATTCTATTTTATTTATGAATTTCATATACAAATTGAATGAATCATCATTTTAAACAATTATATATTAATTTTTTGAAATAATAAGTAAATATATATAGATATATATACATATATATATATATATATTAAGTATTTATTGGTGCCTTATAATTAAATATTTGATAAGCTTAAATTTAATTTCATATCGCGTTAACTTTTCTGTCAACCCAAAGAATTTTAAAATACATTTTGACAATATAATTAACGAAGTTTAAAACTCGATGCTTTTAAAATAACATTAAACTTTACGTTAAACTTCAAATAAAAGTCAAATTTTTCTAAACCTCCGGAAATGCTTTTGTTGATGCAAGGACAATGATTAAGTGTTGCGTAAAAGTAATTGATTTTGAAATCCTCTCAAAAGATTTCCTTTAAAATTTTATTTCTAAAAGCTGCAATTCTTCAGATGGATATACACGTAATTCGCATCGTGAATATTAGAAGAGGCTTTAAATATTGCGAAAAAATTTTTACCAAAGAAAAGGAATATATATATATATATATTTAAGAAAAACTATATATTGCTTATATGAATTTTTTTATGTGCTAGAATATCTAGGTACTTGTGATTCTAATTTTTATAATTATCTGCTTATGAGAGGTGTTTTAGTATTATTTAAAATTGATAACAAAATTTTATTCAATCGGCAACATCATGGTATTTTTTATGGTTTTTCTGGCCCCTTTCTGTAAAGGATTGTGAAGGTTTTGCTTCATGTTATTTGTATTATCAGGATATTTGAATTAAAATGTAATAGCGTACATCTAAATGATTTATAAAAAGCTCGTATTGAACATTAGAAAAATATATAAGGTCATGCTAGGAGAGTTTGTGCATAATTTAGCAGGATGTCATAAAAAATCCAAATAGTAACTTTTTATCCTAAACTATTGGTGCATAATTTTGAATTGATCTTTCTTTTATGCATTTCCATTACGTTTCGCTTTTCTTTTATAATTTAAAACAACAGCAGTAATAAAACCGGGAGAGTTTTTTTGTTCAAACTCTCCTCATAGGGTGGAGGTGATTGCGCTCATTGGTAGGAGAGATTGCGCTTGATTATAACTACAATTATATTGAGAATAATAATAATTGCTCTTAAATGACATTTTTGTAAAGTATTTGTAAACAAATATTTTTAAATCGGGAGTGGATGTTTCAGTTCAATAATTAAAAAAAAAAAAAAAAAAAAAAAAAAAAAATCAGAAAAGGAAAAGAAATTTTAAAAAGAAAATTACAAAAATTTATTTAGTTACTAACTCATTAAGTTACTAACTAACACGTTGAACTTAAAATTAGCACATTTCCATTTCATCTGGAATAGTGTCTTATTAGCTGACAGAATCTCTCGTTGTCAACAATCGTTGCACTTATGTACTTGGTTATCATGCAACCGACTGCCACAAGAAAACATCTTCGAGACAGAGTGCACATCGTGTGTGAAATGCATTTTCGGGGAAGAAAAAAAAAAAAAAAAAAAAGCACACTGCACAGGTAAAATGATGTATGGATAGTCCCGCCCATTTTTCACCCCAGAAAGCTCCCACCGTTTACTATTAATTCCCCCCCCCCCCCTCAAAATCTTCCTTACAAAAACGTTCAAATCACAAAACTTAAATTTCCCTTGGTTTGAAATCTTCTCATTTCAGCTGTAAAATCCTTTACGTTTTTTAATTTATTTTGTTTTATTGAAATTTAGATGATTACAGTCCTTAAAAAAAGGTTTGAATAGGCTGATATTTTTAGCTTGCATTTAGTTTTCTCGCTTGTATTTAAGCAGCCGGCAGCTGCACAAAATTTGAGCACATAGTTGAAAATATTGCAAAATTAAATAGATATACAATAACATCAAAATACTTTGAGATAAATTTATTATAGGCCAACATTAGCAATCCAACCAGAAATGTGGCTTTTGTCGATCGTGCAACTCCTGCATAATTCTGAATTTCCAATCTTGCGGACAGTCTCCAAAAAGATACACTGTCTCTAATGGGTTTGAACTAGTCCAGTCACTCGTCGAAATTATTTCCTGGTACAGATCCAGACATTCAACAAACTCATTCTCGTTGTCTTATCATTACTAATAAGTGGCAAAATTTCTATTAGCATAGAATTTTATAAAAATCAATGCGCATTCTCTCCTAAATAGTAAAAGCGTAAACTCTCTCATTTTAGTTGTAGAGTTTGGGCAGTCTTTTATTAAATAATTATTTGCTTTTATAGAAAATCGTGGCGCAAGTACTGTTAGTCTAGATTGGTAGTTAATGAGAAATTGTTTAAACTAAAATTATTTTATACTCATATCATTGCATTGAAATTCATAGGAAGGGTTGTGAAAATTCAAGCATTTATTTTTGAAAGTGAGACAAAATAACCACGTTTTACATTAGACTCTTGAAGCAATGAACATGCACATTTAACTCGGCATTTAAATATTAATGTTGCACAACTACCTGAAATCGCAACTTGCCCATTCTACTCTTTCCCAAAGATCCCCTATGTGCGCAATCTCTCCTACCGCGTGATCACTCATAGCTTTAACTTAAGAATAGTTTACATATAGAAATAAAAATTTGGGAATAAATGGAATAAAGATAAATATTCATGGACATGACCATTTTTTACTTAAATAATCTGCATAAAAAGATATCAATTAACCTCAATTTAACAAACGCAGTTTAAAATTGGGCTTTACACTACATAAATAACAATTTATGTTTTTCCTTGTCTTTAACAGGAGTTTTAATTGAAAAAAAGAAGTTAAGTTAATGTTTAATAAAAAATTAGTACATTTTTGCGGTAAGAAAGAAAAAGATTTAATGATTACATAAGGTGAAAAATTGGCGCTGAATTCATACCACTAATAATGAATAGCAATTTCCTTCTTCTTAAACCCACGATTTTAGAAATAGAGAACTTCTTTTTTAAAACAATTATTAGTATTAATTCTGCGTCAATTTTCCATCCCTGTTATATGGCATCCAATAGTTAAATTAATTTTTTGATGGTATTTCAATGGAATATTATCAGTAATTGTGTATCCTTTTATACATTATTAAAATAAAATTTCATTTTATTAATACAATAAAATACTTAGTTATAGTCATGGTGCATTTGGAGGTTTTCGGTTTTTCATGTTTTCTTTTTACTATACATCTATTTTAAACAACATTGTTGTCATTAAGTAACTTTTTGTCCGTTATAAGGTTTTTGCTGAGTTGTCGTAAAATTTTACCTAATTTTTCAGTATTTTAAACTAAACCAAAGAATTTCAAGTCGATATAATTGTGTAATCTAGAGTAATATTGACACGTTTTAAAAATAAATTAACATTTCAACGAATCAAGTTGAATTGCATGAAAAAGTTAAATCCTGGATATTTATCCGCAAAAAGCTCCATGGCACTAAGAGATAATTAGCTTTAAAAATGGGTAATTAGTCTGAAATCATATTTTCAAACACATGATGAATTTTATTTAACTGACAGACTTTTAAAAGCGTAATTTATCAAGCATTTGATAATAAAACTTAACGTTATTTTTGGACAATTTTTCACAAAATTCTAAATGTTATTGTTACAATATTAATGCATCCTTTCTGATTCTGACTAATTAGGTCTTAAAAAACTATATTTATAAATTTAGACTGGCTTATATTCACATTTCACATTTTCTAGATATATTTATAAGAAAGAATATAACTTTGACAAAGCAGGGGAGTAACTATTTCTTTATTTTTTATTTTGTCTATAGATATCTAATTAATATTTTGTTTTTCAATGACCTAACAATATATAAACTCTTTCTCTTTCAAAATAGATTAATCTAATTATTCACATGGGTATTTTTCAAAAGAACTCGATATACCTTTAATATGAATGTTTAAACCATGTAGTTCTGGTAATTAGAAACAAAATTATCACCCGTTTTTTTTTTTTTTTTCATTAACAAAAAAAAAAAAAAACCTTTCCAAGTTTGGATTATTTTACGCATGATATCTGTATATACGTATGCACCCAAGTGTGTTAGCAGCTAGTATGCGATTAAATCGGTTTTATGATAAAATTTCAGAACTCTAATGATATCTAGTTCCACATGTTCTTTTTTGGTTTTTTCAACATCTCCTTTGTTAGCGAAATCCACGATAACTCCTGTTTTATTTATAATTATTTGTTGGTGTTTCCATATAAATATTCAGAATACCGCTGAATCATTTATATCTATCCATTTTGTGTCCATTCCGCTAACTAATTAGCTATTGGTTTAGTTTTAACAATGCAACTTTAGCAACATTCAGTTCTACAATCAAACTAGAACTTTGACGTATCTGCATTGCTTTCATTATGTGATATCTATTGGCTATTAATTTAAACCAACAGTGTGTACTTTAATAATTACAACATAATTACAGAAAATGAGATGCTCCCATGTTGTATTCGTTTGAGATGCTAATTAGCTATTAAATATGTTTTACATTTACATATACTTTATTTTTATATTTAACTATTATTATTATTAATATTATTTTGCTGTTGGGCAAATATTACATACGCTATAAAAATTTCAAAATTATTCAACAATTTTTTAAACATACCAACCTTTAACAAACATTTTAGTAGAAACTTCATATAAATTTCATATTGTCAAATTGGAATGCACAGTATGGATTTGTTTATATAAGTTATGCTGATAACAGATACGCATACAGAAAAGCTAAACACTTGACTTTCGTATACAGAGAACCTCAAAACGCGATATCATACAAATATAGCTGTAAATATTGAACTTTAAAAATTACTTTGTCAGCCGCATGGATATGAGAAACCAATATTCCTTCCAATTAATGTTAAAATGATTTTAGCGCAGTGATAAAATGTAGAAAAGCACTTCCATCAATAACATTTTATAGAAAAATAATATTTTCGCTTAATTTTCGATAGCCAAATGTTGTATGTAAGTTATTTATACACCACATTTTTTATTAAATTTACTCATATATATATATATATATATATATATAATGCATAATACAGCCTACTGAAATGCATTTCTATCTATTTCCACGTATAGCCTCAATATTTAAAAATTCTTTTAAATAGCCCTGTAAATGAATCATGCAAGTTTTCCATACCATATTCTGAACAAAACATTCATTTATGCATATAAAGTATATATGCTTATTTCATTTAACTTAGTTAATTTTATAAATATAAAGCTGTACCTACCAGAAAATTTGCCTATGAACGTAATGAATTTGAATTCTCTTGAATTTTCCCGTACAAGAAATATTTGCATTATTTTCAACGAAAAGTTCTATGCATTGCCTATTTAATTCAAATTTAGAATGTCAATTTTGGATTTCTTGCTAGTATGCGTTCTTTAGATACGACGTTAAGAGGCATACATTCACACAGACCAACCGCTAAAAATCTGTTTTTCGGAATCAGGGAACCTCAAACCGTGTAAATATAGCAAATATTTCGAAAATTTTATCCCAAAATAACACTTTCCCTACCATATATAATAGTAAAATTAAAAATATTTCAAATTAGATTTCAAATAATTTTTTAAAAATCTTCATTTATTAGAGAAATCAAGTTTTTAAGTTTATAATATATGTTTCAATAAAAATTATTATTATTGATAAATCAATATAATATGGATCTTATTTCAATTCACTGAGTATTAAATTCAGAACTAGTTCTTAAAAAGAACAAACTGAAATATAGCGTCAGGGAATTGAGTTTATAGGTGAAATAAATGTGCTAAACATATTTTCGGTATATTTACAAAGAAAAAAAAAATAGAGAGAGAAAATGGAAAAAAGAGAAAAATGAATAAAGAAAATGGATCCTTAAAAGGTTCCCAGATAAGATGAATTGCATTTGTGACTTTTCTTTTCGTAATTTAACATGTTTTTTCTTTCCCTTTCTTTACTTTTAGGCAAAGATCTCTTCACTGCTGATAAAATCTCAATAAATAAGAAAATAAATAATTATAATAAGAAAATCTGGTGTTCACTCTCACGACTTTCTCTTACCATGAAATTTGATACTATAAAGACAGATTACAGATTTGGGGGTAAGATAACGAGTACTATCATATAAACCTACGTCGGAACAGCTTTCTTTGATAAATAATTCTATGTAACGTGGCTACCACCCATTTAATTATTGTACTAAAATTATTTAATATTTAAATCTTTTATGAGATTTAAAAGTTCATTTAAAATTATTCAGACAACTTTCACACTCACTGCTCCTTGAAGCTTATTAATCTTGATCAAACTTTTGTATTAACAAACTTGTGTTAACTGCAAAATACAAAAAACGCCCGAAACATGCTTTTTTTCATAATACATACATATATATATATATATTTCATTTGGTTTAGTGAGCTTATAGATATTAAACTCTGCTTACCTGCAATTTCCCCCATAGGCGTAATGTATTTGAGTTATTTTGGGTACCCCTGTACACGAAACATTTGCTTGATCTCAACGAAAACTTCAGTGTAGCATCCCTATAGGCTACAAACTAAGATACCTAGTTTGAATTTCCTGTTGCTATTGTTTTTATATATGTTCATAACGGACACACACAGACTAACCGCTAAAAATGTGTTTTTTGGAATCAGGAGACCTCAAGACGTGTAAATATACCCAAAACTCATTTCGAAAATTTGGTCCAAAAATATTACTTTCTCCATGTATATGGGTAAGAGAAATTGATAAAATAAATTTTCGCACAGGAGAAAATTATGATGCTATTAAAGGGCTGCAAGTTTTCTGTTCTCACTCCTTCCCTAAATTAAAAATATGTTTTAAGCATAATTTAATTTTGGACTATAATACTGTTCCATAACCTCGAATTCAACATTTATTTACTTATTTACATGATTACTATTACTATTTTTCCCTTTGATCATATTTCCCGTACGTCATGTCTCTTACCACCTATAATATTATATTTAATTTTCCGAGTATTTTACGTTTATTTTTTTTTTTTTTAAATTATCAATTTTTTATATTTTAAAAAATAATTAAAATATCCACATAAATTACGTATTAAAAAAAGATAATTAAAATTCTTTCTTAAAGAGAATTTAATGGCATATGTATTTAAAAAAAAGAAATACATATGCCATTACATATGTATTTTACATATGTACGCATACATATGTAAACTTATGTTTACATATGTACGCATATGTTTACATATGTACATATGTACATTACATATGTACATATGTACATAAATACATATGTTTACATATGTACGCATATATATACGCCAATACATATGCGTATATAAAAAAACATCTGTATTTTTTATTTTAATCAGTTTTAAATTATTTATATCAGATGAGTGCTAAAAGTAAAAAAGAAGAACATTTGTCATTCGATCTAATTTGCCTCAAAGGCATTAATCTAGCTTCCTGGAAAAGTATACAAACCGTGCAAAAGAAATTTTAAGAAAGGTATATAATAAGCTTTGCCAAGGATCGTAACACAATTACTACATTCTTTTGTATGGACAAATGCGAATAAAATCATCAGTTGTCTTAAAATAAATTAATTTTTGCACAGAATTTTATATCTATCGTTAAGAAAAGCCTTCCATTATATATATATATATATACAGGGTGTTTATAAAGTCCCGGACCCATTTTGATGTTTAATAACTCATAAAATAATAAAGATAGATTAAAATTAATGACATAAATGGTTAGAGACTCAAAAAATTTCATGAGCCTTGTCAATGAGCTTCCACGTGTTCCCCCTTCGTCACACGGAGAATATCAAGTCGATAGTCAATTTCACGCCAGGTTGCGGCAAGCATGTCGGCATCCACAGAGGCTATTGCGGTTGTAATTCTCACTTTTAGGTCATCAATGTTCGACACTCTCTTACTGTAAACACTGTCCTTTAAGAGTCAAAAAAGTCAAAAGAGAGAAAAATGCAATTAATAAGCAGACGATATTTAGAAAAGTACAGATATTTAGACTGGAAAATGAAATTATCTGAAATTAACCACACGCGCAGACGATATTTACAAAAGTAAAGATATTCAAACCTGAAAAGAAAATATATGAGTTATTCCATCAGTAAATGCCATAAGTTTGTTTATATCTTAATTATTTTATGAGTTATTAAACATCAAAATGGTTCCGGGACTTTATAAACGTATATATTAACTATTAGGACTATTTAATTGAATGCTATCTATGAATTTCTTCTAATAGAGATAATCTAACCAAACAAAGGATAAGAACTAATTTCATTCAACATGTTTAAACTTCCCCTCCAAAATAAATTAAAAACTAATAATATTATCTTAATAAGATTAAAAATAAAATTTAACAGTCCTGACATCCGAGTATCCATTATTAATTTTGATCGGAAAAGTGAGATTATTAATTTAGCAGTTTCATATTCATGAAATCTTAAAACATTCATTCATGTTACATACCATTGTGTTCCTTTATGTTTTTTATAAAACATTAATGTTATTGACACTTATTCAAAATATAATTAAGTTTAGATCTTAAAAAATTAATAGTAGAAAATACTTCTTGTTTTCTATAGACATTAAGTTTGAAAAAGAGGAAATTCTAATAAAATATAAATAAAACCATTGTATGTTATTAATTAAAATGCGTTGCTATTAAATAGACATTATTTAGCATAAAAGTAAATACCGTAGAAATACCTTAATCAAGAAAACACAGTCAAAAAATTTAAAATTTAAATATGATAGAGTATCAGTAGAATTAAAAAATTAATTATTCATTAATTTTATTTTGTTTTTTAAACAATTGATTATTAATAGCCTGTATCATTCACTATACCCAATTGCAAAATATGGTATATACCAACCTGTTTTATAACAATGTGATTTCGAGTGCAGAGTGTAAATTTAATTTCGAGTCTATAATTTAATTTTATGCTTTTTAAATGTTTAGGAAATTGACATTTTCTATTTTCAAAGCATTTTAGTACCATACTGATAAATTTCCTTATACAGAAAAAGATTTCTTTCAAATTGTCAATTAGTTTATTCCATAAGTTTCTTTATATATATATATATATATATATATATATATATATATATTTATGCATAAATATATATATGTGTGTGTGTGTGTATGTATATATATATATATATATATATACATACATACGGGGTATTTTTTAACAGTGTAAATCATTTATTTTATCATTTGGAACTACTTTAATTACAGTTAATATCGATTTATATTGATGATTTATATTGATGAATGAATGATATGCAAAATTCCACTAAATTCATATTAATAATAAAAATATCCTTTGACATTCCACCATAATAAATATAAATAAATAAATATATCAGTCTAACTATTTTAAATCCAAATAAAAAATATAATTAATTTTGTAAAAAGAATTTTGCAGTGTATATATATAGGTGCAGATATATAATGGTGTACATGACACTTTGCTTTCACAACTTTCATTCACACGCAAAGCAGTCTGACGTGTGCAGCCAGTGATTATTCAACAATATATCTTCTCAAACGTGACATGAACCAATACGCGCTTAACCCTTTATCAACCGCATTATAAAGCAGACAAAAAATATGTTTGAAACCCCTCACAGACACACACACACACACACACACATATATATATATATATATAATATATATATTTAGTTAATTAAAAATATTTTTAAAAGTGTATGCAATAAAGATTATCCACCTCCCCTCACCATAGTAATTAATGACGATTTTGTGAGGTGGTATTTTAGTGTACCACTGGTACATAGAGGCCGAAAAAGGTATTTGGATCTTAAATAATCTGGTGTGTCACTCACACGACTTTCTCTTACCCTGAAATTTAATACTATAAATACAGGTTGCAGATTAAGAGGTAAAATAACGAGTACTGTTATGTAAACCTGTTTTAAATTATTCAAATTAGGCTAAGGAATAATTTTATATGATAATTAGTTCTGTGTGAGGGGGGTGGGGCTACCGCTCCCTTCAACTCCCCGTTTCATTAATGCACCTACATTTATATAGAATTTAATTCGAATATTAAAAAATTATTATGTTTTTAAAAAATAATTTATTAAAATTATTATTTAAACAAATTGTCTCTTTTATGATAATGCAGACGATTTCCATATTAGAGAAAAGTATAACACTAAAAATCCAAAAAAAAAAAAAAAAGTTGAATTTATTCTCAATATTACATATATATATATATTGTTAAAAATGAAAAAAAAATCTATAACCTTATTTTAAATTATTGCAGATCGATGGTTCAACCATTCGGTTACATATATATATAAGTTTCATTTGCTTTATAGTAAGTATATATAAGTATATATATATAGTATATATAAGTTTCATTTGCTTTATAGTTTCATTTGCTTTGCAGTCTATAGATGTTAAACTCTATTTAACTGCAATTTCCCCCATAGACGTAATGTATTTGAATAATTTTGTGTGTTCCTGTACACGAACCATTTGCTTCATCTCAAGAAAAAGCTTACTGTAGAATTCCTATATGACACACATTTAGAATACCGAGTTTTGAATTTCTGCTACTATTTGTTCTTAAAATATGCTGATAACAGTCACACAGACAGACAGACAGACAAACATATCATTTGCTAAAAACATGATTTTCGTATTCAGGAGACCTCAGAACATGCAAATATAACAAAAACACACGTTCGAAAATTTGACCCTAAAACAATACTTTCTCGACCCTATGGGTAAGAGAAAGTAAAAAGTGTAAAAAAGTATTTTCATTTTATGATCCTCATATTTTTTCTAAGACTAATGGAAGAATATTGAAGTAACATAGGAATTAATTATAAGAAACGTGAAAATCGTGAAAAATGACAAGCAGAAACAGCGAGAGCTCTCTATAAATTCCTATAAAAATGGCTACATGTAGCGTCTAATGCCTTGTAATGAGATTAAAGTGGGGTGTATACGTTCTATTCTTAGAAACGTCTTTGACATATAATTCATAAGTTCGATTTTATATGCTTTTTAATCTAATGGTACTTTAAAGTACCGTCGGTATATAAAGGGTTAAGGAACTTCAAATAAACCACAAGGCGCTAAGATGTATAACATTACCATACCAATGGAGAATTCTGGGCTTCATCTACGCAAATATGTGCAGAGCGGTACTCCGAGAAGTGCGTGCCACAACATAAAATGTTTTCAGTGTCGGTGGATTATCGACTTCCTAGATCAACATTAGTACAAGCAAATTATAATGTCTTGCATAATTGTCGATAAATATTTGTGAAGATATAATGCTGTGGCGAGCGCCGGTTTGAATAGCACTCTGCTTTCCTTTGAGGCACTGTATGTTAGATACATACCTGCAAGTTCTTTAAACATATATAGATTCATGTTACTTCTGCAAATTCACCTTATCAAATCACATGACTACACACTTGTTGGGGGGCACAAAACTCTCTCTACAACATCATGCATTCATTTCTATTCATGCTTTACGATGGGAAATAGCCTTTTATACCTCTTCCACACATTTACACCATTTACAGATTTGATAATGAATTCAGATACACCTTATACATATATGTGTGTGTTGATATGTAGTTAGTGATATAGATAAAAATAATTTGTCTAGGCGTGTATAAAAAGAAAACTGTAAACTATTATAGAAGAATTCTTTAACAAATGTAAGTAATTAACAAACTTATATTAAAACAAACAACAACAAAAATTTGCCAAGACAAATTCAAAATTAAACAATATTTTCTTTATATATCTAATATATAGCATTTTAATACGTTAGTTATTTAAAATTGTTATTGTTTGTTATTTTTTTTTTTTTTTTTTTTTTTTGTTATATACTCCTAGACTCATTATTTCAATCCTATTTAATAGCGCTTGGTACAAAGTCTCCATTTGATTGAAAAAAAAAAAAAAAAAAAAAACCTTTATCGTTTCCTTCTTTATTCCGAATTTAGAAAATGTCTACAAAAAACATTAGTAAGTGTGTTTGAATAAACTTGATATTTAAGTGAAATTATATTCAAATGCGGCGAAGTTAACTAATTATGCAAATTACTGTACTAGACAATATCACCTCCAATTTCTTCTGCTTAATTTTAAGTGAAGGGAGCTATTTGCTTTGATGCATAGAATTAGCGATTGCGCGTTAATAATTATATGTCTTGCTTCTAGTACAAATTACGGTATATGATAATTAGATTGTCTGTTTCAATGCATTTCTCCGTACAATTATTTAAAAAATAAGACAGTGAATATGAC
The DNA here is from genome assembly GCA_963930645.1 of Salticus scenicus. Lineage (NCBI taxonomy): Eukaryota > Metazoa > Arthropoda > Arachnida > Araneae > Salticidae > Salticus > Salticus scenicus. The sequence continues at coordinate 292,797,797 of OZ005654.1, read as the reverse complement.
TATCCAAATTTTAAATAAAGGGTAATTTTCTTTCCATTATGTTAAACGATGAATTAAAATAACCATTAAATGGTTCATACACTATGTACCATTTTGTCAAATTTAAATAAAAAGGAATTTATAAAATCATACACAGTGCTTTTTTTTATGATTACCAATTTCTGAAAACAAAAAAAATATTTATTAATTCTTATGTAATTTTTATTTCATATATAAGCGTTAATATCAATCAAATTTTATTACTTTCTTCTATATGTAATATAGAGAAAGTATTGGCTTCGCGAAAATTTTCGACCTCCGCTTTTTGACGGATCTACACGTTTTGGGATGTCCTGAACACGAATTGATAGTTTTTAGAAAATGTCTGTCTGTGGTTTCGTGTTTTCACCGTATCTCACGAACCAATGAATGAAATTCAACCAAACTTGGTATATAGTTGGACCCTGGCGAGGCATTGTGCTGATTAGATTTGGGGATCAATAGCAAAGCAGGTGGCGCTGAGATCGCATTTTATGTAAATTTTTAACATGGCAGTATAGGACAAATTTTCGTATTTTTCACCGTATCTCACGAACCAATGAATGAAATTCAACCAAACGGTATATAGTTGGAACCTGACGGGGCATGGTGCTGATTAGATTTGGGGATCAATCGTCTAGCAGGTGGCGCTGTGATCGCAAAATTTCGTATTTTTCACCGTATCTCACGAACCGATGAATGAAATTGAACCAAACATGGTATATAGTTGGACCCTGACATGGAATGGTGCTGATTAGATTTTGGGATCAATCGCCTAGCAGATGGCGCTGTGATCGCATTTTATGTAACTTTTAACATGGCAGTATAGGACAAAATTTCGTATAAATGTACATAATGAGCGTTATATTAAACTTGTGATTGTAAAATAAATATGAATTATTGATAATAGTAGTAGTTAACTACGAAAAAAATTTTGTGATATGTATTACTTTTAACAAAAAAAGAACAAAGAAAAAAATCGTTTTTTTTTTTTTTTTTTTTTTTTTTTTTTTTTTTAATATTGTTACTGATTGAATATGTATATAGGAAAATATAGAAGAAAGTCTTGTGGTGGCCACAACATACAAGTTTTTTTAAATATATTTCAAGTAATTTTAAGCATGTTAATAGAATTTGAAATTTTATTTTTCCGACTGAGTGAAAATAATGCCTGGACCGGGAGTCGAACCCCGGATCTTTGACTTACAAGGTCAAGGCTCTCCATTACCTGCGGCTTATTTCTGTCGAGCTATCTACACGATAGACCAGATGTTTCTGCCTAAAGGTTGTCTGAGTGAGCAATGCCGACCGGTTGTCGGCCTGGATAGCTCAATTGGTAGAGCCTTGACCTTGTAAGTCAAAGATGGTTCGACTCACGGTCCAGGCATTATTTTCACTCAGTCGGAAAAATAAAATTTCAATAAATATGATTTTCTTCCAATCAGTTGATTGTGTGATTTTAATAAAAATTGTAATTATAGAATTTGATCTTGTAAATAAACAATAAACATTTTGGTCACCAAATGGGTTCAATTTTTTAAATAATTTATTTTTCGCTGTACCCTTTTTAAGTGCTATTTACATATGTACTAGCAGGCTTTGCCCGCTTCGCTGGTCACTAAATTTAAAGGAAACTCTTTTCTATATGGATTTATAAAAATAAAATAAAATGAATTACTGAAATTGTTCAAAAGCTCGCTTTAGGTCCCTACTGTCTTCGGCAGCGATTTAGTCATCCACTGCAACTCGGGCGCTTGTCCCTATTACCTGCGACAATGGTTTACCAATGAGCTTCCATTTAGGTGCTTGTTATATAACAGTTTCGAAATAGATAGTATCGAAAAATTGGAGTTTCACTTTTATATTTGAATCCCAGTTACATGTGAACAACACTATACGTGGTGCACATAATATTTGCTTTTACGTTATTTCCGATGTTTATTTTGTTTATCCAATCAACCATAAAATGACAGCAATTTCAGGCCAAATATTACAATATGCTGTGACCGGCTACGTCTGTCGCATGAGGCAATTAATTTTTTGTGTTTATATATAATTCATGGTTTGTAAACCTGATAGTACAACCTTAATATAGTTCTCTTTGGCGACATTTGAATTTTGTCACCATTTTAGACTTTTAATCTATTGTAACAATAAGACTTAATTCCTTGTAACAATATGCTATGAGCGCTATTTCTGCCGTATTTTAGACAACTGATCTTTTTTTTTTATATTTATTTCCCATTAAACATATTTTTAGTTTTATTTATTTATTTAAATATTAATTTGAATTATTCAAATATTTCTGTTCGACAGCGTGCAAGTGCAATAACACACAGAGGCTCATTTGTTTGTATTATAAATTATCATAGTGATTATTATATAAAAAAACAAGTAAATAGGTAAACATTATTGTGCTACACAACTTTATTATGTCGCTCCATTGGCGGCTTTTGAATTTTTGTCGCCATATTAGCGATGGAATATTTTTTTTTTTTTTTTTTGTATGAAAAGGGGAAGACTGTTTTGCTAATAATTTTATCAGACTCTTTTTTGTTTATACATAAGAATCCTTCATATTCTGCTAATATTTTTAATGGTTTTTAGGTTTAAAATAGTTCCTGTTGAAATAAATTTCCTATGTTTAAAACTGCATTTTTTCTGTAAATTTTGGCTTATTTATCAGAAATTAGAAAGTTATTATTTTCACATTTCAAGAAAAAAATTAATCAAAAATTCGAAAATCTGACTTCGATGTGCACAATGACTCTTCGGGGGGCACCTTTGTGTTAAATCTCGTGACTGTCCGAACTACCGTTTTCGAGAACAGTGAAATATATATACAAATATTGCTCACTTAATGGTATAAGATATATATGCATTAATAATTGAAGGTTTGGACAAGTACAAAAGAAAAGGGCCAACAAAGAAAGATATACATAATCCCAAAACAGTATTTTCAAACAACAGCAGATTATATAATTCTTATGAAATGCACTAATACAAAGCTTTTGGCTAGAATTTCTATGTCATCTTCAGATATAGATGTCATGAAATATAAGCGTTAATATCATTCAAATTTTACTTTTTAAATATATTTTAAGTGATTTTAAGCATGTTAATCGAATTTGATCTTGTAAATAAACTATAAACATTTTGGCCTCCAAATGCGTTCTATTTTAAAAATAATTTATTCAAAAAATAGAAAAATCAGCAAAAATACTTATATATATATATATCAATGTTTGTATTATGGTTGAAGTTAGAAGTTCCTTTGAGAAAGCAAAAAACGGAATTTGAACAACTAGGGAACATGTTTGAAGGTTGGAAACCAAGTGGAGTATAAATTTCGCAACTTGAGTATCAAGTTTCTTCTGTTCAAGGTTTCCCAGAGAGTTTCTCTTCCGAGCTGTATGATACTCAATTTGCGAAGTTTTTACTCCACTCGGGTTCTCATTCTTCAAACAAGTTCTCTAGTTCTTCAAATTCTGTTTTGTGCTTCCTCAAATAAACTATTAACTGCATCCATTATACGAGCTTCGACATATATACAGGGTGTCCATGTTTAACTTGTTAGTTCTAGATGCATAATTCCAATTACAAAAATGGTCAAAATTAGATGCAGAGAAAAGACAGTAAAAGTTTAAAGTGAAAAATAAAATGAATGAAAAAATACAAAATATAAATTTTTATATAGGGGCTTCAACATTCGTATTTAAGGAAATCTTGTCCATACAAATAGATTTCACCCAAAAAGTTCGATATTTGTACGACCAATATTCACGGAGATATTTGAGTTCAAAGTTTTAATGCATAGTGTTGGGAAACGTATGCAAATGGGGATATTTGAATAAAAGATGAGAAACCCCGATTATCTTAAAAAGAAAGCAATATCGCTGATGACATTGATTTGAAAAGTTTCGTGCATTCAAATAACCTATTAGAAGAAGTATCACAAATGAACCCCTCCCCCCTTCTTCCGAACCCCATAAGAGCCCCATGTAACACAATTTTTTCAAATGGAAACAGTAATCTTTTTTCACAGAATCGTCTTAAGCGGAAAAATAAATCGCTTTGAAAGCAGGCATTTTTTTTTCTTTTTTACTTACTTATACAAAGTATAAGGCTTATAGAATGTATGAGGAAGTATAGTAATCACGATTTACGAAATGGATTTTGTATTTTACATTGCTCGAAAACGAATGATCGCTGAATATTGCCAATTTATACGTGTGACTGTCATGATGTCTAGTTGTACACCTGCAAGTGTCGTCTTAACACGATCTCTTGTTTTAGAGATATAAGCGACTTTACACGATTTTTCGTGACGTCTGTATGTGTGAGTATGTGTGTGTATGTGTATGTGTACGTATGTCTAAAAACGGCTGGACGTAGAAAGTTGCGAATTGATACATAGATTTGTTATAACATCTAGTTGCGCACCTCTCTTTTTTGACTTTGTATGATTTTCCGTTTTGGAGATATTTAGGAAAATTAGGTTCATAATGACCAAAAATACATAAGTTTTGGCCCTAATGTGTCAAAAAACGGTAATAACTCAAAAACGGTTTGGACAAATCTTGCAATCGATTTTTAACTGACTTTCCGACTATCTAGACATGTTAAACTTTCAAAAAAGCTCAGAACACGTTGACAATGTATTGTTTTAATATTTTTAACCAACTGTTTCGGATACATGCTGCCGTCAGCAGCGTTTTTATGATTCAACAGAAAATTTGTTTAACTAACTTCCCGACTAGCTAGACATTTGAAACTTTCAGATTAGTTCAGAACACGGTGAAAATGCATTTTTAAAATACTTTTAGCCAACTGTTTCGTATCCCTGCTGCCTTCGGCAGTGTTACCTGTACAAATCTTGCAATCGATTTTTAACTAACTTCCCGACTAGCTAGACACTTGAAACTTTCAGAAAAGCTCAGAAGACGGTGACAATACACTTTTTAAAATATTTTTAGTAAATAGTTTCGGAGACATTACTGCCTTCGTCAGAGTTTATATGGTTCAACAGAAAATTTATTTAACTTTTTTCCCGAGTAGTACTTGAAACTTTGAGAAAAGCTCAGAACAAAGTGATAATGCATTTTTTAAATAATTTTCGCCAACTGTCTCGGGTCCAATGACAGTGATTTTTAACATTATGTATGTATTTCTAAAGGTGTATAAGGAATGCATGTGGTGCCCACGTCAGATTTTTTTTTCCAAAGTATGGGCCCTGGGACCCAATTGTTATGTTCGTATAAAAGCCTAGAAAACTTGAATTATCTTAAAAGGAAAGCGATTTCACTGATTTCAAAAGTTTCGTGCATTCAAATAATCTATCAGATGAGGTAGGTGGTTTTATCCCTTTTGGAAAATCTAGGGTTCTCATGTAACACAAACTCAATTTTTTCAAGTTTAAACCACTCTTTCCTCCACAGAATTGTCGGCGAAAAAAAAAAATCTGTTTGAAAACATATATATTGTGATAACCCCCCCCCCTTCCTCCACCGAGTCTTGTTGGAGTTCCCATGAACGTCATTGACGGCCGAGACGGAAAGTCTGGACTTTTGAAAAGAGTGTTGACTAGCATGACTTTTTGAATTTTTCCGACACCATTCATCCTGATTTCACGCTTTCCTTTGACTTTCCGACGACTCTAGCACATCCCATGGGTGTGGTAGACAGGACGGCGCCACGCTAGCTGTCAAGCGACTGGCCGGCAAGGGTCCTAGGAGTGGTCTAGAGTCCGGAGGAGCCTATCGGGGGCCGGATTGCATCAGGGGGCTGATCCCCTCTCTCAAGTCCCGGAGACGGCAGACGAGGAAAGAGGATAGAGAGGAGCTTGAGAATTAAGAAGAGTGAGATTGATCTTGGAGATCTGAGTGGAGGCAGGAGCCTGATATGGTCTAGAAAAAATTTTTATTAGGCATGAGGCCTATCGATTATAGATTCTGTTTTCTTTTAATTGTAAATATTGTAAAATTGTGTAAATATTACTTCATTAAACCAGATAATAATCTGAATGGCTTTTCATTCCTGCCCCATCTTTGTTATATTTTTTAATTGATCTTAGCTGTATTATTGGCAACGCTACCACAGCTAAGATAATTGGTGGCAGCTGTAGGATCCATTTGAACTACTGTTAAAGTTCATGATCCAATGCCACTCTTCGACATTGACAGTAAAAATTTTGATACGTGTGTGCAGTTTGGATGAAACATCGCTCCTGTTGATGACGTACAGCCGAGAAGGACAAGTGACGACTCATTGTTCCAGTTCTCCGAGATGTCAACAAAAACAGGTGAGTCCCATTCTCTTTACTACGGAGAGGTCATTTAATTAATCGTTTTATTTTAATTTAAAAGTGTCGTAGGTTTTAAAAGTTGGGAAATTTTTTATCTATGTCAAATTTTATGAAGTATTTAGATACGTCAATGTTGTAGAGTAGGGTAACATTTATTTAAATTGCATTGATTTTTTGTATTTTTTAATTATGTTTAAATTGTTTTTAAAATATATTTTGAAATCAACTTACTAGTTTTGATGTATAAGAATTAATCGCGATACTCAGTTGTAAACAGAAAAATTATATTCTGATTTTAGAGACAATATTAGTTGTTATTTTGTTTTTAAAATTGACTTAAAAATAGAGTTTAATGCTATCGAAATTTTTAATAATTTCTGAATTTTGAACTTATGTGTCAAAAGGAAACTAGGTAAATTGATATCGAGGAAAAGTATGAGAATTTTATTTAACTTTAGCGGAAATTGCTAAAGTTGGAAAATATTTGCACTGTTAAAATTATCGGATATAAAAATAAATTAAATTAGCACTGAAATTAACGGGATTTGTTAATTGGGAAATCAGTCATAATTTATTTTTCTTGCTATTAATGTGAGTGGGTTTTATTATATCTGGGATAATTGAAAAAATTGTGCTGAAAGTTGATATTTCTCTTTTCTATGTATTTATTGTATTGTATGATATTTGGTGTGTAATTTTAAATTCAAGTACAGAAATAGAAATTTTTTTAATTTAGGAGCTAGTTTAATTTTATTATTTCGGGCAAAATGTCTAATTTTGAAGATGTCCTTAGCGGTCAAAATCGCACTGTTTTATTAGCGTTAGCTAGGGAATTTGACACAAATGTGTCAGAAAAAGATCGGATCAAGGTGATGAGACAAGCTATATTAAAAGCGCCGGATTACACCGAAAAAGAAGCTAAAATCTTCCTGGAAAATATTCTTCGACAGGAAGAAGAACGGATAGAACGTGAAAAACAGGAAAGATTAGAACAAAAAGAAAACCGGGAATTTGAGCTAGAAAAATTACGATTACAGGGCGCTGTAGAAAATGTTAGTATAAATTCGGGAGGCTCCGGTTTAGATTGCACGCCTGTAAATAAAGTGAATTTAAAAGATGTTGTACCTAAATTTGATCCAAAAGTTATGGATATAACTCTTTTCCTAATGATTTTCGAGCGTCAGGCTCAGAGAAAAAATTTAGATGAAAGCAAATGGGTTTCTCAGTTGTTCACTTTGGTTCCAACTGAAATCGCAGAGTTATTAATAAAAGAACCAGCTGAAAAAGCCGATGATTTCCAACATATAAAAAAATTATTGTTAAAAAGATATAGGCTAGGTGCAAATGCATTAAAGAAAAAATTCGAAGAACATACCCGTAAGCCCTTTGCTTTGTGGTCGGACCTTGTTTACGAATTAAGGGGTTATATGGAAAACTGGTTAGAGACCGTAGCCGTAAAAGACTACGATTCGCTTAAAGAACTTATTCTTACAGAACAGTTGAAAAAAAGGGTTCCCTTAGAAATCCGCGATAAATACCTAGATGAATGGGATAATTTTAAATCAGCGAGTGAACTAGCCGAAAAATGTGATATGTACGAAAGTATACGTTCTGAACACATTAGAAGTGGATCAAAAATTCATGAGAGACGTCAGTTCGGAATTAATAAATTCACGGGAGGCAAATCATATAGGGAGCAGAAGGCACCTGAGGGGAATTCAAAAAAAGAAAACCTATCTAAAAATTATGGGAAAAAGGAGATTGATCGTGAGAGAAATCGCGATCCAAATTTTGATAAGAAAAGAGAAGTTATTTGCTATTACTGTAAACAGAGCGGTCACATAAGACCTCAGTGTTTAGAACTAAAAAAGAAAAACGCTAGCGAAGTTATAAATCATGTAGGTGCAAGTGTAGAATTAGCTGAGTGTTTTAGGCCCTATATGGATAAAGCTATAATTAATGGGGTCGAACGCACTTTCCTCAGAGACACAGGTGCCGGAATAGATGTCTGCGATCGAAGCTGGGTAAAAAACGAGGACTTTTTAGGCGAAGTGACGTGGCTGCGGTCACCAATCGACGAAGCTTGTAAATGTTTCCCCTTGGCTCGCGTAACTCTGGAAGGAAAATTTGGTCGAATAGTGACGAAAGCAGCCGTTAGACCCAAAAATTTAGCGCAAAATTATTATTTATTGGGAAATAAAACTGCAGAGCTTTTAAATCAACCCCAAGAAAATCTAGAAGTTGTAAATGCTGTTATTACGCGAAGTCAGGCTGAACAAAGCAGAGTACGAGAAGTCGAGATTGAAAGGGGCTCAGATTTACCCCCTCCCAATGAAAGAGAAATGGGGAGTTCGATGATTGACACACCGATAAAGGAATTGGAGGAGGACTTAATAATACCTCCCCTTCCTGCAGGCGAAAGTTTTGAGTTAGAAAAAGTAACAGCTGACCAGTTCTGCGAAGAGCAAAAGAAATGTGAGTCGCTTAAATCTATTTGGGAAAGGGCAAGGAGTCCAAATGATAAAGAATTTGAAATCAGAAAAGGCAGACTAGTAAGGATTTCGGCATCGAAACGCGGAGATGTTAGAACTCAGCTGTGTGTTCCAAAAGTGTTTAGAGAAAGGATTATGACATTATGTCACGACGAAGTGTCGGGTCATCTGGGGGCTACAAAAACAAAAAATCGGGTTCTGAAATGTTATTTTTGGCCTAACTGTTATCAAGATATTGAGAAGTATGTACAGAGTTGCGATACTTGCCAGCGGGTAGGAAACAATCGTGATAAAAAAAAACATCCGATGCAATGTGTGCCTATTATTTCAGAAGTTTTCTCAAAATTAAATATAGATGCGGTGGGTCCTTTACCTGTTAGTGTTAAAAATAATAGATATTTAATTACGGCGATATGTGTAGCTTCTAAATACCCGGATGCGATACCCGTTGAAAATATTACATCGACATCCGTGATTGATGCGTTATTACACATTTTTGCTAAGACAGGATACCCAAAGGAAATTCAAAGCGATTTAGGAAAATCTTTCACGAGCGAGTTAACCACGGAATTTTTTAATCGGTTCGGGATTAAAGTTAGGCACAGTTCTATTTGCCATCCGGAAAGCAATGTCGTTGAACGACTTCATTCGACGTTGAAAAGAGTTCTAAAGGCGTTATGCTTAGAGAACGGAAGGGATTGGGAGGCAAATTTGCCGATGGCTTTATTCGCGTTGAGAACGGTGCAACACGAAAGTACGGGATTTAGTCCTGCGGAACTAGTGTTTGGAAAGGATCTGAGGATGCCGTTAAATATAGTTTATGATAATTGGCTAGATCCTGGGGGCACGGATCAAAACGTAGTGGCTTACATCTTAAATTTAGTAAACCGTTTGAAACATTGTCAAGAATTGGCTGTGAAAAGAATGGGCGAACAACAATCGAAAAGAAAAGCATGGTATGACAAAAATGCAGTTTCGAGAAAGTTCAGAGTGGGAGATAAGGTGCTAGTGTTAGCTACATCTAAACCCAATAAAATGGCGGTGAATTGGATAGGCCCGGGTACAATAACAGGCGTAATATCGGAAACAAATTATACTGTTGACCTACCAGATAGGAGAGACAAGTCCACAATTTATCATGTAAATCTCATTAAACCTTATTTCAGTAGACCCGAATTTGTTAACGTTATAATCCAAGAATCGGAGGAACTAGTGGAAAACGAGTCCGAAATTCCTTATCCGTTAGCAGAACCGACTCAGATAGACTTTGATGAAATTGTTAATGGAAATGAAATACAGTGTCGGGCGAGTCCGGCTCAAATAGAAAAATTTCGGAGGGTGATTGAGAAACATAAAAGAGTGTTTTCTACTGACCCAGGGAAAACGCATTTAATAGAAATGGATATTGTGCTGAACGATGACATTCCGGTAAGAGCTAAGCCCTATCGCATGTCTCCAAGACAAACGGCCATTTTAAAAGAAGAAATTCAAAGACTGCTTGAGTTGGGAGTGATTGAAGTCGGGCAATCTGATTATACGTCCCCTATGATTCTCGTAGAGGTCCCAGGAAAGGATGTGCGTCCGTGCGTCGATTATAGAAGATTAAATTGTAAGACTAGAACAGAGTTTTTTCCACTCCCAAATGTTGAGGAAACGGTCGAGAAAGTATGTGCGGCAAATTTCATCACCGTGATGGATTTAACGAAGGGCTATTTTCAAATACCGTTAACTGAGAGAGCGCGACGATACGCCGCGTTTGTCACACCATTTGGCGTGTATATCCCTAAAGTAATGATGTTTGGGCTTGTGAATGCCCCTTTTTATTTTTGCAAACTAATATCGCAAGTTTTGGGAGGGCTGGAAACTTTCGTGAGGCCGTATATTGATGATATAGCGATATTTTCACCGGATTGGGAAACACATATGAAGAATTTAGATGAGGTATTACAGAGACTAAGTGACGCTAATCTTACAGTGAAGCCCTCTAAATGTCATTTCGCTCAAAAACACGTTAAATTTCTTGGACACGAGGTGGGGTCTCGAAAACGATCGCCCAGTGAAGTGAAAATAAAAGCGGTCAGAGAGTTTCCTACTCCGAGTACGAAAACGCAGATAAGGGCGTTTTTAGGAACAGCGGGGTATTATGCCCGTTACATAAAAGATTACGCGGTGAAGGCTGCCCCTTTGACAAATGCTCTGAAAGGAAGGGTCAGAAAAGAGAAGGTGGAGTGGACAGCTGAGTGTCAAACGGCATTTGACGAGCTGAAATCTGACTTGACACGGAGTCCCGTTCTTTATTCCCCAGATTTTACTAAGCCGTTCATTGTGCAGACGGACGCGAGTTTGTTAGGCGCCGGCATAGTCTTATCACAAATTCAAAACGGAGAAGAGCACCCCATTCTCTATCTGAGTAAAAAGTTCTCAAAAGCTGAACAAAATTACAGCACTATCGAAAGAGAACTCGCAGCTATTGTTTATGGCCTAAAAAAACTGAATCATTATTTGGATGGGCAGCAATTTGTGATTCAGACAGATCACAATCCGCTTACGTACTTAAAAAAAATGATGGGATCAAATTCACTTCTCACTCGTTGGGCATTGTGTTTACAACAATACAATTTCTCGATAGAACACAAGCCTGGGAAAAAGCATTCTAATGCAGATGGGTTGAGTAGACTGCATCTGATTGAAAATATAAATCAATAAAGAGAAAGAGAAATCTTGTGTAAATAAATTTAAGGATTAATAGTAACAATTTTTTTTTTTTTTTTTTTTTTTTTTTTGTTATAATTTTTAATTGGAATAAATGTACCTAATTTTTATAAATGGATTCATTGAATATGGTTTAGAGAAAAATAAATTATTTTTTTTCTTATTTTACATGTTTTTATTTCATTTTAGTTTAAGTGAATGTAATGTTAATTTGAATCTCGTGAGAATTTTAATAGTGTGTTCTGGTTTTGTCTCATAGAGTATAATTTTTCACTTAAAACTGAGTATATGGGTCAAATTTTTGTTTTATTTTTAAGTTTATGAAAAATTTTGGGGCTTCGACCTCTCCATGGTAAGTGTAATTGGGGCCCTGTTTTCTGGATGTAATTTCCTTTGTATTAAGGAAATTCTTTTAGGGGGGAAGAGTTGTGATAACCCCCCCCCTTCCTCCACCGAGTCTTGTTGGAGTTCCCATGAACGTGATTGACGGCCGAGACGGAAAGTCTGGACTTTTGAAAAGAGTGTTGACTAGCATGACTTTTTGAATTTTTCCGACACCATTCATCCTGATTTCACGCTTTCCTTTGACTTTCCGACGACTCTAGCACATCCCATGGGTGTGGTAGACAGGACGGCGCCACGCTAGCTGTCAAGCGACTGGCCGGCAAGGGTCCTAGGAGTGGTCTAGAGTCCGGAGGAGCCTATCGGGGGCCGGATTGCATCAGGGGGCTGATCCCCTCTCTCAAGTCCCGGAGACGGCAGACGAGGAAAGAGGATAGAGAGGAGCTTGAGAATTAAGAAGAGTGAGATTGATCTTGGAGATCTGAGTGGAGGCAGGAGCCTGATATGGTCTAGAAAAAATTTTTATTAGGCATGAGGCCTATCGATTATAGATTCTGTTTTCTTTTAATTGTAAATATTGTAAAATTGTGTAAATATTACTTCATTAAACCAGATAATAATCTGAATGGCTTTTCATTCCTGCCCCATCTTTGTTATATTTTTTAATTGATCTTAGCTGTATTATTGGCAACGCTACCACAATATACCATTTTTTTCAATAAGGTGGGGCCCGGACTTTTGATTATTATGTTCGAATAGAATTCTAGAAACCGAAATTATTTTAAAAGGAAAGCAATATCGCTGATGACTTTGAGTTCAAAAATCTCGTGCATTCAAATAATCTATCAGCTGAGGTACCAGAGGTGGGACCACGTAAGTTACATGTCCCTATCTGTGTGTGTTACATGATGTAACACAAACATAGTTTTTTCAAATGAAAACCACTCTTTTCTTCACAGAATTGTCGGCAGAAATAAATGTGTTTGAAAACATATACATATATATATATTATATCATTTTCTTTTCAAGTTGGTGGGGCCTGGGCTTTCGATTATTATGTTCGAATAGAATTCTAGAAACCGAAAGTACTTTAAAAGGAAAGCAACTTCGCTGATGGCATTGAGTTCAAAATCCTCGTGTATTCAAATTATCTATCAGCTGAGGAACCACACGTGGGGAGGGTCCCCATGTAACACAAACACAGTTTTTTTTCAAATAAAAACATTATTTTTCTTTACAGAATCTTTTTAAGCGGAGAAAAATCTGTTTGTAAACATGTAGGGGAAAATGGGGAGCCTTAGCCATAAAGGAAGTTTGGCCCACCCTTCAATTTTAGTATTTAAAAAAAAATTAGCATTTTCTTACCATCTACCTTAGTTTCATTGAGCTACTTTTTAGCAATTGGAAAAAAAAATAGAAAAATAAAGTTTTTTCCACCCAAAAAGTAAATTTTTTAAACATAACTTTTAAACATACGATTTTTTCAGACAAACCAATTGAATTAAAAGCAAAAACTGTTTTATTTAAGAGACAAAAATTTAAGTTAAAATACATTTAAAAAACAAAAAATACATATAAAAACAATTAAAAGCTAGACGTTTCGAAACCCGTCCGGGTTTCCTCATCAGTAATTACAACACAATATTGAGGAGCCAGTGCGCATGCTTCATTGATAGTGTGGAGATGCTTGGCAGTGTGCCAGCTCTCAAGGAAAATACGCGATTTATAATTATGAAAACCAGAATTTAGAATTTTTATATTATCGAAGCCAGGAATATGATCAGTTTCTATTGAATGGATTACAATTTTAGAATTTTGGTTGCAATTTTTAAAAGATCGTCTGTGCTCTTGTAGTCTAATTTTTGCTGTACGGCCAGTTCTAAAATTCTAAAATTGTAATCCATTCAATAGAAACTGATCATATTCCTGACTTCGATAATATAAAAATTCTAAATTCTGGTTTTCATAATTATAAATCGCGTATTTTCCTTTAGAGCTGGCACACTGCCAAGCATCTCCACACTATCAATGAAGCATGCGCACTGGCTCCTCAATATTCGGTACTCCTTTAAATTCCTTGAGTGTTCATGTAATGTTTGCATATTGTGTTGTAATTACTGATGAGGAAACCCGGACGGGTTTCGAAACGTCTAGCTTTTAATTGTTTTTATGTGTATTTTTTGTTTTTAAAATGTATTTTAACTTAAATTTTTGTCTCTTAAATAAAACAGTTTTTGCTTTTAATATATATAATTGAGACAGTTTGATGTTTGTGTACAATTGAATTAAGTTTAAATAAGTGGGATTTTATAAATACTGTTATATTAAGGCTTTATTTAAGTTATAAAGTTCGTGCAATGAAGTAGACTTAAAATCTCCATGTGCCATTCTTTACAAAATGGCTAGTTGGGGAGAATTGGCCCACTCTCTGTAAGGGAAGATTGGCTACTGGGCCAAGTCTCCCTTAGTTAAATAATTTTTAAAATCTGTATAGAAATCTACACATCCCACAGAAATTATGAGACAGCAGTGAAGTTACTGATGAAGGTTTTAGTGTTCATAGTACAGCTATTGATTATAGTATTTTACAAATAACTCTTGAAAAGTACTTAAAAAAATATAAGTTAAGTAAAAACGGAGAAGACGTAGATATGCACCCTAATTACAAAAGCAGGCAATTGTTAACTAATGAGGATGAAAAGTCTTTGACTGAATATCTAATAATGTGATGCAAACTGAATTCTGGATTATCTCCAAAGAATACTAAGTTGTTCGTATATATGAGTTTTCAGTTGCAAACAATAAACAAATCCCACGCAAATGGATTCGAGGTATAATTGCTTCTCATGATTAGCGGCGTAGACTTATGTATAGACATCAGCAGTTATCTCTGAAGAAACAAGAAAGTAAAAGTTTATAATAGTGATTTTGTAGTAAAATTTGCAAGAAAGATTTATTTTATTTTGCCGGCATGATGACACGGGAAATTGTAAATAATGAGTTTGAAGTCTCTATCTTATTTCGATTCGAATATACATGTAATTTTAAATATCCTGAGAAGGAAGATTTATCTGTTTGTTGCCCAGTTTACAGATACGATTAAATTGCCATGACCTATGTCTTGAGATGTAGTTATAAAAAATGTAGTTTAAATTCGATTTTTCCCAGTTCATGTTATTAAGATAAATTTATAAGTTCAAACTAAGGCTGATACACTTAGTGCATTTAATGTACGTGCAAACTTAATAAAATGTATTTAACATAAATAAAAAGACCTATTAACTTCATTTGTATGGACAATTTTATAATAAATTATTTATTTCTTAATTTTTATTACAGCTAAAATATTATAAATGAATTAATCAAATATAATACTCGTATACATAATCTTCAAATGATTTCAGAGTGTACAATTATAATATTAAAAATTCTACACTTAATGCTGTCAAAACTGCTGAAAAAGGTTATTATTCTGCACCTTAAAATTATACATTATTGTGTGGGCCAAGTCCCCCATACCATGGGCCAGATCTCCCTTATAAAGAGAGGAGTGGCCCCCTTTTGACTATGTTTTAAAAATTAATAAATTTAGGTAAGAAAAAATGCATTGTTTATATTATTACAATTATACCCTTATTGCGAATAAAATTTCCTTTAGTATGTACTACCATATGAATTTTTCAGCGTTAAAATAAAATTTATAAAAATGTTTTTTTTTGAAAACGTGGCCAAGTCTCCCCAGTTTCCCCTGTTTTTTTTCTTTGATTTTTCCGAAGTAGGAGGAAAAGGAACCCTAATATTTTTGCTCATATAAAATTTTAGAAACCATGAATTATCTTAAAAATAAAATAATTTCGCTGATGACATTTATTTCAAAACTCCCTTTCATTGAAACAATCATCAGATCTGGTAATGCAGATGGACCTCCCCTCTCCCCCCCCCCCCCCCCCCGGAACACAAACTCAATTATTTTTCAACCAGTAATCATTCTTTTTCTTTTCACAGAATCGTGTTAAGCGAATAAAATCTTCGTTAAAACATATATTGCTTTTTTTCAAGATATGGGGACCCGGGGTCCCGATCCTTCCATTCGGAAAAAGTATGAAGACTGGTAACACGCCTTCCAGATGCCGCATTTATTTTTTTCGAACAACTGCCACAGAATATGTTTTTTGCGCTTTCAAAATCCAATTTTAAACATGATAAAGAATATTTTTTAACACCGAGACATAGAAATAATTACAGTTATTTGAAAAATATATAAATATATTTAAAAATTTAAAATGCGCAATAATATTTCTCAAATAATGGTATTTAAATTAATTTTTCAACGTAAAAACTAGTATGTTGTGGCCACCACAAAACCCTGTGAAAACTCATATGATAGGTTTTTTAAAATCACGAAATTTTCAATTTTAACGGATTCAAAAAACTGTTTTCCTTGCAAAACATTTCTGAATTAAGAAAAAAAAAATAATTGACCTCAGTCCCCTCCCCCCCACCCTCCATAGCTCCAAATGCCAATTTATAAAAAATGAAATAAGATTCCCTGTTTCCGTTGAACATGATTCTGTTAAAAAAATAGTTCCGTCTAAAAAATAAATCTTGTGTAATGTTGGGTCCCTTAGGATCCCGGGGCCCATATATGATACTGTATCTGAGAGATTAATTGAGTGCAGGAAACTTTTGAAATCCATGTCATCAGCGAAATTGCTTTCATTTTAAGGTAATTCGGGGTTTCCAGACTTTTAGTTGAACAGAGAAATCGGAATTGAATTTGTGATACGTGTTGCACTCAGATGCCCCGGAGTCCACTTATGATATCTCATCTGACAGGTTATTTAAATGCGCAAAACTTTTGTGATCAATGTGTTCAGCGAAGGTTCTTTCCTTTTGAGATAATTCGAAGTTTCCTTTCTTTTAGTTGAACACAGGAATGGACCCTGCGCTTCGCTAGTTTGAAGGATGAAAAAAAGAGATGTTTTAAAACAAATTTTTTATGCTTAACACGATTCTGTCAAAAAAAAAAAAAAAAAAAAAAAAATGGTTTCCATTTGAAAAAAAGTTAATTTGTATCACATGTGACCCCCCCCCCCCAGGAAACCCGGGGCCCATCTAAAATACGTCATCTGATGGATTATTTGAATACACGAAATATTTTAAATCAGTGAGTTTAATGAAATTGTTTTCCTTTCGAGATATTCTGGTGTATCCAGACTTTTCAACCACTCTAAATCAAGCTAAATCAAACTTTATTTATACATAGATATATATATTCCTTAAAGTGTTTCAGTTTGCAGGTGACCCTCTAAGACATTCACATATTAAAATTTTTAACAATACAGCGTAAACCAAATTTGGATTTAGCTCTTAAAACTGTTCATTTCATGTATCTGAATAAATTTAATTGCTATTTCAAAACAAATGGATCTTTATTTACTTTTTATCATCTTATGGATAACTCCCTAAAGTAATGACATTTACATAAAAAAATGCCAGAATTGCTGGTAAAACTGTGTAAGTTAACTTTTTTTAATTTAAATAATTTGGAGAGTATTTTAATTCCAGACATGGGGTTTCTTTTGTTTTGTTTCTTAGACAGAGGACACTATTTTTCAAAATATGACTTATAGGAAAAAAGTATAGCACAAAAATTAAATTTCATATCTTAACATGTATAAAACCCCTTGCTCAAAAATGCCACATCTGAAATCTACTTTTCATATGAATCAATTTTGTAATTGAAACATGCATCTGGGACTAACGGTTGCAAAAATAAAGTGTCGTTCAAGTTAAACATGGACACCCTATATATTGGTATTTTTGGCGACTTATTATCTGTAAATGAAGATGCTATAAAAATTATGGCAAAAAGCTTTTTAATATGTATTTTTAAACGTACATAAATATAACATATTTTTTTTTAACGTGTGTGAAAGTTTATTTTATAAGAATCTAACCAACACATGCTTTTCTTCTCTTTTTTTTAAATTGAATATGACAAGAATTTTATTTATTTAATTGTTCAAAATTCTGTCTCAATTATCGTCATTTATGTAATTCATTCATTATTTACCTTTTATTTATTTGTTTGCTTTTAAATGTTTCACTAACATATTTATATAAATTTTCTTTATAAATGTTTAGACTTTTGTAAAATACAGTTTGGAGATTTCTAAAAACTCTTTAAAATTAGAAAATATTTTTACAGTACACTATCATGCCGCAATCCATACGAAGTTTGAGAAAAGTAAAAAAAAACAGAAACAAGCCTTTAAAACGCTGTTATTCACCATATTTGCCCATCTTTTACGATTTTTGGCTACCAGAAAATTTCTAGAGACATTTGTTTCATTAAATCAGTTAAAAATTGTTAAAGAAACATGTAAAAAAATGTCTATAAAAAATTACAGCAGCCAAAAAGTGTAAAAGTTGACAACAATGCTGCACTGCTGATACTTTTTTTTTTTTTTTTTTTTTTGTAAAAATACTCTTTTAATACCCATTCATCAATAATTTAGTTTTCTGTTAAAGGAAATTTTGGTTTTTATTTTTGTGAAGAATCGGAAGCTTCAGCTGCAACTAATTTTAACTTAGAAGTGTTAACTTGAGTTTCCATCGTCGCTAAGAATTTATTATTATTATTATATTCTCTTCTGATCTTTACAATTTTACATTATAAAAAAAAAAAAAAAAAAATTAATTGTAAAATCGTATCTCATATATATAAACAGCTTTATATATAAAATACTGTAATTACTAATGAATTTTTATACTGTTGCAGCATTTCAGTTAAATTTGTCACAAACTTGACCTGTAGAAAAGTGTAGGGGGGCTCTATATATTTAAAAAAAATTAAATATATGCAGTAATTTTAAAGCAAATACATACATAAATATACATTTTATTGGTAAATATACACTTTACTTGCATAAATATAATTTAAATTTTATTTTTCGTAAATTGTGGCACGGAAAAAACAAAAATATATAGTCGCCAGTAGAAGGCCTGCAACTGCATATGAGCTATAATCATGTCATACTTTTAATGAAATAATTCGATACCCTAAATTTTTAAAATTTTATACACACATACACTTATATCTATCTATCTATATAAACCTAAAATAAATTCACAATTGAATGTATTTATTTAAGGATTTTTTTGTTCTGATATTTCTTCTAAAATAAATATAAATCTGATTTATTTCAATTAACATCTTAGTCAAATATATATATATATGCCCATGCTTTATAGCGTTATAAACGTTTAAAATAACGCTTTCTAACTAAAATGAAATGTAATCATGTAATATATTTAATTAGAAAAATAGGTTTAGTATTTAAGATGTTAAGACAGAAACATATAAAAAAAATGTCTTTCTTTGTTATATTCTGTGTTTACATTTTCACTTCATTTATATTTAATATAACCTATAACCTACAATTTATTATTATTATTTTTTTTTGTGTGTGTGTGAGATTCCTGTTAAAAAGACCTATTTTTTACTTTTATGTACTTGAATTCATGAACGCAAGTTTCATCACTAAGATTGTAAAATTTGTCTTTCATCAAATAGAATAAAGCTACCACGTGGGAAAAGTAATGTTATATCGATTTTGAAGTTTTACTTTATAGCTTCACTTTTCTTAACTAAAATAATGTTCTAAAATGTGGTTACCTTGGATAATTTATTGGATAATTTTGAAATATTTCACAAGTTCATTTTATGCATGGCATCTAAGACACATGTTTTCGGAATAGTTTTTGGTTTCTGCCAATAACATTTTCTTACAGTCATATCAGAAGGCCATAAATTATCGGCAGAATTTCAGCGTATCTGACAACAATCTTATTTTCCAAAAAGATTCGATAAATAATATTTATATTAAGAATAAATTATTTTTGATTAGTAACTTTTTTTATATAATACTTTCTAACAAAATAAAGTAGGTTTAGTTTTGAATTTAAAACAGTGTAATATTAAAGAGAATGAATTTTAGTAAAGATTACACTTTTTAATAAAATATTTAACTTACAATAAAAGTAAATCTGAGTACATGCCACATGAAACATGTCTTAGCTTAAACAAATGTATCAAAAGAAATTGTTATTATTTTTTTTTAGTATCGATGCACACTGTGATATTCCCCTGATATGTATTATACATTGGCCAAATGCTTTAGAATTTAAGACTAAACGAAGTTTTAAATTCCGCTTTAAAAAACATTAATTACGTCCGTAAGTAAGAAACCAATAAATCGGGTATTTCTAAGAATTGGTGGGAGAAAATGTAAAATTTGATTTAGCTGAAATACATTGCAAACCTAAATCCACTCATGAACTCGATTTCTTTAAAGATTTTTATATTTATAAAAATCTTTAAAATATTGTTAATTGTGATTTGACTGCACCCAATTTGTCTGATTGTTGGAAATTTTACATTCAGTCTACATTTCCTTAATTTCTACTATATTTTTCATTACTAGTAATTCATAATTTACTATTGGCTAATCACCCATATTCCTCGTAATCCTACTGGTTGACCATCCTGAGCTGAATTCGATCCCTTTCCTATATAGAATAACACTTCCCTCTTATTTCTTCATGCACTAAAGACGGCACGCTAAAGGCTGCCGAAACAGCTGTCTGCTTTTCTATTATTTTTTTGGCATTCTAGACGTTGTTGTTTGCGTTGTTTATATATATATATATATACAGTGGCAGACAAAAAAACTGCATCACCTAAAAAAAAATAATAATAATGTTATGCATTATTTTGTTTACATAAAACTATCTTAGTTGCTGCAAAGCAAGATATGACGTCATTCCACATTCATATTGCATCATACAACTCTTCTGAAGTATTACATCATCCTACTTCTATAAATAGCATGCCAAAATGAGACAATGGTTACTTATATCATTTATTAAGTGACGAAAGGATGGCTCCTTATGTTCAATTGACGAAAGAGAAAAAATGTGTGGCACTCGCTTCACTCGCGCTCGATATTCGACGCGTGTGATCGCTAAATAAACTGCCTGCAATCAATCGACAGTCTCGAGAGTGATTAAGTTGGAGCGTGAAACTGGTAATGTTGAAAGGAGGTCAGGATCAGGCCGAAAAAGGGTAACCACAAAACCTGACAATCGATATCTCAAGCGTATGTCTCTCTTTAATCGTCATGCAAGTGCTTCTTATTTAAAAGTCAGATTTTAGAAAGAATGTGGTGTCAATTTAAGTGCACGAACTGTTCAAAGACACCATGCGGAATGCGGTCTGCATGCGTATTGCCCGAAGAAATGGCCGTTACTTACAAAAAAAAAAAAAAAAAAAAATGTTGGTATAATATGAGTAGTGATGATGCTCAAAGTGTTTTATAGTGCGCTGTGTGTTCATTCTTTTTTTCTGTAACTGTACATATGTAAATAAACGTTAGTTTGAGTCTAGCTCCCGTGTGGGTAACTTCATGTGGTAGCACGAGCGCTGGTTGCGTTCGATCGGCGGCGAAAATGAAGCGACGCCACGTTTCCGGTAATTAAAAACTAAAAAATGGATAAATTACTCCCTTCAGTAGCACTGTTAAATAGTACGAATTATCAAACGTGGTCATTAAAATTAAAAGCAATTCTAACTATTAAAAAATTGTAAGACGTCGTGATTAAAGAAGCAGGCGACTTAAAAGAAGAAGAACGGACTGAATGGGAAACTAAGAATGCTGAAGCTGTTTCATACATCTTACTTTCGTTATCTGATGAACAAAGTCTCCAATTCGCAGACGAAGGAATCGCTAAGAATTTATGGGAGAAAATAAAATCAACATTCACCGGAAAACTGGAAGATCGAAAAATCGATGCAAGCAATGAAATAAAAAACATTGAAATTAATCCAGAAGAAACAGTAACGGATTATATTGCAAGAGCAAGAGGTTTAAGAACAAAATGTCCTTCACTAGGTCTGGAAATTACAGAGAGAGAAATCGTCTACTATACTGTAAGAGGCCTTAGAGGAAAATTCTCGAAAATTAAAGAAATATTGAAAACTCAAAGAGAAAAAGATTTAGATGAAATACTAGAGATTTTACGTGAAGAAGAGAGAACAATCCTGAGATCACCTGACTACCAAAAGACTAGAAGAGAAGAAGCATTCCATGTTAAAAGTGAGAACAAGAACAGAGTGAAAAGTTGTTTCATCTGTAAGAAAACAAATCATCTAGCTAAAAACTGCTATTTTAGGACTAGAGATAACTTACCTCAGAACACTAATGATAAAAGAACAAATGCTTATAATAACAATAAGAACAAAAACAAAGAACAGTTTAAAAACAGAAACTCGAATTATGCAAGTAAAAATGATAGTGATTTTGCACTTTCCGCGAATAGAGAACAATTTGATATTTCTGAAAATAATGTTTGGTTATTAGATTCAGGCTCCAGTTGCCATTTTACAAATAATTTGAATTATTTTTGTGATATTGCTAATGATAATGGATATATCAATTTAGCAGGTAAGAATTCTACTTTAAATTTTACTGGTATAGGAACTGTTTGCGCTAAAACGTTGGTAAATAATTCTCAAAATATTTTAACTATGAATGAGTGTATTTATATCTCTGATTTGAGAGATAATTTAATTTCTGTAAGTAAATTAATGGATAGGGGTTATAAAATTAAATCAAGTAGAGATCATATCTTAGTTCTAAGTAAAAATGATGAAATTGTGTTAAAAGCTGTTAAAATAAATAATAGATTTGAAGTCATATTAGAACCTTGCAATGATATGTCACCTGATTCTCTAGAATGTAACTTAATAAATAAATCAGAATCTTATGATATTTGGCACAAAAGACTTTGCCATTTAAATCCACAATATATGAAAAAAAGGCAAAATATTATTGGCATAAAATTTAGAGATTCTGAAAATTTTAATTGTGAATCATGTGACATTAGTAAGTTAACTCGGAAAAATCATCCCAAAGTAAATTTTGATCAAAGTAATTCTATATTAGAATTGATTCATGCTGATTTAGCAGGACCTATAAATGTTAATTCCTTAGGAAATTCTAAATATTTTTTAGTATTGGTTGATGATTTTTCTGGAATGTATTTCACTTATTTTTTGAAACATAAGGATGAAGCATTTGATGCTTTTACTATTTTCAAAGAAAGGTATGAAAATCAGATGAATAAGAAAATTAAACGTTTAAGAACCGATAACGGTTTAGAATTTGTAAATAATGAATTTGAAAATTTTCTAGAAAAATCTGGAATTATTCACAGTACAGGAATTATTCACGGTACATTATTAAACAGTACCATATAATCCTGAAAGCAACGGTATTGCAGAAAAATGTGTAAGAGTACTGGTAGAACGTGCAAGAACATTGTTATATGATAGTAAACTGCCACTTAGATTTTGGGCGGAAGCCATAAATTGTAATACCCACATATCTAATAATACACCGGGAAAAGGTAAACAAAAAATCACGATCGAAATATGGACAGGTAGAAAACCAAAACTAACTTATTTAAAAACTTTTGGTTGTGTAGCTTACTATCACATTCCTAAACAATTCAGAAATAAATTCGATGTTCCCGCTAAGAAAGATATATTTGTTGCATATTCTAGAGATAGGCGCGCATACAGAATTTATGATATCGAAAAAAGAAAAAAATATTGAAGAAAGATCAGTTAAATTTGATGAAACATCTAAAGGTAGTAAATTCTTAAAAAGAGAAACCGAAACTTATTTGTGGGATATTAAAGAATTAGCCCAGTTTAATGAAACCGAAACTTCTTTCTCACCCGAAAATGATGATGATAATTTATCAGATTTTTCGTCTGAACAACAAACGCTAGAACAAAATGAAATACAGAATGAGTCAGAATCTATTTTTAGATCGCCACCCCAGTTGAGACGATCAGAAAGTATAAAAAATAAAATGACAGCTAATTTGGCTTTAAATGACCTTGATGGGGAATCAGTACCGAGAAATTTTGAGGAAATAAAAAATAAATCAAATTGTAAAAAATGGGAGATCGCTATGGAAAAAGAAATCGATTCCATGAATAAACACAATGTTTTTGAGATAGTTGAAAGGCCAAAAAATGAAAAAATAATTAAAAGTATATGGATTTATTCAATTAAAAGGGTTAATAATGAGGAAATTTATAAAGCTAGGTTAGTAGCAGCGGCCTTCAATCAAATAAAAACAGTTGATTATTCAGAGTCATATTCACCGGTGGTAAATATTGAATCATTTAGATTATTAATGGCAATCGCTTCTAAACTGAATTTATCTATAAGATTTTTTGATGTAAAAACAACGTATTTATATGGTAACATTGAAGAAACTATTTTTATGGAAATATCCCCTGGTTATGAAAATAAATTTGGTAAAAATAATGTATGTAAATTGAAACGTAGTATATATGGCTTGCCTCAAAGCAGCCGAAATTGGCATAATAAACTTAAACATGAACTGAAAGCGATTGGCTTCTCTCCACTTGCATCTGATAATTGTGTATTTACTTATAAAGATGATACGAATTTTCTAGCAATTTGTGTGTACGTAGATGATTTAGCAATTTTTTCAAATAATTCTGAGTTATGCGATGAAAATATAAGTAAACTTAAAAAATTTTTTGTTCTAAATGAAACAACTAAAAATTCAAAATTTTTAGGTATGGAAGTAATACAAAATCAAGACGGTATCAGTTTATCGCAAATTAACTACATTTAATCTTCATTGGAAAAATATGGTATGCAAAATTCTAAAAAGTCTAGTCTACCAATAGTTAAGGTGAGGATAGATGTTTTACACCTACAGATAATTTAGTTAATCAAACTGAGTATCAAGAAATTATAGGTGAGTTGCTGTATTTGGCTAACCGAACTCGACCTGACCTTGCATTTGTTACTAGTTATTTATCACAATTTAATAAACGTCCTGAGAAAAGACATTATACATTAGCTAAAAAGGTTCTAAAATATTTAAATGGAACAAAAAATAAAGTATTGTATTACGAGAGAAAATTCGGTTTAATAAATTGTAGTGCAGATGCAAGCTGGGGAAATGGAGAGGGAGGTAAATCATTTTCAGGTTGTGTAATTATGTTAGGAAATTCTCTTATTGTTTGGAAAAGTAAAAAACAAAAATGTGTAGGACTATCGACATGTGAATCAGAGCTCTTAGCCACTGAAGATACAGCAAGAGAATTAACATCGACTTTAAATATGTTACAAGAACTTAAGTGTGAACAATTTGTTGAAAGACCTGTGACGATTTATTCTGATAGTCAAGCAGCCATAGATTGGCTAAATACAACAAAGTCATCAAATAAAACAAGACATGTTAATCTCCAATTTCATTTTGTTAGAGACTTAATTGAAGAAAAGACTGTGAAAGTTATGTATAATTGTACTAATGGAATGATTTCAGATTTTCTAACGAAGGCTGTTACAAAGGAAAAATTTTCATTTACGATAGAAAAAATATGTTTGATTTAAAAGTATATATTTGAATATTAATTATTGTTTATTATTGTTTTTGATTAAATATAAAACGCTTTTCGCAGGGGGAGAATGTTGGTATAATATAAGTAGTGATGATGCTCAAAGTGTTTTATAGTACGCCAATAGATGGCGCTGTGTGTTCATTCTTTTTTTCTGTAACTGTACATATGTAAATAAACGTTAGTTTAAGTCTAGCTCCCGTGTGGGTAACTTCAAAAAAAAAAAAAAAAAAAAAAAGATGCAGAAGGGACTTTTTTGAGTGAAACAGCATGTTTCATGGACAAAGTCTCAGCAATTTTTTCGGATGAATCTAAATTCAACATACATGGGTCGGACAGTAAGCGGTATGTTCGCAGGCATAAAAATTAAGCTTATCATCCAGACTGCATATCGCCTACTGTTAAATTCCCAGCGAGCCAAATGGTCTGGGGATGCATATCCAGCAAAGGGGTTGGACGCCTGAAACTTATTACTGGAACTGTGAATGCATCAGTTTACACCCAGGTCTTGGAGGAGTGTTTAAAGCCAGTTATTCAGAAGGTGCTGGAAATTGTATTTTTCAACAGGACTCTGCAACCTGTCATACAGCGAAATCGGTAAGTGCGATCTAACTTATTCATGCATGATTATTTTACCTTATTTACAGGTTTTTATCTCCACAACATAAAGGATATTACAAAAGTAATTTCCTCTTATTTTACCCCTTTAGGTGAAGGCTTATCTGACAAAATCTGGAATCAAAGCTTTGGATTGGTCTGGTAACAGTTCCGATCTGAATATCACTGAAAATTTTTTGCACATAATGGGTACGAAAATTGCTGCTAAGAAGCCTGCTACTAAGATTGAATTGCAGGAGAGCATTATTAGGGTTTGGTTCCATGATACTGGCTGGGATTACATTCAGAAGTTAATATATTCTATGCCAGACCGCTGCAAGTCGGTCATTGCAGCTCATGGAGGATTCACTAAATATTGAAGTGATCCATATGCCTGTATACACATGTAAATAAATGTAATATCGCTGCAGTTATGTAGAATTTATATTTACTAAATATATATATATATATATATATCAATTACTTTATTGCACGTTTTATTAAATATTATATTTTTCACTCTTTTTCATTTTTCTGAGTAATTAAGTGTAAATAATTCATTAATTTTAGTAAAACGTGATCGAGATTAATCCTACAGATTCATTTTATCTGAACAGTATGATCTTTACTTAAACATATACGTGAAACACATCATTTGCACGCTTTTCCAATGCAGTATAAAGTGAAGAATTTTAAACGTTATAAAATTTAGCAATTGATAGGTACATGATTAATACGAACAACATTCAAATAAAAATTATTTTAATTCAATTTAAATGTTAGCACTCAGTTTTTGTATGATTTTCATTTACAGTATATTAATATATATATATAATATTCCATTGTTAATAATAATAATAATAATATATATATATATATATATATATATATATATATATATATATATATATATATATATACAGAGAGAGAGAGAGAGAGTCTTAAATATTATTCAATAGTTACAAATATTTTTATGATATTTATTCACCTTTTGATCTCTATCTTTGTGGATATAAAGATGCATGATTCAGACGCTAAAAATACAATTCTTCATTTACGTTGATTTTTTTAATCACCAGGTTACCAAAGAGCTTTGGAAAATATTTGTACCAGAATCATAGGCATATGGTGTTTGGGAGTAAGCCCGATTGACTGCGTTAGGTTCCTGGTCCTGAAGAGAGTGCCTTTCTTGGAGGTCTTTTCTAGGAGTTCCTAGTATATGTTTAAGGAAATTTCGAAGAAAACCAGAAAAAACTCCGAATGGCTTGGCCGACGAGCGTGACCTGAGATCAAGCCTGACACCTCACGTCTACCAGCTTACAGAGCAGAACATATCAGCCCTGGTAGAATCACCGAACGTTTGAATGTTTTATTTGTTGATGGAAACCATCGAAACCTTTTTTAAGGAAAACTTTTAATTCTTCATTTCTAATTCATTTGCAGTTGTCAAAGGCACCCATTTACAATATATTTGTGTTGAGAAATCTGAATGATTCTTAAGTTTAATCTCAGCCACATTTTTAGTAATTATATTAGAACGATAATTATTTGCAATTGCTGTTTTGAGAAGTGAATAGTAGTAATATACAATTTTTACCCGCATTATATACTATGTATATACACTGCAAATAAAGGTGTCTTAAAGTAAGACAAAAAAAAAAAAAAATGTCTGAAAATACATTTCAGACATGTAATGTCTTAATATGAAGTGCAGACATAATAGATATCTTAATTTAAGACGATTTTGTGTCTTAATAAACTGGCGGGGCAAATGCACTGATATAAAGTCTGTTTAAAAAAGGAAATATGTCTTAAAGTAAGACATTTAAAATAAATCATTTCACATTTCATCGTTAATTATCAGTAGTGGCGCCATCTATCAATGAAAATCAAAATCATCTTCGTCGCCTCGTTTTTTTTTTCATATCAAGATACTATTTTAAAACAATGATGATTACTTTTAAGAATTTTTTAACTTAGCAGCGGAAAAAAAAAATAATAATTGAAATTATAATGCAAATATCAAAAAATTAAATCTCTCTGGCTCTCTCTCTCTCTTTTTTTTTTTTTTTTTTTTTTTTTTTTATATAAATAAATAAAATTTTTTAGTAAGTATTTTTATTTGTGAGATTTTTCAAGTGAGAAAGGCTAATCACTCTGATTTTAATTCTTGTTTGAGATTTTTTTGAATTCCCTTAAATAAAATAATTTAAATATATCAAATTTCAATAAATAGATAAAAATACTTATTTTAATTACTTTTATTTAATTAAATATGCTATTTTTTTTTATTTTTTTATTTTTTTATTATTATTATTACTATTATTTTTTTTTTAAATAAAGCTTAAAATAATAAAATACATTACAAAAATCGCGTTATTTAAAACGTTTATTTGTGAAATTTAAATAAGCTTATTAGAAAAGTTTTATATTTAACATAACAAATATGCATAAATGGTAAATGGCGTTATCTTATTTGCGTGGAATTATGCTTGAAATACTTTATAAAAAACATTTTTCGGAGCAAAAATAATTTGGTTACAAAATAAATAAATATGTAAATAAAAAAATGTTACTTTTTATTTAAAGCTCGTTCATTTAATTGAATGAAAAAACAGTAAGATGAACTTGTAGCGAAGAATAACTTATTGCTTAAGAATAACTTGTAGCTAAGAAAGTGAATTTCAAACTAATCTTACACAATTTGTAAATAGCTGCTTTTTTAAAAATATTTTTAGATTTAAAACTCTTTCTTTTAACATTTTTCCTGTACCTGGAAGTAAAACAAAACTTTTCTGGTTTTTTCATAATCATATGCATTTTTTTTTTCTTTCACTTTATTAACTGAATTTAAGACGTTTTCATTTACAGTGTATCCTTGGATGTATGTGGTAATCTTTTATCTTCGTAACTGCTGATAAGAACTAATCTCTTGTTTTACAATGTTTTGTTCTTCTTCTCCATGAGACTTGGACTTTTTAGGTGATTATTACTGTTCATTTGCTCCGCTTTTTTTTTTTTTTTTTTTTTTTTTTACGTATTTATTTTCCCACTTGTTGTGTTGTTTTACATGAAGGATAGGAGACTTCTAGGTTATTTTGCTTTAATAGCAACCAGAGTTAAAATCTTGTATTTTCACTTGCTTACTATAGAGATGGTTCTCCCTGATATTAAATCTCTACAGTTTGAGCCTATTTCCAAACTTTTAGTCTAAAATTGTTTTATTATTAATTTCTCAAAGATTGCTTTTGAAATTTTTCTATGGGTTTCTCATTTTATGGTCTAGTTTCCTATAATAATTTAAGACAATGTTCAAGGAATATTGTTAAGGTAAGTTTGTTGTGTTTCCTTTCTTTCTTTCTTTCTTTCTTTTTTTTTCATATTTTATGAAAGCTTTTAATTTTTAATTGTTTCCATATCTGCACTAAAGTCTTCACAGGTTATTTAATTATAAATTAATGGATATCAGTGGCATTTAATTTTCTATTATTCTTACTTCTACTTCGTTAATAATACATACACACACACATACATATGTGTATAAATGTGTGTGTGTGTGTGTGTGTGTGTGTGTGTGTGTGTGCATAAATGAAAGGCATACGCCAATAAATACGGCTAAACCTAATTAAGTGATAATTATTAAGTATTGTTCTTTGTTTTATCAATTATTATGACGTTTCTATTCTTTGTTGCTTTATTTGAATTGCATGTCCTTCAACTCTTTTAAAACATACGTTATCTGTCGATGGCTTACTTCTGATTTTAGTTCTTCAGTTTCGTGCTTTTTATTTCTTTTATTTTAATCTTTAAAATAATTTCTTCGTGGACCCAATTTTTTCTCTTCTAGAACTAGATGAGTAATGGACGATGCACAATAGGTGGGACACCCAATGTTTGTGAGAAAAATCCGTGCTATGATTGGCTGTAGTCTTACTGTTTGTAGAATAAAATGAAAGAAAATCGTTATCATAACATAAAATGACGTCAGAGATAGGAGTCGTTCATTGTTATTTTTAGCTAACAATTTTTAGCTAATTCTTTTTGAATTTTTGAAGACAGTGTTCCATGTAACGGACATATACACATTTCTTTTTTTAATGGTCTTTAAGAGCGTATTATGCCTCAAAGTACTCTTTCGAGATATTTTGTTACAAATACTTCATCTAAAATCAGAATTAATTATTTCATCATTAATTGTTTCAGCAAATTCCTCTTCCGGAAATTGAAATGTATCTATTCTTCTACTGTCACGTTGCTTAGAAAAAATATACTTATATCCTCTTTTTATTCCTTTTAATGTTCTTTTAGTATCTCTATTAAATAAAATTCTAAAAATTTGAAAAAAATATGTTTTATTATTATTTTTTTTTATTTCATTTAATTATTTTTTAATTTAGAAAAAAAGAAGGGATCTAAAACAGATTTTTTTTTTCATATTTGTTAAAGTTAAGGATTCGACTTTAGAAAAACACAAGAGACCTTATTAAATTCAGTTTAATAACTTTCAAAATTATCTTTTTATCAAAAACGTTTTAACATAAAGTACATTTTAAATACAAAGCTTCTAATCCATGTTATTTTAGAAACTATTTGAATGAAATGATTTATATAACTTCTTTCTTTTCTTACGAACTTAATATTTTTTTCGTTAAATTAATCTTAAATTTTAATTTACAATGACAATATTATCTAAGTTTTAAGAAAATGATGGATTTCATTGCAAAACATGTATTTCGAGTAAGATAATAGACCGCAGTGCAAATATGTCGAGCATGATCAGTTGTGAAAAATGTAAATTAACATTTGTTATTAATATTTATATTTCAGCTTGTCGCTGCTCTTCTAGCAAAATACCACTCTGTGCGTTTAAAAATAGAAAAAAGAAAATAATAATCTCGATTAAATGTTTGAAACAGATTTTATAAATGGTGCTTGATTTTAATGTAACGGGGCATAAATTCTAAACTAATGCGTCATATATAGCAAGGATATTTATACTATTATCTATAAAATGTTTTAGAACATTTCTTCCAGAAAAGAAACACACTGTGATGTGAAAAAAATAAAAATAAATAGAAAAAGAAAATGTGATGAAATATTTCGAAAACTTTTATAAAATGTTCCTTTTTATTTATAAATGCATATAAATTTTAAACTAATGTATCAAATATAGAAAAAATAATCACAAAAATAACAATAAAAGGCTTTAGAACATTTTTCTATCGAATAAACATAAAAAAAGGCATCAGTTCAAACTAGCTACATCTGATTAAAGTCAATTGTCATATTCATAAGACAATTATTTAAAAGGTAGAAAAAAAGAAGTCAGAAGTATAAGTAAAATTCGTCGGACATGATGGTATCTGTTGACATTTCCGCATTTAATTTTTTATAAAGTGAGCGCATGAAAAATCAACTATATGCAGCCGATCTAAAAGAAAAAAAAGAGAAATGAGTTACAAATTTATTAATGAATATTTTTATGCCATATATATATGTATATATATTACAATGCTTTATTTAGGAATAGTGACTGTTTTTGCAACACCCTACCAATATCCTACAAATTCTAGAACTTATACGTCGAATGTATTTGTAAAAAGATTTATAAATTTATAATTACATTTTATAATAGATATTTTTTTGTGTATTTTAAACCAACTTTACTGAAATTAACTTTTTAATTTCTAATACTCTCTCTTTTCTAATCATTATGTTAGTAATTAAATAAACAAAACGTAATAGCGTTTTAAACAGCGTTTTTTTACACTAGTTGAAAGTTATATATATATATATATATATATATATATGTGTGTGTGTGTGTGTGTGTGTGTGTGTGTGTGTGTGTGTAAATTAAGTAGGTAGAAAAATTATTATGTTTCACATATTATTAAAAATTTGACGCGATTCTTAATTAAACATTTTATAACTTGAATAAGACTCCTTATGTTTTGATTTTATATCATGCATTTACTAAAATTTGACCATATCAAAAACCCAAATTTATGTATTATCCTTCAATCAAAAGATTTTTATATTTATAGAAATGTATTTACACAACTTTTTTTTTAATACGTTATACATCAGACGCGTTTGTAAAAATATGTATGTTAGAGTAACTTATTTGTCGTATTTAAATTTTCCTCATTTAAATATTTTAAAATATCTTAAATAGTTTATTGTGACAGGTCTAATTAGTAGTCAATGTTATATTTTCATAAATATTTAAGATATGAGCACCATGTACTTAAAATTGCTAAAATTAATATATATATAACGTATTTCAATATTGATATGAGTTAATTTTTATTTATCATACACAATCAATATCTTCAATCTATAGAATTTTGAGTTATATTTCTTTTTAGGGGATTTTATTTGAAGTTTCTTATCTAATTTTAGCTTTAGAATATTTAGTCTTGCTTTTTACAACTTTTCTTTATATTCCTTCTAAAATATTTTATCTTATGTTTTATGAGCTAGAGTTCATCTTAATTATACTTTGACTGAAGTTTTAACGATTTTCCTTCATTAATTAAAAAACAGATAAAAGTTTAAAATTCCCTCCTAGGTACATTATAATAATCTAAAATTATTTTGAAATATGACATTTCTGATTTTGAAACTCTCGTAAAGTGTAGCATAAAATTTTATGGGTCAGTCGTTTTGCTCCTTAAAGTTTATTTTGTTCTGACATTTAAATTAAAATAAAAATTTATGCTGCACTACAAATTACCTGTTAATTTTAAAGCAGGTTAATTTGAACCTGTCAATTTTAAATAGTCTTTGCAATTTAACCGAATGTAAAAATTTCCACAGGTTTTTTTATTTATATATTTATTTATTTTTATTATTTTTTTTTCAAGGAGTTAATTGTATTTTAAGATATTTTAATGAAAAATAAAAGAAATTGGTAATTATGCAAAACTATTTATTTTTATGAACGAAATTGACACTACAGCAATATCTGAGACGTTACATAGAATTTAGAGGCTACAAAATAAAATATTGATACAGATATTATTAAAAGTTACTAAAAGAAATATGTAGATGGCGTTATAGGCCTTTTATTTCAAGTCTACATGTGGAGAATACTCATTGTGCACAGTGATTTAGTGTGGTTAACGTGTGTGTCATGAAAGTCAATTTAACCCACATCGACTACCTAATGTACGATTGTACAAAGTAGGATTTTAAACAAGATACTTACTTTTTTCTGTAGTGTATTTTTAAAAATTTATAAAATATTTGATTTCATACATTACTTTGAATTCAGTATCTCTACTTAAGCCTTCTATGAAGTTTATAAGTTTCATTAAAATAAATATTTAAAGAAGGAGTAAGCATACTCCCTATAATTCTATTTAAAATACATTTTAGGGACTTCCAAAAAGACTCTGCTGAAGGGCGCTCCCCGAGGCCTAGGCCACTCGTGCTGTCAAACGCTCTTAATCCTGTCACCTAATACCTATCACGACTTAACTTTAATAAACACCGAAAATTAGAAATTGTTACTTTCTTCACCAGTGTAGTAAAATGAAGCTTTGCATAATGCACTCCTAATGCATTATATTATGAATTAAAACAATTATATTGCACTTCATATGATACAATGTATGGAAATTTGTTTTAGAAGTTTTGTGTTTCCATTTAAAATCTAATCTATACTTTTCTTTATTTCTTTGGTTTATAAATGTACTTTCCAATAATACATAGAACACATATAGAAACAATTAATTTAACAAGAAGCTCAGAGTAAAATTGCATTTATAAACACTTCCGTTTATACTTTCTCTTTTTAAAATAAAGAACTTGCTTAATATTTTTTTTCTATCTTTGTAGCGTTCACTAACAATTCAACACCATTATCATAGAGCATTTTACTGAAAAAAAAAAAAAAAAAAAACTAAATAATAACAGACTGCGTAAAAAAGTGGAAGTACACTATATGTTTTTGTAAAAAAAAGAATATTTTCATTGGAATTAATTTCAAAAATTTGTAAATCACTTGACAAAAAAAAAAATCAGTGTAAGAAGCATAAAAATTAAAAATAAGATACAAATTAAACGAAAACAATCTTTACTATTTAAAATAACATAAAACAAAAAAAAAAAATAGTGGGTAGTTATAAATTAATTGAATAAAAGAAATATTATACAATAGCTCGTTCCTTTTCAAATCTATGATTTCTAATATTCCATTTGGATGTGAATATTACAAAGGATGAGTTCTTTTTATGGCAAATTTTCTCCTAGTATAAACTATTCAACATATGTCGAAGTTCAAACAGACATTCTGACTATTTTCCATTCAGTAAGTATTGCCCAGATATTTGTGTTATTTAGACCAAGGCTTTTATTTGCAGATAACACAGATCGACATGTAAAATTTTGATTTTATAATATTTGCTCATCTTTATGTTTTTTGGTGTGCTGAAACCGAAAATGAAATCAGTTTTTCTCTGTCACGTATAGATTTTTGTCAATACAGGGTGCCTGCCTATACAATTTCTTCCATTAATCTTCCACCAATATAATTATATAGTAAGTTTTATAGTATGTTTCCATGATTAATTAATCATAGATGCCTATTGTTGAAATTATGAAGCACTAGTGCGATTTAAGACCATATCAACCAACCGATTGTTATGATGGTATGTGTAAGAAATCGTGTCGGTAAGCGCCCTGTATTGACAAAAATCTATACGTGATAGAGAAAAATGGGCTGCATTTTCAGTTTCAGCATATCAAAAAACATAAAGATCAGCTGAAATCATCAAATCAAATTTTGTCAACTTCATTTTTGTAGGCCTGTGTAATAGATCCTGCTCTTTAGTTGATGTAATTTTTTACTGTATTGACCATATGAATGGATGCACCGTCGTTATCTTTCTTCTCCTCATATATCGAGCCGAAATGGGAATCCGTTCCATTCGAAAAGGATCAAAATTGCAATAGCATGTATACCTTCCATAACTAAGATTAAATTCCAAACCGTCGCAAATTACCACTAAGTAGCTCTTGCGAGCAGTGAAACTCACTCAGCTTCAATTTATTACAAATAGGCTATTGAGAAAAAGCTCAAAGTATACCACTTGAATGCAGTCTTTATGCTAAGATGGGAATATGAAACACACGGTCGAACAAGATTATAACGTTATTCAAAGGCCCGAAACATTTCTGACGCTAGAGAAGAATGGCGAAGTAACCGAACTTGATATAAATTCAAATCAAATTACATTATGTAACTATATAATGATAAAGTAAAAACATCGTTACGAAAAATATAACCGAGTGAGAAATTTACGAGAAATACTTTTAAAATACTCTTTCATCGCACGTTTTTCCAGAGAAAGAACTTTACTTTACATTTATAGGATTTCGGGTTAGATCACGGGCGCCGGACACTATGAGAAAAGAAGAAGGCAGATTTCTTTCACAAATTTTGAAGCTAATAAAATTTGTCTTTATCTTTAATAGTTTTTAATTTTTTTTTTTTTTTTTTTTTTTTTTACAATTGAACACTTAAATGTCACGAGAGAAACATTGTTTCATGAAAGTATGACTTTTTTATGCCTCATCCTTCAAAAAGACATATGTTCTTTGTTGGATTATTGATATTTTGCGTCCAATGCCAAATAAATTTAGATATCAATCTCTTAACAAATTTCCTTTTTCTTACTAATTCAACATATGAGGGTTTTTTTTTTTTTTTTTCTTTTTTCTTTCTTTTTTTTTTTTTTTTTATATATATATATATCTTAAGCGATCATAATAGAAAATAAGGTTATTTTGGGTAGACACATATGATTACTCCGATTCCAAAAATTTCTTACTCTTTATAGTTGCAAAATTTTTATGTCATTTTGTAGATATATTGAGTCAATACTAAAGATTTTTTTGGATAACAGAAATTACTTTGCAGGTTGTCCACTGATGACATGAAAATTTCAAAACTGCAATGGTGTCTTTCTCATCTGGTAATTATTTTTTCATATTGAGGTTGGCGTAACAGCAGCTATGCCACGAACGAAGCACATGCATATTAAATTAGGACGTGAAGTAGATCTTTGTGATTGATCTTTTGTGCCTATAAATAAAAATTCAAATTTGTGCAATCTCTAAAGAGTTAAATTATTGTTAAATTAAATTGATCCCTTGTGCCTACTTTGGGCTTTTCTGATTGTTATAACAATCGCAGAATTCTTTAAAAGATGTGGTTTATATAAACGCGGTAAATGTAGCCATACAGAATAATTTATTTGTTGTTAAAGTTTTTAATTTATCTGTTATATTACTTTTCTGTTATAAGATTTTCTCATTTAAAAATCTATATCTATTATCATAATATAAACTGATAAAAAAAAGAAAAGAAATATATATATAATTAATGAGAAAATTAAAATAGATCAAAATAAGACAAATCAAATGAATTAAAGCATACGGAATTTGCAAATTCATCAGGGGTTAAGTTGAACTGATGAATTGGGTTGATGATGATCAGGAGTTCATGGAAATTGTGGTTTTTGAAGAGTAAAGTGCATATTGCTAAAATTTCTTTATACCAACCACCTAACCGCATTTTCAAAAATAATGTAGAAGGAAATAAGTTAAAAACTATAAAAAGGGCCATAAATAAAAAATAAATTAAAAATAAAACAGTATTTACATAATAGCAAGATGCATGTAACATGTGAATACAGTATGAAACAATTCGGGAAATGGTTAGAGTAGGCATGTTCCTCAAAAGAAATAAGATATTCAAAAACTATTTTTTCTAAAAGTAGTCATGATTCTTAAATAAAGTACATTCTCCAAAAATGGGAATTTCAAAGATTACAGTATCAAAATATATAAATCAATTTTTCCATAGAAAGATTACAATATAAAAGTAAGCAATTATACTATAAGAATAGACATACTTTGATAGAGCAACAACAAAATAAAAAATAATTATACAACATTAACCCGTTCACGTCCGCATTAATTTTGCAAAATATATATTCATGAATATTTTACTTCTAAATTAATATATATAACTGGCAGTGAAAATGCATTAAATAAAATAATTCTTCAGATAGTTTTAAATTATAAAGCCTACCCTCATTTGACGATGTTTATTATTCTATCGGAAAAACTTCGCGATAACAGATTAGCTACTTATTATATGCTGACAAAGACCTCAAAAGTAAAGTATTATAATATATATTATTATTATTATTATTATTATTATTATTATTCAACTTGACTTAAGATGGTATATCTGCGCAAAAAACAAATTTATACGCAATGAAAGAAAAATCATAAAATGACTATCTAAATTATGTAATTATAATTAATAGCAGGCACATAAACTTTGAGGGATCATTTAGAGTGATGCTATAAACTGTCATTAAAAAGCACAAATCATTCAAAAAAAAAAAAAAAACTATTTGGCATAGGTGGACTCTGCTCAGTTCCCCATCATATTTATGTTCTCATAAATTTCTAGTGCGAGACATATTATAATCATGTTAAAAGAAATGAATTTGACCAAAGCTTGATACAGTGACAGAATGAAATCCCCCGCCTAATAGGCTATCCACCGTTCACTTCGATATATTTATCGTATTCTAATCTATTAATTTATTTTATCAGGGTCAATTCCGTTGTTAAGTTTTCATGCTACTATTTCCAATGCAATAATCCTCAAAATTCACATTTATATGAAAAATTTACAATTTCGCTACGTTGATAAAATTACGAATAATTACGAAATTTTCCTATTAGAATATTTGTATTCAATCATGTTCAAACAAATATCATAAATGTAATTTTGAAGTTGTCTACTGTATTTAGGATCCTCAAAATGGAAGTTTATGCTCAATTTTGCCTTATTCTGACATGTTAAGTAAATCGTAAATTCCAAATAACTTACGAATTTTGTAAATTGGAAAAATCATAGTCGGTGATATTCATGCCAGTATCCTAAATAATATTTCGAAAGTAGTCTGACGATGAAAATATCTCTCAAAATTAACGTTTATGTGAAATTTTGCCCTTTTACTGCCATGTTAAGAAATTCGTAAATTTCCAATAACTTGCGAAATTTTTGAAGTAGCATATTTATAGTTACTGATGTTCATTCCGGCATCAAAACTGATATTTTAAAACTGGTCTGACATTTTTACAGTAAAAAGTTTCCATTTAATGCACGTTTAAGTGAATTTTTGTCCTATTCTCCCATGTTAAGGAAATCGTAAATTTCTAATAACTTACGAAGTTTTTAAATTCGAATGTTGCAAATGAATAGGGTTCGAAAGTAATATTTTAAAACTGATCTGACCTCTCTGCGACAATTTGTTTTTGAGATACCGTGTACACAGACTAACAAACTAACGGACTAACACACTAACAGACTAACACACTAACAGACACCCTACAGGCAGATACCATGCAAATTTTGTCATTTTCGGATTCCTCACACCTGAAAACGTGTAAAAAATTCAAAAAACCGAGGTCGAAATTTTTCACGATTACCTAAGTTCCCCATACCTATAGGATGATGGGGAACTAAAAAAAACAATAAAATATACATGCTGCTTTATTAGCTGTCCTCAAATAATGATGCTGGGCGCTAATGGGTTAAATGCGCAAAAATGAATAGATAAAATGTAATATTTAAAATTTTATTTTAAATATATATTTCTTTACTTAAATCATAGCATGTTTACAAGAAATGTAATTTCTTTTTTTTTTTTTTTTTTTTTTATGGTTTTTAGAAAAATCTTTAAAAAATAATCATTTAGCCAACTTAAGAAGTAATTTATCTGATTTTAAATTTAATATTTTATTTTAAAATGTGTTGTATCATTTAGATAATTAAATATTTCTTTTTAATTTTTTCCTATTAAAACAACAACAACAACAAAAATTAATTAATTATTTAATTAATTAATTAATAAAAGGCAAATGTTTAGATAATTTGGTCTGAATGTTTTTAGAAACAATTTTTGAATATTAATCATTAAACAAACTTAAGAAGTACTTTACCTAAGTTTAAATTTAATATTTTACTACAGATTTAGAAAAAATATATAACTTTACAAAAACGAAAGAACTATTTATTTGTTGTCTTTCTAAATAAAAATAAAATAAAGTCATAGAATGAAACCATCTTTTAGTTGAAATTGAGTAAAAATATCTCCATTCAATCTGTCATTTTGATGGGTTTTAGGTCAGAAAGAAACATTTGAAACGGAAAGATTAGTTTATCATACAAGACATAAACAATAAATATTAAATTGGAAAACTTTGAAAACGTACGTTTTGATAGAGTATTGAAATACATTTATTATATACATAATAACTATATTTCCTAATATATTTATTATACATTCTGTTGATAATTTTTACTTAAAAAATATTGTTATTAAATCAGTGCATTACAATTAAATTTAAAATAAAATTTCACAATTAAATTTGAAACTGTAAATTAAAATAAATGAGATTATAACCTGTATTTTACAAAAGAATTCAAAAATATGTAAAATAAAGGTTTGCTTCATTTTACACATATTTAATATGATTTCATTAAATTTTAGAAAACAAAGTTGATTTTTTACATTTTGTAAGCAACAAAAAATTTTGGGACTAAAATTAAAGAATTAAATAGCAAGAGAAAAAGCAAAGTTTTCCTACATCTTTAACAATTATTTTCTTGCAATTATTTTTTCTAGAATTTGCAGTAAAGAAGAAGAAACGTCATGAATTTCTTACCATTTCTTTTTATTTATAAGAAGGATGTATTCAATTCGAGAAAATTATCTACTTCCTGTTTTTAATGGATACAATATAATAAATCTGAGACTACTCACAAATTTAACAAAAAATGTGTGTCATTTTCTGTGTGACGTTTGTGAACACTCTGCTCTAAAAAAAAAAAAAAAAAAAAAAAGAGCAGAGTAGGATTTTTAATTAAATTTGTGCTGCTTAGATTTTGGATCATAAGGCCAAGTAGTGTTCTGTTGTTATAGTAAAATTCACTGCTTTAATAAGAATGATGTATCTGAATTTCGTGAGTGTGTAAGTACACTAAACATGATATGTGAGATGAATAATAATAATAATAATAATAAATAAATAAAAAAAAACTATGCTGATTCAATTTGTATCCATATAGGCCGATAAATGCTATTGCTATGCAGCAGTTTTCTAGATTTACCAAGTTGCTATATTTTAATTTCTTTATTGCATGAGGACACAAAATTTGTTTAGAAACAATTTTGGAAAATTGTCGTTTTAGGGAAAAAAAAAAAAAACAAAAATCAGATTAAGTTCGTATCTGCCGATAGAGCACTTTATTACGCAACACTTTGCTGGTTACATAGTACTTTACAGGTTTTCGGACGAAATATTTTTTTCCCTGTACAATAATACAGTGATTCATTAAGAATATCGAATATAGATGCACTCATGCAGCAAGCATTGGCCAGCGCTGTCGAAAGCACTGGGGGCCGGTGCGACATATTTTCGGATCATATATATAAATATATACAGGGTGCATAAGAAAGTCCCTTTAACCTGAAAATACTTGCGAACAGAGAGTGCTACAGCCGCGCAAGTGAGGTAACGGTATAGTAAAGTGACTTTGCCCGACCTAATGCAAACGACAGCAGCGCCCCTAGTAGCAAAATTTGGAAGTTAGCCATTGCAAATGAAAACGAAAAGAGATAGAGCAAAATTTCCAATTAGAAAGTTTTAGAGCATCAATTAATTAGTACGAAACGATATTTGGTTCACACGGATAAGA
Source organism: Salticus scenicus (assembly GCA_963930645.1). NCBI lineage: Eukaryota > Metazoa > Arthropoda > Arachnida > Araneae > Salticidae > Salticus > Salticus scenicus. Next base: position 292,757,025 of record OZ005654.1, on the reverse strand, counting down.
TAAATTGGCGCCTGTATACCCAAAAATGTCCGTAATCTATGCGCGACTGTTCTACTCTACATATTCACATTTCGGAAATGTAGCAGTGTGAAAATGCAGTTTGTGACTTTGTACTGTACTGTAATGTCTGAAAACTGTAATTTCTAATGCATTTAAAATTTTAGTTTAAAAGGGGTTGGCGCTCGCTTGATACAAACAACATAATCTCATAGCATAAAATTATTGATGGCAGACGATAATTTTATTCCTAATGTGCGAGCGCTTTCATTTTAAAAAATTTATTTTCTGTGTTGTGGCAATTTCAATCGTTGCCTAGCGACGGGTAGAAAATATGTGTTCTTTTTTGAAAGTGACAAAACAAATGGAATTTTGAATGATCCTAAATGAATGAGATCCTACAAAAGATACATTTCTTAAAAATAAACGTTTGGATTTAGAATTTTGGAGCAGTGTGAGAATGTCAAGCTTCACTAACTTTCAATATTGCGAGATGGTGCTTATTTATGGCGAATGTCAACGAAACGCAACGCATGCTGCACGAGAGTATGCCGTTCGTTTTCCAGGTGGGCCATATCCAAGTGCAGTTACCATCGCAAACGTAATGCGACGGCTCATGGAGACAGGAAGCACTACAAGTCGTCCGCGTTCTGGCAGACCAGTGAGTGCAGGTATATGTATAATGCCAGAGAGTATTTTGGCATATGCACTAGCCCATCCACACAGCTGTACAATAGAAATCAGCATGGCTTGTGGCTTAACATGGGCCCTAATATGGCAAATACTGCATAGTCAACATGCACATCCCTATCATGTCACTCTGCAGCAAGAACTGTTGCCACGGGATAATGAGCGTCGATTTGATTGGTGCAACTGGGCATTAAATAATGTTGAAGATAAATCAGATTTTTTGTCCAACATTGTTTGGTCGGACGAGGCACTGTTTCAGCGTACCGGAGTACTAAACCGACATAATGCCCACTACTGGGCGCTGGAAAATCCCTCGTAGGGACTATCCACAAAACACCAAGTGCGCTGGTCCATTAATGTGTTAGGCGGTATCTGGAAGGATCGCTTACTGGGACCTGCGTTCTACGACGGCACATTAAACGGACAGAGGTACCTCCAACTATTACATGATATCATACCCGACTTTTTGGATGATATTCCCCTGTCCGCATTACGAGACATGTGGTTCCAACATGACTGTGCTCCTGCACACCAGCCAGCTAGAGTGCGAAGCTTTCTAAAAGATTGCTTTGGACAACAAATTATTGGGTATGGTAGTAGTATTGAATGGCCTCCACGATCACCGGACCTGACTCCGATGGATTTCTTCCTGTGGGGTTACATAAAAGATCAGGTTTATGCAACTCCACATACAAGTCTGCTGGATCTACGTCATCCTATTACAGATGCTTTCAATAGTGTAACACCTTCCATGCTGAGAAATGTGCATGCAGAATTACTCACACGAATACAAACGTGTGTTGTGAGCAATGGCGAACTTTTCGAACATTCTCAACATTAACTTTTTATCACTATGAGACTTAGAGTTTAGTTTACCTATTTTGTTTTCGTGTGTGATGTTATCAAAATGTATTGATGTAAGTACATAGTATTTATTCATTAAATTGTGCATATTTCTTCTTTCCTCTGGCTATTCCTTTCAAATATTTACACAAAATAGAGTGCATCGATTTTGGATATTTTTTGGGCTTACACGCGCCAGTTTATCTTATCCGTGCAAACCAAATATCATTTCGTACTAATTAATTGATGTTCTAAAACTTTCTAATTGGAAATTTTGCTCTATCTCTTTTCGTTTTCGATTTGCAATGGCTAACTTCCAAATTTCTCCACTAGGGGCGCTGCTGTCGTTTGCATTAGGTCGGGCATAGCCGCTTTACTATACCTTTACCTCACTTGCGTGGCTGTAGCACTCTCCGTTCGCAAGTATTTTCAGGTTAAAGGGACTTTCCTATGCACCCTGTATATATATATATATATATATATATATATATATATATATTACATGATAAAAATTAATGTAATTTTGAGAATTCATTAATTTTATTGATTCATTTAAAAATAGTGAACCTTTAGCGGCCGAAGCTCGCTAGTAATAGATTAAATGATGTATAACAAAGTCTTCTGAAGGCCACAGCACACTGCTTTTCTATTTTATAAAATTTTCACTAATTAGAATTTATTAAGCAATTTTATATACACACACACATATATATATAAACAGTTTTGTTTAATATAAGTAAGCAAATAAAATTTTTGCAATTAATATTCTATCATTATTATTTTAAATTGTAAACTGCTAAAGTTTGAGATTTTATTCAAAACTACTGCCATTTTCCTAGTGCAAAAAACGGGTAGAATTGTTGAAGACACCCTTTCACCTTTATAAGGGTTAACTTTAGGAAAATTATCATCATTTACATTAATTAAAGCCTAACAGAAGACAATTTTATGAACTTCTACAGAAAACCATTGCAATTTTCCACGTGAAAAGAAAGGGTAGAATTGCTACACACCACATTTCATTCCGTTCATATCAAAGAGTAAATTTCAGGATTATAATTTTTATCTAGATTCGTGCTTATGAGAAGGCATTTTGAAAAATTCTAAGCCTAATTTTCAAAAATTTATTGATATGAAATTTAATGTTACTTTAAAATATATGTAAATCAAGACAGAAAAGTTTAGTGATAAATATGAAAACTGAGCATTTTAAGCAAATTGGAGTGTAAAGGTTGATATTTTTATATACCAACTATGTGAAAAATACCAGAGCCGAGAATCGAACCCGGCCACCTCCGCTTAACGCACGGATGCTCTACCACTGAGCGACCCTTGCTGATAACCAGCTCGGCATTTCTCATATAATATTCATTGGCAATGTCACTGAGTCTGTAAACGCAAAAATAACAGGTGATACAATATTAATCGTAGCACAACTCCACAGACCACGAAATTTTAATTTAGAAATTTTTTATTCATGAAATCATCAACCATGAATATAAATTTTAAGAAAATTGGAGTGTAAAGGTTGATATTTTTATATACCAACTATGGGAAAAATATCTATTCACGGTTGATGAATTCATGAATAAAAAATTTCTAAATTAAAATTTCGTTGTCTGTGGAGTTGTGCTACGATCAATATTGTCTCACGTGTTATATCTACGTTTGCAGACTCGGTGGCTTTGCCAAAGAATATTATGTGAGAAATGCCAAGCTGGTTATCAGCCAGGGTAGCTCAGTGGTAGAGCATCCGTGCGTTAAGCGGAGGTGCCCGGGTTCGATTCCCGGCTCTGGTATTTTTTACATAGTTGGTATATAATAATATCAACCTTTACACTCCAATTTGCTTAAAATGAATATTCACGGTTGATGAATTCTTGAATAAAAATTTCTAAATTAAAGATGAGTTTTTAAAATCAACTTTGGAAGTGAAGAATAAAAAGAGACCTTTACAATTTTTCATTATAAAAGTGATATTTCAGTTTTAACGGTTTTTAAATTATTTATATAATTCTGTAACCCCAATATGGTAATAAACCAAATTCTCCTGAAATACAGAAAATTAGAGAGAAGTTGCGAATTTAAAGTTAATAAATATAATGTATATATATATATTGCATAAAAAAATAACATTTCATGCATTAATATTCTTAAAAATTATTTTTAAAGTTAATTTAAAACATAAAAAAAAAAAAAATCGTAGTATTTTAAAAGTTAGACTTTGACTTATGATTTTTATAAATGTATAGAAATACATGTAAATGTATTCATTACTCTGTTGTCTCTTTATTGTATTTTTTTTTTCTACTTTACATTCAAAATTTCAAAAAATAATTTTTATCATAATTCTATTTAAAAACTTCTGTTGGAATAAATATATATCATTAAAAAATTTTCATCGCAAAAATTTTCCGAAGAAAGAAACAAAAACTTTCAGCCAAAAAAGAAACTAATTAAATTCAATTCTTTTGATAAAGAAAGACGTGCATATGAATTATTTAGCATAAAAAAACATTAAAAAAAAAAAAAAAAAAAAAAAAAAATATCTACTGAACTGATTTGCAAAATAATTATTTTATTTCATTATACATAAAATTTAATAAAAAAATGTTGATACACAATTTTTTTTCTACGAAAAATTTCCTTCTAATCTGAAAATATAAATTATTATTATTATTTTTTTGCAAACAATTGCTTTTATATTTTTACAATAAAAATTTTAGAAACGATTTTCATATTTTTATCGTCTTTCAAAATTAAATGATTTTGCTTTAAGTTTGAAAGACATATTGTTATAAATGTTTTAAAAACCTAACTACATTGATAATATCTCACATTTATTGCAAAGGGATAACAGTCATAAAATATATATTTTGGTAAATTTTTATATGAGAAAATATCAAGAGATTCTTATGTAACTATAATTACATATTGGTTTAAAAACTTTTTAAATGACAGACTTCGACCTGTAATACAGTTTGCTAAAGCCGAATTTCAACAAGCTGTGGTAAATTCCTCTGTTATACATTTTCCGTATTTTAAAATATTCGCAAGGATTGAGATACAAATAGATTAAGCATAGTAGTTTTATAAATTCATAAAAAATGCTATTGAAATAATATTTTTTTATTTATTTATAATTGAAAAAAAAAAAAAAAGAGTTTGACAGAAACAGACATTCACGTTTTTTTAAAACCTTTTATTTACAGGAGTATGAAACAGACAAAATATGCAAATATAATATTTATTTAAATACATACACATTTAACCCTACAAGGCTTTTTTTTTTTTTAAGTGAGCGACAAAGTACCGTATGTGGAACATACATAAAAACATGATTTACTCATAAGTTTAGTATTAGAATATATATAAAAAAAAGAAAAAAAACTTACCTCTGCAAAATATACGCTTCGTTATAACACACAGTATTTTTTTCAAAACTGTTCAATAACTATTATTTTTTTTTTATTTTTGAATTCAGACAAATAACTAACGCATCACTTTCATTCAAATTTCACACTGAGAGCACTATAACAAAAACACGAACGACATCTTTAGGTAAAGATTCGTATTACTACATTGCTAAATGTCAGTAGCTTCTATCAATATGTCAAGACATGTCGCTACTAATAGTTTTATAGCTATAGGAACGATTAAAGTCGGTGTTCCACATATGGAACTGGGTTCCTTGTAGGGTTAAAACATAATATTTAGTAAGTTAAGACTAACCTTTAAAAGTATTTGCAGTAAAAATTATGGATATCATCTCATCACAGTTATTAATAAGTATTTAGTGAGGTGTACTGCGGTGTAGTACCATTGGTACATAGAAGTTGAAAAAGGTATTAGGACAATAAGAAAGTGTACAAATGTATTTACTTTTTGTGTTCCTTATATTTTCCTCAAGATTGTTGGAAGAGTCTTGAAGTAACATAGGCATTAATTATAACAAATGTGAAGATCGTGAAAAATGCCAAGGAGAAACACCGAGAGAACACTATAAAATCCTGTCTGGAAGAAAAATGGCTATGTAGAGTCTAATGCCTACACTGTTAAAAATTTCAACAGAAAACTCTGTGTAATCTATTATCTTAAGCCTTACGTAAAATTACAAAGAATAATAAACGGAGATGTTAAAAAACTTATTTTATACATTCACTTTAATATTAGTTTAATTTATTATTGGTGAGAATATGTTTTGGACATGCAATTCTTTTTCTAAAGTAGAAACAACCATTTTTAATTTTAATCAAAAAAATAAATAATTAAATTAGGTAAAAATACAGAATAGAGATTGAGAATCTCGATTATTCACTTTTAACTAAGAATTTCTGTAAATTTACAGAGACTCTGGATAAATATTTACATTAAATTTACAGAAATTTTTAACAGTGTAGTTATGATATTAAAGTGAGATATGTACGTTCTATTCTTATAAATGTCTTTGACATATAATCCATAAATTCATTTTGTATGCGTTTTAAACTAATGGTATTTTAAAGTACCGTCGGTATTGATAAAGGGTTAAAGAACTTCAGATAGGCCGTAGGGCATTACAATGTGTAACCTGGCTCTGCCACAGGAGAATGCTGTGTTACATCGATGCAAATATATGCAAAGCGGTACTCCGAGAAGTGCGTGCCACAGATTCTTAAGGTAAAACGGGAATTAATTGTAATGTCATGCAAAAAATTCAAGAGCACTCTATAAAGTCCTTTCTAGGACAGAAACTGCTACATGCAGCGTCTAGGGCCAAGAAGGGATATTAAAATGGTTTATATATGCTCTATTTTTATAAATACTTTTGACTTTCCTTCCAAAAATTCGATTTCATAAATTTTAATTTTTTAAACTGTCATTTAAAAATACAGGGAATAGGTAAAAGGTTAAAGTTAAACGCATCAACATTCAGATATGAATAAGAAAGAATAGGAAGTAAATATTAAAGCTTTAATGTTTATTAGTTTCACACTGAAACCGAATATTTAACTTTTTTTTTTTTTCAATAAAAATATTTATTTATTTATTTATTTTCCCATGCTTATATCGCTTTTTAAATAGTTGCTTTTTCTGTGTTCTGTTGACAGCAACAATATTTCAAAATTCCATAAATATATTTTTACACTGTAAAAATTTTTGACGGTTATTTGAATGGCAGATATCTGTTTACACGTTTGGTAACGGTTATTTAACCATATTTTGATTTTATTGTTCAGAGACCATAAAATAAATCAAATAAATGAAAATTATACACTAAATATAAACCAAAATATAAGAATCTTACTACTTATCTTACATATACAGTACTTGTATCTTTTCATTTAGGATACAAGGACTGTACTGAATTACGCTTTCTTGTGCAGGAACTCTGAATTTAGTCCGCCATAAAAGAAATTTAAAATATCGGCTTTGTCAAAGAGTCAAACTAGATGTAAAATTATGGTTAATTGACATCACTCTAGTTAAATGGCTGTACGACAGTTTTTTTTACGTATGGTCTCAAGACATCTTCGTAAATTGACGATATTTCTACTGTTTTCTAAATAAATGGTAAAGTGAGAGTAAAATAAAAGGTTAATAAATCATTATTTCACGGAAAATTTTACAGTGCAGATAAAGTCATATGTAGCACCCATTTTAAATTTCTTCGTAAGAGCGAGTGCACATAGCTGCTTTGATGGTGCACGGATGCCAACTTTTTTCATCTTACGAAGATATGTGCCGTTTTTTTTAACTTAAATAATTATCCGCGTTTGTAATGATCGATAGATGGCGCTTTTTCAGCTCTTGTTGTTAGTAAATATTACAGCCACGTGTATCTATTTTTGTTCTTTTTGTTATTCTACTTAATATTCGTACTATAATTTCTCCGCCATTACATCATGGAAAATTGTTGCTTTTGGAAAAAAAATATTTCAGTTTATTCAAAGTTCGATCGGAAGAAGATATTTAACTGAAGCTGAACAAATATTAGTTTCAAATCATCTGATTAATTCTTTACTTCCATTAGCCGAAGCAACTGAAATTTTAAATTTGTCATTTGGAAATAAATGGAAGCTTAATTCTGGATTTCTTGGTCCTTTGGAGTTACACTGTAGCACACAACAGTATGTGTTATCTTTTTTACCGGATTTATTAATTTTTATTCAATAAATATATGTGAAACTAAACATCGGCTAGCAATTTCGAATTAAATCATGTTTATTGTAATTTCCCCTTAGCCCACCAGATGGCGAGCATTTCATTACAATCGCGGATTGCAATATTTTGCAATTTACTTAAGAAGTTATTTATATATTAAAATAATTACTATTTGAATTTGATAACATTAGTATATAGATATTTGAAAGAAAAAAGTTCTTGAAAAATAAACCATGCTAATATTTTATTATTACATATTTATGGTCAGCTTCGGATCTAATGATCATTTTCGAATTCATTTTAGGAAGCAAAACTTTTAGTTAAAAAAAAAAAAAAAAAAAAAAAAACTAAATTATTTAAACCTTTAACTGTCCTGGGCGTGTATAGTCATCTGTCTGAAGTATGTTCCGTTGTATTGTACTACTACCAATGAAGCTACTGACACGGTTTGACAGTGCAATAAAACAACCTTGAAAGCGATCTCGACAGTGTTTTTGAAATATTTACTCGTTTCAGAGTTGAAAGAGAACAGTAGCACCTTGAAGGGAATCTCGTAAATTTTCGTCGGTATGTAAGGGGTTAATATTTATTACGGAAATGTCTATTTTTAGTAATGCATAGTATTTGAGCTCTCTTAAAAACATTTTTCATGTGAATTAGCCTATTTCTTATTCTATTTGAAAAAAAAAAAAAAAAAAAAAAAAAAAAAATGCAGTTTTATTGCATTTTTTCTTTCTTTTCTTTTCTTTTCTTTTTTTTTTTTTTTTTTTAATTATTTTAACACAAATTGTTTTAGATTTCCAAAACTGAAAATAATCCATTAAATGCAAATGTTTTGAAAATCAGATTTGTTTGTTTGTTAGAAAATGAAATGAAGTTTAATTTATTTCAGTAACACATTTATGAAAAGTGAACTTGCGAATATGATTGCATGAAAACTAATGAAATTTAAGGCGACGGAACAAATAAATATTAAAAAAAAAAAAAAAAAAAAAAACAGAAGGAATTTATGTTTTTTTTTTTTTTTTTTTTTTTTTTTTTTCAGTGAAAGAAAACCAATATACATCATGTTTGACCTTCAAATTTTTTGCTTCAAAATCATGTATGTATGTTTTTCTTTCACCGTTGATATAGTAGGCCCCCAAATTCATAAGAAAGTTTAGTTAAAGTATGTTTTGAGACAACTTATACATTTTAGAAAAGGGATTTCAAAATATGAAAAAAAAAAAAAATGGAGAAATTACCATAATTATCTAACTGTAATTAGTTCTATCATATTGTAAAGAAAGTACAGTTTTTATTCGAATACATAGATATGCATTAATTGTATTTCAGATCATAGGGATTGGATTTTCAATTTAAATGCAAAATATGAATCCGTATTTTATTTTTTTTTTTATTTTTTTTTTAAATTAATTTTATTTAATTTTATTTAATTTTTATATATTTTTATATTTATTTATTTTTATTTTATTTATTTATTTTTTTTTTGGGGGGGGGGGTTAAATTTCTGTTATAAAAGTACGCTTTATGATTTTTCGTTTCCCGCATTTTGTGTTATTAATTACGATAAAAGATATAAAAACCTTTAACAATAAATTTTTGTTTCACTATTTGAATTATCGATTAATTAATTAAATTAGTTATTCATCAGCATGCATAATCAATATTTTAAATTGAGTTATATTCGTATGAATAAATGTAAATTCTTTTATAAAGCATTTTATTTGGAATAAAATTTATAGATAAAAATTGTTTTATGTTATTCCTTTTTTATTTGTTTTCAGTTTGTTTTCTTAGGCAACCAATTTCTATATTCCTTTCGAAATATTTGTGACTTTTATTTATTTATGTAAAATTTACTTATTATTTTTATTATTGTCATCTTAGCCTTTTTTATTTTATTCATGCAGTTCGCTAAATTTCAATTAGTGTTTTCTTAAATTTGCATATTATAGTATTTTCTTCTATTTTATCTTTTTCATATCATTTTTGGGAATAATAAATGAAAATAACTCTACCCATAACCGAAAATAACAGTACCCATTAATAATAATTACCGAATTAATTTTAATTCTAATGTCGAAAATAACCATACCCATTTAACATTAACTATGTCAGCATTAACATGAACATTAATAAGAGGTCATTAACAGTAACATCTAAAATTATGATTTCTGAAATCGATTGATATCAACGTAAAATGATTTTTAAATATTCTCAATAAACACTTTTAGTTTGAAATTTTATTATAAGCATATTTCATTAAATATCCGAAAAGATCTCCAGAAAAGAAATGGTGAACGTTTAATCCTATTAAAAAGATTTTTATCTACAGTCATACTTTTTGTGATAATTTATCGAGTTGTTATCTCAAAATATCACAACAGGTCACTTCTTTGATGAGAAATTATGCCGATGACATCACAATCGATATTATTTAGCAAATATAGATGCATAATTACTGAGTTCTGTCCGTTAAGAGTGATAATCGTTATCCCGAGATGTGGAATTTGTTGCAGTAATAATTTATATAAGGCTTAGATTTATTTGATAGTAAACCAGAATCAGCAGTTAAATGTATATATTAAATGGTAATGATAACGTAGATTTAAGTTTTAGTATCTACGTTTTATTACAAGTTATAGAGAAATGATATTACAACTAATCTAAAAATGGATAGGTTGAAGCTAGAATATGATATCAGATTATCTATGCGCACATTTATAATGTAAGTTGTAACATAAAAATATTCTCATAAATGCTACATATTGTTTTGAAGTAAAATTGAACATACTTTAAATATTTTTTACTGCATTTTTTTACAGAAAAAATATATATAAACAATCAAATTGACAATAAAATTTGCAAATATATATATATATATATATATATATATCAGGTATGCAGATACGCTAAAAATTGCAAATTTATTAGTGGATCTGCAGTTCAGGAGCATCAATTTTGAATTACATATATTTGAGTATTTGTTCTTGCTTACCTTTTTAATATTAAAAGCCCAAGTTTCCCAAAACTGACTTCAAAACTACGAAAATGTTTAGTATTAAAAAAAAAATACTATCTCTGGATTGAAGTAATGAGTAAAATAAAGAAATAAGGATAATTTAGAAGAAAGAAATTGACGTCACATAAGAATCAATGTATTAAGAAAAAAAAATTACCTATGATTTGAAATAAGTAAAATAAAATGTTTAAAAGAAAAAAATGTTTAAAAAATCATCTCCCCCCCCCCCCCCGAAAAAATAAATAAATAAAATAAAATAAAAATCATGAAATTATTACAAAACTCTAAGCTAGATTAGAGGAAAAAACATAAATAAATCGTTAAAATAATTGTAATATATATATATATATATATATATATATGGTGAAATATAAACCAGTAGGCGGTCGAATGCCAATAAATAACTTCATTAATTGAATTAAAGTGATAGAAAATTAAATTAAGAAAAAAATGTTCCTTGGATTATTCGGAAAACATCGATACCTCTTGCGACACTAAGGACTTTGCATTTCCGAGGAGATTCGGTCACAGACAAAAAAAAAAAAAAAAAAAAAAAAAAAAAAAATGGACGCAGCCGCAGCAGTAACATTTTTTAATATATAAAGATTATATAATGCTTTTTTTTTTTCTCTTCAGTAGCGACTCGGGAGGAATGTTTTAGAGATTTTACACATAAATACAAGGGACGTTACGAAAGTAAGTTTTGTCGTGCTTTTCCATAAAGAACATTTTATCATCTAAACTTTTGCCGGTATTTTAAACATTAGGACATGTAGAAGTTTTGTTCGAATAAAATAAATTAAGGACCATATGATAAGAAGTTTTATACTACGTACCTGAAAGAAAAGAAATTAGAAAATTCTGCTTCAATCGTTATTTATGTAAATAATTGTCAATGTTGAAGAATTAAAAACTATTTTACAATAGAGTTACATTATATTGTGACCAGTACTTGAATAACAAAAATTACATATTCCATTTTCTCTACATTTATTTTTTCTAAAAAGTATATATATACAGGTTGATTCAAAATTAGTGTGACCAATTTTAAAAGCATGTAACTGTTTATGGTAAATTTTAATCGCTTTACTACCAGTTTTATTTTTAAAGTGAGACGTTCAAATTACCATTTTAGCTATTTTTATTAGTGGAAGTAAATTGTAGCTCCGAAATTAGATCCTCAAACCCGAAACGAAATTTTAAAGCTTTTGAAGGATGGTTTCTCAAATTCTGTTATAAATAAAGCATTTAAAAATCACAAAAGGCATTTTTTTTTTTAATGGATTACTATCTAAACTTCGAAAATAAATAAAATTTGGCTGACAATCAAAAGCTCCAGGGAAAAAATGTGGACAAAAGGAAGTCCTTGGTGAAAAAGAAAAAAAGAAGCTGAAAAGACTTATCGCTGTAGAAAATCATCTACCTCAAAGAACTTTAGCAAAGAAACTACAGGTATCGCAATCGACAATTTGTCGAGCGATAAAGAAGATTGGCTATAAAAAAAAATGAATAAAGCAGTCTGTCATCAAATGTCTACAAAAACCGTAAAAAAAAAAAAAAAAAAAAAAAAAAAACTAAGAAAACGTTCTTGGCCTCTGTATTTAATGTTACGCAAAGGTAGATACAAAATATGGATAGCATCGGATGAATCACTGTTTTATCTGCTATCCACAACTGGCAAAACGAAGATAAATTTTATTTCACCCGAAAAGTGTCGCAATGACTCAACTGTTTTGCAAGAGGCAAGTTGGCCGTCAGGTGTTATGGTATGGATGGGAATGTCCTCCCAAGGCTTAACAAAGCCATTTTTTTGTAGAACCAAAGGCTAAAATTGATGCTAAATACTATTAGAATAAAGTTTTGAAGCACATGTTCAAAGAAATTAAACGTCTTTAATCCCAAGGAAACTTTGTTTTTCACCAAGATTCTGCACCAAGTCATACTGCAAAATGAACTATAAAAGGGCTAAAAGATAAAAAAAAAAATATTTTTTTCCTCCTGAGAAATGGCTACCATCATTTCCTAACTGTGCTCTTTGCGATTATTTTTTATGGGGATACTTAAAAAAAACAATTAAGTAGACGTAAAGTAAGAACACTTCAAGGGCTTCGAAAAGCAATCGAGGAGGAAATTGGAAAAATACCCCTAAAAATAGTCGAAAAAGCACATTTAGCTTGGCCTAAAGATTTACGTAAAATGTACTATGCTAAAGGAAACTACATTGAAAATTTAATGTAAATATAACTTAATTCAATAAAAATTTCTGATGCTCTGAAATTGGTCACACTAATTTTGAATCAACCTGTATATTGGTTGAGTGCAAAAGTTCTACCCGTTTTTATTATTCATAAAGAAGAGCAAATAAACGTAAAATGAACGGTACCTATTATTTTGCATAATCCCCATTGCAATATATGAACTCTTGCAACCTTTCTGGTAGGAGATGAATCCCACGGTGGTAATATTCCGGCGGTTTCGAGTCAAAAAAGTCTTGGATGGTAGCTTTTACAGCATCAAGATGATCAAAGATTTTTTGACTGAAGGAATTGTTCAACTCCAGAAATAGGTGATAGTCAGCTGGTGCCAATTCAGGAGAATAGGGAGGGTGGGGTAAAATATCCCAACCAAAACCCAGTAGCTTTTGGCGAGTGATGAGAGCAGCATGTGGTCTGGTGTTATCGTGATGAAGGATAACACTGCGACGATTGATGAGACCTGGCCACTTTGCTACCAAATTTGAATGCAGCCTGTCTAACTGTAGACAGTAGAAGGCAGCATTGATGGTTTAGCTGAGTAGCAGGACCTCCCAGTGAATTTTTCCCTGCACATCCTACCACATACACAATAACACCTTCTTGTGATGAAGTTCTGCTTTCGAAGTCGGTGGAGGCTGATCAGAATGGCTACACACAGTCCTACGACGCTTTAAGTTACGGTACATAACCCACTTCTCATCTCCTGTCACAATTCGTGTCAAGAATGGGTCATTTTTGTACCAGGAAAGCAAGGAAACACAGGTGGCGATTCGGTCATCCCGTTGATTAGCTGTCAAGTTATGTGGAACAGAATGATCCAACTTTCTCGTTAAACCCAATTAACCAGCCGTCTTTAAACCATTGTCTGGTGTACGTTAAAGGTCTCCGTTAATTCTTGCGCGGTTGGGTTCGGGTTGTTCCTCATGGCTTGTTCAATATCGTCGTCTCCAACGTGTGATGGCCTTCCACTCCTAGCCTGATATTGGTAGCTTCTGTCTCCTTCTCTAAGTTTACGAAATCATCGACGACATGTGTTTTCATCTATTGCATCCTCTCCATAAGCTTCATAAACATTGCGACATGCTGCGGCTACCGTACTTTTTTTACTGAACTCGTATAACAAACAATGTCTTATATGCTCCTACTCGCTTTCCATATTACACCCTCTGATATATATATATATATATATATATTTTTTTTTTTTTTTTTTTTTTTGAGATGATTACTTTATTGAGACACGATGCATTTATATGTAAGGCAACCGTACGTTTGATTTTCCGACGATTTGCGTCATTTCAATGCCATGTGTGACGTCAGTTCCATTACAAATTTGCATATCCAAAAACGGGTAGAACCTTTACACTCACCCAATATATTTATAAATAAAGCAATACTAAATAATGAAAGCTTTTATAAAATGCTGAACATCTGAAATATCGTAAATAACATATATCTGAGACTCGATATTTCTTCATGAAGTATTCTTAGTTTTTGCTCTATAAGACGTATTAATTTTCCTTCCTATAAACAGTATTCCCACGAGCTCTTTGTCTTTTATTCCTTTTTGATCATAGTAGCATTCTATTTTGTACTGATATACCATATTACAAAACTCTAAAGCGGCCAGATATAGATTTTGGTAAATTTATCCAATCGAAAACCTCTTCTAAAACACAGCATTTATTTTTATAGAATTGCCATGGGATGTGTAATTCGAGCTTATTTATCACTGAAAGTAGATGTTGTTTTTCTTTTTCATCTTTCTTTTTTACTTTTAAACAATCTTTCTTTTTTATTACTTGAAGGAATAAGTAAAAAAAAAAAAAAAAAAACCTTCAATTAGAATTTCTTTTATTTTTTAGTTTTGTGAGGAGAATTGTTTTGCGTAAATACATATACATGCATTGGTCATCAAAATTAAAGGTGAATGAGAGAAATAAATCGTAACTTATACTTAATCAAAAAGTATAATTATAAATTTGTACAAAAGCATTAGTTTAAGTAAATTACAATGCTTGGCAGTTTATCTTTTGTAAAATGTTGAAATTATAACCGAATTTATGGAAAGTGAAAATGATGGAAAAAAATTGCGGAAAAAGTTTCATTTAATATGGTGCATGGCCACCTCGGACAGATACGCATACTTTATATCTTAATTTCATATACTATATCAAAAGGTTAATCGATTCTTGTGGAATTGCAATCCACTCTTCGAAAAATGCCTTTTCAGCTCGGGGCGAGTCCAGAGACGAATTTGGCACGTTGAAATTTGTCGCCCTAAGGCATCCAATGTTTGCTCAAATATGTTTATATCTGGTGAGTAAGCCAATCCATTCGAGTGCTATCTTCTGTTTACAAGTATTTTGATACCACATATGCTCGATGTAGCGGAGCATTGCCATCGATTAGCAAAAACTCTAGGCCAACAATACTCCTAAACAGTCTAACTTGGGGTACCTAGTCCACATAGTACCTCTGAACGATTATAGAACCTCCTTGAATGATATGGAGTTCGGTGCGTCCATTTGTCATGATTCCCACAAACCATTAAACCGTTGTCGTGAAAACGTCATGTTTCACGGAGAAGGGAATGCAATTTGTTCCTTACTCTCTTTAAATCAAAACACAACTAGAATCAGTGTTCAGACTGCATCTGGACTCATCATTAGATAATAGTCGTTCACAGTTTTCTTGGCATACATAACGACAGCACTACTTTAAACGCGCTGGAGTTAGAATCTGGAATCTGGAGTGAGTGGGAAACAAACTTTTGGTTTTCATACATACATTCTAACATTGTTATGCCTTCGTGAAGCAGAACGGCTAATTCGAGTTCCTGTGGCAGTCTTAAGGTCTAAAACAAAATTTCTTTTAGTCGCTTTGTGGTTTTTTTCGAGATGACAGTGACAGAAAACGGTCTTCGGATGCAATTGTTGCTCTTGGTCGCCACTGAACAGGATTTGCATTGTAATCCAGTGTTTAAAAAGCGGATCAAAACTCTATATGATACTTTGTGGGTTATTCAATGACCTCCATTTGTTTTTGAACTTCCTCGATTCTATCAATTATTCGCCAGTTTTCATCTTCAAATTAAATGATTCCTTAGAGCTATAAATACTGAATACTGATCACTCTCGGAAACCACATTCACTTTAAACATCACTACATATCGGAATTCTAACATGTGTCCACCGCGCACCACATTGTTAACTCTTAAATTTGCATATTTCCGGAGTTTGTTATGTATGAGTAGAACTACAATTTTGTGTTTAATTGTATCTAACATAAATAATTGCAGCATTTGGCATTGGTTGCAACATTAACTTAGAGAGCACATTTCCCCCCCCCCCCTCATTATTCTTTAATTTTGATGCCCAACGAATAAGTACGTTTTTTTTTTTTTTTTTTTTTTTTTTTTTTTTTTTGGTGAAAATATAGTTAAAAAATGAATATTGTATTTTCCACATAGCACATTGTATTTTATTAGACAAATATAATTAGGTAAAAGGCCTCAATTTATATATATATTTTCTAAATTTATTTAAATTTATTTATTTATTCACTTATATGCTAAAATAAAGTGTTAAAGTACTTCAAAAAATGCTTCTTCCGTGTTTCTAGTTGTAATGAACTCGAAACTTTCTAACAATTTCCTCATCGCAGTAATCGTTTGAAATAATATTTCAATTGCTTAGAGTAAATTGTTATTTCTTCATGTATGTGAATAATTTTGAAAAATAATCGTCGTCGTTTGTGTATTTAACATGATTGCCTTATTAATTGATAGAATAAAACCACACTGCGCATGAAATTGAATAACTGTTAGACTTATATTGACATTATAAATCATTTTAATACAATTAACACTGATTTAAACACTGAATGCGTTGAAAGAATTTTAATATATTATTTTAGATGCTTTTATAGCTTAAAAAATAATTTTTCATTTGTTATTTTTTTTTAACTATTCTTATTCTCTATATAGAATTTGAATTACTGGTTTTTGATGCTTTCAAAATTTTATAACATTTAAATAAATCACTAAAATCAAAATATACAGTTTTTTTTGTGAATATCTATATAAATAAAATATTTTTTTTTT
Organism: Salticus scenicus; assembly: GCA_963930645.1. Lineage (NCBI taxonomy): Eukaryota > Metazoa > Arthropoda > Arachnida > Araneae > Salticidae > Salticus > Salticus scenicus. Next base: position 292,739,969 of record OZ005654.1, on the reverse strand, counting down.
AATTAACTTCAACTTTTTATGTTAATTCAACTAAGATTTATACTAATATATAATTAGTAATTCCACTTTAATACAAATATTATTAATATGGTGCAATGGCAAAATATGTAAATGCTTTTAAATTACCTGATTGTTGTCTAATAATTTGTAAAATATTTTAATATATGTTGAATAATATGTCCTTAAAATACATAAAATGTAAATATTTTTTGTAATATTGGAAATTACAATTTATATCTCGCAGTACAGCATATTGAGAGAGAGAAAAAAAAAAAAAAAAAAAAAGAAAGAAAGAAAGAAAGGAAAAGAAAGAAAGAAAAAAGAAAGAAAGAAAGAAACAGATTTATACCACAATAATTATGTATTTTAAGGGGAATCGAAAAAAAAAAAGAGTAGTCATATTTTTAAGTACTTTTTTCCTACGATAATTAATTATTGACACTATCGAATGTTTTTCTTAAATATGATATCAAGTCAGATTAAAAGAAAAATATCTCTTTTATAAATAAAACATAGTTAATTATTTCAAATATATAGAAAAACTACGCACGAAAGTATAAGAATAAATAAAAAAAAAAAAAGAAAAAAAAAAAAAAAAGAAAGAAAGAAACTTAATGAGAAATTAAGTTATTGGACAGACTTTCGTTACTATTTCAAATAAATTTTCTTTCACCTAAAAATCATTTAGAAAATGACATTAAAAAGTCTGATTTATTTAAATCATATGAAATTAATATTTAAATCAGTATTCACCAATACATTTAATAATTAAAAGTTTTTTTTTTTCTTAATGAAACATAATTTACAGTAATGTACAATCACATACGTAATTTATATCTTGCGAATCTTCTATGAGCAATTTATGTGAACAGTGCAGCTAGTTAGTCTTTCTCATTCAACAATAGATTAGTCAGTTTTAAAAAGAGATCTTTAAACATTTCAATTCGTCATGTAATATTGAAAATACTCATTAAAAGGGAAATTATTATAAATGGGAATCGTACGAAGTACACTTTATTTGATTTGCTAAAGCTCTGTATAATTACGAATTCATAAATTTCATAATTCGAAATTGCAGAAAGATTAAAATATTTCTTAACCAAAGCTATACGCAATTTACATTTAAAAATTTTGAGTTTAAGCGTAGGATGATATGGCAAAATTATTTAGATAGCACTTGCAACTTGATACGATAGTTATTTATTTTATCTTATTTACTTATTTTTATTTATTTTATTTACTTTCTGAAATTTTTAACCTTTATATTTATCACCGAATTATTTCTAAAGATAGTTTGCTCTCATGATAAAATATTTTTCATTTTGTGGAAATTTATGTTACAATATTACTTTTTTAAAGATGAAAATGAGAGAAATAAGAAAATGAATGTGAAATTAAGATAATAACTAATAAGACGAAATAAGTATAAGTATTTAAAAAATATTTTGTTAAAAAACGAAAAAGATGAAAATAACACTTATTTAAAAGAATAAAATAAAACTCCCTTTTCTTAATGCACTAAAAAGAACAAAAGAACATTTTCAGCTCAGTACCGCCGATCTGAATACTTGCATTTTACTACTATTTCAATAAAATTGCACCTCAAACGAAGAAAAGGGCGGCTCAAACCATTTTATACCAAAATTTCCAATCTGGCTAATTTCAGCTCATATTTTCATAAATCCATAATAATTTAAAATTAAAAATTAGTTTCAAATGTTGTTTCAACTAAATTAGTTGAAAATGGTTTGAGCCACACTTTTTTTCGTTTTAGGAGCAATTTTATTGGAATACATTGTGCTTTAATAATTTACTTTTAAACCTTCAATTGTCAAATGGAGAAAAATTGTCTCGACGGTCCGCACATGTCTTGCTATGTAGCAACAACCGAACAAAGTAACACACCGTCAGTTAGCTGCTTTATAACTTTATGTTCAGAGACAGGAACAATGAAAACCTTTGTAATTTATAACGTTAATATCTATAAGAATTTCTTAATTACAGATGTAATTTTGCAATCTTTGTAAACGATGACTAAAAGTAAAATAATTATGATAAATAAACTTCTTGTTACAATCTTTTAAAACTTAATAAAACGTCTTATGCTCGATAACCATACATAAGAGCTAATGAAAACACGATTTGCTTCTGAACAGCCGTGCAAAATAAAGTGTTAAATTAATGTGAAAAGTTAGCCATAAACATAGTGCACAATGAAAGTGAAATTTAAATTTAAATTGCCTAAAAATTAATAATAACAAACAAAGCTTTTGTAATAAATAACAAACAAAAGCCCTTTTCATAAAGTATTTTATACAGAAAATTCGCATTAAATGGTCATTACTATGAAATACATAAGATGCATAAACGGGACAGAATTCATGAATTAATGTTCTTAAGTCTGTACATCAGTCAGATTCCCTCTCTCTTTCCTCCCATGTTATCCAATGGGATTTCCGTTGCTTCGTTTTATAAGAATATCTCATTCAAAAATGAAATATTTCAAACTTTTTTCTTTTTTTTTAATTATTACTCTTCGAATATGTCGCCTTTCAGCTTAATGAGCAATTTTTTGAGAACATAAATTTAAATATTTCGTTTAGATATCCATATTTAGAGTCCTAAATTTACTTAATAGAATAAAATAATAATTTTGTTTTCTTTTTTAATTGCTGTCTAAGCTAAAAGACACCATATTGAAAGAATAATATTCAGAAAACCAAATACGAAAAAATGAGATATCCTTGTAAAACGAAACAACAAAAATCTGATAGGATAGCTTAGAAAAAGAGGAAGGGAGATATCTGAGGGATGTACAGACTTACGCATATACGTTAGAAAATAAATATAAACTAGTGGATCTGTAGATCAGGAGCCTCAACATCCTATTTGCATCACACATTATTCAAAAGGTCATTTTTATTTATTTTTTATTATAATATACTAGAAAAGCAACCGAATTCCGAGTGTGGGAAAAAATTCAACATCAAACTCGAAATGTACAAAATGTGGTCTGATGCTGTTTCATGCCAATCGATCAATGTTTGTTGCCGAAACCATTCATAAAATATTCACTTCTTCCTGCAATAGAAGAAGCTTTACAGAAGACAAGAATAAGAAAGAAGGAAGCTTTAGAGAAAGAAGACAAAGAGGAAGAAGAGAAAGATACAAAAATTAAAATTAAAAAAAAAAAAAAAAAAAAAAAAAAAACAAGAAGAGAAGGAAGAAAAAGAGAAAAGAAGAAAGAAAAAAAGAGGAAAGAAGAAGGAGAAGAAAAAGAAAGAAGAAGAAGAAAGAGAAGAAGAGGGAAGAAGAAGAAGAAGAAAGAGAAGAAAGAAGAAGAGAAATAATCTTTAGAGGAATACCCGGTGCGTCCCCACACAGACAAACAGAGTTCAAGGATATATACATTGATTTGATTGACTTTTTACACAAACAGATACATTCCTGAGGAGGGCTGCCGCCCCACTCAACCCCCCGCTGTTTCTCTCTTTCTAAACCTATCTGTATATCATACATATGTATCCTTAATAACTGACAGTCTTGTATTATTTCCCTGAAATTCATAAATATTTGTATAAAATTTTATGAAAAAAGATTACATAGCATATCGGAATTATTTTCTGTAACGCTGTAAACTAATTGCCAATTTTTTGCCTACGCTTTTCAATAAAAAAGCATGCTTTTAAAATTCTAATAAAATTCCTTTATATTTAATGGGGTGTAACCATGTTAAAATAAACTTTTAAGAAATACTGAATATAGACCATAATAGTACGAAATTCTTTTATGTATCCCGGAAAAGAAGCTACAGTTATTATATAAGCCAATTATAAGAATACGCCTAATTAATTATTTATAATTAATTTTTCAAGCGAATTTGACATCATTTGGATGATTATATTACGTCATCGGTATTCTTTTGTGTGGTCCCATAAATAAATTATTTATTCTATACATACTCTTTTTTTAAAAGTAAATATGCTTTAAAGCATCTTTACAATGTATGTTAATTCCATTATGTTCAACGCAGCTTAAACGCATTAAAGTACGCTTAAATTAAAAAATTGTGTATAGGCTTTAATGTTACGAAATTCTTTTGTGTGTCGCTGTAAATGAACCATAAATATCGTATACACCAGTAAAACTATTAAACTATTCCACTTCTCTACGTTTTTCATGAATAATTGTTCGGAATATGACATAATTTGGATGGTTACGAGACATTGTCAGAATACGTTTGTAAGGTCCTGTACATTAATTAGGAAACCTAACAGCATATATTTTCTGCAGAAGACATAACTTCAAGCATCTTCCTGATGTAAGCTAATTTCGTTTTGTTTATTGCAATGTAATGATGCTAAAATGCATCTAAACGAAATTTCCCCCGCCATAATGATAAGAATTTCAGCGTATCCTTGTGCACAATTCATAAACTCTATAGACATAAAAAATATATATACAGCTACTTCTATACAAAGTCTGAATGTGTGTGCCAATTTGCAAGTCAATCGGAGGCAGCTGCTTACATGCAAATTCTGCCCATAGGCCGTAATGATAAGAAAAACTTTGGTGTTTCCCTGCATACGAACTACAAATAGAATGCACACTCAAAATATACAGCTAATTCCGTGTGGCTCATAAACCTGTGTACTACATTATAAGTCAATATCATGATTTTTGCTGTCGCTGTCGCGATACATACAAATTCTTCCCATAGGCCGTAATGATAAGAAAAATTTTGGTGTGTCCCATTACACGAACTACAAACAGAATACACACCTAAAACTCTACAGATAATTCTGTTGGGCTCATTAAAGTGTGTCATAAATTTCAAGTCAATAGCGTAATTTTTGCGTTTGCTATCGCGGTACATACAAATTCTTTCCATAAGCCGTAATGATAAGAAAAATTTGGCATGTCCCTGTACACGAACTACAAATGGAATACACACCCAAAACTGTACAGCTGATTCGGTGGGGATCAGAAACATGTGTACTAAATTTCAAATCAATAGCATGATTTTTGAGACAGCTATCGCGCGACAGGCAGACAAACAAACAAACACACAGACGGAACCCAAAATCTTTTGAGTCTCAACAGAGGGCCTCCACTGACGCTTCGGCAATTATAAAAAAAATAAATTTTTACAGAAGTTAAGATTGTTATACTGATCTTCATTTGTATTAATTTTTACTTTTATTGTTTAAAGTTTTATCTTTATAAATAAAAACGTATAATATATTTTTGGAGCAGAACTTTGGATTAATAACATTTGAGTAAGTGATATAGATGTAAGAAATCTTTATTTCAGAAATTTCCTTCATAAAAATAAACTTCAGCAGAAAGATCATCTAAATATTTTCCCTTCTTTTGATGATTATTCTCTGTAATATTTTTTTTTTTTTGCTATATTACACAGCAATATTGAGGCAGCTTATTTACCCTATCTATGCAGAGAAATGTTACCAGCTGTAACTGTATAACCGTAGTACGTTATACTACTAAATTTCTCTAGATGGTTGAGATATTTCGCAACATTGTAAGCTGTCTCAATTTTGTTGTGTAATATTACACAATTTATTTATTTTTTAATTTTTTTCCAAAACTGAGTTGCACATAAATGTATTTGCAAATAATTAAAATTGTTTAGATTGTTAAAATTTATAAACAAATTATTATTTTTTTTTATTTTGTGAAGTTTATTAAAATATATACAGTTATGTATAGATTTTGATTCTATGAAAAATTTCATTTCAATCTGAAAAATTAAATTACAGTGTTGTAATAAACATTTCAAGGATGAAACAGCTTTTATATTATCTCACATTTACTTGAAAATTGACAAATTGCAAATAAGGTAAGTTTTTGGAAGTTTTCATTCTCTTGAGGTACAGGATTTTATTCTGAAACTGTCATTAAATGCATGTTAAACTAGCTTTAAAAATAAACAATTTATATCATTGTTATTTACTAAAGATAAGAGTAATTTACTAAATTACATACACGCATACATGCATGTATGTATTATTTACATATTTTATGTAAATGTTTTAGATAACTCTGTTGAATTTATTTTTGTACTTATTTATTATAAAACCCTTTTAGCATAAAAGGCACCTTTTTTCACCATGGATTGTCGAAATCCAAGATTGGATCTATTACATTTTGATTTTTTATTTTCTAAAAAATAAGATACAACATTAAATTTCCATATCTACACCCTGCTTTGTAGTTTTATAAAACATTAAAAAACAATGCTAAAACACAGCTAACGCTAATTTTTATTTATTTATTTATTTTTAAAGTTTTTCGGTTTTTACTCATTTAATTCTTTAACATTCAGTTCTTCACATTTTCAGTTTTGTATTTTCTTGAATTTCACCTTTTTTTTTTATGATTACTTGTCATGCTACGATTCCGTTTTGTAACAATTCTTTATTCAAATGATAGCAACAATACACAATCAGCCGCTTATATGAGTAAATTAACAATGGCATTTAAAATGATGATTTATAAAAATAAATAAATAAAGCCAGTAAATAAAGCCAAATAAATAAAGCCAACACATTTCTGAACATCTACATTAAAAAATTAAAATAAATAAAAAATAAAATGAAATAAAATGCTACTCGAAGTATATTTTATTTAGTATCAGAAATAATCTTTACTAAAATATATGCTGAAGTGTCAATCCCATTAGCGTAATTCCTATCTACAATCAGATTGATAAGTCATCAGTTGTTATCTGAAAGTATCACAACATGTCCGTTTACTGAAGAGTAATTACGACGATAAAATCGCAGTTGATACAATTTAATAAATGTATGTGGATGATTACTGAGTTCTGTCCATTAAGTGCGAAAATTATTTTCCAGAGATATTGAATTTAGAACAGTGAAGATTTATATACGGCTTAGGTTTGCTTGGTTGTGTGTCAAAAACTGTAATTAAATGTAAATTGTGAATATTAATGGAAATGTATATTTTAAATTCAGTGGTTTAGTATTAATTATCGGTTTTTGATAAACAAAATTACATATTTGTTACAAAACAGGTAGAAGAATTGGTTGTGTATATAAAACAATAGAATTAGTATATCTATTGTGTTTTCGAGAAATTGTTCAATGCTTAAAAATATTGTATCTATTTTTAATTATTTATTACTTCCATTACCCGACTACCATAAGTAATAAAAGTATTCGGTCCAAAAATTCCACATCAAGTTTTCACCTGATTTGAGGTGCCCTGAGTCCAAACAAGTCGTTTTTGGAAATAAGTGTGCAAGTGTATATGTGGGGAATCTTCTGGCTATCATATCTCCAAAAATAATAAAGATATTACTACGAAAATTCATAATTGAGGCAGGTCTGGTGTATTGATGAATGTTCCAAACTTTGGTGAAATTTGGAAAATCTGAAGTGGGACCGTAAGTCCGTATCTCAAAAACAGCTCTAACAATTTTCTTCAAAGTTGTTTTATAATCAACCTATTAGGTGTCCTTTCGATTGATACAGTTAGTTAGTTCAAGAAAATTGATACGAGGTCCTGTATAAAATGATCAACTTCAGGTTTCGCAAGTGCGTTCATTTAAAAACGGTTGTATGAATTTTTTTCAAACTCGTCATGTTAACCCTCTTTTAAATATCCTTTTGTATGTAATTACTGTTTTCTAGTTTTTCAAGTTTTGTCAAAAGTTGGTGTCTCAAAAACGGCTATAATGATTTTCTTGAAAATGATTTTATAAATCTATTTTAGATATCCTCTCTCATGTATTACGTGGTTATTACAGAAAAAAGTAACAGTCATCCTGCTTAGGTAGGTCAGTTTTAAATTTCGGAAATTGGTGTTTGCAAAAATAACTCTACCATTTTTTTTTTTTTTTTTTTTAACTCGCTATGTTAACTTTTTTAGGAAAAATTAACGGAAAAATTTTAGGTTTCTACTTCGTTAAGTTAATTTTATGCTTTCTGATCACATTATCTCCAAAAAATGTATATAATACGTGTAATAGTGGGTAATGGAAGTCATGTGGTTGTTTCACACCAGATTTTTTATTTATATTAAAAATCGATGAAGTTAAATAGAAAAGGAAAAATCGCAAATTGTTTCCAAGAATAAAACTAATTTGTATTTACAGAAAGTATCATTTAATATTAATAAAAAATTAACTCCGGTTTTGAAAGGTTAAATAAAAAATGAAGGGTATTAATAAGTAAATTGAGGATACCAATGTATTAGATTACGCATCTTAATAAGAAATGAAATTAGAAAATTCTGTCTCTTTAGCTCTATTTCTGAAATTATATTTACGGTCTAAGGTGAAATTTAAAACAGTTAAAAAACAGATTTAAAATATTTCAAAGAAGTTAAAGTCCTTTAAGCAAAAATTTAGAAAGCAACAGTGCATCAATAATATAAAATAATAATCTATATACATAAGATCGTTTATCCTGAGTGAGTGAGTGATTCATCATCGCCCAGCCCAAACTCCTGAACCCAGAAACATGAAATTTTGTGTCAATGTTCCTTCTATGACGCAGACATCCACTAACAAAGAGAGGCCAAGACATGGAAAATTCAGATCGGGAAGAAATTGCGCAGGATTGTAGTATACTATGAAGGTAACAACTAGGACTCGACGATGTAGCGATTCTAAAAATCGATTTATCTTCCATCTAATATCGCGATATAAAGATAAATCGATTTAACACTGATTTAGAAAATACATCCTCCCTACCCCTCCTACATATACAAGTATTTTAATCAATAGTATAATGACCGGAAAGGAACGCTGCTATTACTCATTTATTTCCTGCAATTTCCCACATTGCTATAACTCAGCATCTATGGCTTAAAATTACGCCAAACTGCATAATTTAAAATTAAAATTTTAAATTATGCTGTTCAAACTGTGAAGTTTTTATTAAGAAAAGTTGTGTTTATTAAACATTTCTGGATGATTAACATTAGGGGGCGTTGTTATAAATATTGATATTAAAGAGAGTTTTTGATGGCCTTTGACACAACAGTTTTTTTTTATTGTTTAGTTCTTTTTTGTCTGTTCCTGATATAGGATGGAATACTGAACTTTGTATTTTGATTTACAAAATTTGTCTTTCACGACAGTCAGTAAATTAAATTTCTGCTTTCTTTAAATAAATAAATATATATATATATATTTATATATATAAGTTGATTGATTAATTCTACGTGATATTTTTGAACCAACTGCCCAGTTAAGTAATAATTTAGTAAAAAATTTTTGAAAGCTGAATCCCAATTTTTTTAACATTTTACTAAAATTTAACAAAAATTCTGCTTTTTTTGTTTTATATTGCCGACATACGTTATATTCTGGCGGTAAATATCCAATTTGCATATAAATAAACCACACATAATTCTAAAAAAAAAAAAAAAAAAAATCAAGACCAATTTGTTCGTTAAATGAAATAGGTAGCAGAGTTTAAAAAAGAAATTTAATTTTAAATGATGAAAAAAAAAATCAAACTCTATTTCCATTTAATAGTATTTTAAAGTATTAGCATTGTAGATTTTATTAACTTCAGTAAAGTAATATATGAAGCTTATTAATGGTATTATAAAGAGCGTAATAAAAAGTACGTAATAAGGAGATACGCAATAAGGACCACCTTTAAAAGTTCTTGTGTACATTCTTTAAAAATCCCCCCCCCTCTTACAAAATACTAATAACAGAAGTGTCAGACAAAGCCAAATTATTGAATAAATAATAATAATAATGACAAGCAGATATATCGTATTGCATTATGAAACTATTTTTATAGTGATTTACTGTATTCTTAAATATTGTAAAAAATAAATTTATTTTCTATTTAATTTAATGAAAAAAAAAATCTATGTACTTATATTAATATTTATTACAACAATTTATTATTTATTTATTATTTATTTATTACACAATTTATTACAACTGTAATTACCGAAAATAATTACTTATTACAAAAAGAAAAAAATCTTTACTTAGCAAACAAATTGGAGTCTCTGTAAAACCGCAAGAAGTTATTTTGGAACAGTTACGATTCATCTAAAATCGTATTTTCCTTTCTCCCCGATTTAGCATAGAGCAAGCGCAGTACTTCTCTCCTCTGGAATAAACCGAGCCGACGACAGGCGATTTAAGCGCATCGTCTCTCTGGTATCTCCTTTGAAATGAAAAGCCGGCACGTAGCAATTCATATTACGATAAATCATAAGACGGCTTTTGCACTAATTGTTAAATCATTTTCGCTAAATCGGTAAAACTTCCCTTGATGCATTAACTCGCAAGCGTGGCGAGGAAACTTGGTGCCTAGCTAACATCGGATTTTTATCATCGATGCATCATTACATCGTTTAAAATCATCATTCCGAAATTTCGCAGTAGATGTTATTTTTTAATCGGATCGCCGATTTTAGCTATAAATCGATTTTTGCATTACATCGATATAACGCCCAATCCTAGTAACAACATATTAAAGCAGTAGGACCCACTAGCCACAGAATTCCGAGATAAAAGCGTTTAAAGTTTCAGTAATCTTTAAATACAAGTTATTTCGCAACCTAGACATTTTGGAAAAGATAAAATATCTGTGTCTATAAATAGAACGGTAAGATATATCAAATCAAAGTCAGAAAAACAGAATATAAATGATCTACTGTCTAATTCTTGTGTACATTCAGCTTCACACCTCTACAAGACATTTATAAAATTAATTAACGTATGCTATTGATTCTTATAGAACATAGGGAAAAATTGATTTCTCTTCTCCTCAAAATAGATAACACATTTTATTTTTTAAAGAAATTGTGCGTGAATGTATACATCGTATTATTTATTTTTAAATTAAACTCCACAGACTTATAAATTCTTATATTCAAGATATTGAATGTAACTTAAATTTAATTGTTATTTTAAAATAATCCTATTTATTCGTTTAATTATTATTCTTATATAACTATAATAAAATAAAATTCGAAGAAAATTAACAATTAATGTCTTATGAAAACAAATATATAAAATAATATATTTAGTTTAAATTCTTTTTTATGAAAAATAAATTTACTTTTAAAAGATCAGGCTGAAAATAATTTTTTTTCTTTTTTCCCATGAAGGTAATTTAAAAATAATTCTTCGTTAAATTAAAAATAATTGTTCATTCTTTTTTCCTCTGTAATAATTATAAAACTGAAAAAAAGACAAGTTTTCTTTTTTTTTTTTTTTTTTTTTTTTTAAGAAAAGGGCAAATGTCTTTCAGATAATTATTGTTCTAGCTATTTTATTATTATCATTATTATTATATTAAAGGAAATAAAAATGTAATATTTTTAACAAAAAAATGTGACTTTCTATACTCCACCACAAAACTTTTCTTTTTTTAAAGGGAATTAATTGAAATAAATAAATGAAAAATTGAAATGGAGCAACTTGTTGCGACATTTTGTTTCCAACTTGGGGTCACTTGAAATCAGGCTGCCACTTGAAAAGGTACCATCACAAAAACTTTTGAAATACTAAACCGATTTAAACCAAAGTTGGATAGTGAATTTACGATTCAAATATCTTGGAGAAGTTCGTTAGGCAAGTTGCTCCGCCATTTTCTTTCCAAGCGGCGGCAACTTGAAAATTTATCATTAGGATAACTTTTGTAATACTAAACCAATTCGAATCAAATTTGCGTTATGGACTTATTATTTAAATATCTTAAATAAGTTTGCTAAGCATCTCATTCCGAATTTTTCTTTCCAAGTGGTGGCCACTTGAAATCAAAGTGTCAATTGAAACGTTTTATCACGTTTACTTTTGAAATGCTGAATTAGTTTAAACCAAAATTGGACAGTGAATTCATCTTACAAATATCTTGTATAATTTCGCTGGGCAAGTTGTTCCACAATTTTGTTTTCATGTGGTAGCCACTTGATATCACGAGGCCACTTGAAAATTTCTTATCGAGGTAACTTTTGAAATACTGAATTAGTTCGAACCAAAGTTGGACAGTGAATTTATCATACAAATATCTTCGACGATTTAGCTTGGCAATTTGCTTCCTCATTTTGTTTCCAAGTTACCACTTAAAATTAGGCTGTCACTTGAAAATTTCTTATTATGATAAATTTTGAAATACTGATTTAATTGGAACCAAAGTTGGAGAGTAAAATTATCATGCAAATATATTTGATGTTTCGCTTGGCAAGTTGCTCCGCTATTTTGTTTTCAAGTTGTGGCCTCTTAAAATCAGACTTCCACTTGAAAATTTGTCATAACAATAACTTTTGAAATACTGAACTAATTCGAATCAAATTTGGACAGTGAATTTATGCTTCGTGTTTCTTGGATGAGTTCGCTGGGCAACTTGCTCTGCTACTTGTTTCCCAGTGGCAACCACTTGAAAATTTGTTATCTTGATAACTTTCGAAATACTTAATCAATTCGAACCAAAGTTAAACAATTAACTTTTCATCCAAACTTCTTAAAAAATTAAGGTGTGCAAGTTGCTCCACAAATTTGTTTTCTAGTTGCTGCCATTTGAGAAATTGTTATCACGATAACTTTTTAAACACAGATTTTTTTCGAACCAAAGTTGGACAGTGGATAAATCTTACAAATATCTTCCATTAGTATACTGAGCAACATGCTCTGCCATTTTTAACCCAGTAGCGGCCATCTGAAAATTTGTAAATATTATAACTTTTGAAAAACTGAAATAATTAGAACTGAATTTGTAGAGTAGGATTATATCACAAATGCATTTGATATGTTTGTTTGGCAACTTGATCCGCCATATTATTTCCAAGTGCTAGCGACTTGAAAATTTCACATTCACATAAAAAGGGTATTAATGAACCGAATTGCTTAAAACTACAAATATACATAGACCACGTCAATGTTTCCACTAAGTGTATTAATAATCTGTAGCCGTCGTTTTGTTCCAAAATGGCGGCTAATTGATAAGGAAAAGCTAGTTGGCATAGGTGGATTCTGCTCAGTTCCCCATCATATTTATGTTCTCATAAATTTTTCGTGCAAGACATATTATAATCATGTTAAAAGAAATGAATTTGACCAAAGCTTGATACAGTGACAGAATGTAATCCCCGCCTAATAGGCTATCCACCGTTCACTTCGATATATTTATCTTATTCTAATCTATTAATTTATTTTGTCAGGGTATATATATTTTTTAATTTCTAATTATTAAAAAGAAAATTCTAGTTCTTATTTTGAAATTACTATAATTTACGAGGTTTAAACGGAAAGATTTTAAATTTATAAGAACAGTGCGAACTTTGGTAAAGTAACGATGATTTTCCTCAAACGAAAGTGCATGGGAAATTGGATTGCGTTTAATTTACTTTTATCAAGGAAACAATTAATTCATTATCTGTAAAAAAATAATTAGTTTAGTTTACAATTTCCATTATTCCTTACATTTTGAAGCTTCTTTCCAAATTCATTGAAGTAATGACCTTTTCCTTAAGTTTAGGAACATTCGCCGGTTATAAAAATCAGCCTCTTAATAAAATCAGTTTGGCTCAGAACGAATGTGATTTTAATAAGCAGCGGGAAAAAATTACTTTATATACTTAAAAATATATAAAGTATAATTAAAACAAATGAAAAAAAAAAAAAAAAAGTTTTTTTTTTTTTAATTCGTTTACGTCTAACTAATTTAAAGCATAAAAATAAGGAAAATTGTTTTCAATAATGTTAAGATATACATATTATTCTAATAAGAATAACAGAGAAATAATTCCTGTCCCATCATTAGAGCTAGAGATAATTAGTGTCCTATATCTAGGCAGGGGTCATTGCATTCAGGTAATTTACTTGATTTGAGATAATTTTTCCATCTTTGGTATACTGTTTTCAGATTTTTTTGGTGTCAAATTCATAAAAAAAGACTAAAATATATGATTTACATGTGAATGCTTAACCTAATTAAAACTATTATTTTTCATAATGAGAGAATTGTATATCCTTGCAATAATATATATATATTTTATCCATGCAAAAACATTTTTCGTTAAAATTTCAGGTACTTTTTCATGAATTCACAATCAGTCTTGATATAGGGCGCTGAGCCTTTGTAGGTGTTTGGGATAAATATGGTTTTCTGTGTGACTTTTATAAAAAAAAAAAAAAAAAAAACTGTCCTATAAATAGGATGCTGGGCAAAAAAGGGTTAAATTAAAAAAATAGTAAATGTGATTCAAGTTCTTTAAATAATACCTAAACTAAAACCAACAAAAGAAATTTAACATGTTTAAAGTTTTAAATTTAAATTTATAAAACAAAACCTGCACAACACATTTTTTTTTTTCTTTATCATTATATTTTTTAAATTTAAAATCTGTATTAAGTAAAGCAATATTTTTCTGATAACACTGAACAAAAATGTTAATTCTGGTGGCTAAATACGAACGTAGAAAAAAAACTTAATGTTTGACCTCTCAGTTATCAGCTAATAATCGAAGCAATATTCTTATTTGTTATTATTCATGCTCTCTTAACCCGTTAGTGCCCAGTGTCATCATTTGAGGACAGCTAATAAAATGGCACGTATATTTTTTGTGGTTTCTGGGAATGATTTCTGTTTTTTAGTGACAGTTTATAGCGTCACTCTAAATGATCTCTGAAAGTTTTATGTGCCTACTATTAATTATTATTTCATAATTTGGATAGACATTTTATGATTTTTCATTCGTCGCACATATATTTGCTTTTTGCGCAGGTATACTAACTTAAATCAAGTTGAATAATAATATATATTATAATACTTTACTTTCGAGATCTTTGTCAACATATAATAGGAAATTAATCTATTATCTCAAAGTTTTTCTATCTCGAAGTTTTCTCGCTAGAACACTAAATGTCAATAAATGAGGATAGTCTTTAAATTTAAAACTATCAAAAGAATTAAGTTAATATATTTATTGTCAGTTGTCTATATAATTTAAAAGTGAAAAAATCAGCTAATAATATTTTGCGAAATTAATTCGGGCGTTAACGGGTTAAGGCGATGTTAATTGTGTTATTCAGCTTATGACATAAAATTATGGTCTTATATATTCTTCCATAAATTTAATATTACACTTCAAATACATAAAACTCAAATCATTCCATTAAACTAAATAATATGTGCCCCTTTTCTTTTACGTCATTTGTGCGCATTAACAAATGAAAATTTGTAATTCAGCAAATATCTGTCTTCCATTGTATTACAGATTTCCTAAGGAATTTAAGATGTATATATATATATATATATATATAATTGATAAAACACCGAATTCTTTTATAACTACACTGAGGAAAAAAATATGTATGTATATACCGCTTTCATCTAGAACGGATAAGTGGTCAGTTTCTCAATCCCTAAACTAGAAATATAGATTTCTGAGCTATGAGTATAAGGCACGCCAGTAAGCTGAATAGACGAAATGATCGAGAGTTTCTAGAGTATATATTTCTAGACGGTGAAACAATATTCTGAATCCTTTGCACTGCTGGAAATTCTCGCTTAATTTTCTAGTATTGGGTCATAAACCAAGATTATGGTTGCTAGAAATCGCCTCTTGTCTACACATTTATTTGCAGAGATTTTTAAATAAGTTTGACCTCGATAATAAAGGCAAATGCTCTAGAATTCTAATAGGGGTTTCTAGAGCTCGCTTTCAAAGGGGGCTAGAATTTATTAGGATGATATCGGACTTTTTCTACTAGAGCCACAAACTAGATTCTAGATGTCAGTTATAGAATGTTTTCTCAGTGTATCTATCCAACTATCTTTTAGATTTTTTCAAGTATTTAGTAAGGAACTTGAAACTTTTTTTTTTTTTAACATATGACACTTTTAATCTTTCTATAAATATTGCTTCTGAATGACATTTTCGAAATTACGTTTTTTGCTATCTTAGATATTTTAAGGCCCCCGGAAACAGAAAATTATATTTTTATCGGTTGGCCTGTGTCTTCGTCTGTTCTGATAGCGTGCTTGTGTATCTTTTATCAGAATTTTTCCAGAACAAATATCCGCAAAAGATCTAAACTCGGTATTCTAAATCTGTATCAAATGTGGATTCTATTTGATATATATATATATATATATATATATATATTTTAATTATTATTAAATTCGAGTAAATGTTTCGTAGAAGGAACAAAGTAGAGAATTCACACACATTATATCTATGAATACGTACATACATTTTAAAATTTTTACATTGAAAAAAAAAAAAAAAAAAAACATTATTTTATTTATATGAATAAAAAAATGTCTTGTATAGGGCAAGATATAAGAAGCATTCACATTTCATTTACAGAGCCACAGCAAAAGATGCTGATGAATTAGTGCTGTGTTTGGAAATTGCAGAAAATCTATTTCAAGTCGTATAATGTGTTTTTACTATCGTGCTAAATTCATAGACACTGTGTGAATTGTATATAATTTATAAAAAAATGTATAGGTCTACGTAAAATTAAGCTAATTCATTCTCTACTGAATTTCATTGATGAAACAGTTTTTAGAAATTTTACGACGTCTATTAAAACTGCTTGGGATTTATAATTACTTTTTTTGTAGCATACAATAGACAAATTATGAAATTTATTTCCAACTTTCAAAGTTAGTTTTTTTTCTGTTATTTTGAGTTTTGAGGTCTTGTAATCACAAGACTGAAATTTCGAGCTATCGATTTGTGTTCTCAGAAATTATTAATTGAGTGAAATTGAAGTTTGGTATATTAAACATTAAATAGAGTTAAATTTTAATCACATTAAAAACTGAGACAGATAATATACACTAAAAATATGCATTTTAAAATATTAAAAACAAAAAACACAAATTTATACGTTTCGAGCCTTTTACAGGCTCCTCATCAGTAAAAACATCAAATGTAAATGTTGAGATGAACAACAGACTTTCATTAAGGGCCCTCTTCACTCACCGCCACCGGAAGCCGAAGCTAATGTTTTTCTATGGGAAATTTTTCTTTACAAATAACTTATTAACTAATACATATTTTTAAATTCTGTTTTCACATTCTGAAAATTCCCAGCTGTTAAATTGACGCACTTTTTTTAAAAATGTATTTTTTTTTTAATTTTTAATATTTTATTTCGAAATTGCAAAATGAAAAAAATTCACATATTGAAAATTCGTATTTTGCAGCTTCAAAATAAAATATAAAAAATTTAAAAAATATTTTTTTAGAAAAGTTGCGTCAATTTAACAGCTGGGAATTTTCAGAATGTGAAAACAGAATTTAAAAATATGTATTAGTTAATAAGTTATTTGTAAAGAAAAATTTCCCATAGAAAAACATTAGCTTCGGCTTCCGGTGGCGATGAGTGAAGAGGGCCCTTAAGTGAGTACAACGTATTCATCTGGAACTGCGCATGCCTCATTAAGTTGCGAAAAATGTTGATTTGTGTACCAGCCCTCCAGGAAAATTCTTGAGTGATAATTTAAACAATTAGACATCATTATTTTAGTACTGTTAAAATCAGGTTGAAAAATAATTCTCGGTTCAGTGGTTTTTGAAATCTAAGAAAAAAGGAACAAAATCAAAATGCCGGATTGCTTTAAGCAAGAGAATGAAAAACGGACAACGATGCATTATTCTTCTTGAAATTTAATGATTATAATAAAATAAAAGATCTATTTACACTTTAAATACATTATATACAAAAAAGAAATACTTAAAGGAACATAGTTCCGAATCTAATTAACTCTCATAGTGAGAGATCGAAATTCTATCTTCGAACGCAGTCGAAGAATTCAAAATCTAAAACTAAACTTACTGGCTGTTGCCAAAATCTATTAACAAAATATAGGTTATATCTTTTTCCTTTCATTGATGACGCAGCGCCGTCTAAAGGGAATTGATTTTACTACAAGGTAAATGGTCAGTTTCTATGGCATGCTGTACTATTTTCGAACGTATATCACGGTTTTTGAAATTTGTTTTATGTTCCTTAATTTAAAATGTATATTTTTAGTGTATATTATCTGTCTCAGTTTTTAATGTGATTAAAATTTAATTTAACTACGAGACGTAATGATTTTTAAATATTTAAATTAAATAGAGTTCTTTCAAGAAAATTTTTACCGAGATTTGTAAATTTCGAGGCGTGCGAGAAAATTGTCCAAACAATTTGGAATTTTTTTATCCTTCTTATTTTTGTATAAATGTAGGAATTACGTTTAAACAAGTGTTGAGGAGGCAAAAGCCTCTCACAGAGAAATATAAGCCAATTAAAACTGATTCAAAAACTATTTCCTGATTATTATAAAGTAGATTCATAAACATTACTTATTATCATACACTTAAATTTGCAATTTGTATTATACTATTTGAAAAAAAAAAAAAAAAAAAAAAAAAATGTTAGAGAACGAATTCCGCACGAAAATATATTTTTTAAGGTTATGCGTTAAGTTGGAGAATTCTTTTAAATATACGTTTTATTGCTACTTCTATTTACAGTTTTTTCAATTTTCATGCTTTTTTTTTTTTTTTTTTTTTTTTCGAATTTTTTATTTTAATTTTCAAAAATTGCTAGTAAATATAGCGCTTTTATTTACATTTTTATTTTATTTATTTAAAAAAAAAAAGTTAGAGAACGTCGTGCGAGTTCTGCTCGACAATATATTTTTTAAGGTTATGCGTTAAGTTGGAGAATTCTTTTAAATATACGTTTTATTGATACTTCTGTTTACGGTTTTGTCAATTTTAATGCTTTTTTTTTTTTTTTTTTTTTTTTTTTTTCGAGTGTTCAATTTTAATTTTAAAAAATTGATAGTAAATGTAACTTTTATTTACATTTTTAATCTTTTTTTTTTTTTTTTTTTTTTAAACGACACGAAAAAGGTTAGAATGTTTTATCATTAAAATGGCATTTAAAGGCTATATAAATTTTATTTTACTTTTAATCTCCAAAATAATATTTAGATACTTTATAAAATTTGCCGCAATTTACTTTAACCCAATTTTAATAGTAAGCATGTTTAACATAGAAAATAGATGAATTTAAGGCAATAGGTAAGTTATTGATTCAGCTGAATTATTCAACAATCGTTCAATATTATAACCACGACGGTATCTTCAATTAACTAGCCTGTATTTCATTTGCATGAATGAAGACTATTAAGTAAATTGTCAGAGTCCAGAGACATCGACTCATTATAAACTAGATAATTGCATAAGGTTCTGTCACAACTCAAATCACTGACGACAAACCTGTTTGTGAATAATTGGCATTTTATGAATTACAAAATATTAATTACAGATTTAGATAAGGTATATCCCTGTTACTTTGTAGAAATGTTATATGCTCCGAACAGCAGTTGAATCTTTAATTGGTTATAGATTGGTTTAAATATATCCTATATTTGTTCATTAAATGATTGTTTTACTTATTTAGAAAAAAAAATACAAAATTTGTTTTATAAAATAATAACAGTAATACTAATAAAAATAATAGAAATAAAATGAAAAAATAGTAATAATGAAAATAATACTAAAAAAAAAAAAAAAAAAAATAATAATAATAATAATAATAATAATCGCAATGCTTGATTTTTTTTTTCTTTTTTTTTTGAGAACAAAAACACTATGTTTTCAGTTTTTTCAATGATGTGATAAATGTTATTTTAATTTGTATTACTGTTATTAAAAAGCAAAATTTGCCTTTTTTCGAAAACTCTTAATCAAAATAACATTTCAAAAATAACTTGTAAAAGATGAAAAAGTTTATATATATTTATATAAGATATGAAAATAGGCTTTTAATCATACAATATACTAAATATATTAAGTAAAGGTAATTTATAATAAACTTACATGAAAACCAAAAATTATACAACTGAAACTGCAGTAAAACTCACTTCGAATTCACAATTTTCCAATTACGAACTCGATGCTTTGTTAACTAGGCTACCACGTTCAAAAAATAAAAGTAAAATCTAAAATTATCGTAAATACATCTCTACTCTCCCCCCCCCCGTTCTGAATAAAGTTTACTTTTGGATTTCTCGATGGCCATACAAAGTTTCTATATTGTTGGAACGAACTCAATGTTTTGTCCTACGAATTATGTGTACAGTTTAATTATCTTATTGAAAGGTTCGTGCATATTTTTCCAAATGAGCTTTAAATGGAAAAAAAAAAAAGAGGATTACTGAGAATCCTAGAACGGCATGTCTGCTCCCGCACTAATTTTTGTAGAAAAAAATTCAGTAGACCAACAACATTGAAAAAGATGCGACAACATGCCACATTGGATGCCCTCTTATATGACATTTCGAGAGAAATTTTTCCTAGCGTCTGCGATAATGTCATTAATAATTTCAGCCATCCGGGCCCCCTGCGTGCCCTATTTTGTATTTAAAAAAAAAAAAAAAAGCCATAAAAAGTTTTTGGAAACTCTAAACATAGTGTTTTGGGTTTGCTTAACAACTGAGGCAGTAAATTGCTTTACATTAAAAATTACCTGAAAGACTTAAAGTATTGCGGATTTATTTTTAAAATGTCTATTTATCCGTTTGTTTGAATAGTTTCTGCATTTTAGCATTTTCCAGTCTTTACTAAACTCAAAAAATTCTTTCTTTCTGTGGATAGGATTTGTATATTTCCTCCCTTCTTTTTATTTATATAATTATCATTCTTTTAGAAAATTATTGATTGCAGTTTTGTTCTTACTGTCTTTTTAGTAACATATTTGTTGTTCAATAATTAGAAAACTTTGAATAAACACCCTAAAATGCAACAAACTCGTGTTTATTCAAAGTTTTGTAATTATTACTTTAAAACGCCAGTTCTGTGGTGCTTTCTTTTTACACTTGCTGTTCGTTTTTGATAAATTTAAATATTGTATTTGAATAATAATAATAATAAAAAAAAAACAGTTATTACCTTTTCTTTTACTATTATTATAAATAGCTTCAAAACCTACATCCTTGTGTATAAAATAATAATAATAATAATTTTTTCTAAGAGTTTCTTTAACTAATTTACATCGATCAGATTTTTTTCCCCTTAAGAAAACAATTTTTTTCTTTAAAATCAGTCAAATTAAGCACCTTTTAATTTTTGATTAAATTTTATTTATAGCAGTCATTATTTGGAAATTTCACCTATTGCAATAATCTTGCTTACTTCCTAATAAACATATTAATATTCGTTTTAAATATTTTTTCCCTTATTTAACGAAATTAATGATATTGTTAACTGGTTTTAAAGTTCTTTTACATTCCCTGTTCATTTAATTTCTATGTAAATTCTAATATTAAGCATTTAAATATTGCATTTATTTTATTCTGTTTAATATGAAGTAACGATTTTGAAACGGTCTTTTATATAATACTAGAAAAGCCCCGGTTCAGGAACGAACCGAATGCGGGAAAAATTTCAAAATCTAACTTGAAATTTACAAAACTTGGCCTGGTGCTGATTGCGTGCCAATCGATCAAAGTTTGTTAACGAAACCATTTTTAAATTCATGAAATCAATGTATCCATGAAATCAATGTAATCATGAAATCAATGTAATCATGAAGGTAGTGAATCAACGAAGACTTTGCCTGCTTCGCTGGCCACTATATTTAAAGGAAACTCTTTTCTAGTATATCCCTTTAAAAAAAAAAAAAAAAAACGCGAAATTACTCTACAGCACGCTTTGGTTCCCCGCTGCTCTCGGCAGTCACCCACTCACTCACAGACTCTCGGGTGCCTGTCCCTATTGCCTGTAACAATAGCTTACCAGTGGGCTTCCATTCGGTTGCTTATGAGATAACAATTTCTAAAAAAATGAAGTAGCAAATTTATATTTGAATCCCAGTTACATATGAACAACACTATACGGGGTGTACATAATATTTTCTTTCAAGTTATTTTCTATACTTATTTGATTTATTCGACCAATCATACAATGACAACAATTTTACGCCAAATATAATATTACAATGTGCTATGATCGGCTACGTCTATCGCATGAAACAATTATTTTTTGTGGATTTAATAGTACTTGAGTTGGTTAATAGTAGTTGGTATATAGAAAAATAAATAATAAAATAATGAAATATGTAAACTTAATCATGGTACAGTCTTAATATAGCTCCCCTTGGCGACTTTTGAATTTTTATCGCCACTTTAAACAAAATACATAATTTAGGCGATTACTTTTTTCTGTTTCTTTTCCTCTTTTTCGTACCCTTTCGTATCCTTTCAATATTTTATAATTTATTTATATTTTTAGTGCGCTACTTGGCTTAAAGTGGCTTTTGCGAAAGTAGACTTTTTTGGGGAAAATGTCTGATCTATTTCAGCATCAAAATTAAAAAAATAAAATTACCCAGGATTATCAATAATTATAAAGCTCTTTAATATAATGCTGAATTAGCTTTCATGCCAAGTGCGATTCATCCGTGCCAAAAACATTCTATTTAAATAAAAGAAAAAAAAATTAAATTGAGGTATATTACTCTATTTTCATATTTTAAGACATATTTCATTTTATGTAAAAAAAAAAAAAAAAAAAAGTTTTTTTTTTTTTTCTTTTGGCAACAAATAAGAATTTTAAATGTCCGTTTTTAAAGCTTTTACCAGGATATTATTTTCATATTTTAATTAATTATAAAAAATCTAATCAAAAGTTCTTTAAATATAAAAAGGTATCAAATGAAAGGGGCAATTCTGAATCTGCCAGACTAATTAACTTATCGAT
The DNA here is from genome assembly GCA_963930645.1 of Salticus scenicus. NCBI lineage: Eukaryota > Metazoa > Arthropoda > Arachnida > Araneae > Salticidae > Salticus > Salticus scenicus. Next base: position 292,717,232 of record OZ005654.1, on the reverse strand, counting down.
CGAACAACTACATTTTTACCATGATTTTATTAACTTCAATTCTTGTTTCTATGTTTGTTTGTTTGTTTATTTGTCAGGTACAAATCTTGCAATCCATTTTTAACTAACTTCCCGACTAGCTAGATATTTGAAACTTTCAGGACAGCTCAGAACACGGTGACAATACATTTTTTTAATACTTTTAGTCAACTGTTTCAGGTCCCGCTGCCTTCGGCAGCTTTAATATGATTCTACAAAAAACTTATTTAACTAACTTCCCGACTAGTTAGACATTTGAAACTTTCAGAATAGTTCAGAATACGGTTAAAATGCATTTTTTTAATACTTTTAGCCAACTGTTTCGGGTTCCTGCTGCATTCGGCAGCGTTATCACTACAAAGATTGCAATCGATTTTTCCCTAGCTTTCCGACTAGCTAGACATTTGAAACTTTCAGGATAGCTCAAACCACGGTGACAATACATTTTTTAATACTTTTAGTCAACTGTTTCAGGTCCCTACTGCCTTCGGCAGCGTTTATATGATTCAACAGAAAATTTATGTAACTAACTTCCCGACTAGCTAGACATTTAAAACTTTCAAAATAGTTGAGAACACGGTGAAAATGCATTTTTTAAATATTTTTAACCAACTGCTCCGGGTTCCTGCTACCTTCGGCAGTGTTACCAGTACAAAGCTTGCAATCGGTTTTTCACTAACTTCTCAACTAGCTAGAGATTTGAAACTTTCAGGATAACTCAGAATACGGTGACAATACGTATTTTTGATACTTTTAGTCAACTGTTTCAGGTCCCTACTGCCTTCGGCAGCATTTATATGATTCCACAGAAAATTTATGTAATTAATTTCCCGACTAGCTAGACATTTGAAACTTTCAGAATAGTTGAGAACACGGTGAAAATGCATTTTTTAAATATTTTTAACCAACTGCTCCGGGTTCCTGCTACCTTCGGCAGTGTTACCAGTACAAAGCTTGCAATCGGTTTTTCACTAACTTCTCAACTAGCTAGAGATTTGAAACTTTCAGGATAACTCAGAATACGGTGACAATACGTATTTTTGATACTTTTAGTCAACTGTTTCAGGTCCCTACTGCCTTCGGCAGCATTTATATGATTCCACAGAAAATTTATGTAATTAATTTCCCGACTAGCTAGACATTTGAAACTTTCAGAATAGTTCAGAACACGGTGAAAATGTATTTTTTAAATATTATCAACCAACTGCTTCAGAATCATGCTGCCTTCGGCAGCGTTACCAGTACAAATCTTGGATTCAATTTTTCACTAACTTCCCGACTATCTAGACATTTGAAACTTTCAGGATAGCTCAGCACGGTGACAATACATTTTTTTTAATACTTTTAGTCAACTGTTTCAGGACCCTATTGTATTCGGCAGCGTTTATATGATTCAACAGAAAATTTATTTAACTAACTTTCCGACTAGCTAGACATTTGAAACTTTCAAAATAATTCAGAATACGATGAAAATGCATTTTTAAATATTTTTAACCAATTGCTTCGGGTCCCTGCTGCCTTCGGCAGCGTTACCAGCATAAAGCTTGCAATTAATTTTAACTAACTTCCCGGCTAGATAGCCATTTGAAACTTTTATAATAGCTCAAACCACGAGAGCAATGAATTTTTTTAACACTTTTATCCAATTGCTCTGGTTTCCCGCTGCCTTCGGTAGCGTTTATATGATTCAACATAAAATTTAAAAACATGGTATATAAAAATATCTTTTTATCTTGTAATTATTTTTAATTAACTATGTATGAAAATTTGGCGGCAACTTGCGTCAGCTCATAGACAAACAGAGTTTAAGAAAAATCTCTTAGCTGTTTATATATAGAGAGATCATTCTTTGAAAGCAGTGTATTAAATTATGTTCTGTATCCCTGAATAAAGAACTTTTTGATATCTACATGAAGTACTATTACAGTCAATTCTGTTTACCGCATAGACAAAGTAATCATATTTCGTAATATCGCTTCGTTTTGTAATTGCTCTCTCAAACATTAATGGAAGCAGACACCAAAAATTTCCAGTGATGTTAGAAGTGAGAATCGTTTAGAAAGATTTTAAAGTCGCTAATATGCAGATAATATTGGTAATACACAGTATTAAATAAGATTAAAATATTAAAAAAAAAAAAAAAAAAAAAAAAAAAAACTGGTTACAATGCTATAACTTTTGCAGGAATTTTTTCTTGATAAAGTAAGAAAATTTGAATGACTGAACATGTTCTATAATGCAGAATTTAGAATTTAAAACATTTAAACTAGAGATGCATTGAATGAGTTTAGATGTATAATTTCATCATCAGGTTAGTAAGACCTTTAAAGAAATATACTGATGAACCCGTACGAATAAATTTAAAGAACTAGTTTGCTCTCTTTTGTAACTCTAATCCGGTATATTTTTTAAATTACGTACAATTAATTTAATTTAAAACTTGACTGTTATCAGTAGAGCGATTTTACCCTTAAAAGTTATTTAATCTCAATTTATAGAGTCATATAATTTGATTTTTTAAATTAACTTTTAGTAATTTTATATTAATTGTTTTAAAAACGTTTAGAGTGTTTTTGAAAATTATTTGCCGTATGTTGCATAAACGCAGATAAATAGATTTTTAATTATCCATAAAATCTTTAATAACTATTTTATGTTACAGCATTTATAAAAAAAAAAGTTTATAAAACTATATGTACAATATTTATGTTTCGACTGATTTAGAAAATTTTACCAGTAATGCACTTTTCAAGATAAAATATTAACGGAAAAGACGAACGTATTTTAAGGCACTTTTAATTTATTCTAGACACTCATTAAATGACCCGAGACTCAGATTACTTATGCTTGACCCATTAAACCAGAAAATAATTATGAGATTTAGAAATAGAAAGGAGACAAGTAAATCGATATAAATTGAAAAAAATAAAAAATGTTGAATTTTATTTATGTGATAAATTGAATTATATACCAGTATGCCTGTCTTTTTTATGTATTTTATAAATGTTTAATTGCTATTTGATATTTTAAAGTATTAAATAAATATTTTTTGTTTTTAATTTTTTAAGTAAACTTTTTATTTGTTGAAATAATTAATGCAAATTAAACATTTAAGGTTAATCAGGAAAGTATATTTTCTGAGTAAAAAAAAAAAATCTTTAAATATTGTCGACATTCAATTAAATTTTAAATGATGTGTATTACATAAATTTTTTTCTTGTGCAAAATTTAGTAGTAAAATTTTAACATATTTTATTTTTACTAATTTACATTTTCTCCCACGTGATGCATCATATGTATGTGAGTAACAGTTTGCTTAGAATTTGTTTACTGTTTCATATATTTTTTTAGAAAGTAAAACCGAAAAAAATTTAAAATTTCTACCAGGTCATGCTTGATTGATAAACTCATATTTACAGCTTGATTTTGCTTGAAAACATGAAATATGGTATCTTATATTTATATAAATCAAATATAATACCATATTGTCGTATAATATAAAAAATAATATATATATATATATATATGAATATAAATTTATTAATTTTTCAGTTGGAATTTTTTGTTTAATTTCCCTGAGAAAATCCTGTTGTTGCTTTTCAAAACTTATTAATAAATTTTGACAGTTTTCTAATAAATTAAAGTGCATAAGTAGTTTTGAATCATCAGACTAATAATAAGAAATAATTTTTTTTCTTAATCTTAGCAATACAAAAAGTATGTTATTGGATATTCAATCTTACAAATTCTTTTATGAAAATGGTTTTTTTTTTTTTTTTTTGTATTTATTTAATGTATTTTAAATGCTTTTAGGACAACTACTTTTTCTTTTCTTTTTTTTTTTTTTTTTTTTTTTGCTTTTACATATAATTCATTCTTTATTCATTCTTAATTATTTTTTTATGTGTGTTTTAACATTTAGTGAATAGACCTCAAGTAAAATAAAACTTAATAAAAATAAAAATTCACAATTGATAAATTTATTAATGCTGAATAATTGAATTTGCAAAATCTTATATTATAAGTATTTTTACTTAGAAATAACTTTTTCATAGATATTTGATTTATTGTATTTCGTACTTAAACTGTCACAGTTTTTTTCCCGGAAGTTACAGTTTTTATGTAGATTTTGAATCTATTTGCAAATTCCCTTTATTTAGTAAGCTTTTTTGTTTGTTATCCGTAGTTACACTTATCCCTAGGGTGTACGAGGGTGTTTCCTTTATTTTCGTAGAACACTTTTTAAAATGTAACGAATTAAAGAGTGAAAATACATATTAACATAATAAAAATATGCATTTTGCGTGTTGTATACTTTTTTTCAATCTCTGACGAGGAATTATTTTAAACGAAGTGTTGAAGAGAAATTATAAGTCGTTTGAGGCTAAAATTTTAAATATAGCTAAATTTTACTTAATTTTACTTTTAAAATTTTGCTAAAATTTAAAAAAGTTTTCGTCAGAGAAAGAAACAATAAATACCTTTTCACTTTTTCTTACCCATAAGGTAGAGAAAGTATTGTTTTTGGGTCAAATTTTCGAACGCGAGATTTTGTTATATTTACACGTTTTGAGGTCCCCTGAATACGAAAATCATGTTTTTAGCAAATGGTCTGTGTGTATGTCTGTCTGTATGTCTGTCTGTGTGTCTGTCTGTGTGTCTGTCTGTTAACAGCATATCTCAAAAACAAATTATGGCAGAAAGTTCAAACTTGGTATTCTAAATGTGTATCATATAAGGATGCTACAGTAAGCTTTTCGTTAAGATCAAGCAAATGGTTCGTGTACAGGGACAATCAAGAGAATTCAAATACATTACGTCTATGGGGGAAATTGCAGGTAAGTAGAGTTTAGCGTCTATAGACTGCACTAAACCAAATGAAACGAATATATATTTTTTGTAATAGAGATAGTTAACTGAGAAAATTTTTTTATGTATGTAGGAGCCTCGCATCCCCCCTCGAGTTGAGTAAATTTTCATGATGGGTATCTTTCAAAAGAGCTCGCAAATACCTTTAAAACGAATGGTTGAACCATCGATATGCCATAATTTAAAACAAAGCGATAATATAAAATGCGATAATTTAAAACAAAGCGATAATATAAAATGCAATAATTTAAAACAAAACATTTTTTTTTTTTTACTTTTAACAAAAAAAAAAAAAAAAAAAAAAAACTTAGAAAAAAAAAATCGTTTTTTTTTTTTTTTTTTTTTAAATATTGGGAATAAAATGGGCTTTTTTTTTTATATTTGGTGTTATACTACTTCTCTAATATGGAAATCGTCTGCATTATCATAAAATATATATATTTTTTTAAATAATAATATTAATAAATTATTTTTTAAAAATAGAATTATTTTTTAATAACCGAATTAAATTCTATATAAATGTAGGTGCATTAATGAAACGGGGGGCTGTGGGGGGCGGTAGCCCCCCTCACACAGAACTAATTATCATATAAAATTCTTCAGAAGCCTAATATGAATTGCTTAACGCAGGTTTACATTACAGTACTCGTTATCTTACCTTTTAATCTGCAACCTGTATTTATTAAATTTCAGGGTAAGAGAAAGTTGTGTGTGTGCCACACCAGATTATTTTTATTCAATTTAATTCTTTAACTTTATATAACGCAGACTGTGGAAAATTGGTCAGTAGTTATCTTATAGTTCTGCATGACTAATTTCAGATTTATTATTGTTAAATTAAATTAAAATCTAAAGCAAATAATCAAAAATTAATATTTAAAAACTATTGTTTCATTTATTAAAATGCATATTTCAACTTAAAATCATAAAACGGCTGTAATATATTTAATATAATGCTCACAAAAATTTTCAGAAATATGAAAATATTAAAAAAAAAAAAAAAAAAAAAAAAAAAAAAGTAGTATATTGTAGACATTCCAAAATTATTTTCATGTTTGCTTGTACAAGTTCATTCGGAGCGAATTATCAATTAAATATTATAGTTATCAAGTTTTTTTTTTTTTTTTTTTTTTTCATAACGATTGCAGATCATTTTCATCTCAATAAATTATTCCTCTAAATATCAAACAAAACCATCTTTTTTCGCTATTGAAACAACACATTAGAAAATGCCTTTTTTTTTTTTTTTTTTTTTACTTGATCCTACATATATATAAAAAAAATTATGATGGTTGACTATTAATATCACAGTTTCTTTTCACAATGATATGTGAAAAATAAACCTTCTTGCATATGTTTATACGAAATTTTGTAATACGCTATTATAATGGAAACTATGATAAAAGTGGACGACAACAGTACCGCCTGTTGAGCGATGTGCATAAACGCTGAAAGACACAAATTTGTGACAAAGTACATAAATACAACTTTTAATAAAATTCTCTACATTTATTCTATCTCTATTTGATCTATGCATTTTTAAAAGTTGTTAGGAATTTTTTGTCGCACACATACTCACGAATACTTTCCAAAAACAGTCAAATCATGTTCAAGATATCTCAAAACGTAGGAATTTGCCGAAACTCGGAAATAAAAAAAATTACGAATCCAATACTTTCCACTTTTGAATAGAGAAAGAAATAAAAAAAAAATTGTTTAAATACTGAAAAATCGAAAATATTATTACAATACATTACTTATAAAATCTTTTTGTAAAAAAACAGAACCGACTCCAAAAATCAACTACTATTCAAACAACTAAAAAAAAAAAAAAAAAAAAAAAAAAAAATGGATATGAAATGAAACTGTAAATTGCGCCTAAAAGCATAAAATAATTTCCTTCGCCAAACAACCTATAACACTACAATTAATCATAACTTAAGTCGGCGCAAAATTAAATAAAATTTAATTAATTTTTAAAGGCTTGTTTTTAGATCGGTAGCAACAAATGCTGTTGTCTCGAATGATCCATTTTCATGTTTCCTTTATTGTTTTATCACTGTATACAATTGGTCCATTAGTAGCATCTACATAGAACAATGACCATTCTTCACAATGGAGTATTTATGTTTCTGCGATGTTAGAGTTTCCTTTGCAAATTTGGTATAAGTTGGATAACTATCATCCTTGGTGGCTTTTGGATTTGGCGATCAAAACGTAATGCAAAAATATACAGGCAAGATGTATATTTTCATAATATATACTGTACGAAGTATTGTTTCATATTCTTGATTACTCTCTTAATATACCTTATCAAAATAATCATGATATCCCACAGAAATTAAATATGTTTGCCAGATAATTTTGCGATTTCTTTTTCACCAAGGACGTCAGATACCAGCATCTTCGCCAACTTTTCCTGCTTACGAAATCTTATTTGTTTTCTTAAATCAAAGTAGTTTTCGGCTGCGTTTTCCAGGTGACATTGTGAGATGTGTATTTTGAATAGGATTTGATTTTTGTATTGAATAAAGGTATCAATTTTTATTTAAGTTTGCGCCGACTTCAAAAGTTATGATTAATTGTAGTGTTATAAGTTGTTTGGCGAAGAAAATTATTTTATACATTTAAGCGCAATTTACAGTTTCATTTCATATCGATTTTTTTTTGGTATTTTGGAAAGACGAATATACACTCCCGAGACAGTTAAAGAGTTAATTAAAACTGATGTCAATTTCATTTATTTATTTTCTCCTTCTTGCTGCAATTAGAGTCATTTGATCTAATTTTAAATGTGGTTATGTTTGGAGTTAACGTAAATTAATGTATTTAAACTGTAATTAAATACAACTTTATGCATCAAAATTTAAAAAATCATTTTATTTCATTTGATGAAATTACAAAACTTTTCATTTAATGATGATTATCATAGTGAAACATATTATTTATTTAAACTAAAAATAACTTGTATTTGTATATATATATATGGGAATGTATACGGTTGTTGGCACAGTTTTGATTTTGGCTTACAACTTTTAATACAGTAAATATTATGCAAGCATGGGAATACCAATGAAAAGCTAGAACCCTTAGCTAACGTTTGATGAAGTATCTGCATCGATTCCGTCAACCAGAAAAAAATTATCACCAATTTTGTGAAGTGGTCAGTTTTGGCCCAAAATAATTATGTACCTGGTTGCGGGCACACTTGAAAAATCCGCTAAAAATGTGGAAAAAAAAAAAAAAAAAAAACTATAAATTCTGAAAATGACAGAATTCATTCGTTTTGTAAGGCTTCAGTGGCCAAAACAACAAAAGAAACTGGCTTTTTTCCAATTTTATTCGCCATCTTCTTCGTCCTCCAAATCAGAAGTGAGCTTGCAAGTAAAATAATTTGCTTATATATTGGCACACTCAAATTCACCAGCCGATCGCACTCGTTGCATTTGATTGAGTTGGCTCTTGTTAGAGACGGTAACATGTGCTCCAAACAGTGAGATACATAAATTACAAAATTGCGTGATTTATATTTATAATCACATCCCTATACTATATATATTTACTTGTAACGCTACTAATTAAAAGTTTTTTTTCTTAATTAACAGTTTTGCGCATTATATTAAGTTATCAATTCCATTATTCTCCATTCTATCAAAAATTATATTAAGTTATAATTAAATGTTTTACTCTTTATCTTTTTAATCAATATTTTAAAGAAAGAAAAAAAAAATATAATCGTCTGAAATATAGCAATAATTCTATTCTTTTTTCGTAATACTTAGAAAATTTATTTTTCATTTTAAAAATGAGTTTGGAAATTCTTTCCACAGAATGAAAAATTGATCGATTTTTCACTCCGAAGTTCTGAATCATTTGATGAATTCAACCTCGTATATTATGTTTTCTTCGATTTAGTGTAGTTCTTTATTTTTAAAATATTTATTGCACTGTTGGACTATTCATTTTACGGATTTAATCCTTTATTTTTCCCTCACTAATTTTTTTCACAATTCAAAACAAAAAACGCTTTTCAATTTTCAAAGCATCAAGTGATGATGCTGCAGATTTCAGTAATCAATTGAAGAGCTTGTTTCCAAATGGCGTTAAGTCATTTTTTTCAGTTCTTGAGAAAACGCGGTTTTGTTATGTAGGATTTATTATTGAATTTAAGGAAAAGATAATTTTTCTCAGTAATCTATGGATGATATTAACACTAAATTGCATGTTTAAAAAAATCCTGGCAGTATAGTTATATAGAAATAAAAAAAGAAAGAAATGACTTAACGCCTTTTGTAACAAAACTATGACTTACGCCCTTTTGGCACAAACAAATAACGAAATGAAATGACTTACTTCCATTTGAAAGTAATCCAAGTATTTTTTTTTCATGTAAATACAGCATACATTTTAGCTATACAATTTTTGAATATAGTTAGTTGCTACAAATCTTCATTTATAAATTCTATTTCACCATCTTTATCATTATTTTCCCTTGTGTTAGCGTTAGCAGTATCATTGAGAGATTATTCATAAAAATAAAAACATTCGTGCAATTCCCAAAGCGTTAAGTAATTTAAAAGCATCTGTTTTTCTTTGCTTGTTTCATATTGTTTTTTGTTTTTATTTCATAAGGGGCGCACGGGAGACTTTTTGTCCCTCGTTTCAGGATGTTTTGGCGGCAAAACGAACCACAGTACGTTGTCTTGATTCCCACATCTCGCTTCTTAATTTCCAGTACTTTTGCCTCTGAAATCAAGAAACCTTGTTTGCTTTTCAGACAACTATGTGCAAAAATTTTCCAGTCTAAAATATTTCAGTGCTTCTTATACTCGAAAAGATTTCCAACCTTAGAGAAATGTTCAAAATATTTATTAGAAAGTAACATTGTATCCACTTTCTTTAAACTAGTCTCCACTCGTCCGAATCTTCTATCTGCTGGTAAGTAAGAGTGACCACGCACTGGTAAATAGTATGTGAAGGTGAGGTCCTTTTGAGCAGCCACTGCTAAAACATTCCTTTATATTTTTCTTAATAATAATAATAATACAATAAAATAAATTATGTTCAAATATATATTGAATACAAAAGTAGAAAAAATGAAAAGAATCCATTTTATTATTATTATTGTTATTATTATTATTATTGTGAGCCTTGAATTCTCTTCGTTTTTCTAAAACAAAACATGTTGTAGAAATGTTTTAATTATGTTATCACAAGAAAAAGGACATCCTAAGCTATAATTATTTATATGTAATTATTTTTTTTATATTATAGTGTACATAGGGGTTGGGGACTGAAAATCTTACCTCCAGTGTACCCCATGTGGGGAATTTGATGTAACTTTTATTTTTAATTGTCAATTTATTTTTATTTCAAATTATTTCAAAATGTTATAAACAACTTACTTAAGGCCCTTCATTTGATTCCTTAGCTTAATTTAGGCATTTATAAAGTCAGTTCTACACACATCGGTCTCACTGAAGCGGACAATAGTAAAATAAAGACATTATTGTATAACAAATGTGAAAATCTGGGATGTGTGTTTTAGAGCTTATATAGGTGTAAAACAGTGCCTATCACGCAGTGCCTATCACTGTATTTTTAATATTTTTTTTTAAGTACCTTTCCTAATTTTAAAAGTAATAAATTTACTTAGTTTATTCAAGTCCAAAAACATATGTTTTTGTAAATTTTTATGCGTTTCTAATAAAAAATATGCAAAAGTTTTAAAATAATATGTTTTTTTTTTTTTTTTTTTTTTTTTTTTTCATAATCCTATTCTACTAGTTAATAACTTATAGCAATATCAAACATTTACTTTATGTTTATGGTGAGGAGACCTGCAAAAGACAAAAATGGTCAGAACTGGCAGTTTCTATTTTACCCTGCATTTTTTGAAGCCTTATTATAATTACTTTTTATGTATGTTGTAAAAGTATGTTTTTTGTAAAGGTGTTAACTGTTGTTTGAGCACTACTTTACCCCACATTTTTAACATCAATAATCTAAATAGGTTTATAGCCATACCTCCAAAATACTCCAAAGATAAATTATTGAAGGTATTTTTTTTTTTTTTTTTTTTTTTTGGGGGGGGGGTGTACAAATAATTAATTTATAAAACAATTTCAGCGTGATACTTTAATGAACTCCCCTGCTGTTGCCATTTTTATAATAGGAAAAGTGTTGAGAGCAAGAGCATCATTTAAAGAAATCTGAATTTTCCACTAATTTACCTCATTCTAACCTAACTTGAATTTACAACAACAAAAAGTATTCAACTGATCTAATTAATATTAATATAGATAATTTTTCAAATTAGGAAATAAACAGAAATTTCAAAAATAAATTATGAACAAAAATAAATTATAAAAATGTGTGATGCTAGCAAGAACATTTTCCCTCCTGTACATGTTTAAAAGGGAAAAAATGATTCAATAACTGCATAATCTGAAATGACACCAAATATTGTATACTAGGCTTTAAAACTTCAACAAACATGAAAATTTAAACTTCAAATGCTTCCTGCAAGACCAGGGATGCCCATATTTAATTACAAGTCGGCAATACGTCGTTAATATCCATCCATCTGTGAACAACTGTTCGATTTCTTTGCTTTAAGTTGTAAACTTTAAACAAAACATACAAGAGCACCACCATTTTAAATCAATATTATAAGCTGTGGAGGTGTCAGGTTGAAATTAAAATTCTGATTTTCATGTATAATGCAAAGTAAAGTTCAACGGATGTAGATTCTTGTAAAATAAAACAGCTTGAAAATTATAAAATTGTTTGATAAAATTAAAATTTGAATTAGTAAACAATTTTATAATTTTCAAGATCTTTTATTTTTCAAGAATCTATGTCCATTGGATATTATTTTGCATTATACAGTCGGTAACAAAAGTGTCCGAACACTAGCAAAAATTCCTATGTAAAAAATGCACACTTCATAAGGTTTTGTTAAATAAATCCTTGTCGAACCCTGTTCTTAGTCTGCCTAAGAATACGATTCGACAAGGATTTATTTACCAAAACCTTATCAAGTGTACTTTTTTTACATAGGAATTTTTGCTAGTGTTCGGACACTTTTGTTACCGACTGTACATGAAAAATAAAAGTTTAATTTCTGCATGACAGTTCCGCAGGTGTGATTTCGGTTTTGAATGGTGGTCCTCGTGCAAGGTGAATGGTGGTCCTTCGTGGTGAATTTACTTTCATCTTCCTACTTTACTTTCATCTTCAAAGTGAATGGTGGTCCTTCTGTGAATGGTGGTCCTTCGTTTTGAATGGTGGTCCTTCGTCCTTATCCTTTTTGAAGTTTGCAACTGAAAGTCAAGATTTTTTTTTTTTAACTGCTGTTCATAGATGGATAGATACTTATGACGTAATGCCGATCTTTAATTGAAGGTACACACACACACACACACATATATATATATATATTCTGTTATTTGTTATGTACTACAAATTAAAAAAAAGATGTAGGATTTAACGAATAAACATTTATATCCTAACACAGAAAATTTGTTCCCCAAAAATAAATTTTAATATGTTTAAATATGTTTATTATGTATATATGTTTAAATATGTTTTATATGTATTTTAATATGTTTAAATGTTCAAAAATGTGTGAGATCTGATAGTAACAATTATAATAAAAAATTAACTTCATTATGAATAACAAGTCCAGAAAAAATAACTCTTATAATATTTTTTTTATAAAATTTTGTCTACCGAAATAGACCATTTAAATATTATTTCTATTTTCAATAACAATCTATAATCCATCATTAGTTCCGTATTTATGTGTGATATAAAAGCACAACAACCATTATTTTAATAAGTATAGTGCTGGTTTACATTAAACTGAATAACTTGGTGAGTACTTTGCTCTTAAATATATTTAGAGAGTATACTTTTACTTATACCAGCAAGTTAACAAGAAATAAGCCCAATTAAATATATTACTGATTTTTATTTTATGTATTTATTTTTATTATATCTTTTTGTGTTTAGAAATTTTCAGTGATACATTAACGAACCAAAGTAATTAAAATTAAAGAATGTATTTAAAAGTTAAAAAAATTTATTTAAAATATTAAGGGATTGTTTTATAAGCAATTGCAAACTTTTAAATTAATTTATGCCATGATTGTACTATATGAAAATTTGATGACTTTTATAAAACCTCAATATATTTAAAAGAAAGTTAAACTTGGAAATTTTTTAACGAAATATATATATATATATATATATATATATATGTATTGTTCGAAGTATAACAATATACATAAAATAGAATAATTATAGTCAAAATTACTGAAACCTCAAACTGAAGTCAACAATGAATTCAACTACAAATCTGTTACATATGCACATTTTAAATATCAGTCCAATTAAACATTTTCCTTTTCTTATTTAATTTAAAAAATAATAATAATTAGCTTTATTTACAAACTTAAAGCTACTACTGCATTAAATTGCCTTAGATCTCTTTTTCCAAAAACATTATACAATTTGCAACAAATATTTGAAAATATAATATCTTAATTATTTTTAAAAATCTTACATAACTTTTCTTATCATATCAAATAATAAAGTAATGAAATTAAAATAGCCACTTGAAGAAATTAACTACAGTTTAAATTTTAGAAAACTTGCTTTAATTAAGTAAACGGAAGGAAATAATTATTAATATGGTTGAGATGATTAAATTTTATCAAAATTTGCTTTCAAATGTATTATCATAATAAGCGCTTCCGTTAAAAAGTTCCTTTTAATTTAAATCACGTTCTGTTTCAATTTTCTTAATTGGGCAATTAATGTAAGATATTTATCAATATTTTTCATTCAAAAATTATTTTGTATTTATATAGTAATATAATTAAATCGTTACACAAGAATTTTTTCATAATCTCATTTTATCAAAAACTATAAAGCCATACTCATCACGGTAATACATATAAGCATACATAACTCACACATATCAATTTTATTACGTATCGAAAAGTATATAATATGTGTTCATGTAAACTTTCTGCACTGGGAAATTGGTTTAAAGATGAATACTTGCAACATGCTGTTTTTACGGATATGAATAGAATTATTGCTTAAAGTTACTTAAAGATTTGTGTGTATTTTTATGGTTCCATTTTCAGATGATATTTAAAATTCAGAACTCCAATGTAGAATAAACATACTTAAAAATTTCAAACTTGTAATAAAAGGAAAAACTTTTATTTAATACCATTTCTTTCTTTCTTTTTTTTTTTTTTTTTTAATTACGATTGCTTTATTTATTTCTAAAATTTAATGATAGAAAATAAGTATTATACTATTACGAATTTGTAATTAATAGTAGTTACTTTTATATAATTTTATTCAAAGATGCATAGGTTATAAATTGTTAGTTTTTGCATTTATAGTATACTGGCCAAACGTCCCCATTTTCTGGAGACAAATGGGGACTTCCTATTTTTTTATAGGCATTTTTCTAAGATTTAAAAAATTACAGAAAGTAAAAGTAAATTATTAATGAATAATAGTTTATATTTAGTCCTTATTTATTTTCTATGAAAACATACATCCATAATTGAATAATTGTAGCAATATTTAACTCTTCTCTATTATAAAGGTACTTTGATCTGGTCAGCCGAATTTATAGTTAGTTTTTGCGTTAAAATAACTCATTTTCCTTTAAAAACCCATTAAAAAGTTTACAAAGGCTGGTAATGGCATTGGCGACGAATTTGGCGATATTATCGCTGCTTAGCGTTTTTTTCTGTGACCTTGGTAAGAAAATCTTTGCTATTGACATATCGATTATCTAAGCTCTACATCGATTATTCTGCCAGCCAGTCTTCAAGTCTACATTTGTGTACGTTCTTTTTAAATTTTAATGCAATTAACAATAAATGTGTGAACTATTTTACTTTAGGCAATAAAATTTAAAGTTCAGTTTAAACTTAGTTTAAGTATTTCCCTTTAAACTACAGGTTGTATAATTTGATCGGTAGGTTTACATATAGATATATATGACAAAATCGTAGATATAAAAGCGTATTTATTTAAAGTAAACTTTTTTAAACTAGTTTAGTAGGAAGAGTATGGAAAACGTATTTCTGTAATGAGTATATATCAAAAAACTGTTTTGCATCAGTTTTCATTGTGTCGCCAACGAGCGATAAATAGCCAAGAATTGGACATTTTCAGTATTTTTTTACGGACAATATATAATGATTCCGCATTAATTTTTTTTATAAACATACATAACCTTATGAAGAGAGTATTCTGTAATTTTTTCAAAATTTTTTGCGTATGCGCCTATGTAAACCTTCCTTGTCAGGAAGATGTGCAATCCATGAAAGAAGTAAAAGAGACTAAGTTATCAGTAATGGAAAATAGAATGGGTGGAATAGTAGCTAAAGTTTTGAAGATAGAATATAGTGTTATAACGATAGAAGAGAGCTTCAAAGGAAAAGTAAAACAAAGTTTTGATCAAGTGCTAAATAAAGATTTTAAGATATAGAAAACAAATTTCAGAAAATAGAGAAAAAAATGAGAAAAAAAAAAATAAAGAAAGAAGAGTACAACAGGGAATTGATTGGAAAATTTAAGAAGGAATTTGAAAAAAGATTAGGAGAGGAATTGAAAAGAAGATACGAATTTTGGAAGAAACGTTAGCATCGATTTGAATGGAAGATGAAAGTAAAGATAAAAGAATAAAGAATAAAGAATCAGTAAATCTTTCCAGCTATGATGGCAGATCATCTTGGAAAGTATATATTGGATAGACACAGTTTTCCTTCGTAGCTGAAGCTAATCGATGGAACACTACAGACAAGACAGGGCATTTATCAGCATCATTACGGGGAAATGGAGCCGACATCCTGCAAACTCTTTCGAAGGAACAGCAGTATGACTTCGAGCCACTAACAAGGGCACTAGAGATACGTTTCGGAGGAAAATGCTCGAAAGAGTATAGTCATTTCCAACTAAAGTCTCGATACTAGAAAGTGGGTGAAAGTCACAAGAGCTGGTGGAGTTTCCCCGAAATTAGAAAGCCCCACGTTTCACTGTTTCATATTTCTATGATTCTTAACACTGTAGCCAACGTGATCATTGTTATAATAAATACGACACAACCCTGCGTTAAACTCCGGACTGTGACCAGCGACGAAATCTAAATTCATGAAAAAAAAAAAAAAAAAAAAAAAAAAAAAATAACCATCATAGTTGGAAATGCCAATTACCAATATGCAGCAGATATAAGTAATCCTTAAATATTGGACTTGATTTCTGAGAAAATGTATATTTCATTTTGATTTCAAGAATAATGAACTGCATTCCAATTCAGAAAACATAGCCGTGTTTAAAGTGGAAAATCCGGACTTTCAAACATTATGTCAGATAACAGTAAAATCCGAAAATTTCCTTCCTCCAGATACTCAGACAATAATTTCCGGGACACCACTTAAACAACGGTACTTTCGGTATGTACTGACTGAATACACGAAACCAGACAACAGCCAGTTAGCTTCACCTCTCATTGACCTTCCAAAAACCATTATTCCTATGAGAGTCGCCAACATAAGCGATAAAGTAAAGACAGTGAATAAAGAGGAGCTGTTAACAACCTGCACTCCGGTGACATGCATTGCGAGCACACGCGATCAACCGAGGCTAAGTCTTTTGAGATTTTAACGATGGAATTACTCAAGAACGCAGAGTTAGGAATTGAACAGAGAAGTGCTGCGGAGAAGTTACTCTATGATTTTAGAGGCCTGTTTTCTCGAACACCTGAAGACGTTGGGAGGACGAAACTTACACAGCACAGATTTGACACAGGAAATCCACATCTCACCAAACAATATCCAAGAAGATTACACATTGTTAAGCAAGAAGAGGTGTGGCTGATCTACTAAACGAAATGCAGCGTAATGACACCATCGAATCATCAACGAGTCCTTGTGCCTCTCCCATAGTTCTGGTACGATAAAAGATGGTTCAACGAGATTCTATAAGAATTAACATTGTTTAAACGGCATAACGAAGAAAGATAGTTATCTTCTTACTGGAACTGACGACACATTGGCCCTGACAATCAGTGGTTCTCGACGATGGATCTGAAGAGCGGCTATTCGCATCTTGACGACCATAAGAAGAGTGCATTCACTACGGGACAAGCATTATTGGAATTTAAAGCTATACCATTTGGATTATGTAATGCTATGGAGACAGCTTTAAAAGGACTTTCTTATGAAGTTTGTGACGATAATTATGGGGCGTACTTTTGAAAAACATCTATGAAACATCCGTAGGGTCCGGTAAACTCAGAATGGCTAACCTCAAGTTGAGTTCTAGCAAGTGTAACTTGTTCCTTTGTGAATTAAGCTATATCGGTATTATATTCTCTGATCAGTGTTAAAATTGAAAATTTTAACACTTTTGAATTTTATTAATTTTTATCAAATCATCCGGAAAATACTTTGGCTCTTATTCATCTAATTTATTTTCCCCATTTAAAATTTAAAAACTTTTCTCTTTCAAAATTCATTTCATACTCTGCTAAATTTCAATCAAAATCGATCACGATTTATTTATTTAAAAGATTTCCGTTTTTACTTGAAAATTTGCATTTTTCAAAATTAAAATAAAATAAAAAAAACAAATCCAGAAATTACGTATTAATATGATATCGTAATCGATATTCTGTGCAAAAGTCACCAAGAAAATAATGATAGAGAAATCACTAAAGGTGCAAAATTAAAAATAAGATGAAGAAAATCAGAAAAACCCAATATTATCTTGTCAGCAGTCAGTGTCCCGATTTTGCATTTAAGATTATTTTTCTAAATTTTATTTTTATGTAACTCCAATGTCAAGAGATTGCTTATTTAATTTCCTTTAATTTGAGCCATCATTCATAAACATAGCTCAAAAATTAATAATTTTCCTTTCCAAAAATCGTATATCAAAAAATACTTTTTTTTATTTTACTCTATTCTTAAATTCAGCAGTCAGCCATGTTTGCATAAAGTTTTCGTACTTTCCCGCGCTAGAGATGTTCTAGAACATTACCGATCATTCCATGTGACGCAGAGAACGTCATCACTGACGGCAGTGGCGTCCCTTTAACGGGCGCTCATTGGCTGGCTCGGAGGGCGCGAGGATATGGATGGAGCATTTTTCTCTCTCTTGGATGCTAGCGGTCTAGTGAATCGGAGGTGTTTTCCGCCCGGCCGGGCACCGTTCATAGCCAATGTGAGCCGACGGTGTCACGGCTAGACATATTTTTTTTTTTATAATAACAGTTCAAAATTTTATTTGTATGTGAATCCTTCTGAAAATATCTACATTTAAATAACATGGAGTGAAGTAGTATTTCAACAGCAGACACTTCTTAGCGCAACGGCACTGGGTCCAGAATTAGGCCTAGCTCGAGGCAGCAACGACCGTACGTACTAATTTTTAGCGGCAAGTGGATTCCTTTACAATAACAATTTAAGATGGCAGACTTTACATAATGAATGTGTGACACGATCAATCTGAGGTGAAATTTAAAGCAGATGTCCTTCGAAATAAGCTGGTGGTGATCTAGTGAAAGCTTCCTCGCAACCGATAGGCCTGAGCCGAGGAATAGCTTAGTCATACCCAACGATGAAATGACGGTACTTCACCAAAACTAAATGGAAAACTGGTGTACAAACGATAAGTAGACAATAAGACTTTTTCATACACCATAAGTTTTAAGCCAGCACAACCGGTTTCGAAAGTTTCCTTTTGTTTTTGTGTGTGCATGTGTGCTCCTCTCTGATTGGTCCTGCATGATGCTTCCTATTGGTTGTTTGTGTTGCTCCTCCCCCTCTGGATTTTGCCCTGCTTTCAGTCTTGCTTTTGCCTCCAAGGCAGTAGCACGTGTTTTTTGCACCTGACGGTACTTCAACTAATATCAACGGGATTATACAAGCAGCAAAGTTTATCTGTTTGAATCTGCAAACAACCCTTTCTTTGAAGCTGTACAAATACAAGTCTTTATAGGCATCGGTAAAGATATGTGTGAGCAAGCGATACATAAAGCGATCCGTTTTCCGAACAAATATTATATGAAATGATCCGCTCTCTTCGTGAGTGCCAATAATGACATCATGTGACCTATATATTCACAAACAATGTGGAACGTTAGTGACTCCGATATCGTCATTAAACTACAATATTAATATATGATCAGGACTGATCAAATGTGTAATTTTATAACATCTACGATATTAATTTTGATTGATGCCATATTCCAAAAATGTGCAATTTCATAACATCTGCGATATTATTTTTGATTGATGCCATACTCCAATTCAGTGTTATAATGTATAGTGCCGGCACATACAAGAGTTTATATGTGTTATTCAAATAAAATTATGTGTCCAAGAAATTTCAAGTTGTATTTCATTATTTTGTGTGTGCCGTGGATATTAAAATTTCTTGCCTTTCAGCTATTATTGTACTGCAAACGGGGTGAGTTGAAACAATTTATTACTTTTCCTAGTTTTATTTTTTGTTTTGTTTTATTTAAAAATTGCATTTTATTTAAGATTCTAAAACTTGATATTCGGTATTTAAAACGGGATTAATGAGGGCGGCACTAATCTATGAAATGTTATAATTTACCACTATACTTAAGTTAACACGTTCGGCCATTTATCATTAATTTTATTCATTATTTTATTTTTTCAAAATTCAATAATTCAATACTCAATAATATTTCTCTCCTAACACTCAGGTTTTGAGAACTGATCCCAAGAAAATCTTTGCAGCCGAAACCTGGAGTCACCCTGAAAATGACCAACAATTATGAAGCTTTCTTGGATTATAGAAATTGTTGGTTCTCCAAATTTGGTAACTAAAGAAGTATACATTTTACATGCGCGACATTGCAACCACGAAATATTTACGTGCACCAGACACTAGTACATTAATGTAACAGACACCATTAATCGCAGATAGTGTTTTATTTGTATTCATGTCCGGTCTCCCCATTTCTTTACTATGAAGTAATTTGGAGCCGTGTTATGCTCACAAACGTAATTTTGACTTTTTCTCCACAGGGGGTAGAGCGAGGGGGGAATATAATTTTAACTTGGGTAAAGATCTAAATTACTGTCAAGCGTCGTCGAATTCCGACAAAGTGCTCTCACGTGATACCCGAAGAAAAATAGCGTTACAAACATACAGAAACGACGACATACACACACAGACAAAATTTTCTGAAGTCATTTTTGGCTTTCGAGGTGTGTGAAACGTGAAGATATCGCAAAATTTTGTGTATCTGACAAACTTACAGACAAAAATCTGATTTTATTAATATAGATATACGAAAATATAAATCAGTTATTAATCGGAAACTTCAATTTTTGACTTTAAATCAATACTCTGACATTCAGAATCATGGTGGTCTTACATATTCTGTTTCATGTAGTGATAGTTTTGAAAACATTATTATTATTATAAAAGCAATAATAGAACACAGTTTTTTGAACAAAGAAAGTGATGAATATAACTTCTTTTGTTAGAGTTAGATATTTTCTTATATATATATAAACTTCTTTTAATTTATTATTTCTCTTTTGATTCGATAAGAAGTAATTCATGAGCCACAGAATAAGCTTATTTTTAGAAAATGTCTTCTAAGTACAAGAAAAAATGTCTTCTAAATATATTTTCATTGATCGATTTTTTTTTCTATTTATAGACATATCATACAGCAAATAGTACGCATAAATACCTTACTTTTCAGTAGATTGTAGAAATGTAATAAATGGAAATAGTTTTTTAAATAAGAGTTTTAATTCATAACTTCTATTAAAAAAAAAAAAAAAAAAAAAAAAAAAAAAGTCCACTCGTTTTTTCAAACACACAGCAATTAAATTTAAATATTGAATAGTAATGGTAACGTGGATTTACGTTTTAGTGTTTACGTTTTATTACAAGTTATAAAGAAATGATTTTACAACTAATCTAAAACCTGGAGTGATTCCACACGACTTTCCGCACATCAAGAAATTAGCAGTTGTACAAATAAATTTAAGTGAGAGAAGTTGTTAAATGGACAAAAGTGAAAATTATAATAGGGTGTTTGAGCATTTTTCTCCATATAGTTTATTGTTTAATTTAACGCTATCGCACTTCAAAAATTTCAGCCCATAGATCAATATGATAAAGAATATTTCCCTGTGTCCCTGTAAAATTCTATATCTCGTAGGTTTACCAAAAGCTAATACCGTTCGTGCGATTGTGACCTATAACATGTGTGTAACGGTACAGTACATTCGAATAAAATATTTAGACGCTATCGCAATTTAAAATTTTTGGGCCCATAGGTCATAATGATAAAAATATATTCTTTGTGTCCCTGTAAAAATACTACACGTGCTAGATTCACCAAGATTTATACAGCTTATGAGTCTATGACCTATAACATGCGTATAAATATTTTGCGCAATTAAATAAGGCTTATACATGCTATCGCACTTTAAAACTATAAGTGTTAGACTTACCAAAACCAATAGAGTTCGTGCTATGGTGACCTACAACATAGTACCATCTTTCAGCTCATTTGAACAAAGCGTTTAGGCGCTATCGTTTTCACCCGCATACATATACACACACATACACACATATATCATCGTAAAAGTAGCAAAAATGAAGTCACGGGAACTTAAAACGTATAGAATCACCAAAATCTCAAAGTCGGATTTTTGTCTTGATTACAATACATTCCTTACATTATGTACGTTCGAAAAGTAAAAATAAATAAGTATGTAAATAAATGAAGGTTAAAAAAGAAAAGTAATGATAATTAACAAAATTATATAAAAACATAGATTATTTACACATAGTAGTGAAAATTACCAACCATTTTATTAAAATATTTAAACACAATTAATTTTATTATTTTAAATAAATGATATTTTCCTCTATTTATTTCACCATTATTACATAATAAATCGCCTTTTTACTTTCTCTTACCCATAAGGTAGAGAAAATATTTTTTTAGGGTCAAATTTTCAGCGTGAGTTTTTGTTGTATTTGTGCGTTTTGAGGTTCTCTAAATCCGAAAATTATGTTTTTAGCGGTTGGTCTGTGTGCCTGTCTGTTATCAGCATATCTCAAGAACAAATGATAGCAGAAACTACAAACTTGGTATTCTGAATGTGTATCATATAGGGATGCTACACTAAGCTTTTCGTTGAACTGGAGAAAATGGTTCGTGTACAGGGACACCCAAGAAAATTCATATACATTACGCCTATGGGGGAAATTGCAGGTAAGTAGATTTTAACGTCTATAGACTGACTAAACTAAATGAAATTAATATATATATATTTATATGCTTCAAAACATGTCTCATAAAGAATATGGTAAGGATATTATACACTGTTCGCTTACAGGGCTACACAAAAGGACTTATAGTGCGACAATAGTTTAAAATTGGTGGAAGTGTATTTCAGGTTGTGCCGTGTATTATTACATTAGGATAATGTTTAGGTGCATCATGTGATTTGTACATAATCTTCAAAAGATATAAAAGAAAGCTACAAATATTTAAGCGATAAGGTTCTTTTTTATTGTTAGTGGAAGTGCTTTACTGTAATATTTTCCCATGTCCAGGAAAGCTGTTCAAGAATTGAAACGAATTCCTCATAGGCATATTATAAATAGTGTATGTTCTTTAGCTCAATATTCGTCACTTGTTTTTTTTGCATATTTACACGTTTTGAGGCTCCCTGATTACCGAAGTAAAGTTTTTTAATGTTTGATCTTTGTCTGTGTGTATTAGAGTAACTTACAAACGAATAATTTCATGAGATCCAAAAGCTGTATTTTGAAATTAATAAAAGTTTGTTGCTGGAAAAGTTTAATCATGACTAATAAGTTCTAAGGAATGTTGTGTGTGAAAATTTTCTGAATAATTTTAAGTGAACTTTTAATTTTAATAACATATTTAAGTTCAATATAAATGTACATTCAATAATAAAATGTCGGACTGAGGGGGGTGGTAGCCCCCGCATACAGAACTAATTATCATATAAAACTCTTTCGAAGCCTGATTTGAATTATTTTTACATAGGTTTACATGACAGTACTCGTTATCTTACCTCTTAATTTCAAGCCTGTATGTATAGTATTAAATTTCAGGGTAAGAGAAAGTCATGTAAGTGACACACCAGATTTTTTTTTTTTTTTTTTTTTTTTATGAAAGTTTCCTTTTTTCGAATCGCCATCACAACATTAGAAAATATTTCGGTAATATCTCTTTCACTAGATAATGAAAGAAAAAAAAATAATAATTCAATTTTTTTCATTAAACATTTAGTTTAACAGTTACTGTATTATACAAGTATGCATAGATCCATAAAATATAATGTCAGTTATCAAATTCATAATTATTGTTCTAGACAACGCAGTTTTCAGATTGGAATACGCAAGAATAAAGCAAAAAACGGAAGCGTTGTCCCAGAATATTAGTGAAAAATCCCATCTTTTTTGTTCATTTCTGTGTTTGGTACCCTTATTATAATTTCGTTCGTATTATTTTTTTCATTAAAAATAGTATATTTGCTGTTAGCGTTGTCTTTGTTGGCCTGTGTCTTTTTTTTTTTCCCCTTTTGCATTTTTTTTTTCCATTTTTTGTTATTTTTTACCAATCAAGTGGTTTATATCTTATACTATTAAGTGAGCAATATTTGTATATTTCACTGTTCTCGAAAACGGTAGCTCGGACAGTCACGAGATTTAACACAAAGGTGTCCCCCGAAGGATCATTGTGCACGTCGAAGTCAGAATTTCGAATTTCTGTTTAGTTTTCTTTTAATTAATAATAATATGAAAATAATAAGTTAATAATAGCAAAAATTAGCCATTTAAATTTAATCCATAATTTAATTGTTGCCAAAAAAAATATATATATATATATATACGAGTTTATTTTTTTTTAACAGGAAAATAAATACATTTATCTAAACATGAACAATACTACACACTTCTGATCGCAGAGCTTCCAAATTTGGCATATAGGTACCTGGGACCCTGCAGGTGTGCACCTCATCGAGGTTTTTTCGAATTTCGAATTTGAAATTTTTTAATTAATGTTTTTTCGATTTTAAACATTGGCTTTTATGTTTCATTTTTCATGAATTTATTCTTCGATTGTAATCGTCTGCGTATCTTAGCAACGGTTATATTATGCAATTTATTTTTTATTTAATACATTTATTTGAGGGTGAATCTTTTTTCTCTTTTTAATTTATTATATTTATTGAAAATAAAATGGTAATGCAGTAGAAAAAATTAAATATATTAAATTAAAAATTTAAAAACGTATTTATAACAGTTATGTTTATGTATAACTTTTGTAGTATAACAACAATTATTTTTCATTTGTTAATTTAATTTCTTTAAAAGTTTTTTTTTTTTTTCTAATTTATAGTATTTGTCAGGAAATAATGGTAGTATATAGTAGAAAGGATTAAACTGATTGGAATTTATTTGTTTTTTATGTATTTAATTCCTTCCAAAAGAAAATCTACTTTTTATTTTATTTCATTATATTGGTCGGAATCAAATTGTAATACAGAGTAAATAGCATGAGCAATAAAATACTTGGTTCAAAAACTAAAATATTTAATAGACGCTGAGATACAGTTATCTTTAAAATCGTAGTTCTTAAATAATGGCAGATTCACCTATCGTCAATAAATACCCATATTGAAATACATAGGAAAGAGATTTGGGAACCTGCTCCCTGCAGTGGGAACCTGCTCCCGATACAGTGCGGCCAGAGAAAGAGGTGCAGTAGTCAGCGAGTACCGGATGCGAGGTCTAGAGCGATTCAAATGTAATTATTTTAGTTTTTATTTATAATGTGATGTGAAAAATAAATAATGATCCAATTCTTTTGGAGATTCATTTAAATATAGTGGCCAGAAAAGCGGGCGTAGCCTGCTAGTATATATATAAGCAATAAAAACTACATTGTAAAAATGTAATCCTGTTATAATACAAAAAATTCCTGGTAGCAAAGATTGCCAGAAAATATCTGTATGCTACGAGAAAAAAAATTGTAGACAGAAATGCTCTGTAGCCTAACAATAGAGAAATATTCCTAGAAACACATTTTTATCATGTTTTTATTAACTTCGATTCTTGATTGTTTGTTTGTCAAGTACAAATATTGCAATCGATTTTTAACTAACATCCCGACTAGCTAGATATTCGAAAATTTCAGAACAGCTCAGAACACGGTGGCAATACATTTTTTTTAATACTTTTAGTCAGCTGTTTAAGGTCCCGCTGCCTTCGGCAGCGTTTATATGATTCAACAGAAAATTTATTTAACTAACTTCCCGACTAGCTAGACATTTAAAACTTTGAAAATAGTTCAGAATACGGTGATAATGCATTTTTTTAATACCTTTAGCCAACTATTTCGGGTTCCTGCTGCCTTCGGCAGTGTCATCAGTGCAAAGCTTGCAATCGATTTTTCGCTTTTTGTTTTAGTTTCGATTTGGTATTTTGGAACTGTTCCGCAGGTACAAAATTAATGTATTCGTAAAAGTTAATCGAATATCATGATTTGTTTCTGTTCATAAAGCGAAACTTTTCATTTAATAGTAAGATTTGTTCTTAAATCGTTATTGGAGTTAAGTGAAACGTTTGTTAAATTTTGTTTTCTTTTCGATAGGTTACTTTTGTTTTAATTGTAAAAAGTGAATTATTTTACTAAACATGGGTAGAAATAAGTCGAAGTCAAAAACTAATGACTCAGAAAATAGTGTGCTTTTTCCAAAATCAAAACCACTTATGCAATTCAAACAAACATGTAGGGAAACCGATTTCATATTTCAAAAAATAAAAAATTGCGATGACGTAGATTCAAATAGGATTAGGGTACTTATAGAAAAAATAAATTTATTAGAAACGAAAATTGATGAATCGTTTGCGAATTTTTCTAAAGAGGAACAAGAAGATAATTTCGAAGCATTATTAAAATGTAGAGACGTTTTGTTAGAAACTTTGGTAATGCTAGGAAACACATGACCCTTAGCTACAATCAAAACCAGTAATTCCGAACATTCTGAAAAGGGGGCTTCCAACAATTCCCTCAGTTTACCTCAGTTGCATCTCCCCTCTTCTTATGGAGACTCATAGCAATGGATCTTCCAATCGTCAATTTAAAATGACAGTATTTCAGATCTGGAAAAGTTGCACCCTGTTAATCTCAAGCATTGTTGGGAGATATTGCATAATCGATTCGAAAATAAATGGCACTTAGCATTATCTGAAACAATAAATTATTTGCAATCAAAATAAATAATGCCGATGATCCGAAATCATTCTTAAGTCTTACAGATATGTGTAATGAAGCAATTCTTAATTTATTTGCGCTTGGGTTGGAGTCAAATTCTGTAAGTGATTTCATTCTGGTAAATTTCATGTTATCCATCTCGACAATTCGGTTCGACATCGACGGGAACTTAGTTTGGAAAATACTGAAACTATCCCAGGCCTCAATTCTTCAAGTCAGGCTTCAGATCCTCAAGTCAAGCTAAAATCGAAACTAATTCGGTCACGTGTAGAAAATCGGTGGACGCAATCAGTACAAAATACTAGTGTTAGTAACTCGAGTCCAGTCAATGATAATAAATGCATTGTAGGCTTTCAATTTCTCCAGGTTTTTTAAATGTCTAAATTTAGTCGAATTAATGTGCAGGAAAAATGGAAATTCTTTAAATCCAAATCGCTTTCTGAAATTTCCTTACGTACATAAATCCTGTTAGTCAATGTCGCATTAATTTCAAATGTAATGTGTGTTTTTTATTGCACCATACCTCACTTCACATCTGTACCTCAGGTACTACAGAACAAAGTTCAGCATTACCACCGACACCATCTCCAATAATTCGCAGTTAAAAGCAGGAAGTGAACACAGTAATATTCTCTTATCGACCTCTTATCAGAATTCAATCTTCCATCGGTCAAGTGAAGCAGTGCAATGCTTTAATTCACAGCGCAACTCAAAACTCTCTTCTTATTCATAGGGTCGTAAATGAATTTAACTTGCCTTAATTCAGCACATCATATGGGTTGATCGGAATTAATGGAATGTTGGCAGAAACCTGCCTACACTTTACCAAAATTGAATTGGCACTTTGGTTCTCTAACCAATTTCAGTCTTTAATTAAAGTCATTATAACTGATTAATTTTAGTCATTTTTTTATAAAAAAAAAAAATGACCGACTCTCATCACCAAAGTAGTTAAATCTAAACCAATCAAAAATAGGAGTGGTCCACCCAGATGTGTTCCTCTGGCAAACTCTTTGTTTTATTTATATATATATATATATATATATATCTATATTTTAAACTACAACTGGAAATATTGAACTATATGACGATTTAACCTTTGTTTCTATTTTTCTTTAAACTAAATTTTATTATTAATTTATGAAACTACTTCAGTTTGTTATTAATTAAAAAACAGCCATGTAAAATGCCCTATTACGATGAATACCCAGAAGGATAAGTTTTTTTTTTTTTTTTTTTTTTTTTTTGGGGGGGGGGGGGAGGGGAATATTCCATGTGGATAGATAATCCCCACCTCTGCCCTATCAATGTTAAAAAAGTTGATTTTCCCTTGTTTAGTTAGTTATGTAAATCGTAATTTAAAGAGGAAAAATCTGATTCTGATAACTTTCAAAAATACACAGTATCTGTCTGTCCTAAAAAAATCTTTTAAAAGGTTCCCCATTTGATACGCTAACAAGCGGACTTATACTTTAATGTTTTCGGTAAGAAGACAAAATTGTTTTGTGGTAGGATATTGGTTGTTTTACATTGAGGAAAGATGCCTTGTTATTTTCTTTGCTGTTTTAATTTAGGAATTAATTTTAACAAAATCTTAAAAAAAAAAAAAAAAAAAAAAAAAAAAAAAAGAAAGAAATAATTTTGTTTCAGTTTTCTCCATGTCATATAAATGTATACTGTTTCATAAAAATGTGTATTTTACATCGAAATCCCATGATCCATCTTACCCTTAAGTAGATGATCAATAGATTCGGCATCTTACCTCAAAATTGGGATAAGATGCCGAAACAAAAGCGTGAAGGAAAACTTTTATTTAAAATATTTTAAAATATTTTGAAATGTATGGTACGTACTCAAAAATAGAAATTTTTTCAAAAGGTCAATAAATAACAAATATGACTAACAAGGCTTTTACAGAAATATTACGGCATGTTCCTACGGCATGTTCCTCCGGCATGTTCCTACGGCATACTACGGCATGTTCCTCCAATCTACCCTGATTAATTTAAATTATAACTGTAAAATATTCAAGAAATTCATCGAAAACTTTACTTTTCAAATATTTTGATTATGTTTATTTTAAACCAGGAGAAATTTATTCTAAAATAATACAGAATTTGTTTTAAAAACAGAAATAAGTTGATAAAAAAAAAGTTTGAGTTTTATATCGATCTACATCAAATAAAATATTCTGTTTACTTTTATTTAAGTAAAAGTTTCTCCAAGATATATATATATATATATATATATATATATATATATATATATATACATATACATATATATTGTAGTTTTATTTCTACAGAACAAGAAAGTTTTATTATATATAAAAATTCATTAATGTAAAATAGAAGTAGTATTCACAGAAGTTTTCTAATTACTAAAGTATATATATATATTTAAGAAATAGTACTTTATTTTCACTTTTACTGAATTTTATTCAATGTTTGTTTCTTCTTTTCCATCAATATGCATTTTGAATTTAATGTATTATTTTTTTTTTTCAAAGATTTGTATTGAATTTCAAAGGTATTTTCCTTAGTCAAAGATTTTATAACTTAAACGAAGAACTACTATTATGTTATACTTAGTTTTTTTTTTTTTTCTGTGTGAGTCTCTGTGTGTATTTTTACAGAAGTATTTTACTGAATTTCATTTAATAATTATTTCCAAATCTTCACAGTCATGTTAGCTATTTTTCGCAACATAATGTTTTCGTATTATTTGAACCTATAGAAATATAGTGAATTTGTTAATTTTTTGTGTTTAGTTATATTTCGGTTAATCGTAAAATTTCTTATATACATATTACATATAAACGAATGAAAAGCTTCTATATTACCAGGTATCGTAAAAAATTGTGCTGTCTCTTTACCTCCCCATGCGCGTTCTAACCTGTGCGAAAACGTTCTAATGCGCGAAAACCCTACCCCAAAAATGTCATATTTTCATAATTTTGTTGACTATGCTCTTAATATTTGTTCCGATTCTGTTTTACAAATTTAAAAAATTAAATATCTGAAATCCATTACAATAGATAGAGATTATAACCCTTCAATTAGAGATAAGCCTAATAAAAAATTACCGCTGCATCTTATTTCGTTTCCTAAATCTTTCTCTTCAAATAACACTTTTAATTGATCCTCTTTTTCTAAATTAAGTTATGCCATAAGTTAAATTTTCAAACAGTGTGATTTTGAATTTGTTGCCTTCCAACAAATTCACCCTCTCTCAGTTAAAAGACCATTTAGCAGGGGTCGCCGCGTCCTTATATTTTTACGATCGTTTTATTATACTGACACCATAATTTTTAAAAAGAAAATTTTCTTGAAAGTTTTATTGCTACAATAGCAGTAAAACCTTTTAGAAAACTGTCTTTTGGAAAATTCTGGTGTGAGCATAATAAAACGGTTGTAAAAATATAGGAACGTTGTGCCCCTGCCCTTTAGATAACGCTTGGTCTATTTACGGTATTTTCTGCAAATGTAGTTTATAATGAATTGGTAAGACTAAATGCTGTCTTAAATTCCGTTAATATATATAGATATAGATAAAAGGAAGAAAGAAAGTAAAAGAAAGATATCAGTTACGCCCGGAAATACGAAAATAAAAAATCGGCTATTTCTAAGCAGAAAAACCATAATAATGAATTTTGATACAGAAAAATTATTTGCAGGCCCAAAGCTACACTTAAAGATGTTTTCTTAGAAGTTTTTTACATTTATAATAATCTTTAAAAAATTGTTAATTACGATTTCGCTGTACATCTTTTCTCAGATTGTTCAGATTGTTGAATATTTTACATTCAATCCGCACTTTCTTAATTTTTTCTACTTTTTTCCTGCCTACCGTTTCTCAATTTCATATTGGTTAATCCTCCTCATTGTAATTGTATTGGTTGATTATACAGTCGTAAAATCCGATTCCTTTCTTATATACAGGAACATTTTTTTTTTTTTTTTTCGTTTCTTCTATGCACTGATGACGATTCGCTAAATGCTGCCGAAACAGCTATTTATTATTTCCTTTGGCACTCAAGAAACTGTTTATTATGCTTGTGTTTATATATCTACATGGATTGATACTTCATCCATCCACGAGTTTGTTCACTTTATGTTTATTGTTATATTTTAGTTAATCATGAATGTTCACAGATGGATTAATTCTTCAACAAATTTAAGTTTCGATTCGGAATCCGTCTCCTGAATGGCATTTTGCTTTAAAATGATTACATGAAACAAAAAAAAGGTCATTCAACTGACTGACTAAATTTTTCGAATTAACTAAAGACACAGTGACAGTGTATTTAATATACCCAATACCTGAATCAGTGCTTTAACCCATATAAAAATACAATTCGCACTATTTCATTTTATATCCCAAAACGTATTTTAAACGTTTTTTATTGTCCTTTACAGCAATCATAGAAAACTCTATGCAATAAGTGCGTTTGTTTATTTGAAAAATAATTGCTAGTTTCGTTATATTTATTTTAGTAAGAAGATAATAATATATGCTTTAAACAGTTATACCTCGTAAACCGTTGATGATCCAAGATTTTGTTACCGTGACAGAAATCGTTGTAAAATTTATAATACTAAACATATTTAAATAATTCTAAAAAACATTTAATAGTTTCAGAGTATTTTATAAATATTTACAATAATGAAAGTTCGCATATATATAGGAATATTGACAAGACAGACATATACCGAATTCCTAAACTATTTAAAAATTTAATGTAAAGTGTTGAAAAATTTTGATTTCAAGGACAGTTAAACAAAGTAATAAAAGCAAATTTAATGAATTATTTATATATTAACGTCAAAGTTGTCTTAAGAAATCAGATATTTCATCTGTAAATAATTGAAAGATTTTAGACTAAATTTTGTAATAAAGTAAAATAATAATAACTTCTGCTCTAGTATAAAATAAAGTTAGTTAAATGACTGCCATTTTTAAATTTTTAAACTAAAAATTTGTTATAAAAAATATTTATATTTAAATGTGTTTTCAGAATAATATTTTCAGAATATAAATTCTTTGTTGTCAACTAATGCTTACATATTTTTATGCGTTGTTGTTTGGAACGTTTCAAAAAAATTTCTTTTTTTAAACTTTTCTTAAAATTTGAAAATTATAAATAAAACAGTTCGTCCATCTTTCTAATGTAAGCCTGACTGTATGCGATCTATAATCCGTAAATAAATAAATAATAAAGAAAGAAAGAATCTCTTGAAAGTAGTATACATTAGGTAGGCTCACTATCAGATCTTTTCTATTCCAAACGGTTATGAGTAGCACTGCTTTTTTGTCTATAGGAATTCAAAAAATAATTTTGATACTTTTTTCGGTCTATAAGTATTTTATAATTTAGATACATGCTTTATTCTTCCTAAAACGGTATACTGCACAAAAATAAATATTATATTAATAAATATTTTATTAAAAGTATTATCATCTCCATACGGCGCAAAAATTAAAAAACAAAAAACAACATGCAGTATGCAATGAATGGAAAAATTGTTCTAAACTAAGTTTTTAATTTGTGTTTTCAGGTTATTTTTAATGTACTACACTTTTTTTTTACTATACGTGTATGAAATGGTTAGGCGCTATTAAAAAAAAAAAAAAAAATGCATTTTACATTTCTCTATACATGTATAAAATGTCGCCCCCCCCCTCCTAACTCGAAATAGAGTCGGAATTGTGAAAAATGGCGATACACGTGTTCAATGAATTCGAGAAGGACCCCTTTTGGTGAAAAATGTTTGGGTCCTGGGGGCTAAAGAGGGGCTTCTTGGGTGGGCATATTTCAAATTTCAAACGGGAAGATATGTCTTGTGATACATCTCTGGAAGCGTCTCTTCAAAACAATGAATTTGATGCAAATAGTTTCCCCCTACGATGATTATTAAAGGAGATACTTGAGTTTTTAGACTTTTGAAATGTGGATTTTATATTTATGTATCCCTTTTAATAATAATTGCATCATAAAACTATTCATATCAAACTCATTGTTTTGAAGAGACGTTTCCAGGGATGTATCACAAGACATACTTTCCCGTTTGAGATTTTAAAGTTGCCCTCCCTAACGGCACTCCTTCAACGCCCTTGCCCGGGTCCAAACATATTTGGGCAAAGTATGTCTTTTGATACATCCCTGGAAACGTCTCTTCAAGACAATGAATTTGATATAAATAGTTTTGTCTTGAAATAAATATTAAAGGGGATACATAAGTATAAAATCCACAATTCAAAAGTCTAAAAACTTATATATCTCCTTTAATAATCATCGTAGGGCGAAACTATTTAAACCACATTCATTGTTTCCAGGGATACCTTTCAAGACATACCTTTCTATTTGAAATTTTAAAGTTGCCCCCCAGGGCCCAAACATTTTTCACCAAAAAAGGTCCCTCTCCAATTCACTGAACACGGGTTTCACCATTTTTCGCAATTCCGACTCATTTTCGAGTTAGGAGGGGTTGTGGGACATTTGGAACAATCTGTATATATATATATATATATATATATATATATATATATATATATATATATATATATATATATATATATATATATATATATATATATATATATATAAATTGTTACTATCACAAAGATAATACACATTAAAATTTTAATGAAATTTCGGAAAAGTATACGGTAGGAAAATATTTTATTATTTACGTTACCCATAATTTTTCTTCTTGTTTTAATCATGTGTCAATTACTTATGTCTTATTAGTGTTATATTAAAGCTACATTATATGCACAGACCAAATAACAATAAATTTTTCTTTGGAAACAATATTATTAATAATAAAAAAAAATAATAATGTTTAATGTCAATAACAATTAATGAGCATTTCACATATATTTATTAAACTGAATAAAATATTTACTAGAAACACTTGCACCACTCAAATACACATTCCGCACGTTTACTGTATTTATAGCTTTATTGCATAACATAATAACCATTTTAAACTTTAAACAAACTTTTATATGAATTTAAAATATTAAGTAGCATAAAATAAGTTGATTCAACGAAAATCGCTTGAATAATTTCACTGTATTATATTACATTTTTAATGATCGTTAACAATGAATGCCATCAAAAATTACACATGAATCATTCTTTTTAATTACAGTATTTTTTTTTTTTTTTCTGTCGTTTATATGTTTCTCAGCTATGAACGCTTTATTCTATTTCGATAAAACGAAAAGGAAAAAAAACATATTGAATGAATGCAGCTGGTGTTTTAACGGGGAATAATTTATGTAAAATCGATTTTCCAATTTATTCCATGTCAAACTGTTTTTCTAAACATGACATTCAAAATATTAGAAAAAAGACGAAAAGATTTTTTTTTTTTTTTACCCTGTATA
This sequence comes from Salticus scenicus, assembly GCA_963930645.1. NCBI lineage: Eukaryota > Metazoa > Arthropoda > Arachnida > Araneae > Salticidae > Salticus > Salticus scenicus. Next base: position 292,683,589 of record OZ005654.1, on the reverse strand, counting down.
TTTTGAGTATTTTGAAAGATCGCTAAAAAAAAAAAAAAAAAAAAAAAAAAAGTTGATAATATTTCTTTTGTGTGTGCGTGTGTGTTTCTAGTTAAAAGTAAATTTTACAAAAAAATAATTTATTATTTACTAGTTATATTATGTTATATGTATCCATTTAAAAGAATTAGAGATTCGTAAGTCTAAAATAAAACCAAATTTCCATTGCTGATTCTGCCAATAAAAATACGTAAATGATGCTTTACATTGTTTTCTTTTAAATCAAGTCTTTTCTTTAATTTTTTAATTTTTAATTAATTTTTTTACTTTCTTCTATATATATATAGAGAGAGAAAGTATTGGATTCGAGAAAATTTTCGAGCTCCAGTTTTCGATGGGTTTACACGTTTTGGGATGACACGATCTGACTGTTTTTAGAAAATGTCTGTCTGTCTGTCTGTATCACAAATTTTGTGGACGCTGTATCTCACGAACAAAATTTAACCAAACTTGGTTTTTAGTTGGACCCTGACATAAACTGGTGCTGATTAGATTTGGAGATCATTCGATCAACAGGTGGCGCTGTGATCTCATTTTATCTAAATTTTTAACATGACAGTATAAGAAAAAAATTCGTATTAATGTGCATAATGAGAGTTATTTTAATCGTAAGATTGTAATATTAGTATGAATTATTGATAATAGTAGTAGTTAACTAGGAAAAGAAATGTGCATGTGGGAGCATCGCTTTGCCCTTAGGGGAGTAAATTTTCAATATGGGTGTCTTTCGAAAGATCTCATGAATACCTTTAAAACGAATGGTTGAACTATAAATCTGTGACAATTTAAAACAAATTTATCTATTTTTTTTTTTTTTTTTTTTTTTACTTTTAATGAAAAAAAAAAAAAAAAAAAACTTAGAAAAAAAAAAAATCGCATTTCTTCTGATGATTGCAAAAAAGTGACTTTCTTTCAGCATTTGGTGATATAATTTTTTTAGATAAACATCATCTGCATTTATAATAAAAAATAATTTGATAATTTAATAAACTATTTGTATTTAATAAATTGTGTGTAAAATTATATAGAAGAAAGTCATGTGGTGGTCACATTATACTAATTTTTTTATTTTTTTTATTTTTTACTTCTGAGTAATGCTCGAGAGAAATTTCAATGAATCACTTAAGAGATCTTTTAAAGTTTAGGGCAAAATGTAATAAAATAGAGATCTTAAGATTTAAATACATACGGAACTTTTGTAAAATTTCCGTAAAAGTGATTTTTTTATTACACATTTTTTTTAAAATAACTAAGCATTGCATTTATTTATAATTTATAATTATATTTTGGAGAAATTCCGTAAAATCTTCCCAAACAGAATATTCTATTTATATCCAATTATATATGTACATATTGTAACAGTAATATCTGTATCTGTGGGCAAAAATTCGATTTGATTTGACACTGTCAATGAAATTTCCAACAACGACAATATTTCATGTAAATTGTCTACACCAAAATAAAATAGAAGCTAATTAAAATCTCGTAAACAATTTAAGTAAAAATATCGATTTATAAACTTTTTCACTCAAGTTTATGTCATTAAATTCAAATAAGAATATTAATACACGAGTTTATTTTAATTTTCTTTTTATATTTTAAACATGATAAATTTTAATTTTTGATTACATACAAACTGAATTGTGACGGAAAAGTTATCTCCTTTTTTCAATGTTATACGTATTTGAAAAGCGCATTTCTTTAATTTAAAATATATACTAATCATAATAATAAATATAGTTGTCTAATAATCATTAACACAAATCTGCTTTTCAAACACACACTTTTTTCATAAGAGACAATATAAATAAAAGTTAAAACTGTGCGTATCTGTGTATATTCTAATCAACCTAATAAATAAATAAATGTCATCAACAAAATGAAGTTCGAAAACCATATAATAATATTTGGATTTTTTTCTTTTTACAGTTATATAATATAAACACCTAAATAACAATAAAATACTTTTTTTTTTTTTTTCAAATTTAAATTTTAAAATAATGTAATAAATTTAGAATATTAAGCAAGAAAATCGCTGGAAACAGGATAATCTATACTAATATATAAATAGGAAACTTTGTATGTGGAGGGTACTCTCTGGAGCTATTGAATCGATTTAAAAGCTCCTTTCACTGATCAAAGGCTACATTATCCCTGAGTGCTAAAGACTATAATTAATTTTGGTAAAATATTTTTTTTGTTCAAAATTTCAATATTTTAATTAAAATCCCCATAAAATCCATGCAAACAGAACGAAATATTGCAACAAGGAATGTTATACACCGTGGCTTCGAGGTACAGCATCGGTCTTCGAATTTAGAGTTTGCGAGTTGGATCCCCGTGAAGGGAAATACCGTAATTTTTGGTAGATAACCCGCAGGTAAGGTGTGTCATTTCTCCACCAGAAATTTCATTTAACAGAGAAATCAATACTTTTTCGAAGGAAGAACTCGTACAAATATAAATTTATTTATCAGTTGAAATTTCTGGGGCAAAATTGGATTATATAACCTGCGGAGTATCTACCAGAAATTACGGTAGTTTAAAAATGGTTTTTGTTTAAATCTAAATTATTTATTTTTCATCCTAACGTTATGCTAATTATGTTTATGTTATCTATATTAAATATAAATAGGAAACTTTGTTTCTATATGGAGGGTGACCGATTTTTTTTTTTTTTTTTCACTAATCAAAAGCTCCCCGAGTGATATAGGTTATAATTTAATTTGATAAAAAAAAAAAAAAAAAAAAAAAATAAAAGTAGAATTTGAAATTTCAATATTTTAATTAAAATCCCCATAAAAGTCGTGAATAAAAAGATAAATAATTTTTAGTTTTTATTTATAAAGCGATATAAATAAAACATTGATTCAATTCCTTTCAAAATTTATTTAAATAGTGACCAGTGACGTAGTCTGCTAGTAAAGTATATAGTAAAATAATAATAATAATAATAATAGTTTAGAAACATTAGAAATCCATATATTTAAGCATTAGTTGAAAGATTAGTTAAGGATTAAAAAAAAAAAAAAGAAAGAAAGAAAGAAAGAAAAATAAAAGAACATATTTCGTGAAATGCATTCATAACTCTCAAGCGTATAAAATATAAAATTTATAATAGTAATTTGGATTGTTTAGGTTGAAATCTATCTTTGTTCTGACATTGCTGGTATTGGATATAAACTCTATGTATTTTACAGAAATAAATTTTCAGAAAGATAAAGCACTGAAAAACATACATTTAGCTGTAATTTTTAATTCCCAGTAAGTTGAAGTATTTTTAATTGCGAACGTTACTTGTGAAAAGTTTCCTGAAAAAACGACATCATACATTGGGACTAGTTGATAGAAACTAAAATTGGATTGACAATACTTAAGTAGCAAAGTGGAGCGAAAACGATTAAAAAAAAGAAGGAAAAAAATCTCAGTTTATTAGCTTATGCGAGGAATAATTGCCATCTATAAGTGTAATTATGTCTGTAAAATTTGAACTTCCTATGGCACAATCTTTGGCTGCGGGCTTGCTATAGAAATTTCTATATGACTCAAAGATTTATGAAATATTTACGCAGCTATTAGCTTTTAAGCTATTGTATAGCTTTTGTCGCGGGCTTTGAGCGCGGCGACCGAATCGAAAAATTCCGTAACGAAAAAAAAACCTAACACAGTTCGGTAGACTTCGGCTGTACGAAGCTCGCACAGATCGAGACGAGCTGCTCCGAAATCGGACGAATACATAAGCAGCTGTTTGTGAGAAAGTATATAGGTGTATAGGTATCTATCATCTATGTACAACAGTGAATAGCTGTACGCGTAAAATTTGTGTATAAAGTAGATCAGATAAAACTTGAACATCTCCATTCGACTTGCAGGCCTTTAAAACCTATTAAATACCTTTTCTCTATTAAAATTTGTTTTCTTATCATTATTGTTATCTTATCATTATTGTTATCTTATTCATTAATATCAAAGAAAAACCTTGAATATCCCCATTCGACTTGCAGGCCTTTAAAACCTATTAAATACCTTTTCTCTATTAAAATTTGTTTTATATCGGTCACCACGCTTAAAAAGTGTAACTTGAATTAATATCAAAGAAAAAACTTGAATATCCCCATTCGACTTGCAGGCCTTTAAAACCTATTAAATACCTTTTCTCTATTAAAATTTGTTTTCTTATCGGCCACCACGCTCAAAAAGTGTAACTTGAATTAATATCAAAGAAAAAACTTGAATATCCCCATTCGACTTGCAGGCCTTTAAAACCTATTAAAATACCTTTTCTCTATTAAAATTTCTTTTCTTATCATTATTGTTATCTTATTCATTAATATCAAAGAAAAAACTTGAATATCCCCATTCGACTTGCAGGCCTTTAAAACCTATTAAATACCTTTTCTCTATTAAAATTTGTTTTCTTATCGGTCACCACGCTCAAAAAGTGTAACTTGAATTAATATCAAAGAAAAAACTTGAATATCCCCATTCGACTTGCAGGCCTTTAAAACCTATTAAAATACCTTTTCTCTATTAAAATTTCTTTTCTTATCATTATTGTTATCTTATTCATTAATATCAAAGAAAAAACTTGAATATCCCCATTCGACTTGCAGGCCTTTAAAACCTATTAAATACCTTTTTTCTATTAAAATTTGTTTTCTTATCGGTCACCACGCTCAAAAAATGTAACTTGAATTAATATCAAAGAAAAAACTTGAATATCCCCATTCGACTTGCAGGCTTTTAAAACCTATTAAATACGTTTTCTCTATTAAAATTTGTTTTCTTATCGGTCACCACGCTCAAAAAAGTGTAACTTGAATTAATATCAAAGAAAAAACTTTAATATCCCCATTCGACTTGCAGGCCTTTAAAACCTATTAAATACCATTTCTCTATTAAAATTTGTTTTCTTATCGGTCACCACGCTCAAAAAGTGTAACTTGAATTAATATCAAAGAAAAAAATTGAATATCCCCATTCGACTTGCAGGCCTTTAAAACCTATTAAAATACCTTTTCTCTATTAAAATTTGTTTTCTTATCATTATTGGTATCTTATCATTATTGTTATCTTATTCATTAATATCAAAGAAAAACCTTGAATATCCCCATTCGACTTACAGGCCTTTAAAACCTATTAAATACCTTTTCTCTATTAAAATTTGTTTTATATCGGTCACCACGCTCAAAAAGTGTAACTTGAATTAATATCAAAGAAAAAACTTGAATATCCCCATTCGACTTGCAGACCTTTAAAACCTATTAAAATACCTTTTCTCTATTAAAATTTGTTTTCTTGTCATTATTGTTATCTTATCATTATTGTTATCTTATCATTATTGTTATCTTTTTCATTAATATCAAAGAAAAAACTTGAATGTCCCCATTCGACTTGCAGGCCTTTAAAACCTATTAAATACCTTTTCTCTATTAAAATTTGTTTTCTTATCGGTCACTACGCTCAAAAAGTGTAACTTGAATTAATATCAAAGAAAAAAATTGAATATCCGCATTCGACTTGCAGGCCTTTAAAACCTATTAAAATACCTTTTCTCTATTAAAATTTGTTTTCTTATCATTATTGTTATCTTATCATTATTGTTATCTTATTCATTAATATCAATGAAAAAACTTGAATGGTCCCATTCGACTTGCAGGCCTTTAAAACCTATTAAAATATCTTTTCTCTATTAAAATTTGTTTTATATCGGTCACCACGCTCAATAAGTGTAACTTGAATTAATATCAAAGAAAAAACTTGAATATCCCCATTCGACTTGCAGGCCTTTAAAACCTATTAAAATACCTTTTCTCTATTAAAATTTGTTTTCTTATCATTATTGTTATCTTATTCATTAATATCAAAGAAAAAACTTGAATGTCCCCATTCGACTTGCAGGCCTTTAAATCCTATTAAATACCTTTTCTCTATTAAAATTTGCTTTCTTATCTGTCACCACGCTCAAAAAGGGTAACTTGAATTAATATCAAAGAAAAAACTTGAATATCCCCATTCGACTTGCAGGCCTTTAAAACCTATTAAAATACCTTTTCTCTATTAAAATTTGTTTTCTTATTATTGTTATCTTATTCATTAATATCAAAGAAAAAACTTCAATATCCCCGTTCGACTTGCAGGCCTTTAAAACCTATTAAATACCTTTTCTCTATTAAAATTTGTTTTCTTATCGGTCACCACGCTCAAAATGTGTAACTTGAAATTATATCAAAGAAAAAACTTGAATATCCCCATTCGACTTGCAGGCCTTTAAAAACCTATTAAAATACCTTTTTTCAAAAAATAGAGTTAGATCATTGAAATTTGGTACATTGAGGTTTTCGATACCTACAAATCGATTGCGGATATTTTTGATATATTCTCATTGCGGATATATTCTCATTTATTCAATAAAAGAAAAAAATTTGTTTTCTTATCGGTCATAGCGCTCAAAAAGTGTAACTTGAATTAATATCAAAGAAAAAACTTGAATATCCCCATTCGACTTGCAGGCCTTTAAAACCTATTAAATACCTTTTCTCTATTAAAATTTGTTTTCTTATCGGTCACCACGTTAAAAAAGTGTAACTTGAATTAATATCAAAGAAAAAACTTGAATATCCCCATTCGACTTGCAGGCCTTTAAAACCTATTAAAATACTTTTTCTCTATTAAAATTTGTTTTCTTATCATTATTGTTATCTTATTCATTAATATCAAAGGAAAAACTTGAATATCCCCATTCGACTTGCAGGCCTTTAAAACCTATTAAATACTTTTCTCTATTAAAATTTGTTTTCTTATCGGTCACCACGCTCAATAAGTGTAACTTGAATTAATATCAAAGAAAAAACTTGAATATCCCCATTCGACTTGCAGGCCTTTAAAAACCTATTAAAATACCTTTTCTCAAAAAATAGAGTTAGATCATTCAAATTTGGTACATCGAGGTTTTCGATACCTACAAATCGATTGCGGATATTTTTGATATATTCTCATTGCGGATATATTCTCATTTATTCAATAAAAGAAAAAAATTTGTTTTCTTATCGGTCACCACGCTCAAAAAGTGTAACTTGAATTAATATCAAAGAAAAAACTTGAATTAATATCAAAGAAAAAAAAATACTGCATAAATAAAATAAATAAATAATTATAATTGCATAAGTTGATAAAAAATGCTATGCAATAGCTTTTCCGCGGCAGTCCTCGAGTGCCACACGTATTTTTTTTTCTCTGTGGAAACCACCCAGAACACGTAGGAGGTGACTGCATATCGAGTGCCACCACTCTCCTCCCCTTTGTCTTTAAATATATTGGTTAATTGCCTTCTAAAACTGCACAAGGATTTTTAGTTTCAAACTTGAGTAACGCAATTCTATATGCTATCTTTGATCTTATAAATCCGTCTCGTCCACATACAGTTATTGATGCTTCAGTCACTAGTTTAACACAGCGCCCTACTGCTTGTCAATGGCACGGATATCTTAAAATATTTATTTCCCTCGGAATATCCAAAATAATCCGTTTCAGTTCATTATTAGAAATAAGTGCTATAACTGGGGACTCAGTAAGTATAAGTGAATTGCAGTCAATGATATCCATACATTTATCTTCACTTGAATTTGTCGTGTGAATCTTGAATTCTCGAACATTTTTATCTGGTTTAGCCATTGTTATGCATTATAAAACTCTTGCAAGGCACGAACGTTTTTTTTATTGTCATCGAGTATTGACAAGAAAATGTTTCTCGTCAATAATGACAAGAAAATGTCAACGTCTCCCTCAAGTCAGCGCTCGATTTAATATGTTATTTAGCATATCAAGCAGAAATCGAAATTTTTTTCTTATTATGATGTAAAATTGTTGACTATCATATCGACATGATGATTTCGATTTAATATCAAACCACATGCATGTGATACTCTAATAACATATTCTGTCAAAGCTTTCAAGTTCACGGTTGGATATTTTGTTCAAATATATAATCGCAAAATTCTTTTTGCTTTCATTGACCATCCGAAATTGATTCTTCCTGGATTCTTTCAAGACGAGCTGAATGAAATATTTTCGATTGAACTTCCAGTTTACATTTTGTAGAGCCACCGTTGATCTGCACTGAGTTCATTAAGAGTTACCACAGGCAAAGTTACTTCTACTTTTTCAAAAATTTATTACAGGTACGATTTTATATACGATTTTATATCATACGATTCTAGCTTTTCCAAATTTCTCCACGGTATGCTTTTGGACAAGTAATTTTTCTGTCGAAATGTTGAAGTACAGAAGTTATTTCTGCTTTGCACCTACTACAGAAACCATAAAGATCGAAAACCTTGAAAAAAAATCGTATTAATTGGAGATACAAATTCTCTGTGTGAATGTAAAGGATTTATTATTGTTATTCAGAGTTTATTTGGGGTCTCGATTAATTTTCAGAGATCTGACATAGTTTTTAAAAGTTTCATTTTGTTTTGGAAGAATAGTGATAAATTCTTAGTCTTTTCCTCTAATGAGAACCTTGAAATAAGACTATCTCTTTAGTTCTAGGGTTTACGAATAAAAATGTTTTCGAAAAATATATATGATTTTCTTTCTCAAAATCAGTATCATAGACTTTATAGGAAAAAAAAAAGGCTTTCGTTTTTTCAATATGAGAATTGACTGACTTCTTAATTTTGTCAAAAATAGCAAATTTAAATTTTTATGCATAATTTGAACGTTAACAATATTCAATATTAAAAGTATTCGAGAAACTCAAACTTAAACTTTTAATCTTACAGTTAATACTACTTTTTTTACAAGTTGGTTGTATGTTTCATCACAACGTAAATTTACTAGCGATACATCATTCATCGTCTAAATGTTTTTTTACGGGCTTTGTCTGGAATCGCTGCTGCTAGGCTTTGCCTGTAATTTTACTGCAGCATTTTTACCAGTGTAGCAAAGTGAAAGCAGGGTATTTAGCTTCCATTTTAACCCTCTGAGCGTGTGACCCCAGCTGGCCTATCTACTTCAAAAATGTTCTTACCGAGAAAAGAAAACCACCCTAATAATTCGTCACCAGCTTCACTGAGATGCTCTAAAAAAATTCGAACCTGATTTTCCCCCATTCTTTAATCTATCAGCTTTTGAATTGGAGGTGTGTCAGTTCAAAACTCCGAACAACTCAATTCTAAACGCCTTTGTGTTTGAAGGTCATTCCAAAGTGGGGTTGAGACTTTACTGAAATTTCAAATACTTTTAGAAAGCACATCAGTATGGAAGTTTATCATTTCTGTGTAAGAAGAATGAATTAAAAAATTTTTAGCTGCAATTAAGAAGAGAAAAAAATGCACCACAAAATACTTTTTGTAATTTATTTGAAATTCATAAATTTTAATTTCCACTAGTTTTATCAGAAATGGTGTAAGATTAATATATTATATGAAGCACAAACTATTTACATTTTTAAGTAATTATAATTTTTTTTATAACTATTTAAAATCTTACTGAAAAAAAATCGTAAAACTTTCTTATTTATAAAAATATAATAAATAAATAAATAAATAAATAGTAATTCTGAAATATTTAGGAATAGTTCTTTCTGAATGAATAAATTAATTTGTATGCTATTTTACAATCCCTTGCCGCTTTTTCTTTTCGATTTATAATAAAAAAAATATTTTAAGAAAATAGTACTTTTTAAAAATTATAGTGTAAGGGTTAAGGACAATCCGTACCAACTTCGTGCATCCGCATATATATATATATATATATATATATATATATATATATATATAAATTATTATATATAAATAAAGTAACTTAAGGGCCCTCTTCACTCACCGCCGCCGGAAGCCGAAGCTAATGTAATTCTATGGGAATTTTTTCTTTACAAATAACTTATTAACTGATATATATTTTTAAATTCTGTTTTCACCTTCTGAAAATTCCTAGATGTTAAATTGACGGACCTTTTTAAAAAAAAATATTTTTAAATTTTTTATATTTTATTTTGAAGCCGCAAAATACGAATTTTCAATATGTGAATTTTTTTCATTTTGCAATTTCAAAATAAAATATTAAAAATTAAAAAAAATACATTTTTAAAAAAGGTCCGTCAGTTTAACAGTTGGGAATTTTCTGAATGTGAAAACAGAATTTAAAAATATGTATTAGTTAATAAGTTATTTGTTAAAAAAAATGTCCCCATAGAATAACATTGGTTCGGGCTTCCGGCGACGGTAAGTGAAGAGGGCCGTTAAGTTGAGCGCAGTAAAACTAACTGTGAAATTTGAACTACAACAACAACAACAACAATAATAATAATATAATGAAATGAACCGAGCAACAGAGGATTTTGGTTCATAAACAATAATCTATAATAATACTATAATTCTTTTCTAATTAACCAGCTTCAATGAGAGCTTAATCTGGTTAACCAATAAATGTATAGACAGTTAAGTACAATAAAATTAACAAAATTATTAAATAAAAAGAATCTCTTTTTATTATTATTATTGTTGTTGTTGTATTTTATTTATATATTTATTTTTGCTAATAACCAATTTACAAAGAAATATGGCTGCACTAAACTCAGAAAAATTTTTGTGACTGACATCTAGAAACTAAATTGTAGTTCAAGTAAATATAGTTCCATGTCAACCTTATAAGTTCTTATTCCCTTTGGTATTGATTTCTAAGAATTTCTATTAGAATTCTAGAGCGTTTTCCTATATTACCGTAGTTAATCGCATTTAAAAATCTTTTCAAATAAATGCAAACACAAGAGGCATGTCTTGGTAACTATAATCTTGGTTTATGGCCCAATTCTAGTAAATCAAGTAAGAATTTTTTGCAATACAAAGAATTCATAATACTGTTTCACCATCTCGAAAAGTATAGACCAGAAATTCTCGACCATTTCGTCTGTTCAGGTTTTTTGTTTACCTTATACGTTATAACTTGGAAATCTATATTTCAAGTTTGGGGATTCAGAATATGACTACTTATTCATTCTAGATGAATACGGTATATATATTTTTTTCTCCATGTATATGAAATATTTCTTAACGATGATAACACAACAACATACTTATTTAGCTACAGAAAAAAGTGCTGTCAAAAGTTCAGATATCCTAAAAGTAATATTAAAGAAATGGTTTAAAATTACCTCATTATAAATAGAAACATGACTGCCTCAAATAAAAAGCTAAAGTTGAAAAAAAAATCATCAAATTAAAATTATCTTTAAATATTTATTAATTATCTTATATCTGAACAAAACTATTGCACCGAATATTTTAAAATTATAAGAAAATGAACAGAACTGGTGGGTACTAATCATTAGAAAATTTAACATAGAAAATGCAGCTGTTTAGAAAAGCATTGGACTATATTTCTGCACAACTCCATTTGAAATTCGTCTTCCTTTTTATAAAACTTACTTATTGTTTGACAGTTTTTAGAGTATACAGAAAACTCTTATAGCGATTTGTTGAATTCCCGCTTATATTAAACTTTTTTATTATTATTATTATTATTATTAACTCTGCCTAATATGATTTTATCTATACGATTATATAAAGAGCAGAACTTTATTTGTTTTTGGAGGGTAATCTCTGAAACTACTGAACCGATTTAAAAACTTCTTTCACTGATCAAAAGCTACACTAATCCTGAGTGCAATAGGCTATATTTAATTTTGATAAAATAAGCTTTAGTTTAAAATATGATATTTTTAATTAAAATCCCCATAAAAGCTATAATAGAAATGTAAATAATGAAATATTTAAAAAAAATATATTTATTACATTTGTACGAAATACACATGATTAATAAGAAGTTTTTATGAAGAATGTTTATAGAATCCAACGAGCTATTTTTGGCCCTTTAGTCAAAGTATCTTCATTCTTTCACGTGTGAAATGTGAAGATTTCATAATATTCTAGAAAACCAAATAACGCTTTTCGATATATTTTCTAAATAATAGCATAGGTCTTTTTAGAAAAAGATATTAAAAAGTTCACTTTGTGCAAATTTTTGTAATATGATTTTCTTTTCTTTTCTTTTTTTTTTTTTTTTTCTTTTTCTGAAACTATTTTTAAACACCCTTGAATTATTTATAGCAAATGTATTATGATTTGTAGATACTGAAATGTGTTTTTAATTAATTTTTTCCCTAGTATTTTTTATTTTATTTTTCATATATTATAAAAATTTTAAATGAAAAAAAAAAATAATAATAATAAATAATTCTGAAATTTGTAAAACTGTTTTAGCGCTTTACAAAATGTCAGTAAGTTCACAGTTAGAACATATTCTGAGAAACAGTTACACGGAATATGGTCTATTCAACTATTCTATTTGGGAAGTGCCGGTAATTTTTAGGCATTTAACTAATCATATTTAGTAAAAGAAAAATAAACAAAACTTTTACGATACTGTCCGTTTCGATGCTGATTATCATTAATTTTCTTTTCTTTTTCCTTAAAAGAAAAAAAAATGATTTTCATGAAATTTTGGCAAAAGCAGAATTTAGTTTAGTACGGAAGATTATAATTTTTTCATTTCATTTTATTTATTTATTTATTTTTTCAAATTTTAATATCGCTTTCAAATTATTAGGACAGAAGGCTGTTAATCCCAGTCTACGGACTTTTACGATACCAGTTTTACGGTAGTTAGACATTCATCGAAATTGAAAATTTATCGAAAATATAATTGAATACAGTCGAACATCGTTAATATGAACACTGTTAACGTGAATTACTTTTAACATGAACTGTTTCCACCATCCCGTCAAAGTGAAGATTTGTTTAGTTACATGAAGATTAGTTACTGATAGCATGAAATACTGATAACATGAACAAATTTTTTATCCCCCTTGAGATTCACGTTAAAAAAAAAAAAAAAAAAAAAAAAAAAAAAACTAACAGTTCTCCGTACTAAACTAAATTCTGCTTTTGACAGAATTTCATCAAAATCGTTCTTTCTTTTCTTAGAAAGGAAAAGAAAAGAAATAACGGGCACTTTCGAAATAAACAGTATCGGAAAAGTTTTTTTTTTTTTTTTTTTTTTTTTTTTTTTTCAAAGCTTTATTTATTTATTTATTTATTTTTGTATTATTATTCGCGTGAAAATGTATTTTCCTATACTCCGAAAAATAAATTAACTCGTAAATTTTTTGGGTAACAATTATAAATTAAAATAATAATTTAAAAGTTTAGAAGTTAGAATTTCTGATTTTATTATTATTTTTTAACTCGCTATGTAAACTCTGTTTTACATGTCTTTATATTTACATCAGCTTTCTCTTATAGGAAATTTAATAGGTGTCTACTTCGTTAGGTCAATTTTATGTCTTCTGATCACATTATTTCTAAAAAATGTACTATATAATACGTGTAATAGAGGTTAATGGAAATCGTGTGGTTGTTTTATACAAGATTTTTTTTCTCTACTGATCACTGAATTTGCCAACTATTGCATTGTAAACTGATGAAACTTTATTTATTTATTTATTTCACATTTACAAAATACGTATTATTATCATTATAATTATTTTATTTTATTTTTCACAGATGTCATTTGGACGATATATTTGGCAAATTTACTTTGAAAATAATTTTCAATAGCCTGAATAATTTAAACAATTTGTGCAATTTAGTTATTTATAAATACTGAAAAAAAAGTCAGTTTATAAATAACTTATAATAATGTGGACATTATTCTTGGAACAATCAGAAAATGAATAATGTTATTTCTTTATATATATATATATATATTTCGGGAGCGGGGGGAGGGGTCAATTGTTGTTGAATGACTTAACCAGTAAAAAATACACCAACGGCAAAGCGGTTTTGCGCTCAAAGCTGGTAGACGTGAGGTGCTGGGGTCGATCCCAGGTCGCGCTCGTCGGCCCAGCAGTTCGGTGTTTTCCGTGGTTTTCTCCATAACTAGCATAAGTACGGGCTAGGATCCCTTAGAAAGACCTACATTAAAGGCACTTCCCTTCTGGCCTAGGAACCAAGAGTAGTTAATCGGCCTTATTCCGCAACACTAACACCAGTAATAAATAAATAAATAAATTATTATTTTTATCTTCAAATCATAATAATGTTAAAAGGCTCACAATAATGATAAAAGAATTATTTGATATATCATGTATTTTAAAATGAATTTTGTAAAGTTCTTGATTTAGAGATTTCTTGTTCAATTATATTTTCGATAAATTTTCGTTTTCGATAAATGTCCAACTATCGTAAAACTGGTATTGTAAAAATCCGTAGATAATAATCTTCCCTACTAAAAAATAATAAACGTTCAAAAATAGAAATAATTGGGATTCTACTGTGAAAAGGGGACAGAAGACAGAAATATTTTCTTTTTCTTTTTTTTTTTTTTTTCTTTTTTGCAGATTTTAGCGAAACTTTGCGTAACTATTACTTACTGACTTACAAATAATATTTTTGGTGTTATATATATTTGAAAGGAACAATATATATATATATATATATATACAGAATGTTTCAAAATAATATATAAACTGGGTTTTTAATGATGATGAATAAGAACTATGCATGAAAACGAATCCAACATTTATTTCGAATCGAAATAAATTAGTATCACACTTTACCAGGCTTAAAATTAATATAAAAATTTGTTACCTTTTTTGTTTTTTCATCTTAATGAATACGTCGGTGCTTTAATTCTGCACTCGTGCCTACTTTTACGTCTGGCTAAAATTCGTGCTACTTATGTTTCGACATTTTTAATTTAGAAAAAGTAATAGCGCTTTCTTTTTTCAATAAAATTGGGGGGGGGGGGGCAGCCAGTTTTGATATTATGCGTTTATTAAGCGGATTCGATGTCTAATTATCCCATATATATGTGTAGGAACTTAATGCAATTCGAAAACTAACCGATTTGGAGAAAGCCAACATCCGAATTTTCATTCTCTTAGTAGAGGCAAATTTCCTGCGTTTTCGTCTAAAAATATCTCCATGAATGTTTTTTACTTTGTTGAGTGAAGAAAAGATATTTTTCAGAACTTTCAGGAACAATATAAAGAATAACATATTTTTGAACTATAAAAAACACTTCTTGAATGCAGATTTCTCAAACTGAAATTATTTTTACATTATTATTATTTTTTTTTTTTTCCTTTTAAATAAGTTTTACAGCATGAAAAATAACCAACTGCCTGCTAAAAAGTTTATTTATTGTCAGTCCACTTTTTTTTTTTTTTTTTTTCCCTTAAAAATAAATAAATAAATTTAAAATTTGCAGTTGGCTAAAACACATATTTTAAATTTTTCAAGTTCAAAGTTTCTTTCTTCCCTTCCTCTCATTTTTTTTTTCTTTCTTTCTTTTTTTTTATTTTTTTATTTTAACAATTCTTTTTATTTTGATGATACCCGCTTTCAGATTTCAGTGAACTGACTCTCTTTTACAATCTTTACACTTTTATAAACTATTAAAAATATATGTAATTCATACAGGTTTTCTCGAAAACCTTTTTTATTTATTTATTAATTATTATTATTATATATATATATATATATATATATATATATATATATATATATATATATATATAGTTATGCGAAAAGTAATAACTTGTACAGTCGGTAACAAAAGTGTCCGTATACTAGTAAAAATTCCTATGTAAAAAAAGTACACTTCATACGGTTTTGTTAAATAAATAATTGTCGAATCCTGCTCTTAGTCAGTGTAAGAACATGATTCGATAAGTATTTCTTTAATAAATCCGTATGAAGTGTACTATTTTACATAGAAATTTTTATTAGATATTGCAATTACAAAGCAAAATAGGCTATACTATAACAATAATGAATATTTATATGCTTTAAAAGATAAATACCATAAACTAAAATCGTCGTAAGGAAAACCAAACTGAAAAGTAAGGAAATGAAAATGATACAACAAAATTTAACTGGAGTCTGAACTAGAATGCAACGTCTTCCATTGCTTTTTCCAAGAAATTGTTTGCATTTATTTTTGACAGCTGTTACCCACTAATACTATTCAACTATTCTTAACATATTAGTATTTACTGTCATAGAATCAGATGGATTATGCACCACACCAAAATAGTTTATGTGATTAAAATTTAAGCTTCTGATTCTTATACCAGTCATTCACAGTATCCAGATTGTTAGTTACCTTTCTATTCAATCCCTTTAAAGCCCTGAAATATCTTTAGTCTGTTTAAACAATTCATTCTAAAAGAAATATTATGTTACTCTGATTTTTCAGATATCATTCAGATATTTTGTTCAGATTTCACAAAACATTTTTTTTAATTGCTTGTCTCTACATTTGAAGCACAATATTCAATATGTTTGCCATCTTTTAAACTAATATAATACCTCTAATCCATTTTGACAATGTTATAGCTAAGTAAATTGGCACTATTTCTTTGTTTAATCCTATTTGTGCACGATATCACAACAACGACATTTGGTTTACTTTGCAGTTCTTTCAAAATCTGTCAAGATTTAGCGTTCTTTTGTATTCTACTCCCCCCCCTTATTTTATCGAAGTGGAACAATGTGCTTTATCCCATTTCAATTGTTGAGAAAAATGCACAATACTTGACTTGCACATATGTAACAAAAAAATTCTCTGGTCGTAATTTTTTTCTGTAGACTAACTTGAATGAAATAGACCTTCGGCCAGGCCACATGCAATAAAAGTGCAATAAATGCCTCTCATGCAAAAATAAGTTTCTTTTCTTTCTTTCTTTTTGACAGAATTTTCTTTCGTCATTCTTTCCTTCCTCTCTTCTTCTTCTTGTTTTTTTTTTTTTTTTTTTTTTTTTTAATCTTTTGCTTAAAAGTTGAAATAGTGATGGTGGAAAATCATTGAAAAAGTGAGTATCTACCTTAAATAATGTTGCCTATCGTAATTAAAACTAGTACTGTTATTTATCTATTCAAACAAAAAATAAAATAAAATAAATAACTTCGGAATTTTATTTATTTTCAGTATTTTCATGTCAGTAACATTGCGGCTTATTCTTTTAATTCACTAACCTTCGCATATTTTGAGAATATGTACGTAATTTTAATTGATTTATTTATTTTTGTGCACTAAAGCAAAAATATAATATACAGCATGCATAGAAAAAAAAAAATTCTATGTAAATTTCCAAACATGAATTTTTCTGAATGAATTGTCGAAAATTTTCCCAGAAATTTTTAGGCCAAAATAATTATTGCGTGTGTTTACGATTTTATGGTGTTTGCTTACTTTCTGCATTTTTCAAATACTAGTTTTGAAGTGTTTTGTATGGTTATATTCGGTGTTTTATTATACGTCAAGTAGATGAAAAATATATTGTACCTAATTTATGTAATTGGGAAAAAAAGAAAAAAAAAAAAAAGGTATACATAAACTATTTCTATTTTTGTAAGAATTACTATTAATAAAATACAGTTTTAAAAATAAATAATAAAAAAAATAAAAGACTTCTTAAATATAATACATTTATAAAAGCTTCCTAAAATATTAGAAATAAGAAAATATTGAAAAATTATTGTCAGCTTCAAGAAAAATGTAATAATTTTTTTCAAAATATTAAAAGTTGAGTAGTTTCTTTTTGTCTAGGCGTAACTATACCTTTGTCAAGTTTAGATACTTTTCAATTATTATTTATTTTTTTATCTATTGATTGATTCATTTTCATTATTCTGACGACAATTTTCAAAATTTTCTTTATTTTCCACTTTTTAGGGTTCCTCTATAAACGTATTCTATTTAAAATATCACTTTTTTTTTCATCTTTTATTTTAACTTTTTAATTGTGTTACTTATGTTACATAGCTAAAAAACTATCCTAGCTGTGTAACTCCGGAACCTTATAGAAAATTCTGAAATTTTTTTGAAAACTAAATTTTTCTAGAAAGTTCCATGAAATTTCTAGATGTTTTCACGGAGACTCCATGAAGTTTCTAGATTTCATGAAGTTTCTAAATATTTCAATGAAGTTTCTAGAAGATTCATGAAATATCCAGAAGATTTCATGAAGTTTCTAGAAAATTCCAAGAGGGGCCAGCAGTTGAGTGGTCCAGCGCTCAAAGCTGGTAGACAGAAAGTGCTGGGTTTGATCCAAAGTCCCGCTCATCGACTACTCGTTCGGATTTATCCATGATTTTCTCTGAAACTCACGTAAATACGGGTTAGGACCCCTTAGGAAGACCACTATGAAGGGCATTCCAATTACATGCCTAGGACCCTAGTGCAGTCAATCTGCCTTAAGCTTACAACAAAAACTATAACGTTCCATGAAAATTCTATATTTAATTTATATTAAAGAAAATTTCAGATAGACAAACCGATTAAATATAAAAACATTCTCAAAGTTCTTATTATAACAGATAGATTTTATGTGTTTTTTCTTTCTTTTTTTTTTTTTTTTTTCCAGTTTAGTATACTTAATTCAACTATCCCTTCAATATATTATAGGCATTTTTTAGCGTATTTTTTATGGGATAAGAAAAGGGAAAATAATAAATAATAAATCTTTCAGCTGAAGAATTATTTAATGGTACGGTTATGATTATGATTATTATATTTTTAAATTATGTATAACCCTTTGCCGGTCCTATTTAATACCACTCCTCTTACCAGTGTTGACAAATTCCGGGATATTTTTATTCAATATCCACCACAAAATTTTAACTGTAACGGTTGCTTAATCCCTTCGAAGGTAATTCGTTCATTATGTATATCAAATCCAATACTCAGAATTATTTATGATAGCTGAATAAAGGTGTTACTAAATTTGGCGACAATGTCTACAGCACTTAGGAGCGTCTGGGCTGGCAAAGGGTTAAATTTAGAAAAGTAGATTTTAATCTAAGTTACAAAGTAATAAATGTTTGCCAAGTAGGATTAAATCCTTTTTCGTTTCGAAAAAAAAGTAAGAATTTATTCGTCACATTTCTTACATCTCACAATCAAATTATTATTATTTTTATTTATTATTATTATTTAATTCATATTCACATTTAGCAATGTTTACTATTCAATTTAATTATTTTTATTTATTTAATTGTATTTATAGAAATAATATTGTTATATAGTGAAAATAATTAAACTTATTATTTTAATTATAAATGTAATTAAAATTTATTTTTATTTATACATTTATAATACAATTAATAGCAGTATAATTGTAATTTTTTGCACATGCAATTTTATTATCAGAAAGCAAAATCTAGAAAAAACGTGTAATCATGTCTCACTAATACATAGTGCCAAAACTAAAATGTTTAATAGAAGCTGGTATATAGTTATCTGTAAAATTACACTTCTTGAATAAAAGCAGAGCTACTTGTTGTTCCATAAAAAACCAAATTGAAATGTCCGGATAAGATACTGACGGTAGTGGGGACCTTGGCAACGCAGTACCGACGAGGAACACTGTCGAATGTAGCGAATACCTGAAGCAAAATTTATTTTTGTATTTTATTTTATTTTATTTTATTTTTAGTACGATAGGACTATTTGTTTCAGACACCGATTTTGTGCTGTCGCCTTTTATTTTATTACACCTTGATATGTATATTAAGACTTAGTTAATATTTAATTTAGAAAATAAAAAGTGCGCATGTAGATTAAAATTAAAAAGTACTGGATATTTTAATTTCAATTTATAGAGATGTCAACGATATTGAAAAAAACTATTTTGGCCATTTTCTTTCGTTTAATAAACAGAATGAAAAACGGATAATATTTTATCTGGAGATATTTTGTCTATTTAGACCAATTATTCCCCCTCCCCCCTCCTCTGGCATTAAGTTAAAAAAAAATAATTAAATAAAATTGAAAAAATTCTGCTAAAGCAATGGAGCAGCTTGAACCTCTTGGCAAAATTTGAAATTTATCACCAAAATATCTCGGTCGCTTCTCACCAAGATGTTTACTTACGTAATTGCGATACTCATTTTAGTTTATCGTCAAAATGAAAACAAAAATATAAAAACTGCCAAGGGGCTCCTGTGCTAAAGCTGTACTAAAGTAATTTTAAGAAATAAATTTAGTAACCGTTGCTAGGGAATGAAAGATTTCCTGCATGTCTTTATATGAAAAATGTGACTAAAATAAGTTTTTCTAGATTAGAAACACATCTGACTTATCTTCTTTTTATCGAAGATTACTTTTCATTGCTAACCTTCACTTCGTCCGTGAGAAAATATGGCAGAAACGTGATTTTCTTAGAAACTACTTGAATGATTTTGATAAAAATTCAGATTTAGGGATATTTTGAGTTTACAATTTAATCTGAATTGTGCTCTTCTTCAGTAAAATTAGCGTTCACGGGAAACCCGCGTTTTGTCAGGGGGGAAAAAAAGTAGCTAAGACTGCGTTTTCTTCGAAAATACTTGAAGGATTAAAAAAAAAAAAAAAAAAAAGATAGAGTTTGTGTTTTTTCGACGATATTTTGATATTAAATATTTTGATCTTCAGGAAAATTATCGTTCACTGGTAATTCGCACTAAATCCGGAAAAAATATGACAGAAATTTGGTTTTGTTGGAAATCGCTAGAACAATTTAAATAAATATATATATATACATATAATATATAGATAGTGTTAGAGATTTTTTTGAGATGAAAAATATATCTGATTATTAGGTAACAGATTTAAATATTAGCAAACGCAAAACCTAGAAGAATATTTTCTAGAAAATTGCTAGATTTAGGGGTTTCCGATGATAGTTCGATTTGAATTTGTCTTAACTCCATGAAAATTAGATTTCACTGGTAGCCAGCACTCCCCCGAAACAAATATGTATATATATATATATATATATATAATTTGAATAATTTAATATATATATATATATATATTGGGGGGGGGGGGTATTTCATTTTATTCATTGATAATTTATTCCTATATTTAAGTTTTGCATTTCCTTTTGTAGCAATTCTGCGCATTGGCTTGCAATTCTCTTTTTTTGTTTTTCTTATCTGTAAACTCATAAATTCGTTAAAATAGTTACCTATATATATATAATACACTTCCGAAAACAAATCATTGTATTACACTATGAATAATATTTACAATGAAACCAAGTAAACTGTAATTCAGGTACTGAATATAAAAAGAGAAAAACCTGTTTCATGATATTAAAATGCTTTACATTATTATTTAATTAAAACACTGTTTTATGCAGAATATTCGGTTAGTTCATAAATAATAAGAATAATAACAATAATAATAAAGCTGCTGATTTAACAAATAATTGTCATTATTTTATTCTAACAATAATGTCTTTTATTATTAATTTTAAGATTCCTATGAAAAAAATCGTCATCTAAAAGATATAATTTATATTGAAAAAATAAAAAGTTTTTATGCGAAAATCTGTTTAGCCAAGCAGTATTTTAACTGATTTTACAAATTATAAAAAGCTCTTCTTGAACATTTTTCACTATTCTATTCTTTTGTTATCAACCCTCTCTTTCAACAAAGAAGCATATCAACTGTCAGCTTACCTTATCGTCATTGTCCGCCCCTTGTCAATCCGTGTTGGTAAAAGGGGGAAGGGTCAGTTACAAGTTTCCGTCTCTAACGATTTTGGAGTAGTTATTTAGAGTTACAAGAATCAGGTTCGCACGATTTAGAGAGAGATTTCTTACATTACAAGAATCAGTCTCAAACCGTTTCGAGGGAGTTTGTTCGTGTTACAAAATTCCGGTTCAAACGCTGAGAGGGTTAAGCTCAATCAGACCCTTTGTGTGGAGTGGGAATACCAATGTAGGTTCTCAACCTTTTAACAAATGAACGAAATACTGGCTGGCGGGAACAAAAAGCATACAGCCTTACTCTAAAAGTCCACGAGGCGAACTGAGTGTTGACAGGACTGGGGAAGTTCGTCTGTGATCGACTAACACCACGTGTCATCACTGGGTTTCGACATATTTTTATGGCAGGAACGGCAATTTACATGTAAAGAATTTTTTTTCTGGCGCTGTACACTAAATATACATTAAGAAAGAAAATCTAATGCATATATATATATTTTAATTTTTAGTTAATATGCTTTTTAAAATCCTTTTTCTAAAACTAATTTGATCTTGAATAAAAGTTCTTTTAAAAACATATCTTTTAACTAACTCAGAAGCAGTAAAAAAGTTATATAAATATTTAAAGCTATTGGTAGTTTTAAGAAAGTAATATAAAAAATTAATGTATACCCTTATTTTGTATAATTTTAAAATGCAGCATTACTACTTTTTTTTTTTTAACTGTTAAAATAAATGTATGTCTTAAAACTTATTTGTCATTTATGTACAACCTAAAACATAGTACATCCGATTACAAACCTCTTAGTTCAAAATAAGTAGTCTATTTTTTTCTTTTCATTTTGTTATTCTCAAAACTTTACATACATTTCGTAAAAATATTAAACATTATCTATATTAACATTATTTTATCATTTATTTTCTATCCATTTCGTCGTTGTTTAACTACTTACTTTTTATATGATTTGTCATTTTATGTATTTTTTTAAACATCTAATATAATCTTTTTATTTATCGATGTATTTTTTTTTTTTTAAATGTACACTCATCTAAAGAAAAACAAATTGTAATACCCTTAAATACATATTTCTCTATTTAATATGCTTTAAAATTTTGCATTATAGAAATAATTCGATAATATAAAAATATTTTTATAAAGATATGAATGGTAAAATTATAATCGGATTATATTCCCATAATGAATGCTGTTTATGTAAATGTAGGGAATTATGCTTACCAAATGTTTAAAATTACAAAAAAATGTCAAGATACATAGATTTTATTTGAAAATAAGACTTCCAGTATCATTAACAAACATAAATCTTTTAAGAAACATATCATCTCTAAAGATATAAAAGTATATTTTGTCGTTTGTTTTTGTTTACGATGCTCACATCAAATAAGAAATATTATTTTAAAACTCTGTGAAGTGGAAAAATATAATTGGAGTTTGCTTTTATCTCTTAAAACAATATATATTACAACTCGATTGAATTTATATTAGCTACATGTATTAAAAAATGAAAAACAAGCTTTCCTGTCCAATGATGAATGTGTTAGCTACCCACTACAGAATTTTTTAATTTAGTTTCCAGTTTCGTGTTTAGGTAGTCGGAGTCATTTCCATACTATTTTTATTGAATAGTATAACATATTTTTGTTGCTCATTCTTCAAGGGCGGACCGAAGGTCAAACCAAGTCCAAGAGGTTGTGGATTCTCAAAAAGTCATAAATGAGAAGAGGTGCAGAAAACATGTTATCAGCCAGAAGTCCAGCATAGTGTAAGAGGTAGGCAGGTGAATCCTGTGCCGTTGAACATTACGTACGGAGCTGAAAAGGTACTTTCCATTAGAATATGGAAGGCTCTTCCTATATGTCCACGCATGAGTCCGATGATAGTGACCTAGACGGCTTTGTCACCCTTAATTGTGATAGTGAGTGACACTATGTGATTGTATGACATTGTCAGAAGATTTCATAGAATAACAGGAGATGTACGGCAATATCCTCCATAATCTCTGACTATTAATCATTATTTTAGAATATATTTCGGAAGAAGTCAGACCGTAACTTGCGACTGATGGACTAGATTCTTCATTCTTTGCAAGAATGCCTGCTGTTTCATATCCATGAATTGCTCTGTGTGAAGGGATTCACTGATAGTATAAGATCATCATCGTTATCAGAACTACTGACCCAGAAAAAATGTTTTGATGAAACTGCTAAAGTTTTATAAATCCAACCAAATGTTGTGTAGAAATATACTCAACAAAATTGTGTTATCAGAACCAAATTACTTTGTTGTTTTAAATTAATTGAACATAAATTACTTTGTTATCTTTGTTGAAACTAAAGAGTTTTCTTAATTCATGCAATATTAATATATATATATATATATATATATATATATATATATATATATATAAACAAAGAGATTTGTTGATTCAATACATCGCCCAACCATTGGCTGTTTACAGAGCTATGACGTAGCTTATCAAAGTATTCAATGACAATAAGTCTTCGTTCACCAATATTATTCCGGTTAATCGAAGCAAACTGCTTTGGTTAACTGATCAAAATTAGAGTTAAAATGACAATATAAATCTAAAAATCAGTCAACAGAATAAATTCATTTTATTGAAAAAAAGAAAAAATTATAGCTATTAGTGAAGTTGAAGAATGTCCAGAATGGGATGATGCAAGAAATCCGATGACATTGTTGTATGTTATAGTTTGGTGTTTATGCAAGAACCATATCCCTGAAGAAATATCACCATACTGACTAAATGTTTATGCAAACATTGCACCATGGCAGAAGAATCCTTAGTTTGTGAGCTTATTTTCTAAATTTGCTTTTCTGGATCAATGTAAGAAGTCTCCATTATTTTTATTAACAAGGCGTTATTCTATGAAAGTAAATTGACAAAATGAAAACGGTTACAAAGGAGAAAAATTAAGCATTGTGCTACATATTTTTTAACCCAAATTTTTTTTTTTTCAAAATAATTACATTTTTAGTGTTTATTTTATTATTATTTTTCATCATCGTGTACTTAAAAAATAATCTATTGATAATTTTTAAAAATATAGAACCTTTAAAATGTGAATATTGGAATAACAGGATATATGGCATCGGAGTCGCCTTAAGGATGAATAAATTGCTATCCATGATGTAAAAATGTAATAATAATAATAATAATAATAATAATGAAAAATATATATTGTGACATTTAAGACTAGGGTAAGTAAGAAGAGAAACGATTAAAAATATTAGTTGATATGGAAAAAAGATAACATTCCTTCAAATGATTAATCACTCAAGTTGAGCGTGATTAAAAAAAAAAAAATGAAATGAAATTAATCGATTTCAAATGTTATTGTACAGAGAGGTCTAACAAGATTTTCCTGGCTATGAGAATAATTTCATGTATCTGTCAGCAGAAAAATAAAATTTAATTTAATCTTGGAAGTGTATTCAACATATATCTGATAGAATTATTAAAACATCTAAAGTAAATAATGATGTCATGCCTAGGAACTATTATAGTAATCTAAAACTCAATTTGTCATATAATTTTGACAAAACAGAAATGGCCCACGCGTTTCATTTGCAATTTATTATTGTTTTGCCGGTAATGCATTTTAAATGTTGGTGGAAATGGAAAATTGTAATTTTTAAAAAGAAGATAATAAAAATAAATTGTCACTTACATTTTACGGTAGTTAAATTTGAATAAATAAACATATTCGGCAACATACAGTTAAAAAATAAAATAAGCCTCTCGTGAAAAATCAAATTCTGTTTAAGACAGAATTTTAATTTCTTAATTGGGCTAGATAAGAAAATTTCAAATAATTTAGTCATCAGATAGTATTATCGTCGAATATCGGCTGTATGAATGAATGAAAAAAAAAAAAAAAAGCATCAAATAGCTTGCGTTCATTTGACGTAAAAACAACTCATATATTTATTTTTAGGACATTTAATAAAATTAAAATATCGTATGAATATGCTAAAAATTTTAAATTTTCTTCTTCTTCTTATTATTATTATTATTATGTAAAAGTTATTATTGTTATTAATAATTTATTGTTAAATGTTATTCATGTTAATGTTATTATTGAAGATAACTCGGATCTTAAAGAGAAATACTTTGCATAATGATGCCTATAGGAACCCTTTCGCATTGAGAGTTGTGAAGAAGCAACCACCACGAGACACTATTTAAATGCAGATTTTTTTTTTTTTTTTATTCGAAACCATTCACATCTCATTACATCACCTGAACAGTGTTATTTGATTGTATGGTAAATTTATTATAGTCACAAAGTCCTAGGACTAATTGCCGAAGCGTCAGAGGAGGCCTCTATGTTGAGAGTGGGGACTCAATATGCTTTTGTCTTTTTGTCGGTCTGTCTGTATACATGTATGTATGCCTCACCACATCGGCCGCAAGTATCATCCTATTGACATGCAATTTGTTACGCATAATCATGAGCCTCACAGAATTAGCTTGAAGTTTTGGGTGCGTATTCTATCTGTAGTTCGTGTACTGGGACACACCAAAGTTTTTCTTAACATTACGGCCTATGAACAGAATTTGTATGTATTGCAATAGCGGCCACAAAATTCTCCAGATTCTTATAAATTAATACACAGTTAAGGGGCCATACAGAAACAATTGTACAATTTTTGGTGTACATATTGTTTATTCTTCGTGTACAGAGACACACCAAATTTTTTCTTATCATTTTTGTTTAAACGCATTTTAACATGGTTACATTGCGTTCAAGAAAATGAAATTAACACATTTTATTGATTTGCTTAAACACATGTTTTCTGTAGAAAATGTGTGCCTATATTTAATAATTCATATACAGGACCTTATAAAAATGTTTCGAAAATGTTTTACATAATCACCCAAATGATGTCAAAATTCAAACAGTTTTTTATGAGCAACATAGAATAAGTTGTATACATTTTACTAGTGTATACGATATCTTTAGCTCGTTTACAGGGACACGCAAAAGAATTTCGTTACATTAGAGCCTATGGACATATTTCTGTTAAAGCGCATTTTAACGCGATCATACTGCATTCATCATTACAGATATAACGGACATTAATAAGACTCTTAAAATCATGTTTTCTGTAGAAAAAAGGTACACATAGACTAAATAATTTACTTACAATTCCACTGAAATTCTTTAATTTTTCAAATGATACCAAATTTAGTTAAAATATTAATGAGATACAATGAATTTGTTGTATAATATTTATTAGTGTATATAATTATTGTGGCTTGAGTGTATGCACATACAAAAGCATTTCGCACCATTAGGATTCATAGATGGTATTTCTTATAAGGGCATTTTAACGTTGTTCTACTACATTTCGTTCTACTAAACACATTGTATAAATATATGTTATTAAAATGTTTAAAAGTATGCTTTCTGTTGAAAAGGGCAGTCATAAAATTGGTAATAAGTTTACAGTGCCACACAAAAATTTTGGTTGCACTATTTAATCATTTCACATCAAATTTGGTAAAAGTTCTTATGAGTTAAAAGGTATTAACACAAGGATATGAGTGTCAAGGAAATATATATATGCACATATACAGAGATGAATATAGACAGACAGATACATCGGGGGGTTGAGGAGGCGGCAGCTCCCCCTCAAAAACTTATATTGTTTCGTAGAGAGTCAATAACAACAATAATAATAATAGTAAATTATATGTATATATATAATTACTTTAAATAATGGGGAAAATGATATGCTGTATAACGAGTGATGCCAATAAGACGTTGAGGTTCTTGATCTGCAGATCCACTAGTTTTATAAATATAAGGAAATCTCTAAAATATCGACAAGAATCATAATCTCGGCGATCTAAAGTATGTAATCTCGTGATAACTGTGTAGCTTTAAGTTTTTTGGGGAACTGCTACTGTTCATCTTTGAGATGAAGGCGTCATCTAATTAGTACTCTTCTCTATTCTTCCTAATGCCAATTTCGTCGGACCTACAAGTGGTCGAGAGTTTCTAGTCTTAAAGCTTTAAGACGAAATGTTATAGGTTCGTACCAGAACGTTCTTGGTCGTTCGCGCTTTTCGACTTAGACTTTCGGTGTTTTACAGGTGTTTTACCAAAACGTGTGTAAATACAAGGTAGGATATCTTAAAGACATCCTCACGGAGGTCGCTCCATCTAAGTCTGTATCCTTAAATCAGACATTTGGCTTTAACGCTGTACTCTGCAGTTTTGTCTACATAAATATTTACTTGAATTTTCTACTGAAATTATTGTATGCAGTAGAAAAACCACGAAACAGTTCTTAAAGAAAGAAATCTATAATTCGATGTCAGGTTTCAAAAGATACTCTGCTATGATATAATTTAATCAATCTTGATGTCAAATTTCATCAATTAATATCAATTGTCAATCATTGCTAATGTCAGTCGATCAGTATTAATTGATCAATCCAATTTAATCAATATATCAATATGCTTGTATAAAATACACGTTTTATTGTAAAGTGAAAGTTTTATTAGTGATTGAAAAAATGAATACATGTGTTTAAGTTATTGTGTACTCAAATATCAATGCTCATTCATTTTCGATTAAGTTATAAAGAAAAAAAAATATTGCAGAGAAGCGCATTTTTTAAATTGTGATTGCAAGTCTACATTTCAAGTTATTTATTACCATTTTACTATGAATACTGGTAATTATTTTAGTTAATTACCAATTTCTTGCGTATGTTCGTCCTTTCAAGGCTTAAGGTTTCCAAAACTGTGGAGTAAATACGTTCTTAGAATTGTAATTAGATCTATTTTTAATGCATTATGTCAATTTTGAAAACGAATATTAATGTTTTCAATAATAATAATAATAGTAATAACAATACCAATAATAATATATTTTTTAACTGGCAAAATGTTTTTACGTTTTTTTGGAAAACGTGGTTAATGAATTTTAGCGATCAAATATTTCTTTTTTTTTTTTTACCTTAATTTCTCTAGAAGTATTTTAAAACTGCAGCAATATATCGCCTTAATGTCTTTAAAAAAATAAAATTGTGTCTTTTGGTAAGATACATAGAGAGCAAAGAGGCATATCAAGCTTGGATAAACATTCACTCTACCACCTCTCAGGAATGGGCATTATTTCACGAAATGAAAAATAATAATACTGTTATTGATTTATAACCTATATAGAACAGGAATATATTCCTGAAAAGCAATACAGCAACAAAAAAAGATTTTAGAGAGAAGATAAATAATGAAAATGTAAATTTTAGTATGAATTTTTTTGTTTAATGTTATACGAAAAAGTAAATAAATAATAGTAATTATGACATATATATTAGTTATATGTAACTTTAACACCTTTATCCTGATTTCACCCGAAAGAACATATACGTATATCATATACTACTTATTTGTCTTTTTCGATTCTTTATAAATAATTTTTTTTTCTTTTCAAATTTATTTTACTCAAAAGACAATTACGTATAAATATCAAAAGATGCAGCATAAATTTAACGGAAAAGATGAAAAATTTCTTTCATGGATATAACATTTTTAGAAAGTTTATATAGGTTTTTCAAGCAAGTTTTATTATGTATGCAGAGAAAATTCCAAACTTTTGAAGAAAAGAAAAGTCGTGGCTTATAAACTTACTGGAAGATGTAAGCATTACAAAAACATAAAAAGTATTTTTTCCTAAGAAGACTTTTTGTACGCAGCAGTATTTTTCAGAAGAAAAGAAGGATTAAGCGGGATTTTTTTTTTTTTTTTTAAGAATTTGTTTTACAGGAGGGCAGATGTCTATGAATATAAGCCATTTTTAAAAGAAGAAATACGTAATATTTTTCATTACATTTTGCCATAAGATGTACCGCCAATTTATTTAATGTTTCTGGAGTTTCGGTAATTTAGAGAAATTTATTTTTAATATTATAAAATAAAATCTATTATTACACTTTTTGAAAAGTTTGCAGATCTTTCATATTATAATGCAACTAAAAGTTTAAAACATGTAGTAGTGACAAAATATACAAAAATAGGATAGTTATAGCTCTACATTATAATCATAAATAATTGCAATATTAAGTAAAATACTACTAATTGTAGCTGACAGAAAAATAATGATAATACGTTTGTCATTATGTTTTATTTACATAATAGATTTCGTAAAACGTGATTAAATTTAAATCACTATAATAATTTATAATTTTAACCACATTCATTGATTTTGCAGTGAAATCAAACGTTTGAGATCATTCAACTCTTTTTCATGCAACAATTATTCAATATGTTTCTTTGTTTTAAATTATTTTTAAACTTTTGTTCGTTCTCTGTCCGAAAGAGATCAGCACTACTATAAAGGATATTTCAGAGGAATACAAATGCAGAAGTCAATTAAAATTCTTAATACAGTGCCGGTTAAAAGAAAAAAAAAATCTTTACACTTAAACAGAAAAATAAAATACATATCAATTGCCGTTCCCGCCATAAAATGTGTCAAACCCCAGTGATGACACGTGATATTAGTCTATCACAGACAACCTTTCCCTATTCTATCAACATTCAGTTCGCCTCGTGGAATTTTAGAAATGGACTGTATGCTTTTCGCTCCCGCCAGCCGGTATTTTGCTCAATTGTTAAAAGTTTGAGAACCTACATCGGTATTTCCTCTCCACACAATGGGTCTGATTAAGCTTAAAATGGAAGCGAATTATCTGCCTTGACTCTGCTAGAGAATGGGACTCTGTGATTGATATAGCCAGAGATTCATGCCTAATCGTCTACAGATGGTAATAAAATGTAAAGGTGAGATGACAAAATACTGACTGCAGTGCAATATTCCCAATAAACCACTTGAATGTTAATATCTTGACTTAA
Organism: Salticus scenicus; assembly: GCA_963930645.1. Lineage (NCBI taxonomy): Eukaryota > Metazoa > Arthropoda > Arachnida > Araneae > Salticidae > Salticus > Salticus scenicus. Next base: position 292,653,096 of record OZ005654.1, on the reverse strand, counting down.
ATGTTTATATTTTACTAGCAGGCTTTGCCCGCTTTGCTGGACACTATATTTAAATGATTTCTTTGTAACTGAATATATTTCGATTGGCGACTATTTTTGTCACAGCTTTAGTATGGGACCTCCTTGGCAATATCAAACATTTTTTGAACTTCTCGAATCTGTACAAAAAAACTATTATTAAAACAAATATTTTCGAAAATAGTCCAATAGCTGGTGTTAATTCTTCGAATATTCTGGAAACAGTTGAAGCTGTTACTCGTACAGTATAAGTCATTATTCGATGAATGTTCTGGGACAGTCTAAAAAATAGTCACTTGTTCCACAGGAGTAAAGCAAATAACATCAACTACACCAGAGCAAAAATTTTCACTCACTCACGAAAAATGTCCAGTTGCTTAGAGCTCAATCCCTAAAGTGCAATGACTCAGAATAGGTCTCTGAATAACTCTGAATCGTAGTGACTACATACTCTTTCGCAAAACTCAACTCACACCTACTTATAACTTTTGGCGATGGGGCTTGGAGATGACTCCATCGAGAATCCCTTGGTAAGCTGAAGGTCTACATTCCCGTGTGTCGGAGAGCTTCGAAACATCGGGAACCCTAAACTATCATTTTCCACCAAATTTGGTCGCCCACTCGCCAAGTTTGTCTCCAAGACTATGCTTTCTATCAAACATATCTTTATTTAGTTATTTAAAGATTAATTTGAATTAATCAAATATTTCTGCCCGACAGCGTGCAAGTGCAGTCACAGACAGCAGCTCATTTATTTATATGTTAAATTAGCGTAGTGAATGGTATATAAAAAAATAAATAAATAAATAAACATTATCGTGCTGCACAACTTTATTAATTTTACATTTTTCTTGAACTACCTATATTAAAATCGCTGTTGCTAAATTAAACCTCTTTTATATTTTTCTTGAACTACCTAGATTAAAATCGCTGTTGCTAAATTAAACCTCTTGGCGAAAAATGTTCGGTGTACTTCAACGCAACAATTTAAAAAATCACCCACGAGGATCTATAAATAAAACTGATTTTAGTACAACCACGGAGTATAAAGACAGGAGAAGAAGGTAACGCTAAAATTTTGTGATGTTGTTTTCCAATGTTTACAGATGGCACCAGCGTACAATACTTCCTTCTCTCCAGCTTCCGCAATGTTATTCAATGGGGAAATGTCTCGTTTTAATTATTATTATTTTTTAATAATATCAAGCTGAAAAGATTTCGATTGAAAGCAAATTTCATTAAATAGGGTATTCTAAGCGACATGTTTTTTTTAAGAGCCATTTTATACTAATTTTACTTTGAAAGAGAACTTTTAAAAAATGACGATCCTTGTGAACCGAAGAATGGAGATTGTTTGTATTGTGTCGTTTGAAAATGTAGATTATTATGGATATCTTATAGAGGTCTTATAATTTTTCATTATTAGTATATTTGACGTATAAAAAAATGTAGTAAATAAGTTTCTAGCGATTTGATTTTTGCATTAATTTCCTTTTACCATCATCAAGCTTAGGATAATTCTTTGTTGAGAAAGTTTTTATTTTGAAACATCTGAATTATGCAGTTTTAAGCACTTACAAAAAAATTAAATTGCTTAATATTAAAAATTTAAAATGTACTCCGGCAAAGTTCTATTGAAAACAACATTATATCCGCGCCGAGATAGGGAGTAATGACAAGTGGCGCCCTCAATATTTACCAAAAATTTACATCACAGTTTCGTAGATTTCTCCCATAGGACCTTCAACTCCTATTAATATTACTCCGTGAGTACAACACACATTAGCATCGTAAACTATATTAGCACTTTGTAAAAGAAATTTTAAATTTAAAATGACGTCAATTTTTGTGAAATGCATAATTTATTTATTTATTTTATTCTTCATTGTTCACGTTTAGATAAATGTATTTATTTTCCTGTTGGAAAAAAAAAATAAACTCGACAACAATTAAATTATGGATAATTAAACTTAATTTTGGCAACAATTAAATTATGTTTAAAATTTAAATGGCTAATTTTTTGCTATTATTAGCTTACAAAATTGCTATTTTATGCATAAAAATAACAAAAAAAGTTTTTTTTCGGAATAAAATGCAGTCAACTTTCTAAGTTAGGGTATAAGCTATCTCCATAACAAATTTTATCGAAATCCATCGAGCAGTTTTAGCGTGAAACTCAGTCAAATAAACGGACATTCACTTTTATAAATATATAAGATTGACCTTGTAATGAGTTTTTACATCTGGCTTCATCTATAATGATCTGCCAGGTCTCTGACTACATCAATCACAGAGTTCCGTACTCCAGTGAGTCAAAGTAGGATGTTTCTGTTCCATTTTAAGCTCAATGAGACCCATTGTGTATAGTTGGAATACCGATGTATGTTCTCAAACTTTTGACAAATGAACGAAATACTGGCTGGCTGGAGTAAACAGCATACAGCCTTACTCTAAAAGGCGAACTGAGTGTTGGTAGGATTTGCAAAGTTCGTCTGTGATCGACTAACACCACGTGTCGACACATTTTTATGGCGGAAATTGACATGTAAAGTTTTTTTTTTTGTTTTTTGTTTGTTTTTTCCGCCCCAGTGTATTTTATTTTTTATTTATTTATTTATTTTTTTTTTGCCGGCACTATAGGCTTTAGTGTACCTTGCTGCTTTGGCAACGTACGAGTGTGTAGTTTTTCATCTGATGGATAGTCGTGCTATTATATTTATCTGAATCGTATGTCGCTAGTTTTTTTTTTTTTTTTTTTTTTTTTTTTTTTTTTTTTTTTAATTATAGTGTTTACTTACATAGCTAGTTATTTATTAAATTAATTATTAATTGAATTTAATCAGTTTAAGTAATAGATGTTTCAAACCAATAATTTTTCGAAAATTATTATTATTATTATTATTACTATACACATTTATAATCAGCTATTTATTTAATAGCAATTTTTTAAATTAGAAAATTTTAATAGAAAATATGTAGCAAGTGATAACGGGTTAATGTACTTTTATTGCATTTATAAAAATTAAATTTTCTTCTTCCTATTTAAAGTCATAAAATATGCAATTTAATTGACTTTGTTTTCTTTGACATTAAAAGAGTTGTGATATTTTTTGTGTTTTAAAAGAAAAAAAAAATTCGAATAAGAAGTATAGGTTGATTAAACTTATTTTATAGACAGCAATCTGCTGTAAAACGAGTCTGAGTATCGGCACAAGATTCAGTACATCTACTTTAATAAAATCAGACTTTTGTCTGTGAATGTCTCAGAATCAAATTTCTTTTGAGATATCTTCACGTTTCAAATATCGTGAAAGCCAAAAATGAGTACGAAAATTTTCTGTGTGTGCTTCATTGTGTCTGAATGTCTGTATCTCTATATTTGTCCAGGTATCACGTGAGAACGTGTGAACGGAATTCAACGAAATTTGGCAGGGATTTAGGTCTATACCCAATTTAAAATTATATGTATCAACTTTTGCAAATTCCCCCCTCGTTCCACGCTTAGGGGGCGAGTTTTTGTTTCATGCCCCCTAGGGGGCATAAAGCAAAAACTCGTTTGTTAGCATAACTCAGATCCAAATTACTTCATGATGAAGAAATTTCACATGGGGAGACTAGACATTAGTTTAAAAAAAAGGGAGGAACACGTTTTCAAGAGTAACTCTGCTCCAAATTACCTCAAAAAAGCGCTATTTTTCATATGTTGATATTTTTATGCGTACCCAATACACACACCATAAAAGGATTTTTCGAAAGTACTTTCGCTTTTTCGTGGGGAAGAGAAAACGCGTTTTGAAGCTTAAATCTGCTACAAATTATTTTAGAAAAGCGATTTTTGATGCGTGGTTCGGTTATACGTATCCAACACCAAGTATAGATTTTGGAAAATACCCTTCCCCTCTGTCTTTTTAAGAGCGGGGAACAAAAACACTTTAAACATAACTCTGCTTTACTTATCTCAGGTAGGCGACTTTTTGATGTGTCGGTTAGTTATGTGTATGCAACATGTACTATAAAGAGATTTTGAGAAATTAAACTTTCCGTTCCTTGGGGCGGGTGAGGGAAAATCACGTTTTCAAGGTTAAATTTGCTTTAAATTATAGTAGACTCTCGTATAACGCGAGGGATACGTTCCGCGAAATAAGAAATCGCGTTATAGGAGACATACATTGAGCAGACGATTTCATTCCGCAATGAGACCAAAAGCGTCGGGTGTTGGCATAGTAACGGAGCAATCCTTTATCTGCAGTGAAAAGTAAGTAAACTTGAACAGGTTGAACGTAGAAAAGATGCCACGTACTTCCTTTATCTTACGCGTTATACGAGACTCTTTATCGCGTTGTATGAATAAGAGTCGCAGATTTTTCGTCGCGTTATACGAAATCACGTTTTGTGATAGCGCGTTCTACGAGATTCTACTGTACCTTAGAATAGCAAATTTTGGAGTGTGTGTGTTGATTAAGTGTATGCAATGTGGATTTCGCAAAATTTCTAACTTACTCGCGGGATAGGCGGGATTAAAAGCGTATAAGCTACTACTGAAGGCAGTGGGGACACGAACTCTTCATACTGCAAGCGGGAAAACCGCTACCGAACGAACTGGGAATTTTATCTTATGTTTTGACTGACTTCAATATTTTTTTCAGTATTTTACAATGTGTTTTAGAAGTTAAATTTTATAGTTAACAATTTAAAGTTTAGTTATTCTTATATATTCATGCAATTGTATCTAAAGTATCTAAAAATTGTTTTTTTGGAGTTAAAGATAACACATATACTGAGGATATTTAAATATGTATGAAAAAAGTGCATATAAAATATTTTTTTTTTTTTTTTTAATTTTTTAAACAATTTCGTAAAATAGTAATTAATCTAAAGTACTGAGAATTTTGAAATATACTTGAAATTATACAGTTAATTAAGTACAGTTAATTCAGTTAGATTCAAAATTAGTAAAGCCAAAAAAAAAAAAAAAAAAAATATTAAAATAAAACTAATTTTATATAAATTGTAATATAGATGTTGAACTTCAATTTCTTTTGACTAATAAATATGATTGTTATGTTTCTAAGAAATTAATATATTTTTTTCAAAGCTGAAAGATCTAGAAATCGTTCCTTAATTAATTTTAAATAAATTTAATTATTTTAAAAATATATTTATGAATTTTATTCAGATTTTTAACATGTAATCTTTAATATTCATAATTGGATCACAAATTAAACCAATATTTTAGCTAGACTTCAGAAAAAAAAAAAAAAAAAAACAATCAAAAACACTTGATGCTACACTTTATACGAAACATCGCTTCACTAATGTCTGTAACGATCACATTATTCGGATACGTTTTTCCCAGAAATAATCTCAAGACATCGTTTCATAAAAAAGGCCTTTATTTTTCTACTTTCTTACACACGTGTACGTTTATCATTACTTCAGCCCATTTTTAACGCTATTAATTTAATGGTCTGTGGTTTTACGGAACAAGTATTTAGTAATACTTCTTTAAACGTTCTCCATTTGTGCCTAACAAGAAATTTGGAATAAAGTGCAGTGCATTTGGATGTAACGGTTTTATTTGAAAGAGAAAAAATAATATATATTATTATTGTTATTACAATTATTAGTGTTTCGAAGCATTGTAAAAAATAATAAAAAGGTTTTAAATAAAAATAATTAAAAAAAAATATCAGTTTAATATTGAGCGAAGATAAATTATAAAAGTTCAGTTTCTTTATTCTTTCTAATAGAAATTAACGTTTAATGAAGGATAGAATTAACAGATAAGATACGCATAATGCAGAAAGTACAGGTTAGTCGTCGAAAACTGATTACTTTAAATTATCCTTAAAAAACATTTAAATAAAAAATGTAACTAATCCCAGAAATTACTTACAGTTCCGGAAAAAAAAAAAAAAAAAAAAACTTTACATGTATATTGCCATTTCCACCATAAAAATGTGTCGAAGCCCAGTGAAGACATGTGGTGTTAGTCGAACACAGACGACCTTTTCTTATCCTATCAACAGGCAGTTCTCCTAGTGGACTTTTAGAGTAAGGCTGTATTCTCTTTGCTCCCTTGACTCTACTGGAGAAGGAAATCTCTGTGACTGATGTAGCGAGAGATCTGGCAGATCATTCTAGATGTTGCCATCTCACAAATGTATCTAGAGATCCGTGCCTAAACGGCTGCAGTTGGTAATAAAATGTAAAGATGAGATGACAAAATATAGACTGCAATATAATGTTTACAATAAACGACTAGAATGTTAAGATTTTGTCTTAAATGTTTACATTTTACTGACCTGGTAACGATTTTCTACATCTGGCTACATCTGCCAGATCTCTAACTACATCAGTCGCAGACATTCCCTTCTTTAGAAGAGTCAATGCATTAGATTTCTCTTGTAGTTAAAACTTTTCTGACCCATTGTGTGGAGTGGATGTAGGTTCGATGTAGGTTCACCGATGTAGGTTCTCAATTTTTTGACAAATAAACAAATTATTGGCCGGCGGAAGGAAAGGGCGTATAATCTGATTGTCAAAGTCCACGAGACGAACTGAGTGTTAATATGATTGGGGAAAGGACGTCTGTGACCGACTAACGCCACGTGTCATCACTGGGGTTCGACACATTTTTATAGCGGAAACGCCAACTGACAAGTACTTTTTTTTTACCGCTCAAGTGTTTCAAAGTTCTTTATTTTATTTTACTTTTGTAGTTATTTCATTTTATTTTTATTTGTTGATTGATTTCTTCTATATTTTTATAAAAATGCTTTGGATTCATGAAAATGTTTTTCTGTGTTTTGCAGGAAGACAATTTACGATAAGGTTGCAAATTATGACGATAAGTCATATACCTCTATTTTTTCGCACAAAATTTAATGAAAGACGAATAACAATTACAGCTAACATAGACATATTAAACTAACGATTACGCTTTTAAGACTGATCTGTTTTAGTGTGAACAGAAATATAGGGAATGAAACAGATCATTGATTGGTTGATACAGTTTACAGGCACCAGTATATTTGTGTGACGCCACTTACCAAAAAACCAATACATTAATATTCAGAAACACAATGGTATATAAGAACTACATATTGTATTCCTTTTTTCAATGGATTTATACGTTTTTAGATGTCGTAAACATGATTAGGCCTTTTTTTAGAGAATACTTGTCTCTATTTGAGCGTTAGCAAACTTTTGTAAGCTATGTATCTTAAAAAGGGATGCATGGAATTCCAGAAACTATAGATTTCGTTTAACCAAAATATATACCCAAGAGCCATTACATTATGACCACCCTGTTAATAACATGTAGGACCACATTTAGCCCTCAAAACTGCCAGAATCCGGCGTGGTATTGACAGCATAAAGTGCTGATAGGTAGTGTGAGGAATCTGGTACCAAGCACGTACCTACTGGTCCTGCATTTCCCGTACATTGCGAGGGGGTAGCTTAGCAGCACGAATTTGGTTTTCCAGGTGGGACCACAAATTCTGTATTGGATTAATGTCAGGTGAATTTGGAGGCGAAGACAAAACGTGAAAGTCACTGGAATGTTCTTCGAACAACTCCATGACGATTCGACCCTTATGACATGGTGCAATATCCTGTTGGTAAACACCATTCACCGCCGGAAATACTGTTGTCATGAATGGGTTAACCTGGTCTGCAATAATGTTCACGTAGTGCACAGACGTCAGGGATTATTATATGGTGATTATGGGTCGTAATGTGTTCCATAAAAACATTGCCCACACCATAATACCCCCGCCACTGGCTTCTCTCCGTCCAACTGTGCATCCGGGAACAAGAGTTTCCTTTGAAAATCGGCGTATTCACATACGCCCGTCAATGTGACGCACCAGAAAACATGCTTCGTCGGATCATGCCACTTTCTCCCATTCTTCTAATGTCCAAATCCGATGTTTCTTGGCCCGTTACAGACGCAGCTGGCGATGACGTTCCGACAGTGCAGGGACATCCTTCTACCTCCGGCTGCGTAGGCCCATACGCAGCAATGTACGCTGCACAGTGTATTGAGAAACACTTTATGAGTCGCCACTGTTGTAGCTGTGGTGATTTCGGCTTTTGTAGCTCTTCGGTCACGGCGAACAATGCGTAGCAATCTCCTCTCTCATATGGAATCAATGCGCAGTGGATGACACACTGCTGGCCATTAACTTGTCGTTTCACCATCCATACACCACTTTCGATATATGCTCACAACAACTGAACGTGAACAGCCCACTAAACATGCCATTTCTGATATTGATGTCTCCAGTCGCCGAGCCATAAAGATTTGACCTTTATTGAAGTCTGATAAATCAGCTCCTTTTCCCATTATGTCGTTTGGAAAGACAATGCATAGCCGCTTTATATACTCCAACATCAGCCGCTTATGCGCAGTGGTTTTGTTCCTGGCGAGCCCGTTGTTATAGATGGTGGGTGGTCATAATGTAATGGCTCTTCGGTATAAATTTCAACTAGACCTTTTTATTTATCGCCAATAGGTTACTTAGGATTTCTAAGAAATACGTAAGTAAATAAAAATAAAATTACCTATTAATCATACATATTTGTCATTTGCAGTAGACTGACAAAAAAATTCGCACTGAGATTTCTTTGCATAATAGTAAATATAGATAAATTCTTAAAGAGTACGAATAAAGTCGTTCATTGTTGAATATCAATAAAAATATATTTTGTAGCTTTATCCGATTATAAATATTTTATTTTTAAATAAATTGAAGGAATCAATGTTTACTAATCAAAATTATTTTGATATACATCAATTTATATAAAATGTGTAGATTAATTAAAAATGAAATATGTATATATTTAGATGTAAACTCGTGTTTCTTTCTTTCTTTTTCCTTTTCAAAGCATAAATTTTGGCAAAAATAATGCAAACAAAAGCTAATATGTACATATATATTTATATATATATATATAAATATATTTAAAAAGAAGCCACTATGTTGTGGCCATTACAAAACTTTGTTCACCGTCATTCAATATAATAATTGGTTAAATAACTATCTAAAGCCTGAAAAGGACTCCATAATAGCGCTATAAATCTGCCGAGTTTTCCAGTAAGATTTTCCATGCTATACATACTACCGTTTATATATATATAAAAAAAAAATATTGATTGCATTTACAAAAATAGAGATTATTTTGAAACCATGTAAATCCTTAGCAATGTAAGATTTTGGATACGCAAATTAAGAGCATTAAAATATATTATTAAATTAAACTATTAAGAAACAAATTTCTGATGCCCTTATTCATGTTAGAAAGTTATTGAAATCTCAGCACTAAAATATTTATACTTATTGTTTTAAGTAATATGTTCATTTTCAAATTAAGTAAATATTATTAATAAATGCAATATTCATTCAGGATATTCTAAAACGTGTAAATCCATCGAAAAGTGGAGTTCGAAAATTTTCTCGAATCCAATACTTTCTCTCTCTCTCTCTCTCTCTCTCTCTCTCTATATATATATATATATATATATATACAAGAAAGTAAATATGTTTTCAGGTTTTTGCGACATAAACAACCTATCTGATTTTTATTTTTCTTCAAAAAAATTACCCGTCTCTGATAGTTTATGCTCTGCCTGGAACAAAATATGGCAGAATTCTCTGGTTTCACAAGATACTACTTGAACAATCTTGAAAAGAATTTATACTACGAATTTAATATGATAATCCGATTTAAACTTTGCTTATCTCTAGGGATATTAGCTTTCACTGTTAGCCCGCGCCCCGCCTGACGAAAATAAATATATTTTTAAAAATAAATCACTGTATTTATATAACAAATAATTTTTACAATGAAACCAAATGAACTCGATCAACCAAGTACTATTAATTATATGTGAAATAAATCTAAAGATATTAAAAGTGCATACTTTTATAAAATTTATTTAGAAATTTTAAATGAAGCTTTAAATAAATAAAAAAGTCCAGGTAATATTTATATTTTATGCACATTAACCTTAAGATTTAATGTTTTTTTTTTTTTTTTTTTTTTTTTTAAATAAAAAGTATTACTTTTATCTTTATCAAAACATAATAGATATGAATATATTTTTTTAATATGGACTATATCATTTTAGGTGGTGTTATATCATCAGAATTATTTTGGCTTATCATAACTTGAACCTAACATTAACCATCCTTAAAGTGTTGGAACAAAGAATGTTCGATGATATAGTTCTTAAAATGCATTTTCTTTGCCATAGAATCTAGCTCAACATGTAAAGCAGGTGTTTGGTTTCACATAGATAACAAGCACGTAAGTCTAATTAATCAAATTATTCAACAAGCAGAAAATCTTTAAATATTTTACTATAGAGCATTTTGATTGTTTAAACTTTGAAAGAAGTGGAATCATATCGGATAAATTACGTAATATATCAAGTTCCAGCACTTAAAAGTTATTTCACTAAATAATAATTAAAAAATATATATATATCCCCACCACTCTAATTTTCAATTCAATATATTTATAAAGCAATTAATATTATTTAATACAGACACATACCAATTTAGTTTTAAATTTTAGATGTTGAAGGCATTTAGTTGTTAAATGTTCAATTTAATAATAATAAATCTATCAACAATTTAAAATAATAAATCATTAATTCATAAAACAGTCTTTTATTTATAAGAAAGCATACCACAGAACTGACGTTTAAAACCAATTGTTACAAAATTTTGAATAAACACCATAAAATATAAGAGCTCGCCACAATTGTTTCGTATTTGCCTACTTATAACGCGTTTTTCAAACGACTCACACAAAGATCCATTTTGTGAATATATTTTATAAATATGTTTATATATTTTAGAAATAAAATTCTGATGAGAGATACATTTTTATTGGCAATAAATGAAAACATTTACAATATTTGTATCTTTGTATTTATGAAATTAATAAGCTTTTTCTTTTTTTCTTTCTTAAATAATTAAAAAGCATTAAACGCTAAAAATACACTTTAAAACATGTCATTCATTTACTAAAATAGAATTTGCAATATCAAAGTCTTTCGCAATGAGTTACATAGCATTTTCAGGTCAAACAGATCATTTAAAATATCTTAAACATTAATGTCAGTCACATAACAGAACAAGAATCAATTTTGATTTTAAAAAAAAATACCGTAATGAAAGGCCTTTTAAACTTCTATATGTTTTTTTAATTTGCTTCATTATGGAAATATTTTAAAGCATGTTAAACTAAGAAACAAACTTTTTTTGAAAGTTTTCTTATTTATTTAACGTCTTTGTTCAAATATATTTATTTTAAGTATATTTAATATTCTTACTTGAGAAATTCGTAGAAATAGCTTGTATTGCATTTCTTTACGTAGACTAATAAATCTTGTATGAAGATGTATGAATGAAAGTCTTGTATTTTCAGTTTCTGCAGGATGTATTTATTACCTGAATAAGTAGACAGTTCATTATTGATTCATTCGTTACATATTTCATTGTAGATTTATAATTTTCTTTCTAGAAACTATCCAGAGCAACAATTTTCTAATGCTGTGCAAAGGAACACTCGTGCACACTAGAACAATTTTAGATGTGTCCTGTGGTATTTCGAATTTTTTTTTCCATATACATGAAATTCATTTTACTGTAAACTGTGTTATACTAATGATTTATTGTATATGTAAATGAAGAAAGTATTGGATTCGAAAAAAAAAAAAAAATCTGATCTCGAGATTTTGATGAATTTACATGTTTTTAACACTATTTAAACGTTTTTAGAAAATTTATATCTGCGTGTGCTAATCTAAAACTATTTAATCTCTGTATAGGACGAAAAAAGGGACGGGAATGAACATTTGATATTCAGTTGTATATTAAGATAAATTGATGTTGATTTGATTTGGGTATCCAGCGCTCACCAAGGGGCACGGTCATCCAAATTTTCCATATTTTTTAATATAACAGTATAAAAGAAATTTTTTTTATTATAATTATAAATGCAAAATATTTTTAACTTTGCAATGTGAGACTTAATAAAAAGAAATTGTTTATAATAGTAATTGTCAACGAGAAAAAAAAAAATTATACATGTGGGGGTTTATGTGCGCCCATGAGGAGTGGAGTACCCCCATGCGGTGTATATTTTCTGCATGTGGATCTTCAAAGAACTCATCAGTACTTTATGGCTGCTCGTGAGTCATATTTCTCGCTTTATTCTTTTCCATATTACCTATAGGTTTTTCGTGCTTTATTTTATAAACAAATCTCATTCAAAGTTTTTCGAAATGAGCTATTGCATATTTCTCTTTGAACATATCTCCCTTTAGCTTATTGGGAAATAAAAATAAATGTAATAGACAAATAAATATTTTATTTTTTTAATAAACTTAGGACTCAAATTTTAAATCTTGAAAGAAAATATTTAAATTTATTAAGTAAAAAAATATGCTGACTAAGCTTAGAAGGCGATATTTTGAAAAAAAAAAATCAAAAACCTTATTTTTGAGTGTGAGATCCTTATAAAATGCAGCAGCAAAAATCCTGTATGATAACTTGGGAAATAGTGAAGCAGGAATTGTACTCATAAGACAAATTCTTAATATTTTAAAGCAAATTTATCATAAAAAAAAATAAATAAATAAAAAAAAGTGTGTTTCAGAGGTCGGCACAAAATTATTATTATTATTATTATTATTATATTTATTTATTTATTTATTTATTTATTTATTTTATTTTTTTGACATTGAATATATTCTAGAAAATATTTCTCTGAGATCAGACTCATTTGCATTCATCATGGAAGATAGTTTTAATAAATAATAATTTTAACTAATAATTTATATTGAATCATTGCTAAGTTAATTAGCAGTGTTTTATTTTTTGTAAAAAAGCAGTCGTTTACTGTTTTTTGTTTGCATACTGATTCTTTTGAAAGTTTCGGTAGTTAATGTTAAGTGCATAATTGCCGAAAAGTCAGTGGAGGCCTCCATGTGGAGACTCAAAAATTCGGGTTCTGTTTGTTTGTCTGTCTCGAGATAACGTTTGCAAAATTCATCCTATTGACTTGTAATTTTGTACAGATATTCATGAGCCACATGGAATTAGCTGTATAGTTTTGGGTGTGTATTCTATTTGTAGTTCGTGTTCCGGGACACTCCAACGTTTTTCTTATCCTTACGGCCTATGGAGACGCAAAAATTCCTTGATTGACTTGGAAATTGGTACACACGCTTAGCTCAGTACGAAATAGCTTTGTATATATATATATATATGTGTGTCTATATTATTTATGGATCGTGCACAGTGACACATCAGTTTTTCTTATCGTTATAGGCTATGGGGTGAATTTCGTTTAAACGAATTTTAACGTCGTTACTCTGCTTTCAACAAAATGGAATTAGCGTACATTATTAAGAGGCTTAAACTCATGTTTTCTACAGAAAATATGTGTGCTTCGGCTTTATAATTAATGTACATGACCTTACAAAAGTGTTCCGACAATGCCAAGTAATTATATAAATTTGTGAAATTTTGAACAAGAAAAAAGTAGAATAAGTTGTATAATTTTGACTTATGATTTGTTTACAGGGACACATATAACAATTGATTAGATCTAATGAACGGATTTTTATGTGAGAGCGTTTTAACGCGTTTATGCTGAATTCCCAATAATGGAATTAAGATACCTTATAAAAATGCTTAAAGGTACGTTTTATCTAAAAAAAAAGTATGTATACGCTAAATGTATTTACAGGACTACAGAAAGAGTTCCGACGATATTCAGTAATTATGCAAATGATATTAAATTAGGTTAAACAATTAGTAAGTTAAAATGAATTAGAAGTATTCCTTTTATTGGTGTATATAATAATTGTGGGTACATTTCAGGGACAAACAAAAAAATTTTGTACCATTACGGTCTATAAACGGTATTTCTTAAAAGTTTTGTTTTAATATGGTTACTCCCCGTTAAATATGATGAAATGTTATGAGAATGCTCAAAAGCTTAAAATGTTTTACTGCGGAAAAGTGTGGGCATAGAATTGGTAATTAGTTTACAGGTTTACATAAAATACTTCCGACGTATTATGCAATCATTTGGTATCAAATGTGTTACAAATATTTATGAGTTACAAGAAATCAAAACAATGCTATGAGTTACTAGGAAAATATGTAAATGCACACACACATATATATATATACAGATAGAAATAGACAGAGCGATACAGCTGGGGGTTGGTGGGGGGGCTGTAGGCCCATGGGAAAAGCAATTGTATATGTAGCGAGAATTATACATATATATATATATATATACATATACATACATATATATATATATATATATATATATATATATATTATGGAATATATAAATGATATGTTGAATAATGAGTGATGAAAATAGGACGCTGAGGCTCCTCATCTGTAGATCCACTAGTATATAGTTTTCTCATATATGCGAGATGCTGAAAAATCCTATTCTGTAAGTGCCCAAAAGTTAAGTGTAGGAAAGCAAAATGACGGCATACTCAGAAATAAAATGCGAATTATCTTTAATGTCATACTTGTGTGACTTATTATTTTCTACACGCATCAGAGAAACAGTTTTTTCTTTTGAATGTATTTATCAATTAATAAAAAAGAAATGCAACTCAACTTTAAAAAGTGTGAGAACCACACAACTAGATAATATAAAAAATAACCTAAGAGAGACATTCAGATAAAAAATCATAAGCTATGATTTTTTTGCTGTATGGTGCCCACGCTAACCCTTATATATATATATATATATATATATATTATAAAATTCATATTCTATTTTAGAAATTTCCATAATATCACAGTCGCTAAATCATTTTTGTATTAATGTACCATCTATTGAGCTGTAAAATGATGTACATGAAATTTAACAGAAAAACTTTTAATCCAACCATGTGCGAAAGCTTCACGGAACGCTAGACTTCGCAATTTCGTTTTGTCTACCATCTCAACTTTATTAATTCTAACTAATTATTAATTCCAACTTCACACTGCAGAATCTTTAGATTTAAATAAACCATACTCAAAATTTCGTAACGTTTCAAACGATTCTTAGGAAAGAGTGTCTATGAGCACTCACATATTTATACTTACAAAGTGAAATTCCCGAAAATATCTATATGAAAAAATAACTTCCTAATTAACTATATGTCACGTATAGTTTTCAAAAATTGCATGCTACATTTTACAGTATTTTAATAAATAAAACGTAATTTTTACAACACTATTTATTATTTTATAGTGGCTAAAATAATATATGTTAACCTTTATATTATTTATATATTTTTTACCTAGTGAAATTTGAAATTAATATGTGTAATGTCGACAAGAAAAATATAATACTTGCAACATTGTTCTTTTAATTTTATTTGCAAGTTTTAAATGATTTTTATTAGCGTTTTCTTGCTATCGATATAAATTGTAATAATTTTTTTTTTAATTGTAGTTCGATATATTCTGCAGTAAAGGGAAATAGATGTCTTGATAAAATTTTATATGAATTCATAAAATGTTATAAAATTTTACTAATGCAAATATTTTAGAATACTATACAAATTTCTCTTTAAATATTTTCACAAACAGATCATGTACTTTACCTTTTTTATTTATAAATGTGCTGTCTTTTTTTCAAAATCAATAATATCTGAAATTTTATCTCAACTTTACATCGTTTATTTCTTTAATGGGATTTATTGATTCTCTCGGAGAAATTACGTTAGAATTTGGATTCGACTTTTGTTATTTATTGAACCTTTTATGTTTTACGAAAAACCTTTTCATTTGTTTTATTTTTACACAAAACATGACATCCATTGTAACCGGAATTGCTATCCATTTTTATGTGTGCAATAATCACTTAAACTTTATTAACTTCATTATATGAATATGACATTTATGAAAGTATAAACGCGATATTGTTTGTCATAAGTAATTGTAATTATTTATTCTTTTATAGTATCCATTTTCATTCTTTTTTTTTAACAAATAAAAAGACCATAGATACATTAAAGGAAACAATATGTCTGTTTTCATAGAGAATATCTTTTTTAACATCATAAAAGGATTTATTTCGAAGAAATTTTATAAACCGTGAAAGATAATAATAATAATAATAATAATAATATATTATAGTGCTCCGGAAAATTTCGTTTTTCTTCTTTTATTTTTTTTTTTATTTTTGAAATCTGATACGCATAAACCTCTAATTTTTTTTCTATTTGACTGTGTTAACGTTTTCATAGTGAGTTGATATTTTGCTAAAAAGTGTTTGGGGTCAAATAGAAGAAAATTAGAGGGTATGCGTATCGGATTTATAAAAATTAAAAAATTGAAAAACAAAAACAAAATTCCCCCTTATTAATAGACACCCTAATATATATCTATATATCTATATATATAAGAGTATTTCCATTCACTGATTGACTGACTGACTGACTCATCAACGCACAGCAAAACCTACTGGAGCCACTGACTGGAAACGAGGTCAGAGTATAGAAAATATAGTAAAAGCATCCCCTAATAAGTGGCTTTGTGAAATTCACCTCCGAAATGGCGGGGGGGGGGGGAGGGGCAAAACGTGATTTCACAAAAACCTTCATATCTCAAAGAAAAAAAAATCACTAAAACTTTTGCTTTAAAACATAGCTAACACAAGTACCTGAAAAACAATTTCTGGAATTTTAGAAATTCAGCCATTAAGGGGACACAGGGGGCAAAACATGACTTCAAAATTACCCTTATATCTCAATGAAAATTTAGTCCCCAAGAGGAGAAAAAGGAAGCGAAACGTTATCTATATTATATCTTCTATATAATATGATAATTTTCTATAAAGCTTTAAAAGTAGGTGTTTAAATTTTTAATTGTTGCCAAAAAAGTTTACTAGTTATTTTTTTTTTTCGACATATACTAAAATATATTTTCACGCGAATAATGAAAAAAATATATATTAACTATTAAAGTTGTTTAGGCATATGACAAAATGACGTCATTATTAAAATTAAATAAGAATAATAAAAATCCAGCATGCTTCCTCAAATTTTGTTTAATAACCTTTTTTAACATATTAGGGGCAGTCATTAAATAACGAGTCAGTGAATATTGCCCCAAAAGTATGGTACGTAGAAAAGTGCAGATGGGTCTGAAATGTAGAGGTGTTTTAACGATTCACGCGCGTTTCTCTCGCCAGATGCCGTTACTTATCCAGCAGGGAGTGAGAAAAGGACGATAACCCAGCATCAGCCACGTCCAGTCATTTCGTTTTTGAAAGCGACAAGGAATGGATGCATCCAAAGGTGAGCAGCGTAGTGTTGTGTGTTTTTTGAAGACAGGAGGTTTAGGAGGACGTGAAATTCATAGACAAATGGAAATGATCTATGGGAAGTACTGTATATCACGGAAAAGAGTTCAGGGCTGCTAGAACGAACCCATCGGAATGAACTCGACGCGGAAAGTTTTCATTATCGGAAACGTCAGATTTCACTAAAATCATCCCGATATGCGTTTTATACCCTAGCACCAACTCCTCGTAAAGGTGAGTCGAAACTTCTCCCAGAGAGAAAGGGCTGTTTTCGAAATCGGATTAAGTTGACCAATCACAGACAAGGATAATTTCACCCTCGCCGCGAGATTTCATTTGGATATTTTAGATAAACAAAGATGGCTGCCTCTGCTTGTGTGGTTGTGAATGTGCGTTTTAGCTTTATTTAATAAGAAAAGAGTATTTATCCCCATTTATTTTTTGTAAATACCGTATGTATTTTCTAAATATCAAACCCGTGTTACTACCGAACTTCACCTTTTGCCAGTTGCTAGCATTTTAAGGCAATAAATGTAAATGATTTTTTGCCTTGAAGTGTTAGCTGCTAGCATTTGTTATTTAGTGAACGACGAATTTACTATGGATGTAAGAGCTTTGGATGTATATAGGTAATATATATATTTTTTTCTGTCTAATCTGTATTAACTTTATAGTTATGGTAATGTTTCTTTATTACATATATGCACAAATATTAACATTTTCGTTTAAATTTCCTTAATTAAAATTTTTGCGTACATATATTAGTATAATTGATTTATTGTATTTACATGTGTTAAAGCAAACCTAATAGTATTTTATTATTATTATTTTTTTTTAATTTGCATGTTTGTATGTACTGTTTCTAAAATTTCTTTTAGAATTTACAATATACAATAAAATATGCTGTGTAATTTTAAATCTTTAAGCATAGTAAAAAATTATCTTTCGTCAAAGTAAGAAAAAATAAAACCGTCTTAAAATTAATTTTCATTTTGTAAGTGAATTTACATAATATGTCTAATTTAGATTGTAAAAATCAATTATTAAATTTAAAAAATTACATTTACTTACTTTTCCCTTTCTAAGATATGAGAGATAGATACTATTATATAGCTACAAATAAAGTTTTGCAAGTGAATGTAGAATTGACGTGCTGTGTCTCAAACTTACTTAATTCAATTATAATAAAATGTAAAAGGAAAAATTTTAGTTCCAGGGAAAATAAATATTTATCATAATTTCCTTTAAGCTTTATTAATGTTTTATGTACAGGGACTTGTATCATTCATAAACATACTTTAAATAAGATTTTTAGTTTATATATATATATATATATATATATATAATTGCAGTTTTCATTAAACTCAATTAATCTTTAATAACTTTAAATATTAATACTTGTTATTCTTAATAGATATGCTATTAATATTAGACATGATTAATAAGAATTTTAATTACAAATATATATATATATATGGGTATTTATGGGTGATTGCCAATCTAAAGGGTAGAAAACAAAGACTAATTTGAAAATATAAAAATTTTACCAAAAAAATTTGAAAAAATTCCTTAATTCCTTTTTGACAACTATGAATCTAAATTACTTGATGAGCTATCTCGTTAGCTATTTTTTGGTTGGTAATTAATTAATTTCAAAATTAATGTGTCAACGGAGCGGACATCACTGACCACGGAGTGGACACATAAATATGCAAACCTGAAAGTTTTTTTGCAGCTGTATCTTTTCATCCTTATTGTTTTACTTGCGTTTTAGAAAATAATCAACAAATATTTTTACTTTAATTCTTTTGAAAAATGAAAATAACAGGAAAATAATTGTTGGTTCCGCATATTCTTTCTTTCTTTCTTTGTTTTTTTTATGTGATTGATCTTATATGTTGAAGACACTTGTATTTCCTTGCTATTTTTCCTGTTAAAACTTCGAGGATTTCTTTAAGTTTCTTCTTTGATTTTGCGCCTTTAAAACTTTCTTTTATTGGCTTTTTTATAACCTCGCCAAAAATAATACATTTCTCAATTTCTTTTGAATTTCCTTCTGTGATAATTTTTTTCACTTTTCTCTTGGGTTTTTCAGAATCAGTAGTATTATTTTTTGACTTCACATCCTTAGATCTTTGCACATACTTTTTGTGTTTTTCAAGCTTCCTAACCAATTTTTTGTTTTCTTCACAAAGCCTTTCACTTTTCTTTTTCGACATTTTTCTTCCACTTTCTAGTCTGCTAGATGATGATACAGATGGTTTTGTTTTCAGAGATGGATTAATTTGTGGTAGTGTGATGTTTATGGCTGCTGAACGAGGTGTATCAGGAGGTGCATCATCTCTGAGATGTTCTTCAAAGATTATTCTGTTTCTTCAATCTCTCCCTTTGATTTCTGTTTTGGTTCTTCCATTTTTTCCTAACACTTCATTTCATTTGTTCAAACATTTTAACTACAGTATTCTTCCTTCTGTGATATATTTATCTTTCTTTAGCTTTTCCTTCTTCATGTCTTGCGGGATCATTTCTTATGCTCTTATTATACACAAAGATATAAAGTTATTCAATTAATAAAAATACAAAACAATTTTAGTTTTGCTGTAAAACAAAAATATTTTTATTTATTTTTTCTTCTGAAACTAAATTTAATTATATTTTTGCAATTATTTTTCTAAAGTGTTATGTCACCTTTTCTACATTTTACCTTTAAAATTAAAAAGAAAAAAAAAAAAGGACATATAGTATACATCATCCTTTTGCATTACTCTGTAAACAACACTCATAAAACTGTTCTTAAAATTATATTAATACGAATTCTGTTGTTACATTTAAACCATGAAGAGAAATGCTTAAGAGTTCAGTAAAAAATAGCAAATACTGTTTTAAAGACGTTGAAATGACATTTTTAGAAAATCACGAATAAAAATATAAAAGTTAGGGGGAAAATATATTTCCATTGCACCTTAAGCAATCAGTAGGCTAACAAAAAAAAAATAAATAAATAAAGGGATAAAATTTATTTATCAAATTTATTTAGATTATTTTTCAAATGTATCTATTTTTAAGATTAATTTTGATAGTATCCACTCCGTGGAAAGAAGTGTCCACTTCGTGATCAAATGATGTCCACGGAGCGGAAGTCCACGGAGTGGACAGAATGTCTGATTTTGAATTTTAAGGAACAAAGCAACAACGTCAGGAACAATTTAACTTTAGTGTTGAATTAAGTCTTATAACCATTAATTGTAATAATAATTAGATAATAAATAATCCTTATAATTACTTGTATACTTCTGACCACGGAGTGGACTGATGAGATAGCCAAACAGAGGTATCACAGATGAAATCTATTTTAACAGAACGAAATAAAGCATTGAGTTCAGCACATGTAGGTAAAAACAAAGATGGCTTCCCCCTCTTTCTTCTCAGTTACACACTGGTGACAGACAGTGCCATCTACTGAACTTTATGGGAAATTAAATAGTTGTCCACGGAGTGGACACATTTTATTAGGGACATTTGTTATAAATTAATTAAAAAAACAAGATTCATTTTATAACTCTAAAATTTTATAAATATATTTTTAAGGATAATTATGTCCTGCTTAAATCAAAATGTAATTTAAAAACATTAATATTAAGCTTGAAAATAATGCTATATTCTGCAGACTTCCCTTGGGGACAGTCCACGGAGTGGACATTCCAGGTTTTATCGATCGAGTTCTAAGAAAAATAAATAACATTAAAAACTTTTATAATAATATTCAACTAGAGAAAATCGTAAGAAATAGCCTAGTTGTAAATTTTTTTCTGATTGAAAATATTTTCTATTTTTGAGGGCTAAGGGACATGGTTTCTACCCCTTATGTTGGCAATGACCCTTATATATTTTTTTTATAATATTTAATTAATTTTCAATAACTTTAAATATTTAGACATGTTATTCTTCATACTTTTTAAATAAGAAGTTTAGTTACCAATATATTACAATTTTCATTTAACGTAATTATTTTTTAAGATTTAAAGATATTTCATTTTCTTGAATAACACCTAATGCCAAGATGGACGCCATTGGAACCGTGATTTGTTTATCTCACGACGATTTCACTCGGAAAAGACCAGTCGAAATTTCAGAAAACGATTCCGCCTGACAATTCCGATAATGAAAGCAATTCGATGAGTTCGTTCTAGCGAAATAAGAAAGGCTATCGGAATGTGACGTCACATCGGAGAAATTCCGATAACGAGTGCATTTCGATGAGCTCGTTCTAGAGCCCCAGGAGTGGAATAAGCGCTTTCGCGAAGGACGCAGATCGATCGGTGATGATCCGCGGAGTTGAGCACCGAAGTGTGTCAGAGAAGAGCATGTTGTGAAATTGGATGAGTTCATAAAGAAAGACCGTCGTCTAACAGTAGACGAGATTTCTGTATCAGTGGGGCTTAGCCATGGTACGGTTCACGGAATCATCAAGGACAGGTTGAAGTTTCATAAAGTGTGCGCGCAATGGATCCTGCATCGTTTGACACCGGCACAAGAGGGCTGTCGCATGGTCATGTCTCTGCAACCATTGCAGAGTTACAACGGTGATGGGACGAATTTCGCTCAGCAATTGTTACCGGTGATGAAACTTGGTGCCATTACTTTCAGCCCGAGTCAAAACGGCAAAATCTTCAGTGGAAGCACACACAGATAACCCTCCACCAAAAAAATTCAAGACCCTCCACACTTGTGCCGGCAAGGTTCTGCTTTCGTTCTTCTTCGATCGTAACGGACCGCCCCTCGTCGATTTCCTGGAGCATGGAGCTACGAGTCAATGCTCAGCGGTATTGTAAAACCTTATTGAAGCTCAGGAATGCAATCAAATTGAAACGTCCCAGTAAACTTTCTCGTGGTATCATCCTGTTTCAGGACAACGCTAGACCACACATAGCCAACGCAACACAGGAATGTCTGCAGAAGTTCAAGTGGGAAGTCCTGAGCTACCCCCTTATAGTCCAGTTTAGTTTCCATGTGATTTCCACATCTTCGATGAACTCAAAAGAGCACTGCGGGGACACCAATTTCAAACGGACGATGAAGTCAAGGAGTGCAATTGGTTCAAACAGCAACAAAAGGATTTCTACGAGCACGGCATTGTGCGACTTGTGCCCCCATGGGATAAAAGTCTAAATGCCTACAGACAATACTTATGAGTTTTATTAAATAATTACTGGGAAATTGCCTGTGACTCGTTATATATTGACTGCACCAAATACATCAATCTTAGATTTCTTTTTAATAGTGTTTTTATTTATTTATTTATTTTGCACGGATATTACATCTGGAAGGAAAGCTTAATCAGCATTTATTAATAATCCCGGGTATTTTTTTTATTTTTATTTTGATGCTGTAGTAGATAGGACAGTTTTCGCCAAGGACGCTACTTTCGTGACAGCCACTTTAAGTCAAGCAGTCCATAAAAAATATAAACAAATGAATTATAAAATATTGAGGAAAAAAAATAGAAAAAATGAAAGAAATAGAAGCATTAATCCCATAAATTATGTATTTTTGCTTAAAATGTCGACAAAAATTCAAAAGTCACCAAAAGGAGCTATTATAAGTCTGTACCACGATCAGGTTATATATGTATTTATTTATTTTTCTATATGTAAACCACTATTAACTAACATATTACCACAAAAAAAAAAAAAAAAATCTGGAGTGACTCCACTCGACTTTCCGAACATTGAGTAATTAACAGTTTTGTAGATAAAGTAAAGAAAGAGGAGTTGTTAGACAAAAAAAAAAAAAAAGAGAGAAACCCATAATAGAGTGTTTGAGTATTTTTCTCCCTATATTGCACGATGTTTTATTTAACGCTACTGAACTTTGAGCCCATAGATCATTATGATAAAGAATTTTTCGTTGGGTCCCTACAAAAACCTATAAATGCTAGATTCACCAAAATGCTTATAGTTAGTGCAACAGCGATTTATAACATTCATATAAATTTTCAGCTCAATTGAGTAAGGCGTTTAGACGCTATCGCACTTTTAAAAATTTGGTACTATAAGTCATAATGACAAAGAATTTTTCTTAGTGTCCTTGTAAAAACACTGTAAGTGCTAGATTCACCAAAATCTATACAGTTGGTGCAAATGTGACCTATAACATGTGTACAATTTTTTTACTTAGATTAATAACGCGTTTAGACGCTATCACACTTTTAAAAATTAGGCCCCATAGGTCATAATGATAAAGAATTTTTCTTTGTGTCCCTTTAAAAAAAATATAAGTGTTAGATTCTCCAAAATCTATACAGATTGAGTATCTGTGACCTATAATATGTGTATAAATGTTTTGCTCAAATGAATAAGGTGTTTAGATGCTATCGCACTTTTAAGATATTGGTCCCATAGGCCATAATGATAAAGAATTTTTCTTTGTGTCCCTGTAAAAACTATAAGTGCTACATTCACCAAAATCTATAGGGTTCGTACTATGGTGACTTACAATATACGTACCAACTTTCAGCTTATTCGAACAAAGCGTTTAAACGCTAGCGTGTTCACTCACAGGCATACACACATACATACACACGCAGACATACATACATCATCGCAAAAATAGTGAAAACGGACTCATTGGATCTCGAAACGTATAGAAACATCAAAATCTCAAATTCGGACTTTTGACATGATTACAATACTCTCCTCACTATAGTGTTCGGAAAGTAATTATTTGTCTCATGTGATATATATAGCGCTCATAGCGTTTTGTAATATTAAATTTAACGTTAAATTGCTGTCATTTGAGGTTGGCTGTAAAAATCGAATAAATATAGGAAATAAGCATATTATGCACAGTGTGTATAGTGTTGTTTATATATAATTAAAATTGAAATATAAAAGGGCTACTTCAAGTTTTTCGATACTATATATCTGTTTCGAAACTGTTAAATGATATGCAGAAAAACGGAAAACGACTTATATGGATTGTAGCATGCAGTAGTAATACACATCCGAAATTCTGCGGATGAGCAAGCTGCTGCTGAAGGCAGCGGTTACACGATTCAAACTTTTGTGCAATTTCAATGTATTTTATTTTTATGGATTTATTGAGAAAATTCGAAGTAGTGTTATATTTAAAAACGTGTTTTTTACCCTGCCTGCTCTTAAAGGAGGACGGGGAGGTGAATTTTGTAAAAATATCATTATACTATGAGTTATATAAATATATCCGACCCACACATAAAAAATCTCCTTCCTAAGATATTTTAGTGCTGAGTTACACATGGATACATGCTTTTTGTCCCCATCCCCTAAGAATGGTAAAGGTGGATTTTCCAAAAATTTCTTCATTGTGTGTGTTGAGTGCATATAATCAGCTCACAAATAGAACATTGCCATTCTAACTCTGCTTCTAATTTTCTCAATAAATCCATTTCTTGAAATCACTCAAATTCATTAATTTGGGGCTGGGAGGGGACAAAAAATCACGTTTTCATGCTTAAATGTACTCTAGATTACCTTAGAATGATGAATTTTGATGTGTAGGTGTTGATTAAGTGTACGCAATATGCACTTTGATGGGAGGGAATTTCGCAAAACTTTCAACAATACCCACGAGGAAGGGGGAGTAAAAAGTAGGTAAAACACTGCCAAAGGCATTGGGGCTTCAGATTCAGCGTGCGGCGTACGAGAAAACCGCTACTAATGATAGCGGGGACTTTAAATTATATTTTGAATAATTCAGTTTTTTTTTTTAAGATATTTTTATTATTAATGATATGGCATTTTGAGAATTCTTTTCAAAATAATGACCAGAGAAGCGGGGTAAAGCCTGCTTGTAGAATATACATAAATATATATATATTATATATTCATAAACAATTCACTCCCCCTCAAAATGCTAACCGTAATTATAATCGACCACAGCAAGGTCGTTCATCCTCCGCTTCAGAAAATAATACTTATTTCTCGCAAGGGTGAAATGGAGGATTTCGACACATCGAACGCTCACCCAGAAATGAACATTTTTCATGCAATGGCAATAATCAATGCCCTTGACCATCACGAGGCCGTAGAAATGATACTAATACAAGTAGGCCGTTAAACTACTAAGTTGCTTTTCTGCGGAGGGGCAGCAGCCACGGAATACCTCAATCACCTCCACTTGTTTAAGTACGATTTGTGTCAGTCCAGTGGAGCAAAAAATATTTTTCAAATCACATTCCTATTTACGATTTCAGGAAACATGAAACTTTTAGGGTTACGAGTTTAAATGATCCACAAACACTACTCAAGCAACCTTTAAGCACAACAGGTTCAGATCTATCGAACTCTACCAGGCAGGTAGGTAAACGTGAAAACATTTCACCCAATTTCACAGCCCGGAGAAAAAAAGAAGACAGACTGATCACAAACGTGACCTTACGTTTACTAATTCATCTTTTTTTTTTTTTTTTTTTTTTTTTTTTCCACCACAGCAGAAAAGAAAAAAAAGTTTTGAAATATATATCCCAAACGGCTCCGATCAGTGATATCAAGAGAATCAAGCGTTGAACAGCCAGAGAAAATCTTAACTGACCCAGACTATGTACGGACTAGTGAATATCGTCCTTCCGGCGCACAAAAGCTCCAAAGCGGCCCCCTCCCTCTTCATCAGCCTGTCGTCGCCACGTCGAAAAAACCTTTGCAGCACCTAACTCTACAAAGTCTACGGAATACCAGCCTCAGCACCATTTCAATAACCGATTCCAAGCCCGCCAGAGAAAATTTGATTCTCCGCCTACTCAGTCTAATGCAGAGAGAGCCATCATCCCTGCCTTTTGGGACAAGAAACAACACCGCTCAGCCAGTCTGGAGCCCAACGGCCTAGATGATGAATTCTGAGACCACCAACTGCCCAGACATCACCCTACTAGATGCTAGCCCTCACCTAATGACAAAGTCCAGCCAATAAATCAGGTGATGATTTTTCAGCTTATTTATTTATTTACATTTTTTTTTTTTTTTTTTTTTTTTTTTTTTTTTTACGAAGTGCATGTGTCTCAGAACTGAGCGAAATATGACTAACATATTTAAAAGTTTTGGACCTGTTTCAATTTTATACGAAAAATAAACTTTCAAAAAAGCAAAAAAAGAAAAAAAAAAAAAAAAAAAAAAAAAAAAAAAGAGAACTTTCAGTAGCTAGAACTCTGAAATTAATTTTGATCAAGTATATGTCATGCATTTTCGTGTCGTTTTATTGTATAAGTATTTGATATGTGAATGTATTCTAAATAATTTTTTGTCAGCCATCACCAGCAGTGTGGGTGAATATAAACTTTTTTTTATTCTTGTGAATTAAATATCATGGCTTTTTGTATAAATACCCCCAATTTGTATACCTGTATTGATAAAACTTTTGTAAACCTAAATTCTTATATATTTATTAATATAGAGGGAAGAATTTTTTTTTTTCCTTCAGCTATAAGCATAAAGTCGTGTTTAACTTTACAGCATTAATATGACTAACATTTGATTTTTTTTCCGCATGTGCTTTAGCTAGAATGGAAGATCTTTGTATATAAACCATATATTATATTAACGGAGACAAGAATGTCTATCTCAATTCTATCCAGAAACAGATTATAACTTCTTTTTTGAATATGTATACTGTAAAACTTAGTACATAAACAAATAAGTACATGAACAAATGAAAAATAAACCTATTTGCATTAATATTTAATTGAACTACAGATTATATAGTTTAAAAAAACAAGATAATATTAATAATAATAACAACAAATTCATCTCTAATAACGATGAAACTTTTAAATGAACTCGAAATTTAATTAGGTTTTACAATAAAATTGAAATTAGACGTCTACTAAAAGCATTTCTACATTATATACTCAATAAAATTTTAAAAAAACGATCGACTGAATGGGTTTTGATAAAATTGAAATTATTCTTTAAAGTTATAAAATTAAAATAAAAGTAGAAAGCTGAAATATAAGTAATCTGTGTAATTTAATCTAATTTTTAAAATCGCAATTTTCAGTGTTCGATAAACTTATTTGATTAATGTGATGAATGAAAATGCCCTTCAGGCTTCATTTTTAAAAGATATTATTCACAAAGTAACTATTTTGATGAAAAATAATTTCAAAGTAAATATTTATTTTAATAAATGGTTTTAAAGGAAAGAAAACTTTTGCTTAAAAATAAAACTGAAATCAATATGTTAGAAGCTCTTTTAAGGTTTCGTCGATAATTTTTATATACTTTTATATATAAACAACCAAAAAATTTATTTATTCACTTGTGGGTTGTACATATGCATCTTAATACATTTGGCTGAGAAATGACACAAATGTAGTTTTATTAACTTTTGTATATGCGCAGTTAAAAATTATTTAGCAAAAATGCTCAAATTGCATAATATATGTAATATTTTTACAGTCCAGTTGCAGTGTCTTCTATCTAATGTAGTATGAATATATTTCAAAAATGGTTGCATTTCTTTTAGTACCATGCATAATATTATTTATAAAAAAAAATACTTTTTTTTTTATATAATTTTTAAAGAAACCTTTATATTTCCTTGAATATCTGCTAGTTTCATACAAATACATACAGATAATTTAGATGAAGTCTCATAATTACATGCTACAGTCAAAATGCATCCAAAACATTATTTTTAACCCTTTGCGGCGATAGGTAATTGGTCTCTTTTAAATTACACTGCCACCGGAATTTACGAACAAAATTAAAATAAGAGAAATAACTGACTATTTCTACTGCGTTTTTAAAGGCAAAATTTTTGTAATATTTCCGGGATGAGATTATACAGTTTAAACTTAGTAATTGGTGTCATAGCAACGCTGACACTGCACCGCAATGGGTTAAAGGGTAATTCCAAACATTTTTCTTTTATTTTTTATTAGTCCTTTTTTTACTTTCAAGGAAAATCTTTCGCTGAAATATATGAGGTATAATATGTAAAATAAACTAGTAACCCCTGTTAAGTCACGAAAACAATTAAAACGATAAAACGTACTGTTTGAATAAAATTTGTGAAAATAGTACAGATAAAATTGGTTACGTTATATCTGCCAACTGAAAATCTAAGTGGAGGGATTCTATGTTAAAAACGCAAACAAGTTGAAAAAAGATATCAAAATAGTAACTATTACTGAGTAAGAATGCAATTTCCGGTTTGTACAAAATAGAATTTAAGATTTTCAAGAATTTTTATATGAATTCTGTTTAAATTTGCTATTTCGTTTATGAATATTCTATAAATTTTCCATAAACCAAAGTAAAAAATTTGTAATTCCAGATATTTTCATAATCTAAAATTACAATGAGCAGTGAAAGAAAACGTATTGAATTAAAAGCGATTCTATTGCAGATCATTTTTTTTTTAATACTTTTTTAAAATACTGTTTTAAAATCTAAATATTGTCGTGATTCAATTTGAAAGAAAAAAATGATGTGTAAGACTTATAGTTATTTTACAGGAACACAAAAAAAGATCCTTTAAAGTATTTGAAGCGTGCTCGCATCTAAACGCCTTATTTGAGTGAGCTAAAATATGGTTAATTTGGCAACCTGGAGATACGATTTTTTGTGTAAATCTTCTTTTTCTTTCTTTTCATATGATGTGTATATAATTTCCAGATTATTCTGGTTGTTTATAAAATTCCAATGTAATAGACTGACATATTTCCTTTCAGACCACAAAACCTGAACATTTATTTATTTACTTATTTATTTTTGTCTGTGGGGAGCTATCAGATATCGTCAAATTTCACACGCCTAGTGACATAGGATTTTGGAGGTTCTGAAGAATCTCAACATTGTACTTGGATAACACCTTTGGATTAGGAAGCTGAAATAAGAAATTAGCTATTTTGAACAAAATCATTACGTGATGAACACGTCTGTGGGAAGAAGACAAACCGAATTATAGATTTTAAAGATGCTCTTCAAGCTTTAAGTAAAATATAGTTTCAGAGAAATTTTAGGAATATGTTAGATTTGATGGTATCTTGAGAAGGTTAAATTGAGGTTGAGGTTCAGAAATACCGTGGGTGTTCAATTTATTAGTTTTTTTTTTTTTTTTTTTTTTTTAACATTTTTTCGATTTTCTAAGGAAATAAATATATGAGGGTTGTAAATTAAATAGTGGCAACTTAACCTTGAAACTCGCAGAAAGGCGGACATGCGCAAATAGGATATGGGAGCGGTGAGGTGGCGCTGTTGTCGATGTCTAGAGTGCAAAAAACAGTCGATCTGCTAAGAAGGGTAGTTGCTGTGTGTCGTTAAAGTGAGGAGTTTCGTTTCCATCGCTCTAAAGCATGTTTGTGTTTGCAACTCCGCAGTCTCATTCAGACCCGAATGAAATTCTTGAACACATCGTGCTACTGTCCTATACGGTAAAGCCTTTGTGCAACAGGCTTCCACTAATCATCGATAGCATTCTGTTGCATTTTTGCCACGGGCAACTTCGATTTTAAATCTACGACCGCTGATCACCTATTGAAAACATGCTTTAGAGTGATGGAAACGAAACTCCTCACTTTAACGCCACACAACAACTACCCTTCTTAGCAGATCGACTGTTTTTTGCATTCTACACATCGACAACAGCGCCACATCACCGCTCCCATATCCTATTTGCGCATGCCCGCCCTTCTGCGAGTTTCAAGGTTAAGTTGCCACTATTTAATTTACAACCCTCGTATATATATATATATATATTTGACAAAATGACTCAGAACTTCTGGCATGTAAAGAACATTTAAAAACTCACATTTTCCGCTATCAATGTAGTTCATAGTGCAATTAGGTTACCAATCACAAATTGAAGAAAAGCGAAAATACGTTAGATTACATCATAAAAAGCTACAAATGACTTGTAACTTTAATACATTATTGCACATATTATGTATAATCATTGTATGTTTTGGTGCAAGAATTACACAATTATTTAGGTGGATATAGATATTTTTTTCAAAAATAAAAATTTTCAGAACTTACTGAAAAATTGAAATATATTAGAAAAACATTATTCTGAAGCATAAAATTCACACGTGTATTATTCGTTGCGATATGAGCATTTTTAGTAAATATTATTTTACAGCGCATGCATGAAAGAGAGAGAATTATTTCTTACGTAGGTTGAAAAGTTAGGTAAACTGAGAAACTTTTGTCAAGAGCTCATTTGAATAGAGTAAAAATTAAGCAAGTTGTCGGCAAAGGAACGAGCTAGATTTCAGGTATTTTCCAGAGGTAAAATTTCAAAAGGGGTTTTATACATGCCTCGTATTTCACAAAATTAATTAGTTGGCATAGGGGACTCTGCTAAGTTCCCCATCATTGATTTCTACTACTGAGCAGAATATATTCACATTAAAGGAATGAATTTGACCGATCGCTCGACATGTCGACAGACTGAAATTCTCCACCTAATAAGCTATCAACCTTTCAGTTCGATATATTTATCTTATCTAATTTGTTAATTAAATTTATTGGGGCTGTTTAATTTTTTAGTTTTTATACTATTCAATACTTTTTTGAATGCAATGATTCCTATAATGCAAGTTTGTGTGAAAAATTGCTCGATTCTGCTATGTTAAGAAAATCTTAAATTTCAAAATTTTTAAATTAGAATATTCGTTGCTAATGATTTCAAACCAGTATCATAAACGTTATTTTTAAAATTGTGTGACATCCTTAGGATGAATAAATCTCCCAAAATGAATGTTTAAGCGAAATTTTACCGTTTTCTGCCATATTAAGAAATTCGTAAATTTCGAATAACTTACAAAATTTTCAAAGTAGACAGTTTTTAATTAATGATGTTATCAAAACTGATATTTAAAAGCTGGTGTGTCATCTTTACAATTAAAAAAAAAAAAAAAAAAAAAAATCACATTTAAGCAAAATTTTCCTTTTTTCTGCTATATTAAGAAGTTCGTAAAATTCAAATAATTTACAAAATTTTTAAAGTAGAATGACCGCAGCTTACGATGTACGAGCCAGCATCATAATCAATAATAAAAAGCTGGCCTTACATATTTACAACAAAAAATATCCATTTAATGCACGTTTAAGGGTAATTACCTTTACCTTCTCATGTAAAATATAAATAAACAAATATATATGTATATATATATATATATATATATATATATATATATATATAAATTAAATATAAAAAAAAAATAAATAAACAAATTTCGAATAACTTATGAAGTTTTTAAATTAGACTGTTGCAGTTCAATAGCGTTCTTGGCAGTGTAATAAGTGATATTATAAAATTGGCTCGACCTTTTATGAACCTTTGTTCTTGAGCTATCGAGTACACAGGCTAATAAACTAACACATTAAAGACACTAACAAACTAACACACCAAAAGCTGCTACAGAAGGCTACTTTATTATTAATTTTTATTATTTTCGGATTGCTCATACCAGAAAACATGTAATAATATCAATACATATAGAGATTGACAATTTTTACGATTACTTAAGTTCCTCCTACCTATTGTATGATGGAACACTGAAAACACAAAAGGAACTCTAGAACCCAAAATAATTAAGTTAAAGTTGAGTGGGATAGCGTCACACTAACCTTCAAATTGTGAAGTTGTTCACAATCTGAGATGAACCTTTGAGGTTGGTTCGGAGACATAACATCACAATTTCGACCCTCGTTGGAGAGGACGGTAACTCCGCTACAGTAATCTCCAGACGTATTACTTTTACCCTAAATAATTAGTGAATTCATTTATAAAAAAATGTCTTCCAGGCCTTTCGGAAGGGTAGGTTGATTTATTTTTCCTTTACAAGTAGCCGCCTTTTTGTTTTAAGATGGCGGTTACAAATTATTAATGGACTAGGTAGAAATATTGATGTAGGCTATGTACATATGCAGTTTTCAACAAATAGGTTCATAAATAACTTTTTATGTGAATTTAAGTGGCCGGCACTTGGGAACAAGATGGCAGATCAAGTTGGAAAACAAATATATCAAATGAATTTGTGAAAAATGTCTACTCTACAAATTTAGTTAGAATTAATTTTGAATTTCAAAAGTTATCATGTTGACAAATTAAGTGGCCGAGCAAGTTACTCAGTGAACTAATCCAAGATTTTTGTAAAATAAGTCTACTGTACAACTTTAGTTCAAATAAATTCAGTATTTCAAAAGTTTTCGCGATAACAAATTCTGAAGTGTGAGCGTTCGATTAGCCGCAACTTGGAAACACAATTGCGGAGAAACTTGGGCAACGAAATCACAGATATTTTAATGACAAATTTATTGTTCAACTTTGGTTTGAATTGATTAATTATTTCAAAAGTTATCGTGATATCAAATTTTCAAGTGTCCGCCACTTGGAAACCATATGGCAGAGCAAACTGCCTAACAAACTCATTCAAGATTTTTGAAGCATAACTTCACTATCCAACTTTGGTTCGAATCAGTACAGTATTTTAAAAGTTACTGTTATGACAAATTTTCAAATGGCAGCCTTATTTTAAGTGGACGCAACTTGCAAACAAAATGGAGGAGTAACCTGCCCAGCGAAATCATTCAAGATATTTGTATGATTAGTTCACTGTCCAACTCTGGTTCGAATAAATTTAATATTTCAATAGTTATCGTGATAAGAAATTTTCAAATGAAAGCCTGATTTTATGTGTCCGCAACTTGTAAACAAAATTACGGTAAAACATGCCTAGAAAATTAATCAAGATATTTGAATGAAAATTCACTCTCCAATTTTGATTCGAAATAATTAAGTATTTCAAAAGTTATCGTGATAAGAAATTTTCAAGTGGCACCGTGATTTTAAGTGACCACCACTTGAAAATAAAAGAGCGGAGGGAGATGCAAGGTGAACTTATCTGAGATATTTGAATTATAAATCTACCACTCAAATTTGAGTCGAATTGATTCAGCATTACAAAAGTTATCATAATGACAAATGTTCAAGTGGTCGTCACTTGGAAATAAAAGGGCGGATGAAGTTGCGTAGTGAAATTAACCGAGTACGCGAACTATAATTTCACTATCAAACTTTGGTTTAAATCAGTTAAGTATTTTAAAATTTATCGTGATAGCATATTTTCAAAAGTCAGCCTGATTTTAAGTGGCCGCAATTTGAAAATAAAATGCCGGAACAAGTTCCCAGTGAACTCAACCAAAACATTTGCATGATATTTTGACTGTCCAACTTTGGTTTGAATTGAATCAAAATTTAAAGAAGTTATCACGATAATAAATTTTCAAGTGGTCGTCGAATTTCAAGTTGTTCCACTTGATTTTAAATATCCACCACTTTGTTAAAAATGGCTGATAAAATTCATTAATAAACTTGGTTGAAACTCTTAAATGATCCATGTTATAACCAAAAAATTCAAACAAATCAGGGCTTAAATACGCTTTTCACAATGAGAAATTGAAATTTTCAATAGTGGCCTCTACTTGAAAACAAAATGACGGAGCAACTTACTTAACGAACTAATCGCAGATTACAAGATAAGTTCGCTTTCAAAATTTGGTTCGATTTGGAGCATTATTTCAGAAGTTATCTTGGTTATATATTTCAAGTGGTAGCTAGATTTCAAGATGTTCCGCTTACTTTCAGATATCCGTCCGTTTGTTGAAAATGGCGGATAAAGTTCATTAATAAACTTGGTTGAGATCCTTATAAGGTCTATGTATACATCAAAATTCAAGCAAATCCGGGTTTAAATACGCTTTTTACAATGCGAACTTGAAATTTTGAATCGACCTCTTCTTGAAAACAAAATGGTGGAGCAATATGGTTAACAAACTCATCCAAGGTTATAAGATAAGTTGGCTGTCCAAATTTGGTTCAATTTAGAGTATTATTTCGGAAGTTATCGCGATAATAAATTTTCAAGTGGTAGCCTGATTTCAAGTCGCCCCGCTTAGTTTAAGAAATCCGACATTTTGTTAAAAAAGGCGGAGAAATTTCATTAACAAACTCGGCTGAGACCCTTATATGATCTAGCAAGAAAGGTCTCCATAGGCGCATGCGCAAAAATTTTTGAAAAAATTACACAATATTCTCCTTATGGTGTTATGTGTGTTTATAAAAAAAATTTCGGCGGAATGACTATATATCGCCTGTAAAAAAAAAAAAAAAAAAAAACTGCCCGATTCTTGGCTATTTTGACTCATTGACAACCCAATAAAACTGATGCAAACCGTTTTTCTTTTTCTTCTTTTTTTTTTTTTCTTTTGGACAAATGCGTATTACAGAAAAACGTTTTCTATATTTTTCATGCTGAACTAGTTTAAGAAAGTTTATTTTAAATAAATACGCTTTTATAACTACAATTTTGTTATATGTATTTATAAGTAACTTAACGATCAATTTATACAACTGTCAGTTTAACGTGAAATAATTAAACTAAGCATAACATAACAAAACTCG
This sequence comes from Salticus scenicus, assembly GCA_963930645.1. Taxonomy (NCBI): domain Eukaryota; kingdom Metazoa; phylum Arthropoda; class Arachnida; order Araneae; family Salticidae; genus Salticus; species Salticus scenicus. The sequence continues at coordinate 292,618,275 of OZ005654.1, read as the reverse complement.
TAATGGGTTTAAATTATAACCATAGATTAGGAGGGGGCGTAACACATATCTTTAAATTTCAAAAATGCATAAAAACAAATTTATTCATTACTTTGATATCGAAAAATGCTTCATTAGAAGGTGCAATTCTAATCCCCCCCCCCCCGCAAGAAAAAGCTATTTATTTATTTATTTTTTTCCTTTTTCCCCTGCGATTAGTTACATTTTTTATTTGTTTCTCCTAATGATACAATTCACGTAATTTTTATACATATTTCAAACTTCCTTTGGACACTTTTTAAACTGCGATATGCATTTCCAGAATCCACATCATGCCAGTATTTTACAGACTTTATATAGTCCATGATATATATTTTTTATTTTGATGTTTCACATCCTTATATATAAGAGGCAATTCAGTCGTATACTCAATTTTATCGGAATTTTCCGATTTTTCGTTAGACGAAGGGGCTATGTATCATCAGGAATGCCTTAAAAATTTTCTTCATACTCAAATTTTTTAATGTTTCAACAATGTAGTTTTTCAATTTAATTTCTTCTATAACATTTGTGAACGCCATATTTCTCCCAAGTATTGCTTATGGAGCATCCAAATAAAGTTGTACGTGTTTATTACCATGTTAATTACCTTAAAAAATTAAAATACATTTAATTTCTCAAACTATAAATTTCATTTTAAACGTTAACTAAAAATAGAAATAAATATTTGTAACTTGTAAAATACAGAAGATTTTTTAATTATCATTTAAAAAGATATGTATAACTTAAATGTCTATTTGACTGCTATCTAAATATTTGCAACACGCAAGATTAATAAAAATACAGAAAGATTTTTCAAAGCTAAAATTAAATACTTTTAATAAAAGGCCACATGCATATACTATATAAGCGTGTATAAGACACAGGCAACTTTTTCATCAATTAATTTCAAACTATATTTACTTCAGAAAGGTTTGTTTTGCAAAAAATTTTTAAATTTTTAAACGCATTTAAATTATTGCATTTGACGGGAAAGGATGTTGCTTGCCAAATCACCTACGCTTTTTGTCTTTTAGCGCCAAATATTCGAAAGTATTTTATTTTTTTACAGAATTTTTAGTGAGATTCCACCGTTAAACTTCACTGATCTTGTATTACCTATCTAAGTAGTATCTCAGTATTTTTTTTTTTTAGAATAATCTGAGTATGCGTTTTAAGGAGAACTTCCTTGTAAGTATACATGAAAATTCAAGCAAATCCGGCAATAAATTTGCCTTTACAATATGAATTCCAAATTTTCAAGTGGCCTCTACTTGAAAATAAAAAGGCGAAGGAACTTGGTTAACAATCGCATCCAAGATATTTATAAGTTCTCTGTACAAATTTGTTTCGATTTGGAGTATTATTTCGGAAGTTATCGTGATGGTAAATTTTCTAGTAGTAGCCTAATTTCAAGTTGCCTCGCGTAATTTCAGATATCTACCATTTTTATAAAAGTTCGTTAATAAATTTGATAGAGACCCTTATATAGTCTATATACATACATGAAAATTCTAGAAAATCCGGCCTTAAATATGTTTTTATGATTTCAAATTTTAAAGTGTCCAAAATGGTGAAGCAACTTGGTTAACAAACTCATCCCAGATATTTATAAGATAAATACGCTGTCCAAATTTTGTTCGATTCGGAGGATTATTTCGGGGTTATCGTGATGACAAAATTTTCATTGTATCAAAATTTTCATCTCTCTCTCTCTCTCTCTCTCTATATATATATATATATATATATATATATATATATATATAAAGAGAGAGAGAGAGAGAAACGAATTGAATGCATTAGGTCGATTTCTAATGAAATCAACCTCATGCAGTTTCACGAATGAATTTTTTCTTATTCTAAAAACTATGTAAAAAATAACAGCTATAAACTGAAATGAATAAGTTGGTGTATGTTTAAGAATAAAATCCTTATTAAAAAAAAATCATAAATTGAAATACTTATTTTAGATAGTAATCGCCACACATTATCATTCAGAAAAATGTATATTAACGCATGCAGAAAGGTTCTGCTTAAATATTTCATCTAGAAATAATTTTGAATGTTTTAATAATTTATGGAATTTGCTTACAAAGTTTTTATGTTGAAATGTGTAATCTTTTTTTTTATTAATTTATTGAATACCTGTAATTAAATTTTGGGATCAATTGGGGGAAAAAAATCGCTTGTGAGACGTATGAAATTTTTTTGGTTAACCACACTAACTTTAATAATAACACTTACATGGGATTCATTTAGAATTTAAAAATTTCGCACTAAATAAAGTTCCATAGGACGAATAAAAGTTTAAAAGTTTATCTATCTTTTAGGTTAAATATAATTTAGTATTAATTATACGTTGTTTCATTATTTTGACCAGAAATCTAAACATAAAAAAGGACATAACATATTTATTATTAAATATTCTATTCAAATATCCCTGTCTCTGTCTTTTTAACCAAAATAAGTTATAAATTATGAAGCCGTTAATAACATCGAAAACTTTGATGTAAATCTAATTATTTATTTTCAAGGATAAAACAGACAGTTAGTAATGTTTTAAATGAAACTAAACTTCCATAATTAATACCTTAAATGATTAAAGATAAAAATCTGGGTCTTACCGTTAATTGAATTAAATTAAGTCTTCGAATTAAGAAAACTTTATTCGTTATGTTTTGCGAAATATTTATTTAATAAAATTTTGTAAGTTACAGCCATCTGCAGATCAAAATAATTATTTCTAATGGAAATTAATGTTAAAAAGTTGACAAGAAAATGAAGTGAATTAAGCTTGAAGTTTTGAAACAATTATTATATTTTTTTCCAAAATTTTACCAAGGTTTAATTTCTTAATTATCCGTATAACTGTCATGAGGAAAAACAGATTATAAAAAGGAGATGTCCTGCATACAGGAAAATTTAAGAAATAAGAATTGTCTTTATAATGGACTGTAATAAATGAGATTTTATCCCTCTGAGTTAAACAATTAAAATTTTATTGAAAATTTGGATGTGAATTTTTTATGTTGGTCTTATTTATCACTGAATGGTAGTAATAATTTAAAAAAAAGTTAATTAATCAGTAATAATCATAATGTTTGGAGTTTTGAAATTATATTTGAGTCCTCGTAGCAAGGATTCTGCGCTTTTAAGGGTTAAAAATTATGGTATGAGTTTTACAGGCAATCCGTTATAACTTGAGACATCTCGTCATACTTCTTGAAATAAAATCTTGATTAAATAGATATTCTATTAGTCACAACTAATGTATTTGTAAGTGATATGCAGATATAATGACATTTTTTTTTTTTTTTTTTTTTTTAACTTTCTCTTTTCCATATGGGACAGATAATGTATGTTTTTGTGTCGAATTTTTGAAAATGAGTTTTTGATATAATTTTTTTGTTTTGAAATATCCTGTTGAAAAAACAGAGGTTGTTAGAAGTTTTTCTGTACATCTGTATGTGTGCCTGTTATCAGCGTAACTCAAACAACAGTTTTACTTGGAATTATTCTCGATGTTTAAAATCTGTATCAAGTGTTCATATTACTATGAAAATTTTCATTGAAATAGGAAAAATATGTCATGTAGAAAGTCTTTCAAAAATATCCAAATACATTATCTTTGTGATCCTAACATCTCTAGACTGCATTAAACAAAATAAAATTATCTTATATTTTTATATGCACATAAGCATATTTTATGTGGAATATTGTATTTAAAAAAAATCGCAATCGGTTACACAGCCACATAAAAGAAAATATATTTACTACAGGTTATATCTACAACTTTCTCCGCTAGCGTTGCAAATAGTGCTAAGTGTTTATTTTATTTCATTCAGTTTAAGAACACTAATGTGTGTACAATTTATAGATAATACAGATGTCTTCACAATATAAAGAGAATATATTCCTTTGTAATCGATGTAATTAATGAAGGTGCTACAAAAATAATGTCGACAAAATTTAGTTTGATAATTTTAATGTTACATATGCTTTAGGTTTGCTGAAACAAAAAATGAAGCCAGTTTTTCTTTATTATGTATAGATAATTGCCAATACAGAGTGTCTACCAACACAATGTCTTCATTTTCGGTAATACATTTCAATCATTAATTATAATTGATTATTGAAACATACTATAAAAGTTACCATATAATTATACTGGTGGAAGAGTTGGGGAAGAGATTGTATCAAGTGACACCCTGTATTGACAAAAATCTGCACGTGATAGAAAAAAATTGGCTTCAGTTTCGATTTCAGCATACCAGAAAACCGAAAAATCTTTAAAATTTTCAAATCAAAATTTTTAATATAGACCTGTGTAATTACTTGATGTTTCATAGGTCACAGACAATGTATTGTTTTAGAGTCTAATTTTTGAACGTTGATATTTCGCTTTAATTACGCGTTTTGAGGTCTTCTGAAGAAGAAAATAAATTTTTTAAAGATTAGACTTTTTGTCAGCTATTCGGATAACTTTAAAGTATGTAATTGAAAGAAGTTTGAATTTCGTATTTTAAAGATAATATCTAAAATTGGTAAGTTTTAGAGAGCTGTATGGAAAAGGTCTCTGACAAATTTGCAATAAGAATTTTAATTTCATAGCGATATTTTATTAGTGCAGATGCATTATCCAAATGGCGAACTGAACAAGATCATAGACCCTTCCCCCATCACACAAACACTTATGCAAAAGAAAATTATATTAAAACCATAAGATTCCGAGAAAGTCTTGTGTGTGCCACACAAGATTACAATAATTTGATTTTGGTTGCAATATTTAGAAAATAAATAAGTTCAAAGAGCGCAATGTAAATATTATTTTCAGAAAATGATGCAACAATAAAGCAATAAATAATATTTAGTATTTAAACAATGATTATTTAATTACAATTTATGTCATAATTGTTTTTAATGTAGTAGTAATGTTGCATTAGTATTAATAAAAATTCTAATTAAAAAAAAAAAAGTTGCACTTCGGGAGTGCCGACAGAAGTGAAAACGTGAACAATTACGTGTGTATTTCTTGAATCGTCAGGAAATATTTTATTGTGTAGGAAATACTTTTAAATGAAGTGTTTTTTTATTCATTAATATAAACTACTACTACAAAAATTATATTACAATTTTATTTAATGCGCTAACTGCAATAGAGACAGTGTCCGAAGATGAGAGAAGTCGTGTAGAGCCGCACCAGATTGTAAAAACGTGAGAAAAATGGCGGCTTTGGCCTTTCTCACGGTTTTGTGAGGTCTAACTGGAATAGAGACAGTGTCTGGAAATGAGAGAAGTCGTGTAGAGCCACACCAGATTGTAAAAACGTGAGAGAAATGGCGGCTTTGGCCTTTATCACGGTTCTGTGAAGTCTGACTGCAACGTTTCCGGCTGCAATCTTTAAGAGACTGTGGCCGGAGATGAGAGAAATCGTGTAGAGCCGCACCAGATTGTAAAAACGTGAGAAAAATTGCGGCTTTGGCCTTTCTCACGGTTTTGTGAGGTCTAACTGGAATAGAGACAGTGTCCGAAAATGAGAGAAGTCGTGTAAAGCCGCACCAGATTGTTAAAACGTGAGAAAAATTGCGGCTTTGGCCTTTCTCACGGTTTTGTGAGGTCTAACTGGAATAGATACAGTGTCCGAAAATGAGAGAAGTCGTGTAGAGTCGCACCAGATTGTAAAAACGTGAGAGAAATGGCGGCTTTTGCCTTTATCACGGTTTTGTGAGGTCTAACTGCAACGTTTCCGGCTGTAATCTATAAGAGACAGTGTCCGGAAATGAGAGAAGTCGTGTAGAGCCGCACCAGATTTTAAAACAATATACAGTATATAATTACTAATACTTCACATTAGCAAGTTAATTGTATGATACATTATTTGTATCATACAAGGATGGAAAGCGTTTCGATGACGCGAATTCAATGATTTTTGTTCACCCAAAAGTTTTCACTTCAAATGGAAAGCGTCAGCTGACAATGACGGGAGTTCAAAGATTTTTCTTCACCCAAAAGTGCTCAACGCGCATAAAGAAGTTTTCACTTCAATACTACTTATAAATTGTTATAATAAATTCATAATAATAAAAAATTACTATTTTTTTTTAATAATTTCCTATTATAAAATATAATGTTGTCAGTATGAACTGTAATTATGTTAAAAGAATAATATGAAATATTCCTTTATTCCTAAATTGTATCACCTCAATAAACAGACCTAAATTTATAGCGCTGCATGTCTTTGTGTGATCCATTTTATAGTGTCTTTGTTGATATGAAACAAAATATAAAGTGAACCTGTATGAAATAAATTTGCCATTTCAAAACATTTATTCAGCTATGAATGTCCTTTTAAACTGATATAATTCATTCACATTTCCCCATTTGCCTGAGTTTATATTTATCAAAGACAAACGTTTAACCCTGTACGACATAGATTAATTCCGCTCATTTAAAATCAACAGCCACAGGAATTCAAGAACGATATTAAAAGACAAAAACTAAATGAAGAAAAATAGAAATAGAAATATAGAAACATTCTAAGAAAAAATTATGGGAGGAGTTTTAGCACTTGAAAATTATAATTAGATGTTGCTGCAGCTGCAACACTGTGCCAGAAAGTGTTTTAATCTCATTTAGAAGATAACCCAACTTTCTAAGACGTTACATATAGTCAATGATATTACTAAACGTAAACATTTCACATAATATTTATTTTTCCTAAGTCATAAATATTTCGTATATTTTATATTAATTATTTTCTTTATATAACGAATATTAAATCACAAAAAACGACTGATGGATAATTATACAATTACTAATTAAATAATTTGTTAAAAATACAAAAACAATAAAAAATATAAAATTTTTATATTCATGTTTCATATTAATTAATATTTAAAAAAATCTAAATTGCTCTGAACAAATATAACATTAACTAAATGGATTGGATAAAGTACATTTTTTTTTAAATTTCATGCATGGGAACTCATGGTGCAATTTTTCAAAATTTCTAGTTCGAATAATTAACACATACGTAAAAAGAAAGTCATGTTTTCATACATTTCCTTATGGTACATGGATTATTTAATCACATCGGCCAATTATTCTTGAAATACAGAAAATCTTGAAACTGTAAACCCTAAATAAGATGACAGACCTACATATAACATATTCTAGTTATAATGAAAAATTAAAGAGGTCACATATCTCAAGAAAGACAATTCAGACCCCAAGAAAAAACAATATCTGACGTATAGCTTGCACTACCCACTACTTCCCATACTTTAAACAATTTTTGACAGAAATTATAAAATTGACCTAACAAAACAACGTCTAATATCTTTATTGTACTACATACATCGTAAATACATATAAAAAAAGAGATTACACAGCGGATTTTAAAAAAATCGTTCAAGCCGTTTTTAAAATACTAATTTCCGAGATCAAAAACTGATTTACATAAATAGGAAGCTATCATTTTTCTACAGTAACCGAGTAATACATGCTAAAGGATATTTAAATGGTGTTTCTATAGCAACATTGGAAAAAACCTCTAAAGCCGTTTTTTAAATACCGACTAATGGTCAAGCAACCGATATTCAATATCCCACTTTTGTTTTTTTCCAATTTTCACCAAATGTTGGCAAAATCATCTGTAAACTGAAACTTAAATTTCATCGTTATCTTTTTATACGTTTTTGAGCTATGATAATTAGAAAATTTTCTCCACTCAGCACATGCATACCCAAATACATACAAACTAAGAAACTGCTAAAAATCACTTAAAAAAAAAGAACTCTGGAGACCATTAACATACAAATTAGTGTAAAATCGATATAAAAATATTTCACCAAATGCAGTAATTTTACTAACTACGGTATTCGGAGTAATATGTATTCTTTGTATTATAAAACGCCATTCGATAATGCTAAAATTGAAAACTTCTCGTCCCCCAGTGTGATACGCGAGATAACTTTGAAATAAAAATAGAAACTCTAATTTTTATTTGATATCTGGCTTTTCAAAAAATAAAAATATAAAATAAAATGTGTTGCACAATTGAATTATGAACAAAATCTCTTTAGTTGTACACGAGGCATTTTCATAAAGTATAAGGTCAATACAAAAATTTAATTTTGTTATATTGGATATTAAATCCCTTAATATTTATTAAAAGTCCATGCCACATTTTTCTAGCTTTATAGAACAACATTCATTTTTCTTTTGAGTTCGTAATCCCACAACATTCAACCGTTACAATCTGCAGATAATTTTGTAAAACGTTCGCATTCCTGTATCGATTAGTTGGAAAAGCTACCCTTAATTATCATCCCAGGATTTTCTAAAGCCTTTCTTAAGTGTTGAGAAAATGTTCGTTTGCTGATTAAAACTAAGGGCTATTTTAAAAGTTTAGAATTTGAGTGCGTACTTATTAGTGTTAAGGTAAAATCTAGAACAGTTCATTAAAATCGAAAATTTTTTGAAAACATTTATTTTCCTTTTAAAATAATTAAACGCATACTCTATACAAAACAGGCAGCAAAATTACTAGCAAAATTTTTAAATAAATTAATTTGATTTTAATGAGAGAATCAATAATTTTACTAATAAATATATCATTTCTCAAATTTTTACAATTTCATTTTTCATATTATAAGGCAGTGGATTACAGAAACTTATCTACACAATATTTAGTTTAAAAGTAAGTAGCTGTCTTAAAAGAAAAGTACAAAAACGTTTTCAATGGTTTTACTTACAGTAAAATTGCAGCATTTATTTGCGCATACATATTTACAATAGAGACCTAGAGATAATATGACAATGAAACAACTACCAGAAAATAAAATTAATGTTCGAAAGAAAGAAACAAGTGTTTTTTTTTTTTTCGTTATGTTTCAAAAACAAAATTTTGCGTTAAAAAAAAAAAAATAAAAAAAAAATAAACCTTATGAATCTTAGCTGTTGTGTATCTACTCCGTGTATCTAAGTGTTAAACCTGTAAAAACCGTGTTATTTCATTTTGCGGAAGAGGGAATCGTATGCACATATTTTCAATACTCTAATGTTATTAAAGAGGAGATGATGTAAGCCAATATTTAAAACTCTGAAATTTCAAAATGCAGTACGGCATTAGAAAAGATGTGTTCTTACAACATTCTGTTCCTTTTGCTTTCTCTGTCTAAACTGTCTTATAAAAACGGTTTAGAATATCAAATTTGATGCATATGTATACAATAGATTCTGAGGTATAACCTCTCTATAAAAGGGGAAATTTGCAGAATTGCAGCGATACTTGTTGGATGATATATTGTATATCCTGAAAGCAAATGTAAATATAGAAGAAAAGATTTATTTAATTTTAGATTGAATTATTAAAGTTAAAAAAAAACAAACATTAAATAACTTTTTAATAAAACTTTTAAATAAAACTAAGCACCAAAGAAAAAGTTCATAATTTTATGTGCGATGAATCGTTTGCTCATAATTTGAATTTGTAAAATTAATTGAAAAGAAGTTGGGAAGGTTATTTAGTTATTTAAATATTTCAAATGAAGCTAGAAATTTTAAAAACCGAGGGGATGGATAAGAATCGATTGTTCATACTTTCGAAGCTGTAAAGGTTTCAAAGGAGATGAGCATAGGTACTTATTTTTTTAATTATAGCTTGTGTTACATAAACTATATCTTTTGGATTTGGCGAGCAAAGAAGAGGTTCTGTATATTTTAGAAACCGTAAAAATTAATAAGGGTAATACTGGGCAGATGTGTAAAAAAAAAAAAAAAAAGAAGAAGAAGAAAAGTAAAAGAAACTTGCATAATTTCGAAGCTGGAAAATTAATTGGAAGTAAGTCTAGGATCAGATATTTAAAAGTTTTAAAGTGGAACTATCGTCTTTAAAAACCGTGTTAAAAGACTTTTCGTGATGAAGAAGACTAAAGTCTTGAAAAACAGGTTATCAGGATTTTAGATGTGAGGAATTGTGCAAACACTCATAGCTGTAAAGTTAAAAGGAAGTGGGATCATTGAGACTGGGATCAAATATTTAAAAAAAATTAAAGTAGAATTATTGTCTTGAAAAACCACGTTAAAAGGCTTTTGGGGATCAAGAATCGATGGGGAAGTTGTAAAACTATTAGGGGAGAGATTGTAGGCAGGTATTAAAAACTTTTAGAAACAACTAATGATCTAGGAAATATTATTACTATGCTTCTGGATGTAAAGAATCAGTTGCGCATTACATTCAAAGCTAAAAATCTTATGGGGAAGATACAGAGGTAGGTATTTTTAATATTTTAAATAGAGCTGGGCCCTATAAAAGATGTATATCTACGTCTTTTGGTGGCTGGGAATCCATTGCACAAACTTTCAAGGCTGTAAAATTAAATAGAAAAAATAAAGAAGGATGTAGAGTGTGTGTGTGCCCCAGGTAGTAGGGATCAAGATCCAACGTGGTGTGGGCGTGGAAGACGCTGCCGAAGTTATGAGGATTCTAAACAATAGGTCCCTGCGTGTATACGTCTCATTCTGCAATCGCGTGATGTGCTCGTAAAGTAACTGTCCCAGGCACAAAAGACCCGTACACGTGCAGGTTTTGACCGAGAAAGATCTTTAGTCAAATTTCAATTGATTTTTTATTTATTTAATTTGATATAATATTTTACGATTTGACATTAACAAGCAATTTGGAATTTTGAGAATTCAATTAAAAATAGCGACTAGTGAAACGGGTAGAACCCGTTAGTGTATAATGATATGTATTACGTATTTTTGTATCCATTAAAAACACTTCTTTTTATACCTGCATGATTTTGGTTTGGTTAAAAAAATTTGAGAAATCATATCTAATTAGTCTTACATGTTGATTTATTTTAGCATTTCATTGGGACTTAATGTTTAATTTAAATGTATTTCCGAAATATAAACATAATTTTAATATATTTCAACAAATATATTAAAATTATGATTATGATTAATTATGATTTACACAAATAAAATGAAAATTATTTTTATGATTTTCCAGGAATATATTGTAATTCATACAATAAATGTATCCAAAGCCATACATTTGGATACATTTATTAACAGTATAATTTTGAAAAGATTAAGTCCTATTGAAACAACATCGTAATATTAATTATTATTGCTGTTAAAAATATCTTTTTTGCCATCTCTTTTGTGGGACCTACCGCCCAACCCAACCCCCCATTTGATTATTGTATAGAATTATAATCTGTTATTAAACTTAAAAATTCATTTCAGTTTATTCAGGCACATTTTACATGCACCATTCCTTGAAATGTAGCAATCTTGATTTAACTTTTCAAGTGACAAATTTATATTAACTTCAAAATCCAATAATTGAATTGCTTGAATTTATTTATTTTGAAGTTACTGTGATAGCAGTGTGGGAGAGAAAATTCAATCGCTAAATCATGACTTCGATATTCAGGAAACCTCAAAACGTGTAAATATACAAAAATCAATCGATGAATATTAAACTTAAAAAATATATATTATTTACCTGATGGGTATGGAGAACTAATGCCAATTCCTAAGCAAATTTTCTGGACAAGGTAAAATATTACAGTAATAAGCACTTTCACTAATAAAACTCTACTTACTAGCAATTTGTCCCATACACGTAATGCACATGAGTTCTCTTGGGTACCCCTGTACACGAACGATTTACTTGATCTCAAGGGAGAGTTTTGTTTAGCATCCCTATATGATACAGGATTAGTATACTGAGTTTGAAGTTCCTGTTTTTTTTTTTTTTTTTTTTTTTTGAAATATGCTGATAACAGTCCCAGACACACAGACACAAGAGAGACAGACACACACAGACCAAGCGTTAAAAAGATGCCTTTTAGATACAGAGGACCTAAAAATGTGTAAATAAAACAAAAACTCAATTTTGAAAAGTTGACCCTAAAACAATACTTTCTCTACAATGTATACAGAAACGAGAAAGTAAATAATCTGATGTGTCAGTCATACAACTTTTTCTTACACTGTAATTAAATAATCTACAGGTAGATTGCATATTAAATCTTAAGATCAAAAAGCTAAGATAATAAAATTTAATGTAAAATAAACTAAAATAGGTTTAGGAATAGCTTTTTCAGTGTATCATTCTGTATAAGGGGAGATACTGCCCTCCTCAACCCTCTGTTCAATCATAGTACATACAATTATTTAAACAAATCAATGTTTTTATTAATTTGTTTTAATCTTGCCAATCTTGATCAAATTGTTAAGTGGTAACCTTATCCGAACTTTAAAATACCAAATTTGAATTTCCTGCAATTTATTGTTTTTAAATTATACTGATAAGAGATTTATATACAGATGAACCGATAAAAAATAAACTTTCGTAATCAGGACACCTCAAAACGTGATATTATACAAAAAGAGAGAGTTGAAAATAGATCTTTAAAAAATGCTTTTTTTACAGCATAGAAATGAAAATTTCCTGAACAGTGTTCATCGACATAGTAAAATATAAGAAAGCTTTTCTATCAAATACATTCAATGGAAAAGAAGTCTTAGCTCAATTTTGGGAATCCATGCATATTATCTATAAACAATATTGTGCACGTAAATTAAGTCTTATCTGAAAAACATGAAACACAAAATGAATTACAATTCGAGCAATTTTCATGTATAGTTCTAAAATATCGAAATACGTTGATAGCCTTGTAATCGAATAATGAGTGATTTTCATACCACAATCTACAAAAAGCATGCTTTTATGCATATAAAAAAAAAATTTCATTCAGTTTCGTTTATGTCAGCGTATAGATGTAATACTGTACTTACCAGAAATTTCCCCATAGACGTAATGCCTTGGAATGCTCTTGGATAGCCCTGTACACGAATCATTTGCTTGATCTTAACAAAACGTTTAGTGTACCATCCCTATAGGATACACTTTTGGAATACCGAGTTTGGACTTTCTGCTACTATTTGTTCATGGGATATGCTGTTAACAGAAAGACAGTCACCCAGACACAGACAGACACGCAGACACATAGACCAACCGCTAAAATCATGTTTTTTGGATTTAGGGGTCCTTAAAAAGTGTAAACATAACAAAAACTCAATTTCGCAAATTTGACCCCAAAACAATACTTTCTCTACCATATATATGGGTAAGAGAAAATAACAATTAAATAAAATAATCTCTAGTGTCACGCACACGACGTTCTCTTAACCTGCACTTTAATACTATAAAGATAGACTGTGCATATTAAGTCTTAAGGTCAATAACATAAGATAATAAAGTTCAATATACTTTAAAAAATAATCAAAATAAATTTAGCAACTGTTTTATTTGACATATAATTCTGCGTGATGGGGCGACTGCCCCCCTCACACCCCTCTTCAATTATATTGTCTAGAATTATATATTTTAAAAAAATCAAGGCTGTTGTGAATTTGCCTTCGAACTTGCCAAACTTTATTAAATTTTTAAGTCGCAAAATAATACAAACTTCCCAATAGCAAATTTGAATTTCCTGCAGTCATTTGTTTTTAAGTTAGGCTGATAACAGATATGCATACAGATCAACCGTTAAAAATCAAATTTTCGTAATCGGAAGGCCTCAAAACGTGATATTATACAAAAACCAGAGTTGAAAACTGAATATCAAAAAATGTTTTGTTTGCAGCAGACGTATGAAAAATTTCTAAGCAGTATTCGTTGACATAGTAAAACACTTCGATCACTTACATTCAATAGAAACGCATAATTTGGTTAGCTATGTATATTGTCTGTAGACTATATGCACATCAAATTGTGTCCTTAAATGTATAGTTTTATATGGAAAATATCTAACACAAAATGAAATACACTTCCAGGAATTTCCATGTATAATGCCAATGTATCTAAATACTTTGTGTAGCTCTGTAAACGAATGATAAATTATTTAAATACCACAATCTACACAAAAGTGCTTTTTTTGCATAAAAAGAAAAAAAAATATTAATTCAATTTTCCTTACAGCAATCTATAGATGTTACATTTTACTTATCGGAAATTTCCCCATATACATAATGTATTTGAATATTCTTGAATGTTCCTGTACACGAATTATTTGCTTGATATCAACAAAAAGTTTGGTGTAAAACCTTTGTAATGTTACAGACTTAGAATGCTGACTTTGGAATTTCTACTAATACTTGTTCTTGGGATATGCTGATAACATACACACAGACACACCCACACACATACAGACCTTCATACCAACAGCTAAACGAATTTTTCGGACTCCGGGGACCCTAAAACATGTAAATATAACAAAAACTCAATTTCGAAAATTTGACTCAAAAATAATTTGTTCTCTGTCATTAAAAAAATAATAAAAATAATAAATAATTAATTTGTAACTAAATTAATTTATTTTTAAGTTTCTAAAATTAGGTTCACTTATTATATACAGGGGCTGGACAAAATAATGGAAACACTTTCACTTTTTTACGTTTTGTCGAATATCTTGAAGAATACTTAATGTGTTATTCTTGAATTTTGGGAACAAGGAAAACACGTCTTTCCTCATATTTTTCAGTAAAGATTTTGTTCCGAAGGCCCTTAGGGGAAGACAACAAATCCAATAAAATAAAAAGTATTTGTCAATATCTCTAAAAAAGAGTTAATTAAGCACGTATCATTTGTTATTTTTATTAAAAACACTTTAAAAACACGTAAAATATTTTTTTATTAAAAAAAAAATAATAAAAATATTATATTAAACATTTCGCTTTGAAATTTCAGAGCATGATCAGGGATTTTTATTACTGAATTAAATGAGCATTTTTGAAAATAATTTTATTTCACCGTAGATAGTTAAGTTTTCTAATAACGTGAATAGGAGAAAAGTCAATTTGAAGTCCGGTGAACGTTGGACAAATGAGCTAAGGAAAGTACAAGAAGCTGGAACTATTGGAAAATCACACGTGGCTATTGTACGAGAAAAACCATAATGAACTAGCAGAAATAAACTATTAGCTATTTTATAATATTGTGCCAAATTATTGGCAAAATTTCAGAATCTTTAGAATTTGTTGTGTTTTTGCATTAATTATATAATAGCTTCAGAGGTGCAGAGCTGCCAACATTTTTAACTTTTAAATCAGAATTGACAATAGTATTCTTAAATGTAATATGTTATATATATTTTCGGCGATTAATATTACCGAAGACATACAAAAAAAAATTACCGGTATGAAGTCTCCCTTGAAAAACGGAAGACTTGGCATCTATGGAGATGTAAAGTTTTTGGATAGCAGGTGGTGCTATAATAATTTTGGCGTTATCCCATATAGGATTATTATTTGGGTTAGTATAAATGAAGTCGACCAGGGTAGAACTGTTTCCTTCTTTGATATTACGTATATGTTCTTGTATTCTTTTGCTTAAAGTCCTCTTAGTTTGTCTAATATAATAGAAAAGTTCTTTCTTGTTTTCAATGGGAATTTGATAGACATTTAAGTCGCGGTAATGAAGTCTTAATTGTTTAATAGTTAGAGGAGAACTGAATGGCAAAAATAAATTAAATTTACGTTGTATATTACGTTTAAATTTATAGAATTCTTTACAGAAAGCGAGACTATTAGTATAATGCAATTTTAGAGTTGAATCTAGAGTGTGATTAATAGGTTTAATTAGCTTGCGATTTTTTATTCTATTAACTAGATTTATAATACTAGATTTACTGTATCCTGTAGTATTACCTATTTGAATAATTTTGTTGATTTGATGTTTTTCATTAAATTTAAAAGTTGTGTAATTTATAGCTCGGGTAATGTAGGAATTTAAAAAAGCATTTTTATAATTAGTAGGATGAGCTGAATCAGCTGGGATAGGTAAAGGAATAAATGAGTTTTTGAAAAAGACGTCAATCCATTTAGTTTAATTATCTTCGTTACGACGTATCTTAAGGTCAAAAAACGTAAGCGTACGATTGATCTCAGCTTCATATGTAAATTTTATCGATGGAAATTGGTTGTCGAGACTATCAATTAAATTAACAATGCATTTTTTGATTAAGGCCAGGAGATAAAATTATCGTCAACATATCGTAAATATATAGTAGGTTTGAGTGTGGAAGTTTCAAATACGAGATTTTCTTATTCAATAGGTAGTAAATCTAAAATAGGACTTAGAGGGAAACCCATCGGGGCGCCAAAAGATTGTATATATATCACTTTGTTAAACAAAAAGATATTATTATAATTAATGAGGTTAAAAGCTTCACAAATAAATTTGAGAAAAGGGTTAAGTGTTGGTGTAGCAGTACATTTATCAAGGATGATCGATTTAACTAAATCTAAAGGAATAACATCAAGACTAAAAAATTTATCTGTAGGGGTAAAAGTAGCATTAAGAATTCAATTTTTAGCTTCCAAACCGGAATTTACAATATGTGGGTCGTTAAGTACCAATGGTTTAAGTAAATTTGCTAGAAATGCAATAGTCCTTCACTTTTCTAGAAAAAATTCTAGAAAATTTACTTAAACCATTGGTATTTAACGACCCACATATTGTAAAAATCTAGTTTGGAAGCTAAAAATGGAATTCTTAATGCTACTTTTACCCCTACAGATAATTTTTTAGTCTTGATGTTGTTTCAATTTTTCCTAATATTCCTTTAGATTTAGTTAAATCCATCATCACAACTTTTTTTTTTTTGCTATTAGAATTTGCTTATCTTGAACATCTAGTTTTTGGTTATTACTCTACTGCGCATGCGTAGTTAAAAAATATTTAGTAAAAATGCTCATATTTCATGAGATATTAAGAATTTTTGCTTTCTTATTACAATGTCTAATGTTGTATGCTAAGTTTCCTAAAAATGCCTTTGTACTGGGTTTAATATACTATGTTTTTTAATTAATAAAATAACATTTTTTTTACGATTTTTACAGAAACAGTTATATTTCCATGAATATGTGTGGTAGCTTATTAAAAGTTTATACAGAGAATTAGAAGACACTTCATACACACATGCTACTGCCAAAACACATTTCAAGCATTGCTTTTTACAAGGTTATCCGAAATATTAAAAATTTTCGTTTAATTTTTTACTGGCTCTTTTATTTACTCTTCGGGACAAACCTTTTAGTAAATTATATAATATATAGCATGCTCGTTATGCTTCCAATGTTTCACGAAAATTCCTATAGAATTTTCGTAATTATTTGACAAAACGTCTAAATTCAAAAGTATTCTAAAACTTATTGGTAGATAGTGTGTCCATTTTTTATTTATTATTATTATTATTTTTTTTTTTTATCGTGGCAAATTTTACCCTTTTGATCTGTTATTGTCATAGCCATTTAAATAGCACTAACAGCGTGGAATAGGAGATCCAAAAAATATGAAGTTTGTTAAGATTTATCCCGATTCTAAGCCAAACAAAGAAAGAAAAGTAATGAGTGTGATGCATTTAATTATACACAGCATGAAGATGCTAATCTCACAAACTTTCATTTTTAAGCTCTAATATTTTGTTTAAAATAATTCTATGCTTAAAGAAAGTTAAGCTTGAACTTTAGATTTAATCTTCTTTTTATGAAAATAAAAGTGCGTGTGCATTACACATGTACACTTTTACATTTTCACAGTTTGAAACATAATAATACTTCCTTAAGGAGACTCTCTACTTATCGTCTCCGAAAGCCGAAGTCAATGTTATTCTACGGGGGATTTTGTCCCTCATTAACTAATACATATTTTTAAATTTAGTTTTCACATCAGAAAAATTCACAATTGGTAAACTGTTTGTCGCTTTCTAAAATTTGATTATTTTAATTTTGAAGTTTTTATTTTTAAGCTCAAAAATGCAAAATTTAACATTGTGAAAATTCGTATTTTGCAATCTCAAATTAAAATATTAAAAAATAAAATAAAATAAATCAATTTATAGAAAAAGATAAATTCTTTAATAGTTGTGAATCTTCTGAATGTGGAAACGGAATTAAAAACGGAATTAGTTAATGAGTTATAATGGGGCAAAATTCTCCATAGAATAACATTGTATGCAACTTCCGGGGACGATAAGTAGGGAGTCCTCTTAATAATAAACTCTAAATACAGGAATAAACTTTAATATATATTACAAAATTTTCGTATATCGTGCATGCTTTATTTATTTACAGGAATGCTGTTTTATTATTTCACATTTGTTCAATATATTGTTTGTAACGGAAGCTATATTTTAATACTGAATATTTAAATTGTAAATAATTAATTTATTTCCAGAATTTTATTTACGTATTACATAAAAATTTCAATAGTAACAGTCGAGAAATAAGAAAAATTTTTAATTAAAATAAAAACAAATATTCTAAAAATATATTTACAAACATTAAACTAGGAAAATTTCTGAAATTTAATTTTATATTCTACTTGAGACATTAAGAAAGGTTTTTAATAAAATTTTTATCTGTTTACTTCCTAAAACTAACTAGTGAGTCAATTATTATCGATGTAGCTTTGGAATAAAACACCAATCTTTCTTTTTAAAGTTTATGGTTAAAATCCTTTTACTCGTAAAACTGAAGAACACCCACAAAAAAATTTTGTTAATCTATCGCAACTCTGTACCGAATTATTAGGAAGCTAATCCTTGAATTTTCTGACACATTTTAAAAATATTTAGAAAATGTTTACTACCGTTAGAAGATAAAAGCTAAACTTTGAAGCTGTTTTGGAAGTCTAGAAGTTTATCACGTATTTGACTGTTTTGCAGAAAACTAATTAAAACTTTCCGTAGTCACTTTCAAAAAAAAAAAAAAAAAAAAAAAAAAAAAAAAATATATTTAATGGTAAAACAATATGACATTGATAGGCAGTAAAAAGTATTGAGAACGTGTCACCTTATCAGTACTTCTATTTTTATCTTTTGTCAATAATTTTGTTTATAACATATTTACTTTCAAATCTAATACTCATAAAAAATATTATTTCCTTATTTAAAAATCTGGTGCGGCACTCACAATTTTTTTCATACTTATCCAACATCCATATAAATATAGTATTACAATTTAAGATAAAAGATGTGTGCTACAGATTTTGAATATTTATTGCATTTAAAAAAAAAAAAAAATCATATTACCCCTTCTAAACAGTTTTATTTGGCATCCAATTCTGAGTGAGGGGGACTATCGCTCAATTTAATATTCGGTTGGAAGGGTGTAACTTTATTCGTGAAACAGTTAAGGCTTTTATTAAATTTCAAAATTAAACTGTTCAAAGAATTGCAAGACACGCCACACTTTGAAATTTATTCAATTAGCTCTGTATATTACTTAATTATATTCGCAAATAACAGTATACATATAGCGCACACGTGGACACGCACATGAAAAATAAAGTGCTTGACATAAAATTAATTGCAACTCAAACAATTTCTAAACATAGCACAAACATATCAGGATTATGTATGGCTTTGAAAACGATAAATAGTTTCTTTTCATACCATATTCTATGTAAATACGGTTTTATGTTTATAAACAATATTGGTCAATTTTATTTTGCTTAATTCAGTATGAAAATCTGTAACTGTATCAACCAAAAGTTTTGCCATAGACATATTGCATTTGAATAATTTTGCATGACCTTGTATACTAAACTTTTGTATGAACTCAATGGAATGCTTCAGGTAGCATCTCCATTTATTATTGATTTGAAAAATTGAGGTTGTACTTCCTGCTCTTATTTATTCTTGAGTATTTCTAATGACAGTCTAACACATAGTCACTCACAGAGACAGACTCACGCACAAACTAACTCCCAAAAATCTGATTATCTATCTCAGAGGTTATCAAAATGTGTATATATAGCAAAAACACAGTTTTGGATGTTGGTACTAAAAATAATACGTAACCAACTACAACACAAACCAGTATAAAACTTTAGTTCATTTTATGTTAAGACTTTGAACATTATAGTATTCAACCTGGAATATATGTGCAAGAGAATGTAGTAATCAAACAGTGTAATAAACTCTTTGCACTAAAACAGATTTAAAAAAAAATCTTAATTATACATTTCATGACAAAACACAAATAATTAGTCTTATAAACAGTCTTTACAAAATAATTTTATCACCAGCTAGAATTATTATAAACGTTTAATAAAAATTTCTATAATATAATTAACTTTATGCAACTACCTCGTGAGTCAGTTTTATTCGGAGTTTAGAATAAGATCAAAATCTTTATTATTAAAATGCATGGTAACTTATTTTTTACTCGTAAAAATCAAGAAACACAAGAACAAATTTTATCAAACTATTACAATTCTGTATCGAATTATTCGTAAACTAGGTTCTGGATTTTCTAAAACTTTTCCCAAATATTTAGAAATTTTTACATCCGAATAAATATTAAAACTAAACATCAGTTTGTTTTGAAAGTTTTGAGTTTCATGTCATATTTAGTAGTTTTAAGTAAAACTACTGAAAACTTTCTACAATATCTTAAAAAAAAAAAAAAAAAAAAAAAGTAAATGTTTTCGAAAAAATATTTCTGTTTTAGTTGTAAATAAATAACATAGTTCATTTATCATTTCTTTTCAAACATGTATATATATCCCTTTTCCTTTTGAGGCTTTAAAAAATATTGTAGGTTGTATAACAAAGGACAATATTTTTCTAATTATCCTAATGAGTCATACAAAACTTTTTGAAAAATAAAAATATTTCATCTAGTATTGTATTAGTAATATTAGTACAGCACGCATTGTTAAAAAATTTAACCGAAAACTGCTGGTAATTATTTAACTTAAGTCTTATGTAAAATTTAAGGGAATAATTAACGGAAATGTTAAAAAATCTATTTTGTATGTGTACTTTAATGACTAATATCAATTTAATTATTTGTTGGAGAGAATTAGAATACCTATTTAAAAGTAGAAACATACATTTTTAATATTTGATGTGAAATTAATTTATAAAAATCATAAAAACACAGAATAAAGATTGAGAACCTCGACTATTAGCTTTTAAGTAAGAATTATTAGAAATTTACAGAGACTCTGGATAAACATTTCAGTAAATTTACAGAATTTTTTTACAATGTGGTTAACACTAAATTTCTGCTATGAACAACATCCTGCCATTTAAACGAGAAAGCAGCTTGAAATGGAAATTAGTATGTAGACAATTTAGAAGATGCTCTTAATAAATAACAAAATAATTAAAAAATTTTGCAATTTTTGCATGCGAAAATGAAAATATAATAAAGGAAATACAAATCATATAAAAAATCTATTATGTATAAAATAAATCATGATATGGTACGGAAAATACTATCTAATTCAGAATGTATACATTAATTTAATATTCACTTAATCGTTTAGAACCCCGCGTTGGTCACTTCTTTTTTAAAATCTGCAAATTTCTAGACACAGTGCTATCTGTAGAACATTAAAAAAATGTATATATACATTAGAACCTCGTTAACGTGAACATTGTTATATTGTTATCGCAGTTATGAACTGGAGTACTATATCTGATGTTCAACTTCAGAAAGGTACTCTTCAGCTAATTTCATGTGTATTTTAAAGAATTAAAAACTTGTCTTCATTAAATTTTGAAAAGTAACGGGATGTCATTGTGCAGAAGAAAAAGAAAAGAAATTTTGATTCAACAGTATCTCCTCATGATTCTTCTTGTTATTTAGCCAAGTGTTGTTTTCTTAGGCAAGCTTCAATGAATATAGGCCTCTGTAGTCCAGAAATATTCTTATTCTTCTAATCAACGACCAATATTCTTAGAATATGTCATTACAAACCTGGTGCTGTTAAAGTGATGTGTGGCTGGGAAAATCAATATTTTACTTCTGGTTCCAGTTTTCAAGCATTCTGTGGGTGTCTGTGCATTAAGTGTTCAAGGTCGCTTCAGCCTCTGTTCCTAGATCAGATATTCCGTAATAGTGAATATATATTTTTCTCGATTCGCTGCATGTTTGGAAAACGAAAGTCGCCACAACATTAAATGAAGTTGAAGGTCGTTTTTCGCTTTTTATGATGCGCTTCATTACGCAATATTTATCTTTCCATTTTTTGATAGAAAGTAAAGATTTCTTTATTTCAAGGAATACATCACATCGTCAAACATAATGTTTGATTTAAAGTATTTGTGGATTTCAAGCGTTCTTTTCGGGGCATCTACTTTCACATACACGAGAAAAGCCATATGTGCTTAACAAGTTAAATTTTTTCATCTTCGAAAAGTTCCGTAATTAAAATATAGTTACTTCATTATATACAAAAAAAACGATGATAATAAAATTAGGAGATATAGATATTATTCTCAAAATCAGTTTCGAAAAATAATATTTTTTTTTTTTTTCGTCTTTTGGATCCAAATATATCCCCAACCCCACTTCATTCCAATTTTTTTTTTCTCTTTCTTGTTTGTTTTTAAAAAGTATAACAAAATTATTTTGATATCTTTTTTTATTAAAGCAAAGTGGCTCGTCATTATCCGTCATTTCAAATGAATTATTTCAAAAACTAAAACACAACAACAAGTATAAACATATTTCCCTTTAAAGTATCAATTAAAACTATCAATTCAACTGTCTCATTTTCTGTATGTATAAAAATAACAGTCAAAATTAATCAAAAGTTCTTTAGACACCCATTTATCGTAACCGACTTAAATTCTAACTCCGTATTCCAGAGTATCTTAAGTTTCGATTTTATGTTAATTAATGATGTTCAGTTATCCCCTGTTAATAAGATAGCTAGTATAAAGGGCGAAAGCATATCGCTTCTTAGCTATAATGAGATAAATTATAATTTTTCCTTAAATGCAGGGTGTAATCAAAATGATCAAATTCATGACAAAATATTGGTAGAACATAACGAATCCGACAATAAAATTGTGAAAGAAAAATTATATGCAAAACTTAGGAACAAACTTAATTTAGAAAAAGATGAATATGTATTTGCCCCGATTGTAATCAAGAATAATGAGAAATTAATTGGTAATAAAATTTGTTTTGAACTGTGTATTAATAAATCTCATATCGAATGTTATCCTTCTTTTCAAAAAATTGAACAAAATAATGAGCTTATTAATAATAATGTAAATAATAACAATAAAAACACAGACGATATTTATCAATATTTTTTTATGAAGAATCATTCTAATGAAATGATTTATTTAAATAAAGGTTAAAGAATAGGAAAAAATTTTCCAATTTCAGAAATTGAAAGCTTAAACTCGCATAACTGTAATTCAGAAAATAATGAAGAATATGTAAATCTAATTACTCCCATGGAAGAAATAATAAACTTAAGAAAAAGTGATCTTCAACCTTCCGACGCATTTAAGTGATTATAGGAAAAATGAAATTCTTAAATTCTTAATACAGTTTTATCAAGAATTTTCTAAAAACCCAAAAACATTGGGACACACATACAAAATTCAGCCGAAGGTGTCTTTAATTCATAAATATCCTGTTCGGACTTTTCCATTCCCTATACCCCAGGCTTTGGAATATGAGACACTTAAAAAGCTTGGTGAAATGCAAGAAGCTGGACTCATTGAAAGGTCCGCTACAGAATGGGTGTGTCCCATGCTATTGGTTAAAAAGAAATCACAGCAAAATAAAAAAATGTCTTATAGATTAGCCCTAGATTTGTGACTCCTTAATCGCTCAATTAAACATTCAGCTTATCCGTTGCCTAAAATATCCATAATTCTAGAAAATTTATCAAAGTATAGATATTTTTCTGTATTAGATTTACCAAGCGCATATTGTTAAATTGATCTTCCAAAAGCGTTACCAAATCAATTCCACAAATTTCTGCAGCTTATGAAATCTTAATTGCTTATTTGAATCAAAGTAGTTTTCGGCTGTGTTTTGCAAATGCTAAAGTAAGATGTATATTTTGAATATAATTTGATTTTTGTATTGTAAAAAATATGAATTTTTATTTAACTTTGCGCCGACTTCAAAAGGTGTGATTAATTGTAGTGTTTATGTTGTTTGGCGAAAGAATGAATTTTATACTTTTTGGCGCAATGTTATGCCAATTTTCTTTTTCTTTTTAGTTGTTTGGATAATAATTGCTTTTTGAGGGTCAGTTCTTTTTTTCTACAAAAAAAAAAAAAAAAAAAAAAAAATTCTTTTCAGCGAAAATTATATTTATATAGCAGAACATGAGTCATACGGCAGTTTTATATATCGCAACCCCCAAGAAAAATGACGCAACTCAGAAAAATGGTTATTTCAGGTTTATGTCACTAAAAAATATATGAAGTGAACAATGTGCACAAGAAACATTACTTCTCCTGCTCGAAAATTTTCCACTAGAGAGGCAGTTGTGTCAGTTTTTTTCGAGTCAAAGCTTTATCATTGAGTTGATTTTTCTAAAATACTGCATTTTTAAGTTGCGTCACTTTTATTGTCTTTATGCAACTTGAAAAAAAAAAAAAAACTGTCTATTGAATTCTTATATATTAAATTAAAAAGCTTTAGAAATGTAAAGAAAACTATTTTCGTACTAAATCGGCGATGCTCTGTACCTTTGTAATGCACTCCCCCTCCAATACTTTTTACTGTTTTTGAGATAGAGACGCCGCTATATTCCTCCAGGTGGTGCTGTAAGCAGTCTCATTTCTTAGCGCATCTTTACTATACCTACATACTACTTTTAAAGAGAACAGCTGCAGCCATTTGGCATTTAAAAGATTCAAAACAGATTTTTGTGGGCAAATTGTTATTGTTTTAGAACAAAATTAAATCATAATGGGAACTATTTCAGGCCATGATCTTTACAACAACAAAAAAGTATTAAAATCGGATAATCTGTTACGAAGTAATAAGCTAAAAAACAACAAAAACAACAAATCAAACGTTTTGAATTGATATCCTCTTCCTTCATGAAATCGGTAAAAAGGACTACGTGCTAATCGATGCGACCTCTTACTTTGAACTTTACATATAGAATATGTGTCACCTGCTCTGCTTCAATGTGTGAAACGTAGTTCAAGTGTGCATAGTGTAGGAAACTTCGAACAAACAAATGCACGTTTTAAGCGTTGTATTTTCAGCATTAATGTCTAAAAACTGTCTATGCGCACTGAGTCGACGGTGCTCTGCAACTTTGTAATTCTTTTTCCTGCTATCTTGAACCGTTTTCAAGATAGGAACGCTAATTCCGCTGTTTTCTACCAAGTAGTGCTGTAAACAGCTGAATCTCGTATCGCATGACCACTTTACTATACATACATACCTCTTTTATGACTATAGCTGTAGCCGTTTAGCAGTTGAAACAGTTAGGAATGACTTTTTTGGCATCCTGTATTTTTTTTAGATCGTAAAGATATTACAATAGGACCTATTTAAGACCAAGATCTTTACAAAAAAAAAAAAAAAAAAAAGCATTAGAATATCCGTTCGGAAGATATAATTTAAAAAACAAAGAAACAAACAAAAATGCATACGGCTTGAACTGAGAACCTCCTCCTTTATTGAAGTCGGTTAAAAATAGCGGTCAAGATGACTGCTTATAGTCTTTTTAAATATATGTGAAAATTGCCGTTTCTCTAGTATTAACTCGTCATTGTACGATACAACATGCCGAATTATTGACGTGTAAGACGCTTCTTTTTATCATATGACATGAAAAGTCTACGGAGTACGAAACATGTCATTTTACGGAATTATATGTATATATATACATATATATATATATATATATATATATATATATATAAATAATAGATATCGTAATAAAATTTAATCTTAAAATTTAGCAATTAATAGAACTAAAACAATAATAGCACACTAAAATATAGAACTGAATTTAACATAGAGGAAAGAATTACACAAAAAGTTGCAATGTAGATTAAGAACCAATGAGTTACAATAGTAACATGAAAAACTTACACCGACCGGAATGATAATAAAAAAGGACCATTATACGTATGAGAGAGAAAAACATATAAAAAATCACAGAATTAAATGGATGTAAATGCTTAAAGTTAGAAGCATACGTTTCAAGGGGCGCATACTTCATAAAGCTGTGAAAACTGCAACGATTTCGTAAAGCGATATTGCTATTCATAGCAATTTATATCATTTCACGCCCCGATCGATGCAGTAAGAACAATAAAGAATGAGAAATATGTGAAATATTAAATAAAAACAAAGATGAAATAAAGATTAATTAAAAACTTAATTGAAACCAAAGTGATATCATGAAAAAAGCTGATTAACCACATGCATAACATTTAACACCAACTGGAGAAAGATCGATGCAGTAAGAACAATAAAGAATGAGAAATATGTGAACTATTAAATTAAAACAAGGATTAAATAAAGATTAATTAAAAACTTAATTGAAACCAAAGTGATATCATGAAAAAAGCTGATTAACCACATGTGTAACATTTAACACCAACTGGAGAAAAGAATGATGCCAAAACCTAAATTGAAGTAAAATAAAAGCTCGACAGTTATCGATTAATCGAATATACTTCAAAGCATTTTTATTAAAGATAAAAAAAAAAAAAAAAACACAGAGTAAAGATTAAATGATAATGTTAAAATAGATTTTAGAGTTAATTAAAATTAAAACTAGTAGAGTTAAATTAAATCGTACCAAATACATTAATAATTAAATCGTTTAAGTGAAGGACGGAAGAAGGAAGGCATAAGACATCAGAGTGCCAGCGCCGTCTTTCGGTTAGCTTTAAAATCATTAAGTCAGTTAAATAATTTCAGGAGAATAAGCCATATAAGAAAACAGTGCAGTAGACTCGCCATTTTACCGTTACGTATTAATAATCATGCGTGCATCTTTATTATTTATGAATTTAAATTATTAAAATTTATAATATGATAAAATATAATAGTTTAATTTTATAACGATACATTTTAATCGTACATTGTAATGCTAATTTTAATGTTTGGCGGAATATTTGGCTTACATTTTATATGCATGTGAGTAATACAACTTTACTTTGGATTCGCAGAGATTTATTTTGTACTTTCATTAAATACTTCGTAGAAATTAATAATCTATCACTTGAAACATCTAAGAATGTTCTTTATTCTCTCTATTTATTTATTTATTTTCTAATTTGAAGTGTCTATGTTTATTTAAAAAAAAAAAAAAAATTAACAGAAGAAAAATCTTTTATTTGAAAATGAAATCTGAAATGTAGGTGTATAATACGATTCATAATTTATCGTCTTCACGATACAAAAAGCAAGTACATGCACTTTAATTACACGATCACAGTCATTAAACAAAATGGTGCAAAATTAAAATATAGAATGCTAATTAAAAAAAGTTTTAACGGAAATAAAGGTTTCAATCATTAACAAATAATGCACGTATTGAAAATAAGAGAGATGTAATAGTTGTAAGAGAGTTTCAATAGAAAGTTGTACTTTTTTTTTGCTAAGCATTTGTGCGTGTACTTTAAATTAATTGTAAGTATTTCTAGTGTACATTCAAGGTTCGTTTTTTTATTATTACTTGTCAACCACACATTAGAATTATGCGAGACAAATGAAATATCTAAACTTCAATATTCACTTTGAAGTTTAATTTTTCTTTATGTAGTGTATAAACATATCATTTAAGAAAGTTGGAAAATTTAAATTTTCTTTAATTTTAAATTAGCAGTTCCGAGAAAAACTTAATATCGATATTTAATTTAGATATTTCGACAATCATGGAATGTTTATTTCTAGTATTTTTTTGAAGTTTCTGGTGATATTTAACCTAAGTGTTTAATTTTAAAAGTCATCATTAATGAACGTTTAATATGTTTTTGGATTTAAAAATTAAGACTGTTAATGAATCTTGAGTTATTAATCTTTGTGATAAATTTCGATTTTAAGGTTATTAGTTTAACTAATTTGTTATCAATCATAAGTATTAAAGTTTTGAAAAATATTTTATATTCGGAAATGGCTAGGATTAGAAGAATTTGCAGTAATTGCGGTAGATTTGATGAAGTATTTCGCAATTTGTTTGAAATAACGAGATTAAACGTTTACCTCTCTTTTGTTGCAATTGCTATCCTTAACTATTAGCTTGTATTTGTAGAGAGTTAACTTGTATTCTGTAGATGATTGCTTTTGTGTAAGTGCTTTTTCCTGTTAAATTTTTTTTGTACGAGGTATTTATGTTTTTTTTTTTTTTTTTTTTTTTTTTTTTTTTTTTTTTACATAAGTTTGTTTTTGAATAATTTTATAAGTTTATAGATTTCTATAAAATATCCTGTTTTTCCTTTTATTTCTTACATATTTTTTAATTTTTGTATTCAAACTGCAGTGAATCAGTCCTTTTCGTTTGATAATGGATGAGGGGATCAGTTGTTTTTTTTCCCTTTTAGTAACACTTTTAACATCTTACTGCCTTTAACTTTCATTGGCTCTCCTGACGATTTCTTCAATGTTATTTTTGTTTATATATAAATATCTATCTGTTTTTTTGTTTGTATTCTTTTTTAACTTTTACATTAATCTTGTGTTTAGATATAATCAATTTTGCTGCAATTTCTTTCTCGTTAGACGTGATAAAATGTTTCTTTTTTTTTTTGAGTATTTTTTCTAGCAATTATTTTTAATCTTAAAATATATATATATATATATATATATATATATATATATATATGTGCGTG
This sequence comes from Salticus scenicus, assembly GCA_963930645.1. NCBI lineage: Eukaryota > Metazoa > Arthropoda > Arachnida > Araneae > Salticidae > Salticus > Salticus scenicus. The sequence goes on along the minus strand of OZ005654.1, from coordinate 292,589,596 downwards.
TGTGTGTGTGTGTGTATGTGGGGGGGGGGGGAGGGTTGAGCGTATATGGACACCTGGCAATGCAATCCTATTTTAACAAAAATATTTACGGGCTTCTGGAACATGATATATAATTATTATGTAATAAAACATAGTTATTAAAAAGAATAACAATCTAATCTTATTTTAAAGCTGAGATATAAATATGTCTTTAAAAAAAAAATTAAATTGCTATTTTAAGTCATTATTAAAAGTAATGTGTTATTAAATTTCAAACATTTAAAGAATAATTTGGATTATATCCTATATTTTATAAGACTGTTATAAACATGTATCTATATAATTTTTAGAACGTTTTATTTTCAAAATTGATAGTATATATTGCTATTTTAAACAATACCTTATAACTTGTCGATAATATAACGTTATAACGTTAAAGTTTGTCTTTTTTTTTTAGTAAGTAATAAAACATTTGAAGAGCATTTCAAGTTACAAAAGACAAGTGTAGTATTTAGAGAAATGTTCATAAAGAAAGCTAACATACAGTTTATAAAGTATATTTTTTAAAGAAATTCTTTCAGTAAAATTATTAATAGAATTACATACTTTTTTTTTCCTTTTCCCTCAAGATAAATATTGTATGAAAACCAAGATTATACGTTTTTTTATATCTACGATAATTGTAGCCTCAAATAGCTTTTCAGGCCTTTTTTTTTTTAACCATATATTTTCTTTCAATAGAACATCTGCTTTCAAAGATTCTGCTTGCAAAGGGATTGGTAATTTAATTTTATTTCCCGCATCCAGCAGATTTTTTTTATGGCTTGCTTAAAGAAAAAATACCATTGCAGTGTGAGGGGAATGAAAAAAAAAGTAATAGTAATGCAGTATTATATGTATGTAATGCAGTCATTAGTCCTTCCAGAAATTTGAGACAGCTGATATAATTGAATTATATGCAAGTAAGAACTGAATTAATAGGTATAAAAGTATATACATTCTAACAAAAGAATGTAATCCAAGAATTCTGGTTATAAATGTATTTAAATTGATTCTCAAAAGGAATAATATAATCTCATTTTCTGAAAATATTTTTTATGCAGTAAGAAGACATAAATCATTTCTATTATTTTTATACTAATGTCTTATTATTGTTGTTAAGTTTTATCAAAAACGTTTTAGCTTTAATATGATTTTCATTATTTACGCATTATTAGATCCTACGTACAACAATACAAATACTTCATAAATTTCTATTTTTGCTCTTATAAAAATACTAAGATAATGTAAAATGAGATAAAATTTTTGTTTTTGTCAAGTTTTCTTTTTTTACAATTAATAGTTACCATAGCTTCTTAAGGGAAAAAAAAAATAATTTTCTTTATAATGTAGCCACTTAAAAGAAAAGCAGAGTTATAAGGAAACTAAACAAAAGAGTTTTATATAATATAGTTTACAAACAGATAGTCAGCAGAATTGCACAAGACTTTATATACACTCCTTCTCATAATTATAAGGACACCCGTTTTTTTATATTAACTACACACTGAACACTATTATTTAAACAAATATATTTTTTATTAATTTGAATTTCATCAATAGACTATATTTAAAAAGTTTTATCGTTTTTTTTTTTATCTTAAAAATTTTTAAATATGGTAAAGAGATGATTTTTCAGGTCTTCACAGTTATAAGGACAGCTCGAATTTTAGTAATTTGTTTCAGTTATTCTTTAAATTAATATTTTATGGGGTCTCTTTTTAGGGCTAAACAGTCAGACATTCTCTCATGTGTATATATATATATATATATACATTTTTTTTAATATTCACTTTCAATACCATTTCATATAGCATATATGATATTCTTGATACATTTAAAGTATTTAAAACTGCTTTCCACTTGCATGCACTTTTCTAATATCATAAGTCAAGGTTTTTTCAACTTTTAGACCATGGGAAAGGCAATAATACAGAAGTTTCTTTTTTCAAACTATTTCCTATCGCTCTAAAAGTAGAGCAAAAATGTAAGTCTTGTTGAAAAATATATTATTACCCCCAAAATCTAACAAAAATCTGATCATTCCACATTTAAAATTTGCGGATATTCTCTTGATGTTCATAATAATAGAAGAAAATACTAAATTCATTCTGCTTTCAGTAGAAGCAGCTCCCCAGAGCACCATAGATCCAGCTTTAAAATGCCCGATTCATATCTGCCTTAAAAATCTGCTCTGTCTTTCGCTATCTTCAGATCGTGTCAGTAACTGTTAAAACCATTTGGTTAATCAAGAATAAAATGTTTTTCATCCGAAAATGCAACATTTTACCATTTAATATTGTCTTTTTTCAACTTTAACACTGACGGTCTTTCCCCCATTAAATGGTGATTGATTATTACAGGTTTTTTATTCATTTTAACATATTATTAATTATTTTAAACATGCATAAATGTGGACCCCAACCTTTCGTTAAAAATTACGAGCAAATTCAGCAGCAGTCATTATGAGTAGAACAGTAAGAGGAATTATGAGTCTTCGATCTCTGTAAAACAACTCTGATCTTGCATCAGATCTCTCTCCTATCGAACCAGCAGTTCAACGTTTGATCACATTTCCTTCAGCAATTTTAGATCTTCGAATTTCATTAGAAATTCGGCAAATTGAAATTATCCTACCACTTAAAAAACACATTTATCATACTTCACTACTTGAACGTTCTTTTTTTCGAGGAATTATCAGTAATGTCCGTCCAAGAAAAATTGAAGGCTTATATATGAATTAATCTAGCCCAGTAGTTAACAAATTCGCATGTCAACTGTAATTTATCCACTAGTAATTTAAATAAAACGAAAAAAATCTGGATTGTCCCTATAATTATGAACATCGAAAAACGTGGAGAAAAACACATCTTGCATTTTGTTTTATTAATTTTGGTTTATATTAAAAAAATTATAGCAGTTTTGGTTTTTAGAATACTAGATATATTAAGTGCACTTAGCATATCTTGTTCACAATTATTTTTACATTAGTTATTTCAAAATATAAAGCGTCCTTATAAATATGAGAAGTAGTGTATATATTTAGTATATACTACATTATTAATAAACATTTAAACAATGTCTAATTTTGAAATATATGATTAAAACTGTGAATCAATATATCAGCATATCACATATATATTTTTTAAGATTTATGAAAATAAATAAAAGCGCAAAGAAATCTCATTATTTTAACAATATTTGAGATTTTTCAACAAATCAAAAGTCACATAAAATGTTGCTAAAATCTAAGATTTTTTTTCCTAATTTTTACAATATGGGCAGAGAAAAGTGAGCTATAAAATAATGCCAGATATTTATTTCAAGATTATTTAAAATAAAGTAAATTGAAAGAAAAATATAAACGTTAGCCTGTAAATTATAAAACAATATAATGTAAACATAAAAGTATTGCTAGTCACACATAATAATTCTGAATAACTTGTACTTATTAAATTACCTATTATTTATCTACAAATATTGCTTTAATGTTTTTTAAAAAAGAATATTTTTGAATTATTTCATTGTAATAGACTGCATAATTAAAAAAAAATCCTATCATATATTTCTTAATAACTATTAAAAAATAAAGAAAGGAAAGAAAGAAAGAAAGAAAACAAAACTGTTGACATGCTACTTTGCAAACAGCAGGAAATATTTTGGAGTTACCATCAACGCAGGATGTACATGGTAAGATGCACGATGAATATGTATATTGTTGCGTACTTGCTGGTTCGTCAGTTGTCCGAGAATGAATGGGGAAACTTAGTAAAAGTTTAGTAGTTTATTTACACAAAATTCCAGAAGAATACAGCTCTACAAATCAGGTATTAACTTCAATTCCACCAATAAACACTGCTTAGATAATAGCTGTCAACAGCAAATCCACAGAACAAACTGTATGGCAATAACACATAAAACAAGGTTCATTCAAAGAGGCTCAAAGCTCTTTTAATAGCAATGCAACATTGGCGGAAACTAATCTCAGAGTGACTACCTTGGCGTAAAACAGCTCCTCAGATACTCGCGTAGAAAATTGTAGAAAACTGTAGAAAAATCCTGAAAGTGGTCAACCAGTAGGATTTCAGCTTCCATATTTGGTGTATTGATAATAAGGATTTTTTCGCCAAGTTCACCAAAAAAGTCGCCAAGGAGGGAAAAAGTCGCCAAATTTGGCACCAAATCCATTACCTGTCTTATCGGAGATTTTTAATGTGTTTTTAAGGGAAAATTAAGCTGTTTTAACGCAAAAAAGAGCTGGAAATTCAGAAAAAAGATATTTTATCAACTTACTAAGCCCCTTTGAAAGAATTTATACAAAATGCATACAATTATTTACAATTTCGCAACAATATACACACATATATATATATATATATATATATTATATGTAACTGGTAATACTTATAATTTGTTCTGAAGTACTGTTAATAGTCGCTTTTTTTTTTTTTTAATAGCACTTAGAAAACAAAGGGAGTTTTAGAAATAGTAGTGTGATAAAAGGGAATAGACTAACAATAATCAGGAATAATTTATAAATATTACCAGGTATATACGTGCATAGATAAATAGAGTAGAAAAAATATATTAGAATAGTTTTTATTATTTATTTATTTATTGCTTCATTATTTTTTTTAAAATATCATTTATCGTTGCAGGAAATTAATCTCACTGTATTCAGGCTTTTTAGATTTACTTTAGAATGCTTCCTATTAACAGTAATATAGGTAGCACAAATAGATTCTGCACAAGAACTCGCGGAAAAAGGAAAAAAAAAATCAGATACATTTAGCTCTATAAGATATACTTTTCATAAGAATGTTTAAACATCTTTATACTACGATGTGTTTGATAAAAACTGTCACAAAGTGCTTTATGGAATTATAACTGTATTATGGAAATGAAAATGAAGACAGACTAACAATTATGTCTTAAATGTTTTTAAACTTTTTTGGAAAGTGTTAAAAAATATCCTCTAAAATTTAAATATATAACGAAAAATAAATTGTATGATCAGGGAAAATTAATTACTTATTTTTTTATAAGCAACAGATAATAATAAAACAAATAATAATGTTTATTATTTATTCTAATAAATGTCACACGCCTGTACATTATGTGTGTCAAACGATAAACAAAATTACTATTGACCTCCGATTTCAATTATATTTTTAGAAATTGACATTTCTATTAGTACATTTAAAATAATCTTAATAAGAAATAACATTATTTTTTCATAGAAAAGTTTAATCTCTCACTGAATATAGTCTGTAAAACCATTCTTTCTAGAATAATATTCCGTACACATGTACAATTTAATGAAAGCTGTCATGTTTTTAAAATATATTTTGGATTATTAAAAGCAAAAGATAAAATAACTTAAAATTAAATAGAGATAAAATAATGAAATTCCACTCTATGATATATTCATTTATTTATTTCAATAAATTTATTTATACTTATAAGGCCCTATGGCCCCCGACAGATATCACACGCGACCCAAAATCAAATTTTCAAATATATCATATTACTTTTTTAACGCGATATTTTGTCCGGATCCCAAAACGACCTCACGAATAGCAGTAACATTAAATTTGTGATCATGGTTTATTTATTCACGAACATGTGTTGGCTCTTTAATTAACTGTTTTACATCATTTTGTGGTTTGGCTATAATTAACTTTATACGTGATAATTTCTTGATTAAAAATAGTGTAGTAAAAGCAATTTATTAAAATATTCTGAATCGATTTTAAGCAACATGTAACATCTTGTTTCATTGAAAATGATAAATGAAATTCAAAATGTCTTTCTCGTGTTATGCTTCTGAATGTTTTTTATTTTTTTAATCGTAATCTGATTATACGTTCTGTATAAAAAAAAGAGAAGAAATCATTGGCATTAAGGTCATTAATCTTCCAAAGAAGTAACGATTTTTTTTTTCAGTGTAAAGCACATTAATTATTCTTTCAAAAGTTCAGCCACTTTAAATAATGTTTTGCACTGATTAATGAAGAGTATCAAATTTATTTATATTTATAATAAAGATGGACGTATTCTAGCCGCAAGCTTCATCTTACCGAAAATATTTGATTGTCAATAAAAGAGCATAAGGGATAAACCGAAACATTTTAAACACTGTCTCTCTCTACAACTGTTAAGAAAAAAAAAAAAAGGGAGGGGGGGGGGGTGTCACAGATTTATTTTACCGCGCGAGTAGTATTTTATTTACACACAAGAGGATAATTTTTTTAAATGGAATTTTTATTCATTTTTCGCTTTTATATTTAATTTTTGTTTTTAAATCTTGTTTTAAATTTTTATTTGAAATATTCTTGAATATTTAAATTAATATTCATTTTAATCAAAACAATTAAAGTTATTTGTTTTTTATAATCCTTTTTGTCTCATCAAAAGTGTGGTTAGTTGGTTAACTGATCTTTATTTATAACGCAAATTTAATATATGATTTATGGCACTCAGATCGATTTTTAATCTTCTAAAATAATTAACCTCTTTATATCAAAATAGTAAAAGGCATTTGATAATTAGGAAGCGTGCCTAGGCTGATTTTTCAATTAGCAAGATGTCTATTCGCGTTGATTTTAAGAAAAATACATAATTCCCATAGTCTGGTTATTATAAATGGAGAAGTTATATAAAAAAAAATCAATGTTGTTTGAATGGGATGAATTACACAAGAATGAAAGCGCGTGAGTAAAACCAGTAAGAGTTTAACGACAAACCATTAAAGAAAGACAGGAAAAAACTCAAATGAGAAGAATAGCGAAATTCTGAATGAAACAAGTGTAATGTGTTCAATGTAACATATTCTTCTATCTTAGTATGGTAATTTACCAAATATATATATATATAACCTTAAATAGCTTTATCGCCACCTATTACCCAAATTACGCTGAAATTGAATAAGTATAGTTTACATATGTATGTATAAAGTCACATATAAAGTTTGGGGAGCTAATACTCTATATTAGTTAAAATATAGGCTTTTATTAAAAGGAGGAATGTGTAGAATAGAAGCGTTACATCTTAGTCGATATGCAACCAGAATTAAGCAGCATAGATGTTCATAAAAAGCTATTTTTAACACGCTTTTATTAGCTTAACCTGTATGTATGTTTGTAACCGCTCTGGGAACAAACAAAAAATCTTTATTGTTAAAAAAGGCTTTCCCCACGTTAACGCTGTGGCTGTGAGGTAAAGCTCCGAGCTACGAACCTAAGGTGTAACGTTCGAGCCCATTCAGGGGAGATATTTTAAAAATGGTTTTTGTTTAATTCTAAATTATTTATTTCTTATTCCTTCATTATGTTATTTTTAACATGCTTTGATTAACTTGATATGATGTAACTATTACTGTATGCAGCGGAATCTTGAAATTCAATTTTCGACAACTCCTGTTCGTTCGATTATCCTGAAAATTTGCACACAACTTCATAGTCGATAACAATACTTTATACAAGTGTTTCCAGACTTCTATCCCATCAGGGGCAAAAAAAAAAAAAAAAAAAAAAAATATCTATATATATATTAAACTCTTATGTATGTGGCACAGGATTTGGCCGTATTTGTATAACGTTGAGTGGCAACAATTAATCAATTATTTTTTTTATTATTATTATTAAAGATGTAAATATTATGGTGTGTCACTCACACGATTTTTTCTTACCCTGCATTTTAATACTATAAAAATAGATATTTTGTGCTTTTTAGTTCACATTTCAATAAAAACGTGCTCTTTAATTTTTTAAAAATATAATATTATTATCCATAGTACGTTTGACGTACTTATAAACTATACAAAAGTGACATAGCCTTTCCGTAAATAGACAAAATTGCAGCCTAATAGCACCACCTATGATCTCAAATTTAATATTTTTTTATACTAACTTTTATATATCATGTTTGATACATTTATACTCTATTGAACATGAAATATAACCTTTTCTCTAAGGAAGAAAATTTTAGCATACAAGTTTTACATTTTGTGCAATATGAACAAAAAGTTATTAACCGTTATATTGTAAGGTGTATCTGAATAGAAAACTTCACGAAATTCTGTTAATCTGTTTATAATACAGAGCTGCCACGCACGCATACATATACGCAGACACATAACTTTTAAAAACTGCCAAAACGCATTCAGCATCTCTTAAAACGTATAATTACGTCGAAAACCGGAAGTCGAAAACTTTTACGAATCCAATACTTCATTTTTATGACTATAGAAAATAGCAAGTATGTTTCTAACATTTTATATCCTTTTGTAAAATTTCAATTAACAGACAACTCCAAAATTTATTATTTTAAGGTAATGCTATTTAAAATTTTGTTACTTGCCATGCTCAAAAGTATTTAGATTGTCTAATAAAAATGTGATAGATATGCAGTCCGTTGAAAACTATTCCTGTCAAGTTATCTGCAATAACAAATAAGGAAAAAAATACGGTAAACAGTTTTTTTTTTCTTGGGGGGGGGGGGGGGAGAGGAATTAAATCTTTTCAGGAATTAACAGTATTTTCAATTTTTATTAAGTTCATCACCAGTTTATTCACCTACCTTTTTAAAACTCTGTTGGTACTTAAAGTTATTTCATTTTTGTAATTTTTTGAAATTATTTCAAACAAAGCACTGGCAGGCAGCATAATATAATGCTAAAAAATATCCACCTAATGAAACTTGCAGGTGTTGGGTAGCAGAAAATTAACCAGATTTTCCTAAGATGGAATAAAGTATACATTTAAACTCAACATTTACATTGCTAGATAGGTTAGAAGAAATTTAAAATCAACTAAGGTTTTTTTTTTTCCTTTTTTTAATGAATAATGGAAATTTTCTGAAATATTTCCGATGTGAAATTATTATTATTATTTATAATGCTTGCCGCGCCAAATAGAGGGTAATCGAGCGTACACCTTCCTGATATATGTTTCGCTCACATTCTTTTAGTACTGGAGCAGATATATATATATATATATATATATATATATATATATATATATATATATATATATGTGTGTGTGTATATATATGAAACATTATTTATGTCTAGAAATATAATTTTTTTCTCATTTACATTTTGTTAAAGAATTTCCATATATGTTTTTAAAAACCCATTACACTTAAAAATGCACAAAAAATTAGTTACAGATTATGAAATTTTAAATAACACAAACTAGGATATTTAAAACAAGGTTTCAAATTTATAAAATAAAAATATAGATGTACATGGTTATAGGAATTCAGACAGGCTAATTTTGAGATTGAAATTATCTAAACTCATAATTAGCGTGTTGTAAGAATTGCTTTATATTCTTCTATATAATTTTATATAATAGAAATACGTAGAGATGGTTAAATGCACAACTATTTAATCAGCATTGTTTTTAATATATATAAATATAAATATAAATATATATGTATATATATTAATATTCCTGTTTGTCAGGTCACCAACAGATTTTATTAGATAAATCACAGAAAGTGAGTCGTCTTGACAGTGAGTCTTGACAGTGAGTCTTAACAGTGAGTCTTTTGCATAAGAGTGCTTTTACACAAGAGTGCATAAGAGTTTGCATAAGAGTGCTTAGTGCATTGCAGTGCTTTTGAGAAAGTGAGTCTTTCGCATAAATTATGAGTAATTTATGCAAAAATAAAAAATCGGAGTTTTACACAAGACTGCACTTTCTATTTAGCAATGAATCGTGAGAACCGGTTCTTCAATTTATTAAAAAAGTGTATTTACGTGAAATCGTTTGGTGTTGTACATCAAAGTTTAAAGAGAATTATTTTTCAGAATAAACATTTAATATATCCTGTTTGTTTTAATGCCATACCATAGAAGCTGAGATATTGCTATCAGACTCATTGAAAAGTTCCGTTGACAGCATCTACAGATGGTGAATTTGCACTTGAATCTGTACATTTTGTTAAAAATGAAAAAAATAATATATCACTTATCACATCTGGAACAAATATACGCTATACAAATTGAGACATATCCTTTCTGATAAAGGAAAATTTGAGTAAAAGCATTTCATACCGAGTTATAGATTCTGAAATGTAACTTACTTCAGTTTAGTCATTTGAAATCAAATATAAAATTTCGGATAATCCTTTCCATTTTCTCTCGAGCTAAAGTGGCTAGAAAACTTCGTAACGCATAGCCAAGAACGTAACACATAGAAGAAATAAATAGAACAAAACATAGAACATTTCGTAACACATAAAATAAATTCATTTAGACTACCTGTATATACGAAAAATAAGTAATTTAATTTTATCATATACAAACGTCACAACACAATAACAACAAATCTTGCAAATTATGTTATTTTTTAAAACCGGTTTCACTATTTATATAGTTTCCCTTGACGTCCTATTTATTCTAGAATCAACACTAAAATAAGTGTGGTGACAAAAGCTTTATTTTCAAATTTCCTGAAGATGGAAATGCGTTAAGGATAAAAACTGAAAGAAAAAAAAGCCTTTATTATATCTTTAAATATTTAAACTAATCATCAAAATAAATTAATCAAATATATATAACATAAATTTGAATGGGTTTTCAAATTTCTGAAAGTGTTTCCAAATTTGTTAAAGAAAGAAAATACGAGAGTTTGCTGAAATTAAATTATGTAATCAACTATCACATTATCACAGCAATATTTATTATATTTTTATGTATATATTAAATAAAATAAAATAAAACAAAACGTAATAAGATTTATTATTATTTGATTTCATGATCCTTGCGATTGACTAATCACCAAATTATGATTTATCGTTATAGCTACACAACTTACATTTAGCGTAAAATGTTCTCTATTAAACACACACACACACACATCTATATATAAAGGTAGAAGGATGAAAAGTCAAACATTCTAACGATATTTTTTTAATGGTTTGTTAACTTGCCTCGAATATCTCCAAATGAGAACTATTCTCTGACCGACCCTCTTATTGAAATAATTAAAGAATAGTTAAAGAAAATCTGGAAAATATAAATCATAATGTGTCTTAATTGTAAAGTTTTATAATGTTTGCTTGATCGAGTCCATAGCATGTGGTGGAACAATATAAAGCTCATAAATAATTTATTTTTAGTTTAACTGCTTGTGACCAAGTTAGTAAAAGTCTTTTTTATAAAACGGTTTTTAATATAAAGGGTACGCAACATTTCTCACAATGCATTATTTTTTCGATAATTCTCTTTCTTTAAAATATGTATTAGCTTTGTTAAACAAAGGATATTTGAATTTCGCTCAGTATGTATTTCACTTAAATTCAAATTTTAAATATTTCATACACATCAAATTATTTCAAAATGAATATATATCTGTGAATTATCCATTTATATGCATTGAAAAGAAAAAAGTTCTCCAACAGTCAATCAAATTAAATGTAAGCTGAAGTTAATTAATCGTCTTTTTATTCCTACAACGTGTGTTAAATGAACTGAAAATGTTTCACATTATATAAATGTCCGTACCATTCAAATTTTGATGACTTCAAATTAGCAAGTATATTTAATGATTAGATAAAATTTGAATCGAGTACTGGATTTATAAAGGAATATTTAAATTGTTTTCAGAATGACTCTGAAAAAGGATTTTTTTAACTTAATTTATTCTTTTTCAAAATTCGAAATCCATTGATTAAATGTTTGTATATTCCAAAGAAATATATATATATATATATATACACTGCATAAAAAAAGTAGACGGACACTTCTTTACAATTTTTTAAAACCCTGTCTTTGTTTAATAGGAGATGTCAATTAAAATTCTTTAACACGTTTATACTTATCAATCTTCATATTTTTGAGAGACAAAAAAAAATATTCAATTATTTATAATTTTAATGTAGGAAAATGCAGAAAAGGGAAAAGATATACATTTGCACAATATGTTTTTTTTTTTTTTTTTTTTTTTTTTTAAGTAGGCGGACACTGGTCAAAAACTGCAATTATCTAAGTGGGTGTTTTTGCGGAATACCAGTTTTGCATGTACATGTACATTTGGCATTTCGCCAATTGCTAACGTGCCTGACAAGATGGTTTTACGTAGTTAAATTTTTTGGAGATGAATACACCATGTCACGAGGAATTCCTCTAACTAATTACCAGAAAGGACAGATTATAGCGCTGAAAAATGATAATAAAGGAGTCAGAGAAATTAGTACGCTACTTATAATAAGCAAAAGGACATTAGCGATTTTCTACGTGCTCCTGAAACCCACGGCGTAAAGAAAAAGAGCGGCCGGCTAAAGAAACTTTCGCTTAGAGACGAAATAAAAATTTTTACTGAGCTGAAAAAAAAACTGGATCATCAATTCCCAGAGTTCGAATAAGTACAAGAATTACTAACATAACTTCTCAGATAATTTATAACTACATTAAGCACTCAGAGCTCTTTCAATATAAGAAGAGAAAACATCATCCATGCTGGAAGGATCACCACGTGACAATACACCTACAGTGGGCTAAAATCCATATGTCTTGGACTACAGAATGGATATCTGTATTTTTTTCAGGTGAGAAAAAATTTAATTTAGACGTTTTAGATAGATATCAATATTATTGGCACAGTTTGGAGAAAGAAGACTAAGTGTACTCTACTCGGCAAGTTGGTGGTGGTGGCGTGATGGTGTGGCTAGCTGTTGGCTATGGTGGAAGGACTAATTTAGTGTTCCTAAGTAAGAGGCAGACTCACAAAGATTATATTGAAACACTAAGCAGTGAGCTTTTGGCATTTGCGTGCGATCTTGGAGGAGGAAACTGGATTTCCAACAAGGTAGAGCGCCAATACACACCGCTAACAACTTTAAAAAATGGTTTCATGAGAACAATTTCAATGTTTTATCCTAGCCAGCCAAGAGTCCGGATATAAATCCTTTAGAAAACATTTGGGCTATACTTGTTCATAAAATTTATGAGGGTGGACGCCAGTATGAATCAATTCACCAGCTCAAAGGAGCTCTTACAAACTTTTGGAAAATTTTCTGTCAAAGATTTAGAATCTCATTGATTCGATGCCTAACAGAGTATACGAAGTTATTAAAGCAAATGGGAGACGAACCCCTTACTAAAAAAGTTTTATTTTAGAGATACAAGATGTGTCCGTCTACTTTTTTTAAGAAAAATTACAGTGTAAATATGCCCCATTTTTGTTTTCTGAATTTTCCACTACATAATTCAAAAGGATTGAATCTATATCCAAAAAATAATAATATATGATGTCTCAAGAATATAATTATATTAGAGAAATGAACCTCATATCTCTAATTAAAGAAATAAACGGCTTTAAAGTATTTCAAGTAACTGTCCGACTACTTTTTTTATGATGTATATATATATATATATATATATATATAAAGTGTGATTATAATTAAAGTTTCAGTTTCAAAACGCCATATAAAAAAAAAAAGAACCACTGATCAGAATGACGTCAAATTTGAACGGAATATTATTGAAGAAGGGGAAAGCATTTGGCAAAAGAAAAAAAAATAGTTCCAAATTTAAGCAATTGGTGGCACTGTAAGCATCAGAAAATATAAATGAAAATACTTGTTATGCGCACGACACATTGCATTTGTTAAAAAAACGCTGGGTACACGGTTTTTCCTCATTTCACGTCTGAGAAGTTCACCATGACTGTCTCAATGAAAAACCGCTTTCTGCGTGTAAAGCTTTTTTTCAAGAACAATGACTGTGCACCAGTAGTTCTGAAGATGTTGCGGACACTCTAGGGTATGAAAAAAGGCGTTGCTCTGATGACTGTCATGGGTCTGGAGAAAATGTTTCAGAAATTCGAAAAGACAGGTTATTTTGATGTGAATGTTCGTTTTATTATGAATGATTCGACGTTAGTTGAAGATGTGGCCACAGCAGTTCAGAACGAGTCTAGTGGTGATGTGCAACCGTGCAGTACACGGGGAATCACTCGAACATTGGACAGGACTGTGAGCACGCGGTGCATAAAATACTACGAAACATCCTGCATTGCTATCCATACAAAATTAGCCATGTGCAGCATTTGCTTCCTGCTGACCTGCCAGCAAGAGAGACTTTTGCTTTAGAATTTTTTGTTCGCATGGAAGTGGGCAATGAAGGGCCGTGGAAACTTTTGTGAACAGACGAAGCCCATTTCCATCTGAAAGGCTATCTCAATACAGAGAATTGCCGAATATGGGCAACAGAAAATCCATTCGTAAATCGACCAGTACCACTTCATTCTGAAAAGGTCACTGTCTCGTAAGGGTTTACGTCATCATTTATCAAAGGGCTATAATTTTTTGAGGAGACGGGTGCTTTTATCTCGTTACCTGTACCATCCCATCTGTGGTAAGCGCTGCGAGTGTTTTTGCACAACCGCGTCATTTCAGCTCTTCAACAGCGTGGATGTGTGGTTGGAACAATTGTTAAGCTAGATGGAACTCTCACGCACATCACAAACCCAGTGAAGAAGCTGCTGAAGCGGCATTTCGGAAATGCTAGAATTATCAGCCGTCATCTCCCTACAGCCTGGCTGTCCCGACCACCTGATATTAACCCGTGTTACTTCTGGCTGTGAGGTTGTCTGAAAGATATTGAGTCCAGTGCTTCCAATGCAAGCTTAGCTTAATTCAAGACACGCATAAAACATTCTGAACATGATCTTGGAAATACTTCTAACAGTTGTGAAACATGCTGTTTCTCGATTTAACCTCGTTGCAGAAAACGGAGGACATCACATTCATCATGTTTTGCGTCAGTTTCACGAAATTAAAAACCGATTTGATTAATGATTTTTATGTGGGTTTTGCATTCATTTGTCATTTGTAGTCGAACCCTTTTAAATTCGGAAGATTATAGGGCAATCTGTTGCTAAAATTTGGAACTGTTTTTTTTCTTATGCCATATGCTTTCCCCCGTCTGCAATAATATTCCGTTCAAATTTGACGTTATTCTGATCAGTGGTTCATGTTTTATAGCGTTTTGAAATTTTAATTATAATTACCCTGTATATATATGTATATATATATATATATATATATATATATATATATATATATGTAAATGGATTGCTTTCATGTTACAGTTTTCATGATGTATTATTTATGATAAATGTCTATATAATAAATAAATATCTTATTTATTACAAAGAGGTCAGTCTGTAAATAGTGAAAGACAGATAGATAGAACAATATCTAAATAGATAAAGAGAACATGAATGTTATAGGGAAAAAAATATTTTAAAGGGGGGGGAATCAAAATATGTATTTTTGATAGTTTAATTTTACTATTAAACCTTTATGAACATCAACACCATAACAACATTTATATCTAGTAGCGACGCTAACTGGGCAGTCTTACCACAAAATTATTTAGGTGAACTCTTAAAAAATTCGGCTCTAAATCTCGTCACACGTTTTGACAGAATTTTGCTTAGTATAGGTAATTTTAATTTATTTTATGTAAATCTTCTACCATTTATGTAAATCATATAATTTGCTTAAATATATACCACAATATTTATGGTGCATACAAACAGACTTTATGGTTTATCTATAATAGCATATTGCTGCAAGCACATGTACCACAATTTGGGACAGAATTTTTTTAAGTGCAGGTCCTCCTTAGATATATAGATACATATCATATATTGCGTAATGTTTTTTGATAGTTTACTAGCTCTGTAGTGTTAGAGTTATTCTTTTAGTGTTATTCTCGATAAAACATATTGGCTCAGTTATATTAGGAAATTAGTTGTGCTTTAAATTTTATATTTATATGACGAAATCTACCAAAATAGTACAGCTGATTTATTTGACATATTTATTTTGAAATCCCCATTTCTGCCGCAGCAAAATATCAAATTAAAAAGATCCTCTCATGTTATGATTGACTTAGTTATCTTTTAAAAAAAAAGTCTTTATTTGTTAAAAGCCTCATAGTTTGTTACACTGCACATGGGCCTCGCGGAAACTTTATATTTTCGTCAATACCAAATTTACATTTATACTAGCTGACCCGACAAACGTTGTTTTGTCATATAAATTATTTCTAGAGAATATTTTGCTAGAAAAAAATAACTAACCTATTGTAAGTGTGTAAGGATGTGGTATATAAGTGGAAGATGTATGGAGCGCTGTGAACGGTGAAAGAATATAAAAATAACAAAACACCAATCATTTATTTTTTTAATTTATTAAAATTGATTCTTTAAAATTATATACATATCGCTACTTATAACAATATTACTAAAAAACAATAGCAATCCCTTAATGCAACAGAGTGTACAATATTTTTTGTTATCCCATCTTTCGCCAATACAAACAAATTGGATGGTTTGCCCACTCGAGAGCCACGTATAATTGTCCGTGTGAAAAACATGATGTGCTCAAATCTAAGCCACAGACAGACATCGTTTGGCCCTGAGACTTATTGATAGTCATTGCAAATGCCAATCTAATTGGAAATTCAGGGCGTTTAAATTGAATTGGCACATCTGTGGGTATAATAGGGATTCGCAGTAGTAATATATTTTCACCTCGGAATTTGTCATTTAAAATGATGGCTTCGATAACATTTTTCATTAATTTTTTTATGACTAATCGCGTGCCGTTGCACAACCGTGGTGGGTTCAAATTACGAAGCAAAATAACCGGAGATCCAACCTTCAGTTATAAAATATGCGGTGGCATGCCTGGTAAATCCAATGAGTTTAAAATCTTTGTTGGATAATTTACAGATTCGGTGGCATCGCAAACTGCATCATTAGATTTGTATGACACCAAGTCTCCTGGTAACAAATGTTGTATCTTGAGATTCAATTCGTTGACGTCCACATTTTTTACTGCTAAAATTGCTCTTTCTGCCAGCCACTCATGATTTGTGTATCGTCTGTGTATATCGGGAAATATCTGGTCAATAAGAGCATCTTGAGAATCAATGATTGTGCAGAAATCGGTCGGTAATTTTATGCATCCAGTTTCATCTGTAGTAACTTTTCCATCGCCGATATCTAACAATTGTATTGAGAATGTTTCAGCGGATGGATCTTGAAGCTTTTGAACGCACAAATTTACTTTCAGTTGTACTTTTTCAACATTAAGCCACAATGACGATGATTTTAAGCATGCGTTGATCTCATCAGCGTATGTTGAACGCGGAATAACGGGAACTGCTTGTCTGAAATCACCTGAAAAGAGTAACAGAGTGCCGCCAAATAGTTTGTCGTTGTTTTTTATATCTTTCAATGTCCTGTTCGACGCCTCAATCGAATGTTTGTGTGCCATAGTGCATTCCTGCCAGATAAGAATTTTACACTATTTCAGCACTGTGGCCATGGACGATTGTTTTTTTTATGTTGCACGCTGCGTCTGGGTTATTTTGAATATTTAGTGGCAGTTTAAATAATGAATGAGCTGTTCTGCCTCCATCCAATAAAGTTGCCGCAATGCCAGATGATGCAACAACCAATGCGATGCCATTATTTGATCGTATTTCGGCGAGAATTAGCGAAATGAGGAATGTTTTGCCAGTTCCACCTGGTGCACCCCCCCCCCCCCAAAAAAAAAAAAAAAAAAAGAATCCACCTTGTCCTGCCAAAACTGCGAGCATGATGCGGTCGTAAACGGTTCTTTCTTCTTCATTCATTAGTGGGACATTGCGAGCAACAATCGCTGCCATTTCTACAGTATTGTATTGTAGTTCACGATTCAATTCAGTGCTTATTAAATCAGATGCATTTCGATTTGTTGAATGCATACCGAAATGACTGAGTGGTAAGTTGGCAATGATAATGCAAAGATCTTCAGTAGCAATGAATGATTAATTGTACATAGCGTCACTGAATACTATCGTTAGATCGTTGCACCGTGAACGATGTTGATGCAATATATCATCAGTCATTGAATCTTTGTGATTATCCCATAATGTCTGTGCTCGGGCCGGGAAACATGTAGTCAACACTATAGCGAATAGTAGACGAATTTGTTTTGCTGTACAGTTCAGTCCTACTTCAGCAAGCATACACTCCCACTGGTTGTCGTCTTCCAGCAAGCCGAGTGCAAGGCATGCATCTTTATACGTTGGATACTGTTGTCCATTCACTTTACGTAAATCTTGAAATGACAAAGGGCCGATGACATTAACCAATAACATTCGAAGATAAAAGCACTCAGTCTGCCTTGGATTGACTGTAAATACTCGTCCCAAGGTGTTTGATTTGAATAAACCGGGACATGCATCAATTGGCATGCCTTGCTTGCGGGGCATCCATTTTTTTGTTGGAGCCCATGTGAAATAGCGTGGTACTTCTGAATAGAGTAATGTCCGTGCAAAAGCACCAAAAGCATCCGCACGATTACACAATTCAAAAAATTCGGTGAGTGTAGTTTTTGGTGGATTTATAGCACGATCAATCGCTGTCTCGCTCGTGAAATATACGCACTGGCCATTTTCAAGATGTACGGCTAAATGAAGAACTGCTGGATCCCGTTCATGAATTGGGAAACCAAAGATACGCCAAACAGCTTCATTGGAGCTGACGTACCGGCCAATTTGGTAAAGTGTTATTTCATCGTTGTTATTCACCAGAGGAGCATTCACATTGGTATTTTCAACTCGAAATACAGCCATATCACTGCCTTTATTCACATACTTGCAAATGTATTTGATGCTCTTCATTGAACTGCAGAACTGAACATTAATATGAGCATTGAATGTTTTGCTCAGCAGAGGCGAATATGGGACCACCCAACGGTTATCAATGTCAATACCTATGTTGTTGCCATAGATGACCGCCATAGATGATAAGATTGTCCGCCATTATCGGGATTTCTTCGACGATATATTGGATATCCGTCAACATTTGTGATCGTGAAATTTTTTGGAAAACTTTTAGTACATTTTCCATCCGCACAAATAATAATGGCCTAAAAATTCATTTTTCATTTTAACATAAAATAACTCCGTCGGATATTGACGAATTTTTTAAAAGAATATACCATTTTAACTAATTTTAACATTTTAACAATATTAACGTTGGAAAAATATTTTAAACACTTACGGTTAAAAATTCATTTTTCATTTCAACATTAAATAAATTCTGACATCGTGTTTACGATTCTAAAATATTAACTTTGAAAAAATATTTTAAACACGTCGTAAGATACGGTTACGATTCTAAAAATATTAATTTTGAAAAAATATTTTAAACACTTCTTAAGATACGGTTAAAAATTCATTTTTCATTTCAACATTAAATAAATTCTGACATCGTATTTACGACAACTCACGCCATCTAGGTGGAAAAGTTGTTGAAAGAGTTGGTTAAAAATTAATTAAGAAAGAACTAATTAAGTTACAACTTCCATTTGTAAATCTAAACCATTCTCGAATCCACCTGAATACACACAAAAAATTTCATTAAACTCAGTCCAGCCGTTTAGGAGGAGTTCAGTGACATACACACGCACAAAAGAAATATATATATAAAGATTACTTTTATTGAAACAAAACAGAAATTTTGACTTTGTCTTTTTTAAAATATAAAAGTGTCGTTTATAATATATAGGTCTGCCAAGTGTCTCAGTCTCCATTAGAGCATAGAAATTGAAAAAAAGCTTTTTGAGACTTGCTGACTTTTCTTTACAAATGCCGCCCAAAATGTCTGACATTGGGAGGACAGCTTTTCCCACAGAAGTTGGATCGCTTACTATCGTACGCGCTTTGGTGTACATTAAAAAATTATAAAAAGCTAAATTAGACAACTTACAAAAATTGACTTCATTATAACTTAAAAAAATTTCTACACATTGATAAAGTGCTAATATAGTTCATGATGCTACTATATTTTGTTCTATTAATAGGATTAATATTAATCTATAAAAGGATTAATATTTTATTTTTAAAGCCAACATTGTTTTACGTCGCTTTCAACTCGCTTTATTGTTAATCCATTGAATTGTCAAGTTTACATAATTCAACAGAAAATTTAAAAACATGGTATATAAAAAGTTTTTTTTTTTTTTCTTATCTTATAATTATTTAAATGTAACATTATTTTCGAAATAGTTTTGGGACTTTTCCTAAAATACTGAAAAGTCTACGTATTATTAGTTATTTAAATTTTAAAGTGCATGCTATATAATCGGCAGAAATAATTCTGTGTGATACAAATATTGAATTGCAATTTATTTCAATAGATATTTCTTGACAAATAGCAGATTTATGCCTTAAAATTTGTTTTAAACGGTATCGTAATATTAAAAATAAAATAATCAGAATTAATATCCAATATATAACCTTATCGTCCAGAATAAACATTAGATGAAATACTACTTTAAAATAAAGCTTATTTCTGAAAGATATTCGGTGAAATATTTTATTTTGCAATACAATATTTCCTCAAAATATTCCTCAGAACTTTATTAAGCATTATATTTGTCTCATTAACATGCATGAACTTAGAAAACTTTCACTGATGTATGTATTTCTCCTTTTTTATGATTACTAACACGATATACGATAGAATACCAAATTAAAGAAAATTTAAATATTTCAACACTTAATTATATTTTCAGTGTCAGTAACAAAAGGAAAAAAACAACTTCAATCTCATTTTTATATTAATATTTTTCAATTTATTTCATCATACTTGAATATTTTCTTGTTTTCTAGTGTTACAATATATCTTTTCCTACAATAAATATCTTCATTTTTACTTCCCGAACATACATATGTAAGGAGATTATTGTAATCATGTCAAAAATCCGACTCTGAGATTTTAGTGTTTCTACACATTTTGAGGAGCCGTGAGCTTTTTTTTTTCTGTTTTTACGGTGATGAATGTATCAGTGGTGTATTCTCCGAGTATGGAAGGCACGCGCCGCATATCCATTAAAAACCTAACTAAACATAACGCATAACTTACTTAAAATAAAATAATTTCAATTTTGTTAACTACTCACTTCCATCTATACATTATCCATCATTAAAGTTTCAAAAACTTTAGTGAAATGAAATTTCTTATGTTGCATTTTTCCTAATTAATCCGAGTGCTTTTTTTCTTACTATTGTCATCGATTCCCCGTCGCTTTGTTTAGGAGACGACCACTGATCGGTTAGACTTATGTCATGCTACTTTTGTAAAGCCAGCACTGATATAAGGATTTTTTGCCTTTTGAGGGGATATTTATCGTCCCTTAAACATTTTCTCTTATAAAGTACACTACTTACCAATGAAAATTTGGAGATTTTTCAAAATTAGACATTTTGTTAAATATCTAGAAAAGTTTTCTTAGAATCATCTTGAAACTTTGGTAGCGTAAAGAACACGTTATACTTCAGCAAAAGTTGTGTTCTAAAGACTAAAAGGGGACTAGTAAAGAATTAAAGAAGAATAATTTTTTTTTGTATCATCCTGTAAAAAGTAATGCTTAAAATGCATTTTGTCTGTACAATATGATTAAGAGGAATTTTCTCTATATTTGTATAAATTTTTAAGAGTCTATCACATATATTCATAGAGATATAACGGATGTTTAAAACATTGAAAAAAAATTCCACTTTTTGAATTAAAGCACGTAGGGTATTAGATCCAGAACAAAGACGTTTTCAGAAAATTTTACATATTGCATTAGACACAGCATTCTGCAATCAGAATGCAAAAACGTTAAATACCTTACGAAATATGAGCATTTTTACTAACTTTTATCTTTGCATAATTTAATATCCAAATGTATTGAGCAACTTATATGAAAACCCCAAACAAATATCGTGTAATTTTAAAGAGTTACGAGAGATAGAATGAATAGAATTTCAGTTCTCTCTCTCTCCCCCCAAAACAAAGGCTAAATTTTAAGGCATTTTACTCACATTTTTATTTTGATTCAATCAATGCAGTGTTCACTGATTGCATATAAATATTAATAAAACCCTCTATCATCTTCTTTATTTATTTTATTTTATTTTATTTTATTTTATTTTATTTTATTATTATTATTATTATTATTTCTTTTTTTTTGCGAAGAACTAAAAAATTTTTCTAAAGTTTTTCTAAATGGGAAAAAGGAATTAAAAATACATATATATATGAGATAATGAGTAATTTTTAAAAGAAATTTCTTCATAGAATAACATGGGATAATTCTGCCGTTAACGTTAGGTGAAGTGTCCCCTTAAGGCACTGCAACTATCAGCGTGCTACCTGATCCGACATAGTGCTGCTAAGAAAGACACAGTAGAACGCAGCGGGGATTTGAAGCCAATTTTAAGTGATTTCAGTAGATTTTTTCTTTCCTTTTCTCCCTTTTTTCCTTTTTTTTTTTTTTTTTTTTTTTTTTTTTTTTAGTTCATACATATTAGTTTACTACGATTGTTCGGTATTTACATGGCTAGGCCAGTTTTTATGTTGTTTGATCACACTATCTCCAGAATATCATAAGTTCATAATATGTGTAATAGTTGCTAACGGAAGACGTGTAAACGTTAGACAACAGATTTTATTTTTTAAATATTTTTTTTATATATACTTTTTTTATAATAAACAAAATATTACGTAGAAAATTTTAATTTGTTGACAGTTTTCTAGACGTAACTAAATTTAGCATCGACAGATTGATTTTTACAAGCGTTGTAATGATAATCGTATGTTTTTGGACATTTTAGCTTTTTCTTTTTTTTTGCGTTATCAGTAATTTTCTGGAATAGAAATGAATGAAGTTAATTATTTGTAAAAAAAGATGATTTCAATTCTTTCTATTTTTTATTCTTCTTCATAATTTTAATTCTTTGCAATAAAAACAGCATTATAACTCACATTTTTATGTAACTTTCCAAGAAGTTGCGAACAACTTGATTTTTTGGCCATTAAAACTGTGGAACAGCACAATTGGACGAATAATTCTGAAACACATAACAATATACACAAGGACTCGCATAATTATAAACAAAATCCGAAAAATTTGTCAGTTTAATGGAACAGTTTAACCTAATTCGTTAAACTGACGTGAATGAAAGAAAAAAAATATGATTATTTGCATTTTAGCCGGTTGAGAGAGAAAAAAAAATTCTAATCACATTTCTCTTTTTTAACAGATATGACAAATTTTTCCAATAATTACTTGATTTAAATTTTATGAATATTTATTAATTCTACTAACCTTAGTATACGCAATTAACATATTTTTAAAATTAGAATTTTATGTATTAACAAAATCTAGAACGATATGTAGAATATTTCTTATATCTAAATATAGTGATAAATCACCTAATAAATTGAATTGAAATAACTCACTAAATACCAACTTTTATAAAAGGAGTTTAAAAACCCCACTAAATATTCAATCAGTCCCTATTTCTAAAGCAGAAAAAAAAATATTTTTATCGTTCTCGATTCGTCAAAGATCAGTTAGTTTCTTGAAGTATCTGCAAAAATGTATTTTCTAGTACATGTATCCGAAAAATGCTAATTTGTCGAATGCTAATGCTTAGAAACACAAAGCAATTCACAGTTTTAATGTACACACCATATTCAAACTTATATCAACCTAGCACAGTATATTTACCAGATATAAAAATAGATAAATTATTTTTATATAATATAAAATCTAGCTATTAATATCGTGTATGTATTATCGGGGGAAAAATATAGACATGCTGCTATAAATAAAATAACCGTACGAATACCAGAAAAATTTAATTTGTGATCAGGGTTTTATATATTCACGAACCTGTGTTAACGTTTTAATGAGCTGTTTTACCTCAATTTGTGGTTTGTGCAATAATTAAATTTTTACCTAATAATTTCTTAAATTAAAAATAATGTAGTAAAAGTAATTTATTAAAATATTCTGAATCAATTTTAATCAACCTGTAACATCTTGTTTCATTAAAAATGATAAATGAAATTCAAGATTTCTTTCTCATGTTATGCTTCTGAATGATTTTTATTTTTTAAATCTTAAGTTGATTATAGTTCCGTTATTAAAAGAGAGAAGAAATCAATGGCATTAAGATCATTAATCTTCGAAAAGAGTATTTTTTTTTTTTTTTTTTTTTTTAAGTGAGAAGCAAATTAATTATTCTTTCAAAATTTCCCTACCTTTAAATAATATTTTGTGCTGATTGAGGATTAGTTTAAAATTTATTTATATATGCAACAAACATTGGCATATTCTAGCTATAATTATAAGCTTCATTTTATCGAAAAATATTTGATTGTCAATATAAGAACATAAGTGATAAACCGAAAACAACTATACAATGCTTTAATATTCAAAGAAAAGAAATCTTTTTTTTTTTTTTTTTTGTTTGTTATCATGTCTTTGTCTAAAATTGGTAAAAAAAAAAAAAAAAAAAAAAATTATATATATTTCACCGATTTATTTCAGTGCCCGAGTACTATTTCATTTAAACACGACCGTAGATTTTTTTTTTTAAATACAATTTTTGCTTTTATATAAATTTTTGTTTTTACATCTTATTTTCAATTTTTATTTGAAATAATCTTATATATTTAAATTATTATTCATTTAAATAAAAACAATTGATGTTATTTCTTTTCTATAATCTTTCTTGTATCATCGAAGGTGGGATTATCAGACCTTTTTATATAACTCAAATTGATCTCTGATTTATAACCAGTCAGATCGATTTCTAATCTTCCAAAATACTTAAACTCTGTTTTTATGAAAATAGTAAAAGTCGTTTGTTAATAAGGAGGTGTGTCTAGGCTAATTTTTCTATTATCTAGATGTCGATTCACGTAGATTTTAAGAAAAACATATAATTCCCATTGTCTAGTTTTTATAAATGGTGGTGTGATAAAAAAATAATAATAATAAATGTGGTTTGAATGAAACGAATTACATGAGAATGAAAGCGCGTGAGTAAAATTAGTAAATGTATCTTAGTACAGTAATTTACCAAAAACAAATTTAATCTGAAAGAGCTTTACTGTCACCTATCAGCCAATATGCGTTCTAATTGAATTAGCATAGTTTATATAAATATAATTTCACATATAAAGTTTGGGGAGTTAATACCCAATATAAGACAAAATATAGTCTTCCCGTAAATAGAGAAATCTGCAGCATAGTAGTGTTACATTTTGGTCGATATGCACCCAGATTGAGGCTGCATAGATGTTTAGAAATCTATCTTCTATACTATACGTTTGACGTACTTATATGCTATACAAAATGGGGCATAGCCGTCCCGTAAATGGACAAAATTGCGACATAATGACACTATTATGCTCTAAAATTTAATATATTTTCATGCTAACCATTTTATATATCATGTTTGATACACTTATACTCTACTGAACATGAAATATAACCTTTTCTTCAAAGAACGAAATTTTAGCATACAAGTTTGACCTTTTGTGGAATATGAAATAAATTTGTTAACCTCTGTATGGCATGAAGCAACTGAATAGAAAATTTCACTAAATTCTGTAAATTTGTATATAATCTAGTGCTGCGACGTACGCATACAGATATACAGATGCATAACTTCAGAAAATGGTGAAATCGCATTATTCAGCACTTCTTAAAACATATAACAACGTCAAAAACGAAAGTCAAAAATTTTACGAATCCAACACTACATTTTTATGATTATAGAAAATTCCAAATATGTTTCTAACTTTTTATAGGCTTTTCTAGTTCAAATAACGGACAACTTCGGAAGTTATTACTTTAAGGCAATGGGTTTTAAAATTTTGTTACGTCACATATTTAAACATATTTAGACTGTCTGATAAAAATATGACAGATATGCAGTCCATTAGAAATTGTTTTTGTCAAGTTATCTGCGATAACAAATAAGGGAAAAATATCAAATTTTTCATTACTTTCCTTTATTTTATTTTATTATTTTTCTTTCAATTAAAATTTTCAGGATTTAACAATTTTTTCAATTTTTATTAAATTCATCATACATTTTGTCACCTCTTTTTTAAAACTCTATTGGTCTTTAAAGTTATTTCATTTCTGTAATTTTTTTAAATTACTTCAAAGAAAGGATTGGCAGGCAATATAATTTGATGCTAAAAAATATCCGCCTAAAGAAACCTGCAGCTACTGAGCAGCAAAAATGTAACCAGTGGCAACAGGTTTCAAAGAGACATAATAAAGTATACATTCAAACACAACGTTTACGTTGCTATATAGGTTAGAAGAAATTCGAAATCCATCGGCCTTTTTTACTAGTAATGCAATATATATTTTTCTTTTTTTTTTTTTTGAAATATTTTCGATATTAAGTAATCTTTTTTATGACGCTTCCCGCTCGAAATGGCGGACAATCGGGCGGACACCTACCTGATATACGTTTCTCTACTTACTTTGTACGTATTTTAGCACTAACCTTGAACTTATATTTAATTTTATTTTTTAATATGAAACATTATTTATGTTTAGAATTATTTCATGCGGTTCCCTCTTTGGACCGAATATTGAAATATACTTTTTCTCATTTACTTTTGTTAAAGAATTTCGATATTTTTTTTTTCAAAAATGCCTTTACACTTAAAAATTCACAAAGAATTAGTTATAAATTATTAAATTTTAAATAACACAAACTGGGATATTTAAAAGCAAAATTTTAAATATAAAAATAAAAATAAAAATATATATGGTTACAGGAATACAGGAAAGCTAATATTAAAACTGAGATAATCTAAATTCATAAGTAGTGTGTTGTAAAAGTTGCTTTATATGTAAGTCTATGTTACAGAAACATCTAGAACCGTTTAAATACACACACATTTTATCATCATTGTTTTCCATAAAGAAATATTTTTACACATTCAATTTTGTTGTAATAACTAACAGATTCCGTGATTTATTTATTAGAAAAATCACAGAAAATATATGATAACAGTTCTAAATTATGAGTGATTTGAACTAAAATAAAAAATCGTAAATTTACATGATATTGTACTTTAGATCATGCAGAGGATCATGAGAATCGGTTCGTGAATTTCTTTAAAGAGGCGTATGTTTATCAGCATGCAGTCTTTTGGTTCTGTACACGAATGGTTTTACAGAATAAACATTTAATATATCCTTTTTGGTTTAATGCTATACCATACAAGCTGAGATATCGCTATCATACTCATTGAAAAATCCCGTTGGCAACATCCCCAGATGTCAAATTTATTGGGCTTAGAAAGCAGAGCACGCAAAAACTGATGCATATTGATTAGACCATATATAAACGAAACACTTTTTAATTAGACGACCACATGGTTACACACAGAGAAACAAATATTCAACAAGTACAAGTAAAAGATGCGCCGTACGAAACAGTTCAAGTGGTGGTGCGCCAGTCATTATTAGAATGATCTATTGTACAGTGAAGGAGGGTAAATACAAGAGGCTTTGGTAATAGAAAATAAATGTAACCTAACAAAATTTACACTTGAATCTGTACATTTTGTTTTTAATGAAATAATTAATATCTTGCTTACCACAACAGAGATATAACCTTCCTATTAAAGGGAAAATTTTCTCCTACTGAGGACGTCCCACAGCTCCGACCGAATCATATATTTCGAAATCTAATTTTCTTCAATTTAGCCATTTCAAATCAAATATAAACTTTCGGATAATCCCTTAGAAATTTCCTCAAGGTAAAGCGGCTAGAAAATTTCGTAACGCATAACCAGATGGGCAAACTAACATGTTGTACTAAGATGTCAAATCAATTTAACGACATTTTAAAATGTATAAAACTCTGGACACATAGAGCCAAAATTCTTCTTAAATTCAATGTTTTCTTATGTTCCTCGAAGAAAGTAATAAAAAAAAAATCTTTCAGAGAATTAATTACAAAAAACTTACATAATTTATATACAAAAATTAATGCTGCAATATTTTTTTTTTCAGATATGAATCAGAGTATTTTTATAGTTTAATCAATTTGCGTCATGCGTACATATACGCTTAATTTTCTTCTACTCTATCACCGGAGCCGTATGTATACGCTCAACTTTACTCATTTTTATGTTTAAATATAATTAAAAATAATCTGGTGTGTCACTCACACGACTTTCTCTTACCCTGAAATTTAATACAATAAATACAGGTTGCAGATTAATAGGTAAGATAACGAGTACTGTTATGTAAACCTATGTTAAACAATTCATATTAGGCTTCTGAAATGTTTTATATGATAATTAGTTCTGTGTGAGGGGGGCTACAGACCCCCTCAACCCCCCGTTACATTAATGCACCTACATTTATATAGAATTTAATTCGGTTATTAAAAAATAAGTCTGTTTTTAAAAAATAATTTATTAAAATTATTATGTAAAAAAATTATCTTTCATGATAATGCAGACGATTTCCATATTAGAGAAGTAGTATAACACCAAATATCCAAAAAAAAAAAGTTCATTTTATTCTCAAAAAAAAAAAAAAAAAAAAAAAAAAAAAAAAAGTACGATTTTTTATCAAAGTTTTTTTTTTTTTCGTTAAAAGTAAAAAAAATCGGTAACTTTGTTTTTAATTATCGCAGATCGATGGTTCAACCATTCGTTTTAAAGGTATTGGCGAGCTCTTTTGAAAGATACCCGTCATGAAAATTTACTCCCCTCGAGGGGGGACTTCCCCCCAGGGAGGGAGGCGAGGCTCCTACATACACAAAAAAATTTTCCCAGTTAACTATCTGTATTACAAAATACATATATATTCGTTTAATTTGGTTTAGTGCAGTCTATAGACGTTAAACTCTACTTTCCTGCAATTTCCCCCATAGACGCAGTGTATTAGAATTCTCTTGATTGTCCCTGTACACAAACCATTAGCTTGATCTTAACGAAAAGCTTACTATAGCATCCCTATATGATACACATTTAGAATACCAAGTTTGAACTTTCTGCCATAATTTGTTTTTGAGATATGCTGATAACAGACAGACACACACACAGACATACAGACACACACACAGACACACACACAGACATGCAGACGCACAGACATACACAAAGACCATTTGCTAAAACATGATTTTCGTATTCAGGGGACTTCAAAACGTGTAAATATAACAAAATCTCGCGTTCGAAAATTTGACCCAAAAAGAATACTTTCTCTACCTTATCTGTAAGAGAAAGTAAAAATAAAAAATAGTACTGACTCTAAGCTAATTTGGCAGGGACCTTCCGCCAAATTATAATACTTGCTGTCAGGGATCTTTTAAACACATTATAATACTTGGCGTCCTTTTACAAACATTTTAGTTTCAGGTAGCTTTTCTAATATTTTTAAGTTACAAGAGTCCTTTAGATTATTTTCTTTTTGACATGTAGCGTTTAAAAATAGCTTTACAGCATTACTTTCGGAACAAATTTATGTAGCCTACATATATATAAATGAATTTAGTAATTTATATTTGTCATGTACAATCATCCCAACATAAATGTACCGCAAATAATGGAAATTATATCATTTTTGAAAAAAGCTTACCTTTTTTCTGAGTTCTATTTCCTGTTTTATCTAGAGTAACCACTAAAAACGTGTGCTGACTCTAGAATGTATATATATAGTGTGATTTTCTTTCATATTTCTTGATAATGGATATGGGTTAAAAAAAAAAAAAAAAAAAAAAAACTTTTCTTATAATTTAAAAAACCCTTTAAGTATTTAAAAAATCCTCAATATAAATTAATCAAATATATGTAACGAAAATCTGAATGTATTTTCAAATTTTAGGTGTTTCTAAATTTTTGTTGAAGAAAGATACGAGAGCTTGCTGAAATTAAATTATGTAATTAAACATCACATTACCACAACAATATGAATTATTATGCTTTTATGAATATATTAAATAAAACAAAACAAAATTGATTAAAAACCGTACTATCTGACTTCAAGACCCTAGCAACTGACTAACCACAAAATTATGGTTATCATATGGTTATACCTAAACGACATACATTTAACGTAAAATATTCTCTATTAAGAATTACTAACGGCTCCAAACCATAAGTGTTGACAACTAACACACACAAATAACCCGTAGTCGCTAGTTGGTCGATTTGCCGACCATCCTTCATTATTACCAGATTTTTTTATTCAATAGCCACCAAAAATTTTTAGAAGTGGCATATGATATACATAAAAGGCGAGTAAAATCGAAGAAACGTCGATCACATCATTTCTTAAAATTATTGGTGACAGTTAAATAATAATCTGGTGTGTCACCCACACGACTTTCTCTTACCCTGAAATTTAATACTATAAATACAGGTTGCAGATTAAAAGGTAAGATAACGAGTACTGTAATGTAAACCTGAGTTAAACAATTCATATTAGGCTTCTGAAGAGATTTATATGATAATTAGTTCTGTGTGAGGGGGGCTACAGCCCCCCTCAACCCCCCGTTTCATTAATGCACCTACATTTATATAGAATTTAATTCGGTTATTAAAAAATAATTCTGTTTTTAAAAAATAATTTATTAATATTATTATTTAAAAAAATTACCTTTTATGATAATGCAGACGATCTCCATATTAGAGAAGTAGTATAACACCAAATATCCAAAAAAAAAAAGCCTATTTAATTTTCAATAAAAAAAAAAAAAAAAGTTTTTTTTTCGTTAAAAGTAAAAAAAATCGATAACTTTGTTTCAAATTATCGCATATCGAGGGTTCAACCATTCGTGTTAAAGGTATTGGCGAGCTCTTTTGAAAGATACCCATCATGAAAATTTAC
The DNA here is from genome assembly GCA_963930645.1 of Salticus scenicus. Lineage (NCBI taxonomy): Eukaryota > Metazoa > Arthropoda > Arachnida > Araneae > Salticidae > Salticus > Salticus scenicus. Next base: position 292,558,840 of record OZ005654.1, on the reverse strand, counting down.
TCCCCTCGAGGGGAGACTTCCCCCCAGGGGGAGAGGCGAGGCTCCTACATACACAAAAAAATTTTTCCAGTTAACTATCTCTATTACAAAAAATATATATTCGTTTCATTTGGTTTAGTGCAGTCCATAGACGTTAAACTCTACTTACCTGCAATTTCCCCCATAGACGTAATGTATTAGAATTCTCTTGATTGTCCCTCTACACGAACCATTTGTTTGATCTTAAGGAAAAGCTTACTGTAGCATCCCTATATGATACACATTTAGAATACCAAATTTGAACTTTTTGCCATAATTTTTTTTTTTTTGAGATTTCCTGATAACAGACAGAGACACAGACATACAGACAGACACACAGACATACACACAGACCATTTGCTAAAAACATGATTTTCGTATTCAGGGACCTCAAAACGTGTAAATATAACAAAATCTCGCGTTCGAAAATTTGACCCAAAAACAATACTTTCTCTACCTTATGGGTAAGAGAAAGTAAAAAGAGCGCAATCTGTAATAGGTGGCGCTGTCTCTAGCGACTACTAACGGGATAAACACACACATATAAAGGTAGAAGGAAGAAAAGTGAAACATTCGAACAATACTTTTTTAATGGTTTGTTAACGTGAGTCGAATATCTCCAGATGAAAAAAATTCTGACCGACCCTTTTATTGAAATAATTAAAGAACAGTTAAAGAAAATCTGGAAAATATAAATCATAATAGGGCTTAATTGTAAGGTTTTATAAAGTTTGTTTAATCTAGTGCATGGCATATGGTAGAACTATATAAAGCTTATAAATAATTTATTTTTAGTTTAACTACTTATGACCGAGTTTGTAAAAGTCTTTTTTATAAAATGGTTTTCAATTAAAATCATACACAACATTTTGCCTTCAAATGCAGTATTTTTTTCGATAATTCTTTTTTATCTTTTATTTTATTTATTTTTTATTTATTTTTTAATATGTATCATCTTTGCTAAACAAATGGTATTTTAATTTCGCTCATTATGTATTTCACTTAAATTCAAATTTTAAATATTTCATACACATCTAATTATTTCAAAATAAATATATAACTGTGAATTATCCATTCATATGCATTGAAATGAATAAAGTTCTCCAACAGTCAATGGAATTAAATGTAAGCTGAAGTTAATTAATCGTCTTTTTATTCCTACAACGTGTGTTAAATGAACTGAAAATGGTTCGCATTATATAAATTTCCGTGCCATTTAAATTTTAATGATTTCAAATTAGCAAGTATATTTAATGATTGAATAAAATTTAAATCGAGTACTCTATTTGTAAAGGAAAATTTAAATTGTTTTCAGAATGACTACGATAAAGAATTTTCATAAATTAATTAATTATTATTATTATTATTATTTTTTTTTTTTGAAAATTGAAAATAATTTGATTTGGTATTATGTATCTATCCATGTATATATATAGTATATATATTGTCTGAGACCGCAGAAAATTGAAAATAAATTGATTAAATATTTGTATACTCCAAAGAATTATATATATATCTATGTTTTGTATATATATATATATATATAGATATATATTAAAGGAAAACTAATGAAAAAATAGACCCCTCAGGGGGCACCTTCGTGTCGAATCAGGTGACTGTCCGAGCTACTGTCTTTGCGCTACTCTGTCCGCACACACGTATACCCACACAAATAATGCCTTTTATATATACAAGGATTCAAAAGATAAATATTCCCCTGTGTGTACGCCTGTGTTAATTAACTTAAATTATTTATGTTACTTGAATTCGGTAAAAGTTTTGATCACTGCTTTATTTTCGAACTTCAGTTCGTATTTTTTTTTTTTTTAATATTACCTGAAATAGAAACATAATGATATATATATATATATATATATATATATTTCTTTTGTGCGTGTGTATGTCACTGAACTGCTCCTAAACGGATGGACAGAGTTTAATGAAATTTTTTGTGTGTCTTCAGGTGGATTCGAGAATGGTTTAGATTTACAATTCAGTCCAATTTAAATTGTTTATTTAATTAATTTATCACTTATAAATTGTTGTTGATTTTGGAATGTTTCATATTGGATCCGGCAGACTGCGCTACGATCGTAGTATCGAATATTCAATAATACGCAAGCGAAGTGATGACGTCTCTGGCCGTCCGTGGATACAAGAAAAATATTTCCTATGTTAATCGCCCATTGGATTTTTTGTAAAAAATTACTAAAAATCGAGGAAAATTATTTCCCGATTTGAATCCCCATATTTGGGTATAGGTATGTATTAGTTATCATGTGCATGCGTTAGATTGAGTTGTTTTCGCTGTAAAATCGATAAAATTCGAATTTTTAATCTCAAAACTCTGTCATCATTGGCGGAAAAAAAAATATCGCCATATCATCTGGCGAACATATTTAATTTCTTTCAAAAATAATGGTTATTTCAAAAACTTATATTAAGAGAGTAATGAATAATATGAAACAATTTCGTACAATACATATTACGAAAATATACGTCTGGCATGTATATTTTCGTATTACGTTTTTGATCGCCAAATACAAAAAACGCCAAAAAAGACAGAGTTTTGAAATTTAAAATTAAAATTTTGTCAATTTGAGAGCAAAATAACTCAATCTAATACATGCATACGATAACTAATACATATCTATATCCAAATACGGGGATTAAAATCGAGAAATAATTTTCCTCGATTTTTAATAATTTTTTATAAAAAATCCAATGGGAGATTCACATAGGAAATCTTTTTCTTGCACCTACTGACGGTCAGTGACGTCACACTCCGCTTGCGTATGTTCTATTGTAATTCCAGTTTGTCCCGACAGTTGGTGCTACGATCAAATTCAGGAAAACATTTTGTAACTTCGTGTTATTATTGTTATACAAAAAATTGTGGCCTAATTGAAATATTACATCAAGATGTAATTAGTGTTTGAAGAGTTTTGAAGTGTGCATAAAAAACTACACATTTTGCAAATTTAGTACGGAATTGGAGTGAGTATTTAAAAAAAAATTCTATCAAATTTACACGCACGTTGATTAACAACCACCCTAATCTACAAATTTATTCGTGTAGCTAATTTATTATATTTTATTTATTTATTTTTTGAATGGAACACCTTTAGTATCGGATCCCTTTGGCAAAATTTGAAATTTGACACCGAAGTAGCTCGGACGCTTCTCGCCAAGATCTTTAGTTCCACAATTGAGATAGCCATTTCAATTCATCGCGAAAATGGCTTAAAATATTTAAAGTCACCAAAGGGGTCCCATACTTTTGTGCGTGTGTATGTCACTGAACTCCTCTTAAACGGCTGGACCGATTTTAATGAAATTTTTTGTGTGTCTTTAGGTGGATTCGAGAATGGTTTAGATTTACAATTCAGTCCAATTTAAATTGTTTATTTAATTGTTAATTATGTCTTTTACGTTATAATCGAAATTCACAGTCACCGTTCACAGCGTTCCATACCTGTTTCACTTATATACCACATCCTTACACACTTACAATAAGTTAGTTATTTTTTTCTAGCAAAATATTCTCTAGAAATAATCTATATGACAAAACAGCGTTTGTCGGGTCAGCTAGTATATATATATATATATATATCAAACAGATGACGATTTTTTTTATTAACAAATGTAAGCATGTGCCAGTGGCGCTATTTGCATTAGGTCATGAATACTAAGATATAATATAATTTCAAATACATTCCTAAGTAGTTTGTTTTATTTCATAATAACTTTAATTTATTTCTTATTGCATCTGTTCTATAAGACGATCTATGATTGTGTAGGCTATTTTTCGTGATTCAATTATCTTGCGACCTACAGAAATTTTTGAAATATATATAGTAAAAAAAAAAAATAATAATAATTAAATGCATCTTTTTTTATAAGTGTGCATTGTGTTAATAGTGTACTTTTATGCACATGTTTGTTTACATTTATTAGTGTATATTGCATTATTAAAAAAATGAACCCATAAACCACAATGTTATATATATAAAAAAAAAAAAGTATTCTTGCAAAACAACTATAAACGCTAGTCCAACTTTCTTAAATTCATACAGTTTGTGTGGCAGAGATCTATGACATGTATATAAATTTTCAGCTCAATCGGAAATGCGTTTAGACTCTATCGCGCTTTAAATAATTTCAGACCATAGGCCATTATGATAAAAAAAACTTCCGTTGTATACCTGTAAAAACATGCTAGATTCACCAAAATCTATGCATTTCTTCCAATGGTGATCATATGCTGTTTCATATTAGTATGAATTTTCAGCTCAATGGAATAAGGCATTTAGATGCTATCGCATCTTAAAAAATATGATCAAGAAATAAGGAATTTTTCCTTGTGCCCCTGTAAAAATCTATAATAGATTCATCAAAATCTATATAGTTCGTACGACTGCGACTTGCAATATATGTATAAATTTTCAGCTCAATCGAATAAGACATTTAGACGCTATCACACTTAAAAAAAAATTGGGCCCATATACCATTATATTAAAGAATTTTTTTTTGTATCCCTATCAGCGTTACGGTTACGTGTAACATACCTACCAGTTTTCAAATTATTCGAAAGAAGCGTTTAGATGCTATCATGTTTACTCACATAGATACACACATACATACACACGTACATATACACATACATACACACATACACACATTCATCATCATAAAAATAGTAAATATGAATTCAGGGAACTTCAAAACGTGTAGAAACACCAAAATCCCAAATTCAGATTTTTGACGTAATAAATAATAGTTCTTCTCTTTACAACATGATTATTAATTAAAATATTTTTAATGACCTGGATTAAATTATCATGTATTTCATATTGTTTAAACATTCATTGTATACATGTACTAAAAATATTAATTTTTACTCTCTAATTAATTTATCCTAGCTCAGAATATAAGTTATTTTAAAAGTGTTATTAATGGTTTTTAGGCTAATGAGGTAGTCAATTAACTTCAGGAAATATTACTTAAAAAAATCATTTTACGATAAAGATAATTCTCCTGTATCTACCTCATACCTCAGTCTTCACATTAATAATTTTATTTTATTTTTAGACTTCGAGGAAAATAATTATCCATACTTCTAAAAAACGGACATTGTTTTCCAGTTATCTAAAAAGGCATCAACAATATATATATATTTTTCCTTTTAAAGGAATTGTTTTGATTTTCAGATTTTTTCTCTTCAAAAATATTTATTGTTGATAGCTTGCTTTACATTAAAATTAGTTTAAATTCAGAGAATATTTATAATGTATCAATCATTTTATTCTAACACTTAAAATAATTCTTTTATACAGAGCAATAATTGACATGAAAATTAATTATTTTTAAAAAGAAAAAAAAAAGTATTTGCATTTAATCACAATGTCTTAAAAATTGATTTTTATAAGAATAACAGAGTACTTTTTTTCTTACTTATGATCTATCTTAAAAATCAATTTCATTTTTAGTTCAAACAATATTTTAGCATGTTAAAATTGATAATTAAAGTGATATACTTCGCTGATGTTCAATTTTATTAGATTGAGAAAATATAAAATTATGTTTGGATTATTTCAATTCATTGAAGAGGTGAGGGGAAAACATTACGACAGGATTGAAATTTATTAACACAAAATATTACTCGTCTTTTTTAGATATTTTTACTTTTCAGGCGTTTTTTCATTTATTTATTTTTATTTTTATTTTTATTTATTTTTATTTTATTTTTATTTTTTTAAGACATGAACATTATTCATATTTTTGAATATTATTTATTATATGAATTTGAATAATAGTTGTATAATAGTTGATTAATATATATATAAATATTATTCATATATATTTCTAATAACAAAATTTTATTATGTGCATAGTTTAATGCGCTTTATGTAAATATATATATATATATATATATATATATATATTTGAATTTATTGACAAATAGCCCCATAGCATTTATTTATATACCTTCAAATTTAAAATACTTTAACCGTTTGTCAAGTTAACTTTTTATGAAAAAAAAAAAAAAAAAAAAAAAAAAAAAAAAAAAAAAAATCCTCAAATTTAAAAGTCTCATTCTTTTGCGAAGTATAAGCCTTTAAATTCAATAAATATTTAATTATTTATCAATACTTTAGCTTATTATTTGCCCACTGAGTTATTTTAGCATAAGCTAAAATTTCGTAAAATTTGAGCAACTAAATCTTTCAGAAATTTCAGTCAATGCTAATAATAAGCTGATGAGCTGCAAAATTATTTTTTTTTTCACAATATTAGCTCTCTTGGACAATGTTAACCCGTGCCGAATTGTCTGCAAAATCGCAATATAGGTATTAGGATTTTTCCTATCAATGTGGTACGGGTTAACGTTATCTCAGAGAGCTGGTGTTTTGAAAAAAAAAAAAAAAAAGAAGAAGAAGTATGCGTGTCATATTTTAAAATAAATAAATAAAATAATAAAGTAATAATAATAATAATGATAATAATAAATATAAAATTCTTCTACGCCCTATTTCATTGGCACCTTAAGAAATGTACACACACACACACACACATATATATATATATATATATATATGAAATTATAATATATGTTTTCAGTCATATAAAAGTTGAAAATATGTAACAAATATAACTAAAGGAAAACTTACGAGAATTATATATATATATATATATATATATATCTTGCATTTTGTAATAAAATTTATTATTTTTTTGAATGAGTAAAAATCATTCCTATAAATTATTTCAAGAAGAAATCTTTTTAGAATATTTATTCTAATAAACAAATAAAAACTTTGGAGAAACAGAAGAAATTTAATCAAAAGGATGCAGAAAATGTCGCTCTTGATCACCTATAAAAGTTAATCGTTATTTTATTGTTAATTCTCCTTTTATAATACTCATTTTTTTTTTTTTTCATTTTAAACGCATAACACATTATAATAAAAAGCAGAAATTAAATAGACGGAAAAGTATTTTACTAGTTGATATCATAATTACAATAGCGTATAGTCTTTTAATTATTTTACTATAATAAGGGTTAAGAAAAGAAAATTCAATTTGCTCCATAGAAGAAGGGAAATTGCCTTGCCACTTTAATGATCTTGCTGCTTTAATGATAATTTTATGCACATTAAAAAAAAATGCATCCATCATTAATAACTTTTTTTAAAAATAAGACATTATTTTCTAATTAACCTACTTTATTTTTATGCAAACTCTTATAAAAAATTAAAAAAAAAAAAGTTTTAAATATTTTTAGAAATATATATTTAAATATTGCTAGTTGTATTTCCATTTGTGTTTAGATGGATAAATAAATAAATACGCATATTTTAAAAGTTCAAAATAAATTATAAATAGGCATTTATAATACATATAATGCTATAAGTTAAATATATATATATATATATATATATATATATTGTAAAATAATGGAAATTCATTAAATTTCATTTTTACAAAATTCTACCTTAATGTCTGTTATTTATATCTATACTAACATTTGTATATTATCTATATTAATAAAATCAGACTTTTGTCTGCAAATTTTTCGGAATTAAAAAATTTTGCGATATCTTCACGTTTCACACACCATGAAAGCCGAAAATGACTTCAGAAATTTTTGCCTGTGTGTGTGTGTCGCTTTTTTTGTCCGGGCATCACTTGATAACGGCTGGACGGAATTCAATTGTGCTTGGCAGAAACTTAGAACTTTACTCAACTTAAAATTATATCTATCAACTTTTCAGAATTCCCCCCCCCGTTCCCCCCTGGGGGGCAAAAGACAAAAACACGTTTGCCCGGGCATCACTTAAGAACGGTTGGACAGAATTCAACGTAGATTGAAAGGAATTTAGGTCTTTAGTCAAATTAAAATTATATCTATCAACTTTTCCGAAATCCCCCCCCCCCGTTCTAAAGACAAAAAAAAACGTTTGTAAGCATAACTCGGTTCCTAATTACTTCACAATAAAGAAATTCCACATGGGGAGACTAGACATGAGTACAAATAAAACATTATCTGCGATTTAGCCATTTTCGATTTTTAAAGGATTGAAGGGAGTAAATCGATTTTTGGCGGGAAATTTAGAAAAATTCCTGATTTGAGTCGAACTCTACCAAAAATGAAATAAAGATGATGAAAAAAGGCTATGCGACTTTCTTAGGATATTTCCTAAAACACATTTTTGATTTTTTGTGAGCTGCCATTTTTTTTTCTTTGGGGGGGGGGGGGTGTATTACAAAGGGCAAATTCGAGACACCCTTTTTAGCGCTAAATTTGTCCTGGAAATTTTATGAGAGCTGCGGTCACGAAGTTAGTGCTTGGATTTTTATATGTAACCAGCACCTGAAGAAACGGGATTTATCGAAATACCTTCTTCCCCCCAGCGGGACAGGAAGCAAGGGAAAAAAAAAAAAAAAAAAAAAAAAAAAAAAAACGTTTGTAAGCGTAACTCGGCCCCAAATTACATCACGGTGAAGAAATTGCACATGCTGAGACTAGACTTGAGTATATAAACAAAGCATTATGTACGATTTTAAAATTCTTGATTCTTAAAGGAGGGGGGAAAATCGATTTTCGAGGAGGAAATTTAAGAAATTCCGGATTTTTTAGTAGAGCTGTACTAAAGATATTACAAAGGTATTTAAAATTACCACATGTCCTCTTTAGAATATTTTCAAAAACACATTTTCTTTTTTTTTTTTTTTTTTTCTTTTTTTTTTTTTTTTGAAGGGGGGGACTGCAAATTCATGACCCCCCCCCTTCTTTAGCTCTAAATTTGTTTTGGAATAGCTATGGAATCTGCGGTCATGAAATTTGGTGCACATATTGTTTATATGTATCTGACACTTATTCTAACGAGATTTCATGAAATTCACCCACTTACCCCCTTGGTGTCGGAGGGGGGGGGGCAATAAACACGCGTAAAAACACGTTTTTCTGTTTGAATTCGCTTTGCATTATCTTACAATGATGCGTTTTGGTGTGTGGATGTTGATTAGGTGTCCGCATTATATACTTTGGTGAGATTTTGCAAAACTTCTAACTTAGCCGCTCGGGAAGGGGAAATAAGAAGCGGGTAAGTTAATGCCGAAGGCAGTGTGGACCCGAATCCTCACGCTGCGAGCGGGAAAAACCTCTACGGAATACAGAGGAAACTTTAACTTAGATTATTAATAATATAATGGAATTTTGGCAACTCATTTAAGTAAGCGGGCAAAGGCTGCTAGTAAGGATAATATATGTACAAGGTTATGTCTAAAAAATTATTGCTACGTATCTTGCATCTAATATGATGTCTCCCAGTTGGTGCGTCTCATGACAGACAAATTGAAAATAAAGAACGTTTGAAGTTCACATATTAAATGCTGAAAAGTTAAAAATGAAAATGAGCTTAGAAATAACCATGCTTGAACAAATGCACCATCCTGTTATTTATAAAAACAAACTGTTATGAGTGGAAGACCTTCGTCGCACTGACAGGTCTAACTAAAAGAATTTAATGTCTTCATCTTTATATTGTTAAAATAAAATAGATGAAACCTGTGCATTATTTTATCATTAACTAGCAAAAATTTCTTCAGATTTCATTATTTTTAAGAATGTTTATTATTATAATGTTTCTATATTTTGAAAATGTAAACAAGTCATGCTGTATTTAATTAAGCAGCATAAAAATTTCTTTTCAGTTTAACGGTACGTGAGTCACCGGATGGGTCATTTGTGAATCGCATTAAAAACTATAATTAAAAAAAAAAAAAAAAAAGCTTAATGTTTTATAACCTGAAACCTTTTTCTCTTTTATACTGCTAAATTTTAGATTTTAAATGCATTTTATAGCTTCAAAGAGAAATAAGACATGAAAATGACATTAAGGACATCACTTGACCTGCTTTAAGAAAGGAACTCGGATATTTATTTGTACTCAAGAAACCGCAGCTCCCTATGTAATAAATTTATTTAACATCGATATAAGAGTAAGTAAAATTTGAATATAATACAAATACTTAAAAAAAGAAAGAAAAAAAGAAAAGAAAAGAAGAAGAAGAAGATCCAGGATTTCAATTAAAAAGACGGCTCATACTTACATTCCTTTATATGTACAGATTAAATTTACATCTGTTTACATATATTACATAAAATAGTATAATAAAGGTGTGATCACAAAATCGGGACATTTCTTTTTCCGTATAAATATATTTTTGACAGAAAATTTATTTACAACAGACGCCGGCTCTCCTCGTTAATTGTAATCTACTTCTTTTCCACTCTCTCATAGCGCGCACATGCGCGCTTCTCTTTATTGGCCACTACCTTTTCGAAAACGGAACTGTTTTAAACATTATCTTCTACCTTTTGAGTGGGTAATCTGAAAATATACTCAAATCATACTTAAATATATAATATTAAAATAGGAACTTAGATCTGTGTGTGTGAAAAACGAAAAGTTATATAAGCAAAAAATAAGTAAAATTAAAGTCACTTCAAATTTGAGTCTTACAGAAATTTTCACAATTCTTCCACCAGTAGTAGCTATAGACATATAATTATAACTATCAATATTCTTGGAATAGTCCAATTTAAATCTAAACAGTCGTTAAAAACGGTCATTAAAAACGGTCATAGATCATTATAGGTCATTAAAAACGATTTTTTCAGTTTTTATTGTAGAAAATCTTGTCGTGCCATCACGACCCGTAATCACATTTGACACTCTGGTCACATTCCAAAAGACACGTTTTTTTGTTATTATTTTCTAACAGAATAATTCCTGTTAAGTCTAGAGGCTTATAATTAAAGGTTCTTATTGACTACTGACGGAAGTATATTAAGTATTCATTATGAAACTATAGTCTGAGCTCTTTCTTTTTCTGCAGATATTTATGTCGTGTACTGAGCTACATGGTGAGAGACTTCTCCGCATTCAACACAAAAAAAGTAATAGAATTCGTCGAACAATGAATATCAACACTGTGACATTACCTATCTTCTACCACAGACAAAAGCAACCGAGCGCCGATCATACAAGCAAGGATTTCTAACCACGGTATAGTTAGAGTTTTAAAAATTCTACATTACTTCTAGCATGTATTAGCACAATCACTTGATAATTTCGATAAACTCTTAAAACACAAATAATGCATAAGACTTTTGACTTGCACCTTCAAACATATGCAAATTTAGTGAATCATATGTCTATGCAATATTAAGACATCTTAGTATCCTTATTTATGATGTTAAATAAAATTGTTTAATCCATGCTGTAAATTTTCGTATTCAACTATCCGGAAGGATGTCGTTTCACTTCAGCTTTAAATTCCATTTTTCCAGCAAAATTAACTTTGTAATCAACTTTACGGGTGCCATAAATCCAATCGGATAAAAACTTGATTGTCAATTGTTAAAATCAACCTTTTCGTAATTGGTTTATCGGGCTCAACAAATGACGTCATTTTACAGGCGAAAGTATTCGCATACCACATAAGACCTAAGACGGACGCGCTTTCTTCCGTGTACGAGTCACTGTCAGGTATGACATTATGCAAATTAGATTTCCACTATCATGAATTAAAATTACCTGAAGACATTATTATTTTTTTATTTTAGGATATACGTTTTCATTTCTAACTCAGAGTTCAATCTAGTTACACAGTTGTCAACGTAAAATGATGTTTTTAGAAATTCTACAATATGATTTAAATTTTCTGGAACTTTGCTAATATTTTACTATAAGGCAGCGGCTAATAAATAACTGCTACATGTTAAACCAAAAACATCCCTTTGATGCCAATATTCTTCAATTTCTTCCGAGTTATCACTGTTAAACTACAGGAAACTTAAAAGTCGCGGTCTTTTTCTCTTACTGAAATCTGTAAAAACGTTTTGTCTGTATTCAAAGTAACCCCCACATACTTTTACGCAATTTATCTAATAGTGTTAGAATAATTTCTATTAAATTACGTCCCGTAGACAAATATAAACGGCAGCAAAAGTATCCGAGCACTGGCCAATAATTCCGATATCAGAAAAGTACACTTAAAACTGTTTTGTTAAATAAATCCTTGTCGAATCATGTTCTTAGACTGACTAAGAACATGACTCGACAAGGAGTTTTTTTAACAAAGCAGTATTAAGTGTACTTTTTTTAGACAGGGATTGTTGCTAGAGCTCGAATACTTCTGCTGTCGACTGCGATCATTTAATGAAGGAAGACACAGATAATTCGAACTCTCATCAAACGCTGGCCGTAAACTCGCAATTCGACCCTCTTTTATAACTGAGCTATTTGGTAAATAATTTACTTGTTCTAATTTTTTCTCTGTTACTACTTCAATTATGCCCAGCGATAACCAATTATCAAAACACCATAATAATCCTCTAATTTCCCCGAATTCACTATTTTTCTTTTCTTACTAAATATACTTTCTTCTGCAAGTTTTTTATTCTCAGGTAACGCAGAATGGTAACATTTCCATGTATACCTGCCGTCTGAATTTACACTAAGAGCCTCATTAAATAATTTATTAGTCGGTTCTTCCAATTCCATCTTAGTTTTACTGTGCGCAGGATCGTAATTCCCAATATACCTAATTTCTCTATTTTTCTTTTCGTACTAAATATACTTTTTCCTGGAAGTTTTTTATTCTCAGGTAAGGCAGAATGGTAACATTCCCCTGTATCTAGCGTCTGAATTTACGGTATGAGTCGCATTAAAATATTTATTAGTCTGTTCTTCCAATTCCATTTTAGTTTTACAGGGCGCAGGATCTTAATTCCCAATATGTCTAATTTCCACAGCTCACTGACACACTGGTTTTTCACCAAAATAGTAGAAATAACGGGAGAATAATTACAATGTGCATTAGGCTTGATGTTAAAAACATTTCCGAATACTGTCCACCCCAATTTTATTTGTATGTTAGTTAAACTTTATTTTAGGTGTATTTCTTTTTTTTTTCTGTTAACGATTAGCCCCTATTAATAATTTTATTTCCTTATCTACCTCGTATTTGTGTTCTAAGTCCGTAAGATATACGATGGTTTTTAAGTTCATTTAACCACGGACCAGACAGATTTTTAGCCGATCTCAGAACAAATGCGTGTTTCAGCGAGCGTATGAAATTTATAACTTTCATTAATGTTGCTTATTTGGAATGCATAATTTTTATAAACATTCTCCTTTATAAACATTCTCCTTCTCCCTTCAATACTTCTAAACAATGATTGACGTAAAGTAATTTCGTTTATATGTACGTACTGCATTTTATCCGCAATGCCGCTACAGAAATAAGATTTCATTCTACTAGAATCCAGTACTGCTCTTATGAGTACTTCTTTTTTCCTTTATGTAATCTTATTATTAGAGTCTCAAGAAATACATCAGAATGATGTACATGGTTATGTAATGCACTGATTCTTACCAATTTATTTTATTTGATTTAGTCTTATTTGAGGCAACGTAAAAATGCATATGGGAAAAAAAAAAAAAAAAAAAAAAAAAAAAAGAAAGATACTATTTGCACCAAATGAACGGCCTTCACAACTTTTTTACAAAACACAATTTTATTGAACGTCATTCAATTGTAGTATTTTTATTTTTTTTTTTTTTTTTTTGCTTTATAATTTAATCTTAAATATCAGTGAAGTTGCTTTTGATTTAAATACAGTTTTTGTTTTAATAATTAAAAAAAAAGTACTCTTAATATCAAAAAATTCTTTTACGAGTTATCTTTTTTTTTATAATTAAAATAATTATACTCGCACAAAAATAATTTCAAATAATGTCAAAGGTGTAACTTTAAGCTACAAAAAGTTAGAATAAAAACTACTGACAAAAAATACTAAAGATCTTTTAAAAAGGTGATTTTTAAACATTGTGTTTACAACCATAGATCATTTTTAAAATAAATTTTCTTACAACTGGAACGGCGTTCCGAAATTTTTATTAGTATTCCGTTGAAAAAGCTTGTATCTGATATATCTGTTTTATTTAAATCTTTATGCTACACATTTATTATTCCCCGGCACAATAACAAATTTCAAAAATGTAAATTTATCCAATATATAAGCTAAAAATTTTAGACTTATCGAACTAAACAAATAACGTGATTTTAATATTAAAATTAGTTGCTTTATGTAGATGATATGCGCTCACAATTATTTTCGGAAAGTAAACATTATTGACATCTATGCTGAAGACTAGTAACCTAATAAACAAATTTAGATCAAATATAAATAAACAAATTTTTATCAGATTAAACAAACATAAAATATGTGATAAAGACATACATTCCAAGATAGAAAAAGTGAACAGTACGTTTACAAAAATAGAAACACGTTATTTTTTTTTAAACACATGTTGCATATTTAATAAATATTTCACAAATTTTTGCTTATGAAAATTGCCTAAGAACGAAAAGTAAAATGTTTCTATAACTGGTTAATATTGCATATGTAAGAAATCATTTTTTTTTTTTTTTTTTTTTTTTTTTGAAAATTTTGGTTAAAAATCTTTTTAAAATATATATGAAACATTAATTTTGATTTCGAAAAACTGAGATTAAACGTATGCAAATTTTTGTGAATACATTAATTGTCGTACATGAATCATATATTAACTTCTAATTTATTATTACGGGCCGCGGTAGCCCAGTCGGTAGAGCGCCCGCCTCGTAATTGGAAGATTACGGGTTCGGTACTCGAGCCGGCCAAAGACCGTCGTGTACGCTAATGGTGGCTGGTGCACGTAAAATATGTCGTGGCCGCAATGTCCTCTATGTTTCCATCAAAAATTATACCTCTGGGGGTATCCATCCCTTCCGTGGAGGATCAAAATTGTGATGGCATGTCTCCGGACCACCTCTAGGAGTGTGTCCCAGACCGTCGCCAATTGCCCATCTGCGCAACACTAGTGCGACGTAAAAACCAACCCTCCATTCCATCCTAATTTATTATTAACCAACTTCCACACTAAAACTAAATAATTCACATAAAACAAAATCTATCTATCTCTCTCTCTCTATATATATATAAATTGACTTTTAAATTTTTGTTTCTTCCGCTCTCCGTAGACAGCAGAACTACTCCGAAATTTAATAAAAGAGGTTTCAGCGGAAGCCATATGCGGAATTAACTTTAAATGTCTTAAGTGTGATTGGATTGCAGTTTGTTACGCTCCAAATATCAGTGCCTAATTCTTTTCATTTCATTTATTCATTTTATTTATTTATTATTATTATTATTATTTACGTGAGAAAGTGATGTGCTAATATTTAGGCCTGAAACAGCTGTTCCGAGTTATTGTAAATTATATTGTTTACTTACATAGTTATTCTTTTAATATTTTTATTATTTTTTACACTTTCCAACAAAGTTATATATATGACTTCGGTTTGCCGTCGATCTGCGCTCTGTCTTTTGTAGATAAACACAGAAATATTTGAAACTGATATGTGTTATTCAAGTTCATTATTGGATATGCACTGTTGTTAATGGTGTATACCAATTTATATACAGGGATATGCGAAAGAATACCAATTTATTGCATACTATGAAAGGCATTTCTTTAAACCACATTTTAATAACTTTATTTTGTAAAACTCATAATTTTCGAGTTTATTAAACATTTTTAACACATTCTTTAACAATGTTTAAGAGTGATTATAATAAGAATTAGAATCATCTCTCTGTCTATTTGCCAGCCTGTTTCTTCATTTGTCTGTCTGTTTGTCCGCTCTCTTACTTTCGTAAATAATTATGAAAATCCTTGAAACTGATACATGTTATTTAAATTCACTATAGGATGTTCTCTATAAAAAATGTGGGTAAATACCACCGATGGTTTATGTATAGGGTCACTCGAGATAATTTCGGAGCATTTCTTTCTGAATGATGTATTATTTAAACAACATTTTAATGACTTTATTTTGCACAAATAACGGTTAAATTGTCATTTGTTATTCATATGCACAAAATATATTTTCTATATAATGCAATATTTTATTAGCTTTAAGATTTAAATCGTCTCTCAAAAATATTCACATGCATTAACGGGTATAAAAGGAAATAGCTGGAATTGCATTTTTGACTAATTATTAGCTTAATTAATCCACTTGATTGTCTTTCTATCATTTTATTTGTCTGTTGTGTGATCAAATAGACAAAGTACATTAAAGGTCAAACTAGGCAACGAGTTGGAACGTGCTAATACTCTGCAAAACACGTAATTTCCTGTTCTTACTGACATTCAATCGGTGAAAAAATGCGTAATGCTGGATTTCATTTTTTTACTTAAATTTAGCTAAATGTTAGATAAATAAATTTTTTAAACTAAATTTTCTTTAAAAATTAAAATAGCTTTTTCTTTTCTTTTCTTTTTTTCTTTTTTTCAACATTTATGATTAGCTATGTGTCTGATAGAAATTTTGAAGTTAGTTTAGCATTCTTCAAATAAAAAGAAAATAAGTGAATAAAAAATGTTAAAGGATAAAACATATATTTTAATGATTTGAGAGTTATAATTACAGTTTTTATAATATGTCTTTATTTAAATATTCTGTACATATTTTCATAGATAATTTTTTACTATAGATTTCACTGAAACCTCGCCATTTCTAAAACTGAAAGTTCATTTGTTTTAAATTTAGGTACTTTGCAAAAGAAAATTTAATATATAGTATATATATATATATATATATATATATTAAATATAGAAAATTATTTAATAACTGTTTGTGTTTTGATTTTGTCTGAAATTATTACATTTTAAAATTTATTATTTATATAGCATGACTTTGTGTAATAAAAGTTTATAAGTTGGCTAATTCAAGAAATTTATATCATTAACTGACAGTGTCAGTTTCATGTTTTGATTAAATTAAGCATAAAATCAGTATTTGATTTAACAAGTACATTACATATATTTGTAAACAATATATATATATATATATATATATATATGACAGACATACCTAAAATATCATTACATTAATGACCAAAATCTGTAATTATCTTTGGCATGTAAAAGTTACAAGATAAAAAATCATTATGTTATTTGGATTTAATGTTAGATTAGTCACGAAATGTTAGATTAGTCACGGTATTTTGGATAGAAATATAAAAGTTAACGGTACAGTCTTTCTTTTTTTAGACTGCTGGAAATTCTATGAAAATTATATTAAAAACAAAATTGTCAGTATTTGCATATTTAAATATTCAGTGAAGTAGCTGTGCAATTTTCCAATTGTTTAACGTTCTATTCCCCTGTTGAAACGTATATTGTATCATAAGTCTTAATACTGAATATATTGTCTTTAAAAAATACACATATTTCCAAATTTTAAAAAATAATGTGTTCTTTAGGGTTTCGTTTTGAAACAATATACTTAAATTAAAGAAAATTAAACATGTAATATTGAATACTTCAATTTAATGAATTCAATAATTGATTTACATATTACACGATAAAAAGTTGTAAAATATCTAAATTTCAATAATATTTTTGCCTTTATTTATTAAATTTGTATAGATATTTGTTTCACATCAATTTGCTTCCTCTTTTTTAATATATAAATGAAATGACTCATGCTACATAAATAAAAAGTAATAAATAACAAGTAAGTTAAATACTACCTACGTTAAGTTCTACATTTCACCTAAATTCCTAAATTATTGTTTCCGGAAATAAATATCTGTATCCATATGTACTACTCAACTGCTTTGCTTACCAAATATCAGATAAGTACGCTACGTTTTTGCATATAAATGTGCTTTAAATAAGCTATGAAATTTCAAAATTTTGCAATTATAATCTCATTTTTGTTGTTTGTGAGATTTCTTTTAATCAGCTTAATTCGTTAAAGACTGAGACAGACAATATACACTAAAAATATACAATTTAAAACATTAAAAACACAAAACTTAAATTTAAATGTTTCGAGCTTTTTACTGCCTCCTCATCAGTAAAAACATCAAATGTAACTGCTGAGAAGAACAAAAGACTTTCATTAAGATAGTACAATGTATTCAGCGGGAACTGCGCATGCCTCATTAAGTGGTGAAAAATGTTGATTTGTGTAATGTACCAGTATTATTTATAATATCCCTTGTAAATCTTGTAATTCGGTTTATATTGGTGAAACTGGCTGTTCTCTTCATACTGGAATTCTGGAACATAAAATAAATTTCAAAAACAGTGATATACGTTCGAAAATTCTACGGCATGCCATAGAAACTGACCATTTACCTGATTTTAACAATACTAAAATAATCATATCTAACTGTTTAAATTATCATTTAAGATATTTCCTAGAGGGCTGGTACACAAATCAACATTTTTCACCACTTAATGAGGCATGCGCAGTTCCCGCTGAATACGTTGTACTATCTTAATGCTTTTGTATCACCGATTCGACATCATTTCACCTGGTAGATCTCTTTAAGATGTGAGAGGATGCTGCCAGAACAATGTGACTTTTTCACTCCAAGGGGTGGTACAGAGACATGCTATCGCAATTTTGATCCTCAACGGAGGAGATGGCTCTCCCGCTTTGGTGACCTCCACAGGTATAATTCGGATGGGAACATGAAGGAGAAAGCGGCCACGGCGGATTTTACGTGCACCAGTCACCCCTAGTGTACACGATAGTCTTTGGTTTGTTCGAATATCGAACCACAATCTTCAAAATTACGAGCTTTGCGCTCTATCGATTGAGCTACCTCGGCTCTTGATTCCATTTGTAATATCAGCTATGATATCACCTTTCTTTTATTTTCTTCTTTTCTTTTACTTTTACTTTTACGTTTTTTTTTTTTTTTTTTTTTTTTTTAGCTATATTTTAATTATAATAAATTTAGCTATAACAAGTTTATTGTTGATTTAAGTAGTAAAATAGTATTAATAAATATTAATTATATTTGAAAGTGTTTTCTCCATCAAATTTTAATTTAATATTTAATTAAATCTTTTAAAAATAGAATATGTCGAAATATGTCAAAATACAACATGTAAAAATATATGAAAGTATATTTTACATGTTTTGTGTTTATTTTTATTTAAAATATGTATTTATATTCTACTGAAAATTTTATAGGCATTCTTTCTTCCATTTTCTTTTAAATTTATTTATTTGTTTTTTCAAAACTAAATTTCATATAGTTAATCGTTTATCAGTATAATACATTGTATGCATGTAAATGTATCCGATACGTGTACATATATTTCTGTTTCAATGCTTTTCTAAATATGTTCTACAATGTTTCTGTTTGTATTAATCTGATTATGCCTCCTCATAAAATCCGTAACTTTCCTTTTTAAATATGCGAATAACCTCCGTAAAGTACCACGACTTTTCTGTCAGATAAAAGAATTTATAATTTAAAAATATTGGAAGCATATATTTTGCTTTAAAGTGTTAATGTATTATAAGGTAAGCGCACCAAAATCTGACACATTAAGGAATAACTTTCAATATATATATATATATATATATATATAACCTAAAAAATACCTGTCTGGCCATAGTGAGTGGTTTATATGTTTTCAAGCAACTATTATAATTACCGAAAATATCTTAAAAGATATTTTCAAACAAACATTAATTCTTAAAAATACTTTTTAAAACCCTTGAAATGCACCTAAAGCTGACATCTTCATTTTGGTGTGTTCTTAAAGCTGACACTTTAAGTACCTAAAGCTAACATTCATTTAATATTACTTTTAAAACAATTTCGATACTCATTTATTGTTAAAAATTGTTTGTATAAGAAATATGACTGGAATTACCTGCAAAAAGATGTAAATAAAATAAACAGAAATGAATTAGGAAGTTAAAAAAGACTCAACATTGAGAAGTTGGTATATTTTGACATTTTACTGTAGATAACAAATATTTTTCGAAATTAAACCTAATTTTAGTTATGCTACATGATAATGCTATTTACTATATCTGATATCTGTATTTAAATATGGTTGGTACAGAGCAAATACCATAAGAATTTGTGGTTGATAACAGGTTGATTCTTTCTCTCACTTTGTCCACCGAATAACAAATCTTGTCTTCAGTGTCATGCTATATAACTAGATATTCATCCTGTGACTTGCCATCTTTTTCACGTAAATCTTCCATTTGTCCAAGAAAATATTCTTCCTCATTAACTATTACAAAATCGTTTAATTCCATATTTCTGTCCTTTGGTAAAAAAAGGTTCCCTGTGAAAAGCTTCTTCGAAATCACCAAACACAGTATTGCATAATATTTGATATCGTGAGCAATCATAGTCCGCCTCTTATTGAACTTGAAAATAAATTGTTAAATATGACATTTCTTCGACTTTAGTGTTTTTCCTTTAATGATTTCAGCAGCAAAATAAGGGAAGACCAACCTGATAGTGAGCTCTAATAAATTTCGATCTCCCCCCCCCCCCCCCCGAGATAATGTTTATTTTATGGAGTTAAGTTCATAGAAAATTGGGAGTAAAAACGGCATTGTTTTCGATATTTAGATAAGGATATTAAACATTTGAAAAACTCTTTCAAACTTGTTGTGAGTATTCAAAACTTTTGTTTTAATCGTAAAAGATATGTTAGTGAAAATAAGCGCTAATTCGCACAAAATGTCAAACGTTGAGAAGTTTTAAAAAGATTTACATAATTCGTATGAAGCTGGAAATGGGTTTTTATGAAAAAAGTTTGTGATGGTAGTGGCAGTGGGAGTTTTGAAGTCTGACTTTCGTTGAAATTTTTATGTATGATTCAATCGTAAGGTGTTTTAATGAAGTTTATTAAAGCAGATATTTAAAGGGAACTTCAGTAATTACCTATTTAAAGAGTAACGTTAATAACGCGGTGGTCGAGAGTTCGATCCCCGAAGGTCCGGCGTGATGCTTTTTGCAGATAATTGGTAGAAAAGGTGTCATTTGATAAAAGAAATTTGTTCGTTGACTACGCAGTATCCTAAGAATTTCTGAAGAGTTTTTTTAAGAAGCTTTTCTTTTTCTCTTTAGATATTGGAAAAACACAAAATATTTTAGACGCTGAAAAAGCACACACACACACACACACACAAAAAAGTTTTAAGCAAAAAATACATAAACAAATATTTTTTTAGAAGCTTTTCATTGAAATTGGATTTTGCCACCGTTTTTCGTGTCATACTGAAAAACAAAACGCCTCCACTTTAACGTATATGTTAGCACCTTTTTTCTTTACTTGTTTCTTTACTTAATTGGATAGAGCGTCATGTTGATAACGCGATGGTTGTATGTTCGAAGACCGATGTGTTACTTTATTACAGATAGTTAATAGAAAAAATGTCAAATGATAAAATAAAGATCCTTCGTTGTCTACACACTATCTTAAAATTTTTTGATTACTTTTTTTAAGAAGCTTCTTTTAGTTACTAAAACGCACAGAAATAAAAATGTAATTATTAAAAAAAAAAAAAAAAAAAAAAAAAAAAACCTGGAAGTTTTTATTGTTTAGTCTTAAAAAACACTAAAAAATATATTCTTGCAAGGACATTCTATAAAAAATAAATAAAAGTTTCAAAAGTAAGAAAATTGTTGAAACATCAAAATATAAATATTTCAAGAAAAGGTATGAATATTTCACTTTGCAAGATATAATTTTTTTTTAAATATTCAAAATATTTTAAAAAGAATCCGAGAATAATACACTTTTTGTATAAGTATTTGTTGGAACATTTTAGCATGTTCCATGACTTTTCTTTATTGTTCTTTGATTTTTTGGTTAGAGCGTGTCGTGGGTTCGATTCTCCAAGGATCGATGCGTTAATTTTTGCAGATAATTAATAGAAAAGGTGTTAGTTGATAAAAGCAAATATTTCAAAGTCTACACAGTATCTTAAGAATTTTTGATGAGTTTTTTTTTTAAGATTTTTTTTTATAACTAAAAAGCAGAAAATAAAAAGTTAAGTAAAAAACATTTTTTAACAGTAGAAGCTTTTTATTGTGGAGTCCTGAAAAGCATAAAATAAAAATTTATTCTTGTAAAGACATGCTATAAATAAATGAAAACTTCAACACTAGGAAAATTTTAGAGAAAAATATAGA
This sequence comes from Salticus scenicus, assembly GCA_963930645.1. Taxonomy (NCBI): domain Eukaryota; kingdom Metazoa; phylum Arthropoda; class Arachnida; order Araneae; family Salticidae; genus Salticus; species Salticus scenicus. Next base: position 292,536,723 of record OZ005654.1, on the reverse strand, counting down.
TATTTCACTTTTGCAAGGCATGGAAATTTTTAAATATTCAAAATATTTTAAAAACCTTTCGTCACCTTTGAAATTTATGGCTTAACAAATACTGATGTAAAAACTAATGAGTAAGAATATTGGTCTCGATAGCTTTTAAAAATATTTGGAATATTTAAAAAAAATTATCTGTTGCAAAAGTGAAATATCTATATTTTTCTCTAAAATTTTCTTACTGTTGGAACATTCATTTATTTATAGCATGTCTTTACAAGAATAAATTTTTACTTTATGCTTTTCAGGTCTTCACAATAAAAAGCTTCTGCTGTTAAAAAATTGTTGTTTTTTTTTAATTAAATTTTTATTTTTTATTTTAAATCGGATATACCACGCTGAATTGTCAGCAATCCCAGCGACAAAGTAATCCAAAATATTTTCCTTTTTGTTTAATCTTTTACTGACCCTTTTTACTTTCTCTTACCCATAGGGTCCAGAAAGTATTGTTTTAGGGTCAAGTTTTAGAACGTGAGTTTTTGTTATATTTACATGTTCTGAGGTGCCCTGAATACGAAAATCATGTTTTTAGCGAATGGTCTATGTCTCTGTCTGTCTATGTGGATGTCTGTGTGTATCTGTTATCAGCATATCTCAAGAACATATTGTAGCAGAAATTCCAAACTCACTATTCTAAATGTGTATCATATAGGGATGCTACAGTAAGCTTTTCGTTGAGATGAAGCCAATGGTTCGTGTACAGGGACATTGAAAAGTAATCAAAAACATTACGTCTATGGGGGAAATTGCCGGTAAGTAAGTTTAATATCTATAGACTGCACTAAACCAAATGAAACGAATATATATTTTTTGTAGTAAAGGTAGTCAACTGGAAAAAAAAAATTGTGTTATAGGGGTAACCCCTGCGTCTCACCCCTGGAATGGAAGTTCTCCCTCGAGGAACTTCCGAAACCCCGAAAGATACCTATCATGAGTAAATTTTCATGATGGGTATCTTTCAAAAGAGCTAGAAAATACCTTTAAAACTAAAGGTTGAACCATCGATCTGCGATAATTTAATATAAAGTTATCGATAATTTTTTTTAATGTAATATTGAGAACAAATTAAATTTTTTTTTGGATATTTAGTGTTGTTTGGATGCTACTCTTAGAATAACTTAAAAACTAATAATTTTAGGTGATCCAAATGTTGTATTTTGAAGTTAATATAAGTTTGTTGCTGGAAAAGTTTGATCAAGATTGATAAGTTTCAATGAATGTTGCGTGTGAAAATTGTCTTTATAATTTTAAGTAAACTTTTAATTTTAATAATAGAATTAAGTTGTAGATAAATGTAGGTGCATTATTGAAACGGGGGGGGGGGGGCTTCCTCACACAGGACTAATTTTCATATAAAACTCTTCCGAAGCCTAATTTGAATTGTTTAACATAGGTTTACATAACAGTAATTGTTATCTTACCTCTTAATCTCCAACCTGTATTTACAGTACTAAAATTCAGGGTAAGAGAAAGTGGTGTGATTAACATACCAGATTATTTCTTTTCAGGACACAAATTTTACTGAAAATTTTGAGGTGTGACACATTCTTTACGCTGATAAAGTTTCAAGATGATTCATAAAGAAATTTTCTAGACATTTAACAAAATGTTTAAATTCGAAATTGTTCAAATACTTACTACTAATAGATAGTGTATATAAAATTCATAGTCATTTTATAATTTTAAAAAGTCATGAGAGAATTTTAATATAGGGAAAATTTTGTTATTTTATATACTCATAAAAAGTTTATAGAAAGATGTATCTTAAACAAACTAAATAATGTGTAAATATTCCCACCCGCACACTTTTACCACCACTGAGTTTTATATGAAGTGAAATGTAGCTAAGCCTCGATTGGACCCATGTAGCTAAGCCTAAGGGACCCGTTTGAGTACCCTTTTCCACTTTCGGTTACTTTTTTTTTTCACTAACTTCTAATTGTGCATTTTTTCATTTTCATCCCATGGTATTCCCTATTACTTTTGACCCCTTTTCCCTGTTTTTTTTTTTTTTTTACATCCTAAAGTGCAGTGCTGTTAATTATATAAATACTCCAATATACCAATAAATACTACATTCTGGATTGCGTAAGAATCCTTTAATCCTTTAAATTCTGTCGATAGCCAGGAATTCTTTAAGGTAACGGAGATGACTTCAATATTCAATTTTTTTCAATATTCAATTATTCAATATATATATATATTTTTTTTTTTTACAAGAAAGTGCATTAGAGACCAATAAAAATCACCCGGGTGTTTTTCGTGCCAAATAGTCTAGATTAAAAAATATTCACCTGATAATCTGATCATATGTCTGTCCTGATTGTTGCAATATTATAAGTGAAACTTTATATATTCAAAGATTCAAAGACGGAAAGAGGCCGTTCACCACTACGCAGCAGTTTGAAGCGATTTTAATCTCCAAAGACAAATGTTACATTACAATGTGAAATTTTGAAATAGCCCGTTTCTAGAGGTTAAGCCTCTAGTTTATTGTATTAAAAAAAAAAAAAAAAATTGCTTCCGGATATAAAGTCCCACACGACAGAGGGCAGCAGTTAATTAAAAAGGCAAAATTTAAGATTTAAATGAGGAAATTTTGTTATTGAATTGTTGGTGAAATACTTTTATTTATATAATTTTACTTTAGTTCAAAATATTTTATGAAGGCCATCCAAGGGTATTTTAGAAAATAATTCGGTTGGAACATAAGGTTATAAAATGTGTTAGATGATTTCGTCATAACGTTGGCAATAAATTAAATAGAATTAAATAAAATGAATACGGAATCTTTCTTCTTTCAAACTGAGTAATTTGAGCCTAGATAAGATTAGATTAGTTTTTGATTAGAGGAATCGGATTATATATTGTACAAGGAGTTAGATCCAAATGATAGAATTTTATTTTTAATTTTAAGAAAAGGGAAAAAGTAAAGAATTGAAAAATTCAATATTGATAATAGTCTGGCATGGAAAATTTTACATTAACTTAATCTGCATGACAATATGATATATATGCATATTTATATCTAAGGTATTGCTACTGAAGATAAATTTCTAAATTTCTAAAATTCATCTTGTAAAATATTAAAGATATGTTATTTGGATATTTCTTATTATATACACATATATATATAATTTACTAAGAACGACAGACATGAATTTTAAATAAAAATGAACGATATTTTCATTATATTGAATATTCTACTTATGAACGGTTTCTGTCATATATAAGATAGATCATAATGTAAATAGAAATTATTCAGTAGATGTCTATGTAAATATGCCCTTCAACATGAAGGTAAACACATTTTTGAAGTGAAAAAATGAAATTGATATGTTTTCGTTCAAAATAAATAATAACATTATATATATATAAAGAAAAAATCTTCATAAATTATTAATAAAGGTATTGGCATTGGCTCAAATTTCAAAACTAAAAGAATTCTTGTATAATATAGCGGCTATTTTGATTTGATTTTGTTTACAAACCTAAAGAATGATATATAAAGAGTAACTAAACTTCCTCGCCTCTCTTCTCTAAAAACAAGGTTTGTACGATTGTTACATGCATAAAATATAAAATATGATAAATATTACACACACACACACACACACACACACACACACACATATATATATATATATATATATATATATATATATATATGCGTGTGTGTGTGTAATCAAATTAATTATGCTTAAGTTGCACTCTTTCAATTCTTTTAATATTATAAACAGCTAGAAGCTAAGTAGATCGTTTACCAATACAACTTATAATGTAGCTTTTCTAATGTAGCAAATTCTTTTAGTAGCTTAAAATTACTTAATGCATACACAGGGGTAGAAATTAAGAAAATAAAGTAACTGGTTCGCCGGACCAGTATATTTCAGATTTTAGCAGGAGACTTGGCGTTGGAATATTAAAACAGGAATAAACTACTACGTCAGAAACGCCAAAGAAAAAATATTGAGGTGCATACAGCTGTTTCGGTAGCCTAAAGCATACCGTCATCAGTGCAAAAAGAATTCTGAATCTTGAGAAGTGCTCGTATATATAGGAGAGGAACCGGATTTAGTTCAACCAATAGGAATACGGAAGAGGTGTGGAGTGTGGCCAATAGGCCGTACATATTTTGACAGGACCGTTCATCCATTCTATTATATTTTAAATAATCTGGTGTGTCACTCATATGACACTCTCTTACCCTGAAATTTAATACTATAAATATAGGTTGAAGATTAAGAGGTAAGTAACGAGAACTGATATGTAAACATATGTTAGAACAATTCAAATTAGGCTTTGTAAGGGTTTTATATGATGATTAGTTCTGTGGGAGGGGGTTACCACCCACCTCACCCCCCCCCCTCGTTTCATTACTGCACCTACATTTATATATAATTTAAATTTGTTATTAAAATTAAAAGCTCAATTAAAATTATTCAGACAACTTTCAAGAGCAACATTTCCTTGAAACTTAACAATCTTGATCAAACTTTTCTAGCAACAAACTTATATTAACTTGAAAATACATCTTTTGGATCTCCTGAAATTATTCGTTTTTATGTTACTCTAGGAGACACAGACAAAGATCAAATGTTTAAAATTTTACATCTGCAATCAGGAAGCCTCAAAACGTGTAAGTATACAAAAACCAAGCAATGAATATTTAGCTTTAAAACCTATATTATTTACAATATGTCTATGAGAAATTCATTTCAATTCTTGAGCAGGTTTCCAGGACAAGATAAATATTATGTAAAGTACTTCCACTAACAATAAGAAAGATTGTTAACGCTTAAACATTTGCAACCATGTATATCTTTTGAAGATTATGTACAGACCACATGGTGCACCTAAATATAATCCTATAGTAATAACACACTGCATGGCACAAACTAAAATATACTTCCACCAATAATGAGCTATTGCCGCACTATAATGTAGTTCTTTTATGTAGCCCTGTAAATGAACAGTGAATAATTTCTCAACCATATTCTACATGAGACATGCTTTTATGCATATAAAAATATATATATTTATTTCATTTGCTTTAGTGCAGTTTATAGAAGTTAAACTCTACTTGACTGCGAAATCCCCTATAGACGTAATGTACACTGCCCGACATTGAAAATGCAACACCAAGAAGAAATGATAATAACGGAATGAAATTTGTTGGACACATACATTATAGTAGGAAGAACAATTGAATAAAATTTCAGGAAATTTGCAGTAATATGTACTGAGAAAACAGTACATAAAGCAGCGACCTCTGTGAGCAATAACAGCACATATCTGCCTAGGCATTGAATCGAACAGCGATTGGATGACATCTGCGGGTAGAGCACTTTATGAAGTTTTAACACGATGCCACAATTCATCGATCGAAATTACTGGTGAGTGGTGGGGGGCCAGTCGCTTTTCAACGATTAAACAGTCATTCTCATTGATGCGGGATCAGGAAAACAGAGGTCGCTGATTTATGTATTGTTTTCTCAGTACATATTACTCCAAATTTACTGAAATTTTAATCAATTGTTCTTCCTACTATAGTGTATGTGTCCAACAAATTTCATTCCGTTATTATTATTCCTTCTTGGTGCTGCATTTTCAATGTCGAGCAGTATATTTGTATTCTCTTGCGTGTCCCTGTACACGAACCATTTACTTTATCTCAACGAAAATCTTAATGTAGCATCCCTATATCATACACATTTATAATACTAAGTTTGGTTTTTCTGCTACGATTATGCTTGAGATATGATGATAACAGACGGACACACAGACAGATACACAGACAAACACACAGACAGACACAGAAACACACACACAGAGACCAACCGCTAAAAACATTATTTTCGGATTCAGAGCACCTCAAAATATTTTACTGTTATTACAATATATAATTCTGTTACAGATTTACAAGCAATTTATAGAAAAGTAAAATATAAAAAATATCTAAAAAGCTACACTTTTCCAGTGGACCACTATAATTTAAATTTTCTGGATCGTTGAACATTTATGAAGTCCTAGATCAACGGACTATTGTTAATATCGGGTCCTGCATATATATATATATATATATATATCGGCTAATTAAAGTTGAAAGGACAACTTTTATTTGTCAACGATGTATTCACACCAATTTCATTTTGGGAATCCTTTATTTATGAGTTTTATTTTGCATTACTATACCACATTTATTTACTGCTGTACTCTTGTTCTCGATATTATATTTGCCTACTTCTACTTCAAATCATACTTCTAAATGGTCAATTAACGGAGACTCTCTCTCATATAAATAGTTAAATAGGAAAGGGATTTACTTTAAATTGGGATGCATTGCTAAAAAGAAAACGAAACGGTACGAGTACAAGGCGATTGCTTTTTTATTGTTTTAGCGTTCATGATTTTATTATGCTTTTGTACGTAATTTTTTTTCATCTGATGAAGTGTCATGATTAATAATTTCAATCCGAAGGATATGTATTTATATATATATTTAAATTATTTAGTGTTATTCTGCAAAATTTTTATTTATCTTCATTCTATAGAAATAGGTGCATTTTTGAACAAATTGTGTATTACTTTTGTATACTTTTTAGTGCTTTATTGAATTTTTCATAGCATCATATTCAAGGGATTTTTTTCTTACATATGATGTCAGAGTGACAATTTTACTTTATATGAAAATGTAACTTAAAAGATTTAAAATATCGTGGAGAATATTTGAGAAAAGAATGTGAGAATTTGAATAAATCTTTTTGCAAGATAAGGAAATAAATATTTATTAAAGTTTTAATTCAATAAATTATTGTTTTTCTAATAATATATTAAAACAATTTGAGACTTTTTAGGACGTACGACTATTAGTTTCAATCTGGATATTTTGTAGACCAATTTTGCGTATTACCAAAATAAATTTAAAATATCAGTCTTGTTGTTAGAAATTTGTTACAAAATTAAAGGGAGAATTTTCCTGAATCTAGGGGTGCAAACAGTTTTTCGACACAATAATTATATTATTAAGAAATAATTAAAGAATGAAACTTAGGTAGGAACGCTACATTTTAATTTATTTCAGTCATTTTAAATAGTACGTGGCCCAGTTTTACGGTTAAAAAGCATGAAATTAAAAAAAAAAAAAAAAAATATTGAAATTTATAGTCCTCCGTACAAAACTGAATTCTGTCTGTGAACAGAATTTTTTAAGTTTTTTTTTTTTTTTTTTTTTTTTTTTTTTTTTATGATTGCAATTTGAAAAAAATTCGATAACATTGCATTTTATTATAATATTTATGCTGGACCAGTTGTTCATGTAACAATTTATAAATCATTTTTGAAGCAAAAATCTAAGCCGTATTTTTTTCTTATTTTATTAAAGATTAAACTATTCGAATTGAACCGTTAAAACAATTGTAAATTCACACCTATAATCTACATTTAAGTGGAATTGCATCATATATCTTTTATTTATTTTTATTCATGATATGCTGCAAAATAGTAATTTTTTTCTTCAATCTCATCTAGAATAAGTAAGGCACAATTGAAATATAGTGAAATTATTTAATTGAATAAAACCTATTTTAGTAGTTCTTGATTTAAATATATATATATATATATATATATATATATACATATATATATATATATTATTACATTACACAAAACATCTATCAAAAACAGAATTTGTTTTGTTCGACAGGACCAATTTGTATATTAGAATTCTATAAAAAAGAGAAAAAAAACTCTTTTTAAAATCGCTTTTGAATATTTGTTGGCTATAATTATAGAATATAGCCAAAAAATACTTACATGCCATAATCAATATATATCCAGAAGAAATAGCTAAAAATCATTTAGACGCCATAATTAATGATCTTGAATATATCGACAACAAATATTCAGAAGCCGTAATCAGTATATATTTAGACGTTATCACCGATAATTATTAACAAGCCAACATTAATAATTATTTAGCATATATCGCCAACAAATATTCAGAAGCCACCATTAATACTTATCCAGAAGACATTGCCAACAAATAGTCAGAAGCCATCCAATTTATGAATGGTGATGGTCTCGTATACCAAAATTGGCTATTAACTTTTACATGCATTAATGGATGAATTTCTCTTCTGTCAGTAGTTTTCGAAAAAGTAACTTTTTTTTTTACAAATTTGACATAATATTTTAAGATAGTTTAGGAAATTAAATTATAAAATTGGATACTGGCGAACATCAAGGTGTAATATCATAAATGTGACAGCGCAAAATAAATGTCTGGAAGAAATTTATTTTAATTCTTTAATCATAACTTATAACGTTACATTTAAATTACTTGTTACATAGTAATTAAATTATGGCATTTCATTTTTATTCGATATATTGATAAATAAATCATTGCAAGGCAAAATTCTAATAAACGTTTTCCACTTTTATAAACTTTTAAGCAGGTTTTATTTTATTTTATTTATTTATTTAATTAATTTTTAATTCCGTATCATGTTTCACAGTAAACCAATATTGGAAAAAAAATTATTTTCAAAACTGCACATGCAAATTGTCGTTAAAAATAAAGCTATCTCTTCAGTAACATGTCATGTAATATAAGCAATTATTTATGCTTTTGCTTATACATATATATAAATATATATATATATATATATATATTAATTTTTACTAGCTAGCTAGTAAAAAAAATAAAAATAAGCTTAAATATATTTGACGGTTTAAGAATTAATGAAAAAAAATCTAAAAAATATTTAAATAAAAATAGTAATAAATAAGGTGAATAAATAAAGAGGGATGTTTGATTATCAATATCATGATATTTTCTTCCCTGATGTAAACTATAGTAAAAGTACGTGTTGTGTAATAACCACATGAATTCCATTAGATACTGTTACACGTATTATATGCATTTCTTGGAGATAATGTGATCAGAATTCAAATTTCGTTCAAAAGCTGATACATGTGTAAACATATAAAATTAAATTTACATAGCGAGTTTAGAAAAAAAAAAAAAAAGAGGCAGTAGAAGTCGGTAGAGCCATTTTCGAAAAACGTATTTCCGAGTTCTAAAACAGTCCTATCTAATCAGGATGACTGTTACTTTTCCTGTAAAATCATGTAGTACATGCGAAAAGACATCCGTTAAGGTTTTATGTAAAAATTTTCAAGAAAATCATTAGAGCCATTTTTTAGATACCAACTTTCACTAAAACTTGCCAAACTAAATTATTGCGAAGAATACAACAATCATTTGTGAAATGATATGAAAAAGTGACCTTATTATGGCAAGTAAAAAATAAATAAATAAATGAATAAATTCGCACAGTCGTTTTTAAAGTGGCGAATTTGCGACACGTCAAATTGGCATACTTGCAGAGGGCAACTATTAATTTTCCTGAACTAACCAACTAATATGTACATCATAAAAGGGCATCTATTAGTATCATATGGTATTTATATAGCGACTTTGAAGAAATTCGTTATAGCCCTTTTTGAGATATGGACTTACGGTTAAACTTCTGGTTTCCAAAGTTCAACTTCCGTTTTTCCAATTTTTGCCAAAACTTGAAAAAAATATCTGTACACTAGACATGTCTCAACTTTGAAGTTCCGTTATTCTATCTTCATTTGTTTCCAAGATATAATAATCAGAATATTACCCACATACATACACACGTACACACACACCAATTGTCGAAAACCATATTTTGGACTAAGGAGACCTTAAAGCATGTAAATCAGGTGAAAATTCACTACCGAATTTTTGGACTGAATACATTGGTCCCATTATCTATAGTAGTAAGGTAATGGAAGTAAAAAGTTACCACTGTGAAGAATTAAGCGTCTTAAACTATTTTATCTTTTCAAGAAAATTTATTGTCTGGGCGGCGGAACGAAAAACGAATACACAATATTAAATGAATAAAACTATAAAACTGTATTAATTATTCCTTATAACCATGTTATGTATATATATATATATATATATATATATATATATACGCCATGAAATTTTCTGTCAGTTTCACTAGCTGAGGCTTTTGGACAAATGCATCATAAAGGAAGCAATTTTTTTACTTTCGTATCGTTAAATACTATAAATCGAATTTGAATTTATTTGAATAGCAGAGAAAATATTGATTTATTTTTTGTTGAAGCCGAGAAATCTAATTTCTCTTTGTCTTTAAATTTAAAAATTCAACAGTTTTTTATAGGCACATAATTTTTTCTCAAGTGGTTTGATACACAATGCATTTATATTAAAGCATTTTTTAAATTCACTTTTCTTTGGTGGAGTTTTCATAAGGACAATGTTTTGAACACTATATAAATTAAGAATAAATAATGTTGACATCCTTCAAAATTTTTCAATTTTTATACCTTGCACTTGAATATATAATTTTCCAAAATGTATTTTTCGAAGTCTTGCACGCAGTTTTGAAATGTTCATTATTTATTTATTTATTTTGGAAAATACTTGTACCTTATATATTTGTTTGATATGAATTAGCCTATGATATGATTAGCCTTTGATATGATTAGCCTTTGATATGATTAGCCTATTTTCCTTCAGCAAAATAAAGAAAAAAAAATGTATTTTTATCCACTATATATACTAATAATTTTTAACTTATCCAACTAATGTAGAGTAAATTTTTTGAGTTAAAATTAGTTCTTTTATCGAGCTGCATTGTGTAAAACATTCTTTTTTAACAAGGAGAATATCGATCTAATATGTGTTGTTTTAGAAGTAACTTCAAATGAACAAAAAGCATAAAATTTAAAATGTGTGGTGAAAAAATAAATAAATAAATAAATCACAAAAATAAAACAAAATAGTGCATACACTTCAATACAAGGAAAATAAATTTCACTATCCCAAGTTACATATATTGATATTTTATATTACATTAATATCCAAAAAATTTACAAAACATGTACTGAAAAGATTTTAAGCTAAAAGTTAAACCTATGAATAACAGACTATTTTTTTTTAAGATAACTATAATATAATGCAATTTTATTAGAACATTTCGGTAAATTATTTATAGATATGAAAAAAAAAAAAAAAAAAAAGAAAAATAATTACACTTCTTTTGAAAATTTTACATTAACTTTTGTAGTAAACATTAACATTTTATTTCATGAAGTCAATTTAAAACACTGTATGATACTTTGTGTAAATATGCGTACTAAAATATGAAACATATATAGTAAATTGATCACAAAAACCTTTTTTTTTTAGTTATTGAAAATTTATTCATGTGTTTGTACATTTCATAGCTGATTTTACATATTATTTTTTAATTTTACAGTGTTATTTAATCATGCCCAAGTATTATTTATTTCGTATATGAAGGATCTAATACTTTAACGTTCACTACATATTTACTTTTGAAAATGGGTAAAGTAATTCAATAAATATATATTAAATATAAAATTTATAAAAAATATCTAAAAAAAAAAAAAAATAGTTTATGAAAATTTTTGGTTTAAAATATCTGAATGTTAATGTGGTTAAATTCAAATAATAATTTATTTACTATAAATTTAAAAATCTCGCAAGAGATATTTTCGGTGAAATTAATGATACATCTGAACATCAAGGAATGATATTAGGCACGATTGCATCATGAAACGAGCAATATGGAATTACACTTACTATATAGTTTAAAGAAACATGTGTATATGGCTTCTTTTAAAACATTTTTTTTTTTTTTTTTCGGAATAGTGCTGCTACTTAACAAACAAAGGTGAAATAAAATTTTACAAATTGATTAAAACATGGAGAAAAGTATTAGAAAATTATAAATGTTTCACTTTTAGTTCAAAAGCAAAAAACGTTAAAAAAAACGAATACATTTCTCACGTTAACAAAGGTAAAGTTAAAGAGATGTTAAATCCCGCCCCCTTACCGTACAGTAGATATTTTATGAAAAGCCCGTTATCCTTATGTATTTATACAAATTTGCACTTTATACAAAAGCAGATTAAATTAAATCTTTTTTCCATAAAATTCAAGTTAAATTATAACTAATTCGTTTTCATACACGACTGTTTCTATGTAAAAAATTTGTTATATTTAAAAATTGAAATTCTGCAATTAAATAAGAGAAAAAGAACATTTTTCAAATAGTGGTAATAAAAAATTGGAAGAGTGATGACCAGTGAACTCCATATTACTGAACAAAGTAAAAAAAAAAAAAAAAAAATCAAAATTTCACAATTTCTTTAAGTTAATATTTAACTAACATTAACATTGTCAAACTAAGAAAAATTTTCTTTCTTATTAAAAATTAGCATATTAATACGCATTAAAAGAATACATTTTCAGTTTTTTTTTTTTTTTTTTTTTTTTTTTTTAAATAACATTTTCTTATAAATATTAAAAGTTATTAAATACGTAGCAAATTATTGTTATATGATTGTTAATTAGCATGGTTACACAAATGCATCAGAAAATTGCACAGGGTCTATATCAACATATCGTAAAGTTACAGATTTTTTTTTTTTTTTTTTTTTTTTTTTTTTTTTTTTTTTGTCTTAAAGATACAGGGTGATCTCAAATTTTATTCATTTGTTGCCATCTCCTAAATTATTATCGTAACCTAATCTAGCGATAAATTTTTAAATTGAAAAAACTGTTCGTTTACAAATCTTGCAATACTTTTGCCAGGAGTGCATACTATTTTACAACTTCCATTTCTGAAAATTTTTAAATCTCAAAACACACTGAAATATTTAAATCGAAATTGTCCAGTTATATAAATACTTTTCTTTTTAAAAAGAGCCAGAATGTTTTTATATTTTTCTCTACTTTTGAATTCTTTACATTAGATATTTCTTGAATTTTAATCAAAATCAATAATTTTCTTGAAAATTAAATTATAGAAACAGATTAATAATTAAATTAAAAAACAAAAATTGATGGGTTTAACTAATAAATTTATTTCTTCACAGAAATCCAATTCATGTTTAATATTAAGGAAATACACACTAACTAAGCCTGCAATATATTTCCTGGACTTTTATCATAATAATGTAGTGATTTATCAATATTACGCATCTTCATATTCGGAAATGAGTAAATAAAATAGATTATGCAAGACTGCATATAAGCTTGCCTTTAATTTACTTGCAAATCTGCTCTAAACCGCGTTTTATGTAAAGCTCTTTACCTGATCAACTGTGATAAATAACGCAAATCTTATAATATTTGCACTGATAACATGGAATGTGTTTCGAAGATATTTTAAAATGCAGAATAGAATAATCAGAAAGTTTTCTCATTATTCAAATATAGAAATGTGAATGCAAAAGGTTTAAACTGAAATTTATTTTTATTTGTTTCGAGGTATCCTCGTATGCATAATCGAAATATCGTTATTTTGGCATTTTGCATATGATGTTTATTAGTACTTAAATTTTAAAGAAGTTTTGGACACAGGTCACAGTTGTTAGTCTAGATATTCGGATTTTTCTTCCTTCTCTGAAACTGAAGTGTATACCGCTTAAGATCCCTGAAAAATAACCCCATGGAGAGAGAGTATCTTACTATTTTATTATTTTAATGTATTTTATCTTATGAATTTTAAAAATTTAGTGACAAATTCCATGTAATTTTAAATTTTAAGTGTCTTTTTTTTTTCTTAATGATGTTATATGAAAATAGTAATAAAATGTGTGATCTTATATATTATGGTCTTATATATTAATTTTGTGTCATAATTTATATTTTGATTCACTACTCTTTATAACTTTTAGTTTATTTATCTTAATAAAAATATTTACTGTTTATTTCCAAATTTTCTTCCATATACACAGTAAATTTCAACGGAAGAACCATTAATATTCGTCAAACGGTTAAAGTATTTTGAGGCCTTTTCTCTTGGGTGAAAACAGACATTTGAATTATCGAAAGAAATTTATGGATGTCGGAAATGTTTGAACTTTAGTTATGTACCTGAATATCTTGCAGATATCATTCATCATGAATTTAATAAGCATAGTGTAAAACTAAAAGTTAAATGAACTATTTATATCCGCTGCATTACATCTATTACTTACTATTCCATTGTTATGCACTCATGCTTGAGCCGAATTTATTATTAGTCATAATTTTTTACTTCCATTACCCTACTACCGTAGGTAATGGAAGTATTGTATTCGGTCTGAAAATTCGATATCGGGTTTTCACCTGATTTACACGTTTTAAGGTCCCCTGAGTCCAAAAAAGTGGTTTTTGGCAATTGGTCAGTGTGTATGTATGTGTGTATGTGTGTGTGTATGTATGTGGAGAATCTTCTGGCTATTATAGCTCAGAAACTAATAAAGATAGAGCTACGAAACTTTAGAATTCAAATACGTCTGGCGTACAGATGAAATTTCCAAATTTTGGTGAAAATTGAAAAACCGGAAGTGGGACATCGGAAACCGGAAGTTGGACCGTAAGTCCGTATCTCAAAAACGGCTATAACGATTTTCTTCAAACTTGCTATATAAACACTCTATTAGATGTCATTTCGAATGATATAGTTGGTTAGTTCAAGAAAATTGATAGGCGTCCTGTATAAATAGCTCAATTTCAGGCTTCCCAAGGGCGTTCCTTTAAAAACGGTTGTACGGATTTTTTTCAAACTCGCCATTTTAACTCAATTTTAAATATGCTTTTGTATGTAATTATTGTTTTCCTGTCAATAGTTGAGTTTAACCGGAAATGGGACATCGGAAACCGGAAGTGGGACCGTAAGTCCGTATCTCAAAAACGGCTCTAACGATTTTCTTCAAATTTGCTATATAAACACTCTATCAGATATCCTTTCGAATGATATAGTTGGTTAGTTCATGAAAATTGATAGGCGTCCTGTATAAATAGCTCAATTTCAGGCCTCGCAAAGGCGTTCCTTTAAAAACGGTTGTACGGATTTTTTTCAAACTCGCCATTTTAACTCACTTTTAAATATGCTTTTGTATGTAACTATTGTTTTCCGGTCAATAATTGATTTTTTGTGAAAGTTGGTATCTCAAAAATGGCTCTAACGATTTTCTTTTTTGGTCACTTTTATGTTTTCTGATCACATTATCTCTCAAAAATGCATATAATACATGTAATAGCGGGTAATGGAAGTCGTGTGGTTGTTTCACACCAGATTTTTTCATATATTATTATCCTTTAAATCCATTAGATGATGGAGAATATCTGCTAATTAAAACACACGTTGACAGTTAACTTTTAATTATCTTCTCTTAACTTCTCAATTATACGTTTTGAACAACATTCAGTTAATAAAAATTCGCAGTTCTTTGCAAAATTAATAAAATTCGTATTATTAAATTCGTATATAGAAATAAAACATTTTTTTTTTTTTTAATGCAAAAATTTGCAATAGAAAAAATGTTTTTGGGTGGAGAGAATTTGGATGAAAACTAGTACAAATAAGTAAGTGTAAAATATATACAAAGGTATTAAATAAAACTATAAATTGTTAATTTTTATTCATTCTTTTATTTTACTAGAATTTTAAATTGAAAATATTATAGAACAAAATTTTCTCATAAGACTTGAATCTAAAATCAACTACACTGCTTTAGAATTAAAAATTTTAAATTTTAATCTTTGTATAAACTGCAAAACGTAAATGTTCTTAAAACGTTGAAAACTTTTTTCATTTAAGTTCGTATTGTGACTGTTGACATTTATTATTATTATTAAGCAAGTAGCAAAAATCATGCTATTTTAATACATCAAATAACAGATGAAAAAAATGCTTGTTTGATGTTATGAAAGTATAATTGGCTTCCTTGGTGTGTGACAATTAAAAATATCACATTATTATTATTATTATTATTATTATTATTATTATTATTATTATTTTCAATTTTGTACAGTTTTCTGATAAAAGCGCATGCACAATTTTATTCCTAGGCCTATGTCGCT
Source organism: Salticus scenicus (assembly GCA_963930645.1). NCBI lineage: Eukaryota > Metazoa > Arthropoda > Arachnida > Araneae > Salticidae > Salticus > Salticus scenicus. The sequence goes on along the minus strand of OZ005654.1, from coordinate 292,520,738 downwards.
GAATCTAATCAAATGTTTAAATGGTCGATAATTTCATCTGTATGTTGGATATATTTCTACACTACAACCGAGTATCATTTTTTAAAATTCAGTCACTTCAACGTAATAAGGAAATAAAAATCTGCACGACTTGCTGGACGTCCGATGGGCTAGAGCTCCTTCGAAAAGCCCCAAAGCAGGTCACACACCCTCAATCTTAGGACCCTAGAGCAGTCAATCGACTTTAATACTAACACCAACACCAACACCTTCTTGATGTCCGAAAGGTGAAGATATCGGAATCTTGCTCTTTTCGGTTCGATTTAAAGCTAAAAGTTGTAAGGAATCGGTTGAATAAATTCAGATGAAAAACTAATAGAAGATAAAGAAGATGAACATATTTTTTAAAATATATATTTCATATACAAATAATAACATATACTATATAGAATATTTTTTTTAAACGCAATAAAAAAAAATGGACATAACAATTCCGCGCTTATTTTGTTCAATCATTCTTCCCTTCCCTGTTATCATCCTCTATAGTACAAATATAATTTCTTTCTAGTTCTTTCAAGTCAGCACCCTCTGTTAGCACCTTAAAAAAAGTCTTATTTTATTACATTATTTCCCTTATCCTGTAATTCTTAATAAATCTACAGCACATTAAATTGCAACAAATTTCTACATTGGTGTGTGTCAGTCACACTTACATAACATTAAAATACTTTTTTTTTTTTTTAACTCAATATATTCTACAAAGTAAGATGCACATATTTTAAAGTTGTTTTTTTTTTTACCTTGTTTTACACATTGATATCAATACCAAAACCTTATAATCTGAAGAATTCGAAATGAAAAATATTTTGAATATATACTCGAAAGAAAACTATCGACGAGAAGTGAATCGGTTTCAAATCGGAGAATTTTCTTTTCTTGGTATATATATATATATATATATATATATATATATATATATGCTGGATCTAAGCTATTTGAAATTTCTAACGAAGTTATCTTACGTAAATTGAAAAGTACTCTTTGATATAATAGAAAAGAAAAATCAACGGAAAAAAATTCGTTACTTTCGATACTAGTAAGTAGAATAGTTTTAGTTGTACTATTTATTTTTAATTTGTTTTTATCGGAATAAAGTTAGGCTAAATTTGATTCAAAATAAATAACTCTACCCATTTAAAGGTAAATGAAATATACAGTTTTATATATAATATTTACATATTAAAAATTTAAACCTTTATTTATATTTATCTATGTGAATGAAACATGATTCTCAATGGTAAAGAATCAAAGCAGTGTGCTATATCTTTATGACTCAGATAAAAAGGAAGCCAAAATTGACTTCAGAATACATTCTGTGTGTGCCTGTTTCTAACACATTTTTATTTATTTTATTTTATTTTATTTTTTATCAGGCAAAAAAGGATAAAAGAAATTGAATAATATTTGGAGAGATTTCGGCCTATATGCAACTTAAATTATAGCTACCGACCATTTTAAAATTTGATTTGATTTAGAGGTATAGACAAAAAAAATCTTTGCGTATGCGCATAATGAATAAAAAAAAAAAAAAAAAAAAAAAGGGGGGGGGGGCTTTACAATTTTTTTCTATGTTTGTGTGTGCATGCGTATGTTTCTAACACTTTTATTTGTCCGGGTATCAGATAAAAAAACAGCTGGACATAATTGAATAATGCTTGACAGTAGTTTATACCTGTACCAAATTTAAAATTTTACCTATCGATCATTTCAAAATTTTAATCATATTTAAAGGTATGGGCAAAAAAATGTTCTGCATGCTGAATAATATGTGTAACTCGCACAGAATTATTTTTTATATAAAACATGAAATAATAATAATAATAATAATAAAGAGCAATCACTATATAAAGTTCTTCGCAAACATTAAGCTGGTACTTGTAGTGAAAAATCATTGAAGGCACAAAATTGCCCTATTTTGATAAAGAATTGAATTTTACACAATTTTAACAAAAAATTCTTCTTCTTCTTCTTCTTTTATTTTTATTTTTTATGAAAATGATAATTTTTAATAAAAATCTGCTACTGAAAGTATATCTTTAAACCAATTATATATTATAAATTTAACTTTTTTACTTTAAAAGTTAATTCTATGAGCCATTTCTCACGTTGCTGTTTGTGTGTATATATATATATATATGTATAGGAAACATTTGAAACGGATCTGTATAGGATATAAAATTAGAATGAACGTTTAAAGATTAGAAAAACCAACAGGAGAATTACAAACCAATGCTCAAAATTGCTGCAAAAGAAAATACGAAACTTAAATATAGGAATAAATTAACAAATGAATGAAATGAAATAAACCCCCCAAAAACACAGGTCTTCACCAGGGAGCCCCCTCCGTGTAGGGGTTAAGAGAAGTTTTTGAAAGGATAGTAGCTATCAGCTAATAACTATCATTAGCCCCCAACTTCTCACCAAACGGAAAACCACCATTAGCTGAATAGAAATCTAACATATATAATGTAAAAAATTCTAAGAAAGGCAAAAAATACATCAAACCAATATATATATAAATTCAATATCATAAAGAATTGCAAAATGTATACAAGAAAGCAAATAAAATAAATGACACCCTATCTGATAAGCAAACCCTTTTCGGCCGACGGGACTCCTCGTCGGTACTTAAATATCGCCCTTGAATGAGACAATAGAACAAATCGAAAGAGGTAAATACTGGAAACACTCGGTTAAAAGTTGGGACGGGTAACAGTTAATTTGCAAGGTTTTTCTAAGATCTCCAAGAGCTATTTTTAAATCATTATCGTTATTGAATATAGTGCGAATTCATTTAAGCTGTGCGAACATAATATTTTTTTAAACTTTTGTACTTATGTTTGAAAATCAATTAGTGAGACTGTTTACTTTAAAATTAAAGTCTTTCATTTTATGATATAATCCAGTAAGCCATTTTTCCTTATTTCTCTTTATATTTAAATCTAGGAATGGAATTTTATCTGTATCGGTACAGTTTAAAACTAAATCTTTGGGATATATTTCTTCGGAAATATTTTCAAAGTTATTGCAGTTAAAAACAATTAAATCATCAATAAACCTGAAAAAGGTAATATTTATATATATATTTTTTTTTCAAAAAAGTACAAAAATAAATTTGCCAAAACACTCGAGAAACTTGTTCCTATTGGAATTCCCCTTGTCTGTAAAAAGTAATCTTTCCCGTTAAACAAAACATTTTCAAAAATGCAGAACTTAATAAGAATAATCCAGTAGTTTTTTTCACAATTTAAATAACTGGCAAATTCCTCATAAATGCTTTCAAAAAGTTCTGTTACCAAATTGTGCGAAATACTGCCAAAAAAATTTTCAAAATCGTAAGTACTTACTGAAGTAATGCTTTCTGAGTAGAATTTTAAGTATTCAATAACTTTCAGGTTATTGTTTACCGTCAGGTTATTATTTACTGTCAGGTTATTGCATTTATATAAATATTAGTTTGATGGTTTTTTTTTTTTTTGTATTTTTTGCCATTTTTAGAATTTTTTACATTATATATGTTAGATTTCTATTCAGTTAAAGATGGTTTTCTGTTTGGTGAGAAGTTGGGGGCTAAGAATAGTTATTAGCTAATAATTACTATCTTTTCAGAAACATCTATTTCACTCCTACACGGAGGGGCCTCCCTGGTGAAGACCTCTGTGATTTTTGGAGTTTTCTTTCATTCATTTGTTAATTTTTTCCTATATATATATATATATATATATATATATATATACTTACAATTTAATTTTTAACTTTATTGTAATAATAATAATAAAAAAAAAATTCTTAGTATTGTGTATTCTATTATTTTCCTTTTAAGATTAACTGTATTATTTTTTTTATAAATTGCTTATTATTTTTTCTTTCTTCTTTAACTTACCTTACTTTAAAAGAATTTTTTTTCTAATGATTTTGCCGGATAGTGTATATCCTCAGCGCTATTCCGTGCTGGCTCCAGATGTATAATGATACCTGGATAAATGGATAGTGATTTTAGAAATATCCGATATCCTGCAAAATTACCATCCTAATCATTCCTAATATAATTGATTAGATCGGTCTTTTTTGAAAGGAAAATCAAAAGTACGGCCTCGTGTTCTGTCTTTTTTTTTTTTGTTTTTTTTTTGGTTTGTTTGTTTTTCAGTGTGCATAATTTCCAATAATATTTCATTCATTTATAACGTGATGGTACTGTTTTAATCTGTACATTGGTTTATTAATAACCATACTCAAAATATCTTGCTAATTCAAGTTTTTCCCGGTTTTTGATCATCATTGCGTAAACTGGAGATAAGATTTTAACATATGTAAAAAAATTTTAGCTATTATAATTTTACAGGTTTCTGTTCAAGCTGTAAATTAGAAAATTGTAGCACAAATTTATACAGTTTTCTGTAATAAAAGAGCTTTCAAACAATTTTTTTTTTTTTTTTTAAATTTTAGGTGTACGGTTTAAGTTTAGTGTTACAATTCGTAAATGGATGCTTTTTAGAATATAAACCATAAAATCAAAATCTTCACTAGATTTTGTCATGTATTACACACACGCAAACACACACAGATATATATATATAAACTAATATTTCAAGTTGAACTGTTTTGGTTTCTATTGACGTCATACATAATTATCTAAAATAATATTAGCAGTGTATGGTGCATGATACAATGCAGTTAAAAAGTTTTTATAATAACATCTATAAATCCCAAACTTAAATTATTTCGCACATAAAATCCTCTGAGAGATAGGTATAGGGTTCCACATGTTCAACACGGTTTAAAGAAAATTAAACAAAAGTTTGTTTAAACTAGGTTACTTCTATTTATAAATATTGCGGAAAGATATTTTGCATTAAATATCTTAATTATGCAACCAAAGTTCATTAGTAAAACATAAACTTCAAAAAAGAAATGTGAAACGTATACATTGATATTTATGCTTAAGAAAGTAAACATTATACTTATATACATATATATATATTTAATCAACTTAATTTTTACAAGAACTGTATGTAGATTCATCTGCGAAAGTTTCACAAAAGCAGTACAAATGCATTACTAATTATTATATCAGATATTCAATAGCTTGAAACTGCGATTGTTTAATTTAGGGTAAAACAATTAAAGCTTTAATGAGAAAACTGGGATTTTCTCCGGTATAAAAAAGTAAAGAAAACACCATTATCCAAATAAAACAACATTAATCAACTGACAGCCTCTCTCGAGAACCATTAATGTAAGTTTGAAACTTTCAGATAAACACAAAATTTTCAGTACGAAAGAAAAATGATCATTCAAACTCGCCAGTTAGAGAAAATAAAAAGTTCTAAAAATTTAATGATCTCAAGAGTTTATATGGATTTTATGTGGTGTATTTTTTAAGGAGGGAAATTTTTTTAACCTTTTTCCCTCATTAAATATAGTTGTTCTCTCGATCCTCTTTAAGAAAATATATTTGAAAATTAATGAATGGTTACCTGTTTATAAATTGAATTTACCGAAATATTTAAAGTATGTATATATATATATATATATATATATATATATATATATATATATATATATATATATATATATAAACCCATTTTAAATATTTAATTTCAAGATTATTATTAGTTTAAACAATTACTATTATCTATACCAAAGCTATCAAAAAGCTAACCAAAATTGAAATAAAACAAGAAAATTGGAAACATATAACATCAAGTTTGTCTTAAAGAGCATGATTTCAACGTTCTAACGTTTTCAAAGGCACGATGGAACACAAAGCATGCAAAGTAAAAATTCTCACATTATAACTTTAGGTAACTAGTATTTCCTTTTATCTTATTACGTAAATATAACGCACATCCTTTTCGCAATTAATTATTTTCAAAAATTGGAGTATTAGAAAAATACAATATGGCTAAAAGTTATCTTGAAAGTCTGTTCGTGTATTGCAATCTAGGGGCAACATATAAAAAAATACAATGTCTGATGCCTGCTTTAGAATCTGATGTTAAACGACATGAGCCATAGTAAATAACAACCACTTGGCGTTGTAAATATTTTATAAGGAGCAATGCAATGAATGACTTTGCTTCGTGACAAATACAGTGTTAAACTTGAATAGCAGAACATTTATAGAACGTGCAAGAATTCCTGTTCATCTATAGAAAAACTATCATGTGCAACAATTTCTCTATATATTTTTAAAAATTTTCATCTTTTTATCGGTGTATTATTTTATCATTAGTTTTTTCTTCGGACTTTATACAGGATATTTAAAATTAATGGATATTTAACGTACTTTATTTAATATAAATTATTATTGTATATGTAGACACGAAACTCGGAATGTGAGATAGATATTTTAAGTAAAACTATAGTGATTAAATTTGGATGTATATCGCAGGGGTGTTTGCGTTCCGGGATTCTTATTTTATTTCCCACCAGTTATTATGAATTGTATTTTTCGTTATATTTAATTGCTAAATTTGCTTGAAAACTACCAATAATATCACAATTAAAAAATTCTGGTACCAATTTTCCGGGGACACAAACACCCCTAATATCGACCTGCCATGGGCGCTTTTATGCTGTAATTAAATCCCGTTTACGGGATGAAATTAAATCAGGTTCCGTAGGTCAATCAGATTACCCATATTTACGTGCATTTTCGAAAAAAACCCGTAAAATTCAGAAAGTTAGTCTGAAGAGCGTCACTTTGGTTCGAACCTGGTACTTTCGCGAGCCAATGGATGAAATTAACTTAACTTGATAATTCATTGGATAATGATTTAAACTGATGCTGATTTAAATTGATTTAAATTGATGCTCTTCGTATATGTTGTCCTGCAGGTTGCGCTACTATGCAGCAACCCCCTTCCCCAATTTATCGGAAAGCTATATCTCAGCTTCTTTAATATATGTGAACTATAAACTTGGTAGGTTAGATAGATAGCATGTAAAATTATGGTTATAAAATTTGAATGCATATCATCCGGCAGGTGGCATTGCTAGGCTACAATTCAATCCCGTTTACAAGAAAGCTATATATCAGTTTCAATGTTATATGAATGCACCAAACTTGGTATATAAAATATATGTTTTTTAAAAATATATTAATTCAATTTGATCGTATATCGGCCCATACGTGTCTCTGTATTGCTTTCTGCGATTTTCCAGATAGACACATCTAAGTATAAATTGGTGAAAAATATTAATTTTGAGATGAAATTTTTATGAATTTTTTTCAAATACTAACAGATAACTGACGTTGTTATATAGATTGCCATAAAAGAAAGTATTGTGAGGGTTACAGCGCACTAGTTAAAAAAAAAAAAAAAATGCGTAAAATTTTCATTGACGCACAAAATTTCTATTCCTTAATAAATAATTAAGTTCTACACATACAAATATATAAAATTATTATTATTATTATTATTATTATTTTAATTAACATTTAATGAAACAAAGAAAAAAATAGAGTATTGATTTTATAAATTTAATTATATAAAAGTAAAATAAAATTCGAAATAAAAAATAATAAAAGTTTAAAATTACGTAAACATACAAAAAAAAAAAAAAAAAAAACTTCACTATTATATTTTCTTATTATGTTTTTTATATAAGTGTCAACAAAATTAAACTGAAAATAAAGCATTTTTGTCAAAGCCTTTTAATAGTATTGTACATAAACGTTTTACATATGACTGGAAGTGTGCGTTTTAAAGATGGGACAAAGTATACCTTTTCAGAAAGGTCTGAATAATAACTATTGATGAACGTTTAACAGTACGTTCTTTTAACGCTAAATGATTGTAACCGTCTTTAGAGCTGAAAGAACGTTCCGGTGCTGCTTGTGCAGTGGTCATACTCCCCCCTTCATAGTGACTAGACAGAAATTGCGACGCTTCACTGTAATACAGCTGGTCACTTTTCCGCTGATTTGCTATCAATAACATAGTTGCAAAATCTTCCGGATTTCTTGGATGGTTTATTACCGCATGTTTTCAATAGAATTTTTTAGTAGCAATTTTCTAGTAATTTTATGCGGTTCACTATATTGGAAAATACTATTAGAAAACAGTGGTGGTTATTATTATTATTATTAATTTAAACGGACTTAAAATCTGGAAAGTATGCAGTACTTTTTTTTTTAGAAATCATTTATGAATTTCTCTAACAGTTTCAACGGATTCAATAAAATGAAATTTCTACTTAATTAAAGTAGTAATCAGAAAGCGTAAATTTTGGCAGCTATGCCGGAGGATTTTATATTTTATTTTTTATTCACTCGATTTAAGTTAATATTTTTCATCCAAACATTTTACTTTCTGTTACCATATATATGGTAAACAAAGTATTGTTTCTGTGTCGAATTTTCGAAATAGAGTTTTCCTTATATTTACATGATTTAAGGTCCACTGAATCCGAATATCCTGTTTTTAGTGGTTGGTTTCTGTATCTGTGTATATACGTGTCTGCGTGTCTGTTATCTACATATCTCAAGAACAAATAGTAGCTGAAAGTCTAAACTCGGTTTTCTAAATCTGTATTATATAGGGATGTCACACTAAATTTTTGTTGAGATCAAGAAAATGGATCGTTATACAGAAACAGTCAATAGAATTTAAATATATTACGTATATCGGTAAATTTCTGATAAGTACAGTGTAACATCTAAAAGCTGCTTTAAACAAAACAGAATGAAAAAGAAAATTTATATGCATAGAAGCATGTCATGTGTAGATAGTTGTATGTAAATCATTCATTTTTTTGTTTACAGGGTATTTGGATGCATTAAGGTTACACTTGGAAATTGCTGGGAATGTAATTCTTTTTTTTAGGTTGATTTTTTTTTAAATCGACCTATTGCAATCACTTCGTTTATCTATCCAGAGCCTCCTTAAGTAGATGCCCAGCGAGTCGCTCGAAAACTTGGCAACAGTACAAGAAGAACATAGCCAGTAGATGGCGCTTGATACCGTGTCGTAAAGTTCTGTTTATTTCCCGCGATTCAATTGAGTTTCAATTGAGCTCTTCATGATTTACGTTTTATTAATTTAACAAATGTGGGAGTTTTTTTTTTTTTATTATTATTATATAATATGGTGTATTGCGTCGTTCCACTTTGTAAATCGGAGTCGCCGTGAAAATATAAGTTTTCACGGTTTCATATTTCAAGACAAGGTATGTAAACTGCATAAGTAATTAATGCAAAATTACCAACCCTCCGGATTTTTTAATATCAATAATATTTTTCACAAAAAACATTATTTTTATTTATTATCGTAAATTCTGAGATTAAGACGAAGATAAATTTAAAAGAAATTATGATATAAAAATTCGAAGGGTTGACACCTCTGTTAATAAGTTAGATTTAACAAATAAAATAGTTATGCTTATTACAAAATGAAATGAAATTTTTATTTATTGATGTAGGAATACAGAAAAATAACTTGTTCTTAGTTACTTTGAAGTAACTCTATATTGTAGTATTTTGTAGTTTTATTCATAAATTACACTAGTAACTTATGAATAAAACTATAAAATACTCCAATATAGGAACAAGATTGATTTATATTTTTTTTAACTTGTGTAAATGCGTATAAAAATTTGATTATTTCAGTTAAATCGATACAAAAGTGTTGGGAATCTTGAAAAGAAAAAATAGAACATTTTTATTTCTACTTTTGTTCTTTTTAAAAATATTAAGTTTTAAGATTCATAACATTACTTTTATTAACCTTTTACCACACAAATGGAATATGGAATTAAAAATTCATGTAAAAGTTAAATATCATGATTACTGATTTGAAAAATTATCAGGTATAACAGAAAGATGACTTGATTTTTTGAAATAGAAGTTCTCCACATCCATACAATCACATATACACACACACACATATACTGGCTAATTGCCAAAAACTACTTTTTTTGGACTCATGAGACCTTAAAATTATAAATCAGGGGAAAACTCGATATCGAATTTTTGGACCGAACACAATACTTTCATTACCTACGGTAGTAGGGTAATGGAGGTAAAAATATTTCAAGGATGTTATTAATTTATCCTTAAATTTGCCAATCTTTATCAATTTTTTCAAACTGAAACCTAATACGAGTTTTAAAATACAAGTGTGAATTTCCTGCATTTGTTTCTTTTTAAGTTATTCTGATAATAAATATGCATATAAATCAATCACTAAAAACAGAAAAAATGCTTTTTGTATTCAGAGAACCCCAAAACGTGACTTTATTCAAAAACCTGAGTTGAAAATAGAACTTCAAAAAAAAAATACTTTGTTTACATTATAGGTTCGAAAAATTAATTTTCCTTCTTCAACAGTATTCGTCGACATAAAAAAAAGTGTAGCAAAGCACTTCCATCAATTACATTCTACAGAAAAGAACGTTTAGCTTAATTTTGAATAGCCCTGTATGTTTTCAATAAACTATGTGCACATCAGATTGTGCATTTAAATTTAGTCTTGTATGAAAAACACCTAACACAAAATGAAATACACTTTCAGCAATTTCCAAGTATATCCGAGATAGACAAACCGACGCGCACAGACCAACCACTAAAAACATTATTTTTCGTTTCAGGAGACCTCAAAACATGTAAACATAACACAACTTTATTTCGAAACTGTCTATCAGTTTCGAAAGCATATACTCTCGGAACTGGTAAAGCTAATAAAATCTTGGAAAAAAAAAAAAAAAAAAAAAAAAACTTCGTGCGAGAGAAAACTTATACTCAAGAAATCCTTAATTTAAAAAATTTAAATCTTAATGGTTATTTATTTATTTTTTGTGACGGACTCGACAACAGATTGTTTTCTTCTCCAATTTTTATTACTGAATGTTAACTTATCTCATTAATGTGCTGGTCTATTTTCCTTATAAATAATATAAAATTCTCGATTTAAGAAAAATAATTCACACCTAATAAGGTAAAAATGTAACGTAAAGGACATGACCAAAAAAAATAAAAAAGAAAAAAAGACATGATTTTAATAATTTATCATTATAAATTATTCATTCTAAACTGAAACTCATTTAAAGTTCAGAGATTTTAATTTATATAAACAAAACTTTCATCTGATATCTAAATTAAAAAAAATTTTGAAATTTTTATTGAATAAATATATAAAAAATAATTTAATCGCGTGATAGACATGCCATGTTTTTGCTTATTTAATTTTAAATTTCGTTTTTTAATTAATAATATATTTTTAAAAAAGGTGTTATTTATTAGATTCAAGCTAAAATAGGTCTTGTCCACTTCCGAAGAAAATTAAACCCTATACTTTTTTAACTATAAATATTTGAATATTTTTTTGAAAATATTTACGATAAAGCACTTTCACATCATTTTTTCAAATTAAAAGAAAAAAAAAATACAATTTTGGACTTTAAATTGAAATTAATAGCTAGATTTTTATATGAAAAATATAACTTATCTGTGAAAGAGAAGAAAATTGTTGCTCTGCGTAGGTGCTGTCACCTAGCGTTAGTTTTGTTTTTTAAATGTTGCCTAATTTAACATTGGGATTCGCTGCGCGTGGAAGGCATCTACTTAAGGAGGCTCTGATCTATCTATCTATCTATCTATCTATCTGTAATGAAAATTTTGTCATCACGATAACTCCCGTAATAATACTCGAAATCGAACCAAATTTGGACAGTGAACTAATCTTATAAATATCTTGGATGAGTTCGTTAATCAAGTTGCTCCGACATTTTGTTTTCAAGTGACAGCCACTTGAAAATTTCAAACCGACATTGTAAAAAGTATATTTAAAGCAAGATTTTCTTGAATTTTGTTGTAAATACAGGCCACATGAAGGTCTCAATGAAGTTTATTAATAAAGTTTATCCGCCATTTTTAATAAAGTGGCAGATATTTTAAGTTAAGCGGGACCACTTGAAATTAGGCTACCACTTGAAAATTCAAAATCAACATAACTTACGAAATAATACTCCAAATCGAACCAAATTTAGACAGTATCTTAACTTATCTGATAAATATCTTAGATGAGTTTATTAATCAAGTTGCTCCGCCATTTTATTTTCAAGTGCAGACCACTTGAAAATTTCAAATTCAAATTGCAAAAAGCATATTCCGAATTTGCTTGGAATTTGGTTTAAATATAGACCACATAAGGGTCTCAATGATGTTTATTAATGAAATTTATCTGTCATTTTTAATAAAGTGGTAGATATCTTAAGTTAAGCGGGGCCACTTCAAATCACGCTACTACTTGAAAATTTAAAATTACAATAACTTCTGAAATAATACTCCAAATCGAACCAAATTTGAACAGTGTCTTAACTTATCTTATAAATAACTTAGATGAATTTGTTAACCAAGTTGCTCCGTCATTTTGTTTTCAAGTGGAGACCACTTGAAAATTCCAAATTCAAATTGCAAAAAGCGTATTCCGATATTTTTTTTAATTTTCATGTATACATAGATTAAACAAGTGTCTCAAATAACTTTATTAATGAACTGTATCCGCCATTTTTAATAAAGTGGCGGATACCTTAAGTTAATCGGGACCACTTGAAATCAGGCTACCACTTGAAAATTTAAAACCATGATAACTTCCGAAATAATACTCCAAATGGAACCAAATTTGAACAGTGTCTTAACTTATCTTATAAATATCTTAGATGAGTTTGTTAACCAAGTTGCTCCGCCATTTTGTGGATACCACTTGAAAATTTCAAATTTAAATTGTAAAAAGCGTATTCCGAAATTGTTTGAGTTTTGATGTAAATACAAACCACATAAGTATCTCAATGAAGTTTATTAATAAACTATATCCGCCATTTTTTATAAAGTGGCAGATATCTTAAGTTAAACGGGGCCACTTGAAATCAGGTTCCCACTTGAAAATTTAAAATCACGATAACTTCTGAAATAATACTCCAAATCGAACCAAATTTTGACACTGATATTATCATATAATTATCTTGAATGTTTTCACTGGGCAACTTGTCACGACATCTTGTGTCTAGGTTCCAGCCACTTGAAATCAGACTGCCACTTGAAAATATGCCATCACGATAACTTTTAAAATACTAAACTGATTCAAATAAAAGCTGGATAGTGAACTTATGATTCAAATATCTAGGATAAGTTCACTTGGTGTACTTGATCCGCAATTTTATTTGCAAGTGGCGGCCACTTGAAAATTTGTCATTATTGTAACTTTAGTAATACAGAATCAATTCGCATCAAATTTGGGTAGTGGATTTATCATTCAATTATCTCAGATAAGTTCGCTGGGCATCTCACTCCACTTTTTTTTACAAGTGGTGCCACCTGAAAAATTTCTTATGACGATAATTTTTGAAATACAGATTTAATTTAAACTAGAACTGGACAATGAACTTATCGTACAAATATACTGGATGATTTCGATGGGCAAGTTGTTTTGCCATTTTGTTTTCCAAGTCGCAGCCACTTAGACTGCCACTTGAAAATTTGCCATAATATTAACTTTGAAACACGGCATTGATTTAAACCACAGTTGGACAGTAAACTATGCTTCAAATATCTTGGATGTGTTTGCTGGAACTTTAGAAATACTTAATCAATTCAAATCATCAAAGTTGAAAAATGGATTTATCATTCAAACAACAAAAATTTAGAAAATTCACGTAACTCGTGAACCAATCACTTTATTGCGTCAATCTTTGGTACATCGATAATAAGTATTTTCTGGCCAAAAGTCGCCAAAAAAGTCGCCATAGAGGAAAAATCGCCAAATTTGGCGCCAAATCCATTACATGCGTTACTGGAACTTTTTAATTCGTTTTTAAGGAAAAATTAGGCTATTTTAATGCTAAAACAAACTAGAAATGCAGAAAACTAACATTTTATCATCTTACTAAGCCTCTTTGAAAGAATTTCTACAAAAAAAAATTTCAAATTTGCAACGATATCTTAGATGAGCAACTTTCTCTGCCATTTTGATCGAAGTGGCAGCCACTAATTTTTTCAATACGATGACTTTTGTGATTTTGAATTAATTCGAACTATATGTGTACAGTTATGTATGCACTTATCTCACAAATGCATTTGATATATTTGTCAACTTAACCCACAATTTTGTTTCCAAGCGCCGGCCACTTGAAAATTTTAAATTCACATAAAAATGTATTTATGAACCGATTTGCTTAAAACTCCATATGTGCATAGCCTACATCAATATTTCTACCAAGTGCATAAATAATTTGTAGCCGCCATTTTAAAACAAAATGACGGCTACTTGATAAGGAAAAAGAAATCAACCTACCCTCCCGAATAAGCTGGAAGGACTTGTTTGTTAGTTATTTTTCATATAAAACTAAATTTTGGTAAACAGTACTGTTTATAATGTTTATATTGTGTTTATATATATATTTTAGACAATATATAGGGTTACTCAAAATTGTTCTAAACTTTCTTTTCTATTGAATATAAATGATGGAAGTGCATAGCTACTTTTAACCGTTTGCGCTAGAGCCTTTTTCGCATGGGTATACCCGCAACTTGAAGCTATTTTTCAGATATTTGGTGATCCGCATATAAACCTTGTGAAGTTGAGACTACAGAACGTCTCCACAGTTGTTTGAAATTAAGCTGGATCCAGCAAAGTATAAAGTTGGGACGGTTAAAATCGCTTCGACGCCAGTGACTCGGCGAAAGTCTTGGTCGGATTAGTTTTATGTCGATATGAACGAAAGAATTAGGTTCTAAGAGTTAGATGAATTGGAAATGATTTTGAAAGCTTGATTGAAATGAAGAGAAAGGAAGTTGGTAGGAACTAGTATAAGATGGAGATGGTTTTAGGAGAGATTGTGGTGTATATTATAGGAGATTGTGGTGTAGATGGTGAAGATTCTTATTTTGGCGAGTATTGAGGTGTGAAGCAGTGGATATTTAGTTGTGTGAAGATTAAGTAGTGACGAGTGTTGATGTGCGTATCTAATTGCCTTTGTGAACGTAACGTTGGATCAGTTGGGAATCCGCTAATCCACAGTGAAGTCACAGTAGCGGAGTTAAAGAGTGCATCCGTCTCTACACCTTCGACTGTTGCCGGGGTGAGATATTCAAAATTATCTAATTTAATTTCTGATACGTATATTTTGATAAAGTAATTAAATACGTTGACTGAGCTATCTCAATTGCCAGACCGCCCTCCCATTAAGCTGTTCAAATAAAACTCTTATTTATAGTTTAATTCAAGTCTCGTGCTCTCTTTACTTATCCATTTAGTTATCTAAATAATTAATTAAGATGAAGTTTGCATCAAAGCAAACCTCACAACCTTCATAATTTTTCCGGTACTCATGGAATAATTTTTCGTACTAGAAAATGCTTCTTAAAAGGGCGTGGCTTGAGAACAGAATTAGAATCGTGTAAGAGATCTATTCAAAAATATAGAAGTACAGCAAGGTTCGTAGTTTCCGCTTTTTAGCTAGTCTAGCTAAATCTAATCTAGCTTAATATAAGATCTGGCTGTGCTTATGTTATGCTGGCCAAGTAATAAAAGGCTAGCATAATGCACCTTTTACGAAGGCTGCGCCTTCATTTTTGTCAGTGGCCTCTTTTATGTCGACCACTTTGTATTTTTCAAATGTGCGGGCTTGAAGTGAGATGGAAAATTAACCTTTTGCATTCGAATCTTCTTTTAGTAAGCGTAATGAGCTACCCGACAATAGTTTTAATAAAAAAATGCAAAATATGAAACAAAAGAATTTTAAATATAAACATTTTATTTCTATATTTGATGTATATTTACATATTACAAGCATTATATATGAATATTCTGATTTATAATTTTCCATCGTGTGATATTTTGCAAAGCATTCTTTGCCATTTACCATTGACCAAGGCAAGCAACGCCAAAAGGCACTTAATAAAAAGTATGGGTGGAGTCTCTTTCTTAACGAAGTATGCACCTGTTATAGCACTTTTAGTTGCAGAACATTATTGGTGGATATAAGATATATAGTAACTTAATTGGTCATGGCGCCTGTCGAGCGTCGTTCGAGTTGAAGTAATGTATCAGATGTAGCCTGAGAGGCATCGTTCGAGTGCAAACGCTTAACTATGTTGACAAACACTGTATAGCAAAGAAAATTACTTTCTTCTACTCATACTACAATCAAAATGCTTTGAAGTTCTGTTTTTTTAACTCTGATTTTTTGTATAATATCACATTTTGAGTTGCCCTGATTACATAGCTCCATTTTTTAGCGGTTAATCTGTATGCATATATGTAATTAGCATAACTTAAAAATATTTAACTGCAGGAAATTCAAATTCTTTATTTGAAGTTTGTACAAAGTTGCAACTTGAAAATTTGATCAAGAGTGACAATTTTTATAGCAAATTAATAACACTTTTTTTTAAATGAATGTTGGCGCTATAATTGTACGGAGGGTTGCGTGGCAGCCTCCCTCACATAGAATTTTAGTAAAAAAAAAAAAATCCTAAACACAGTTTAGATTTTTTTAAAGTACATTGTACTTTATTTTCTTACCTTATTGATCTTAACACAGTCTATCTTTATAGTAGTGAAATATACGTTAAGATAAAGTCATGTGACTGACACCGCAGATTCTTTTATATATACTCTTAATGCACATTTTGTCCCCATAAAGCATGTGCAATAAAAATTTATTCCTTACACATGATAAAAAGGTGATTTCTTTCAGTGTAAACAGTGCTAGTAATACTTTACCCTTCATAAATACACATCATGTTTCAACAATGCACATTTTTATGTAACAAAAGAACAGTTTTAGCATAAATCGATCAAACTACTCCAAAATTCAAAAAGAACGGTTCAAAAACTTAAGTTTAGAGAGTCTTACTAATTCATCTTTAAATATTTTCACAAACTAGTCGTTTTCTGTACCTTCTTCCATGTACATTCTTTTATTGAATTTATGCAGCTATCAATATATGTAAATTTTCGCTCGTCTTTTTTTTTATATATATTTTCTGTTTGTGAGATTTATTGGTTTGCTTTCGGAAATTACTGTAGAATTCTAATTCGATTTCTGTTATTTATGGCTTCTTTTACATGTTATAGTAACGATTTGACATTTATTATATTTTTTACGTAAAAATGGAATAGCTGTTCGATAAAGTATCTATTTAAGTCCATCTTTTTAATAATTAGTGTTTCATTTGTTCCTTTATTAAAATCATTATATTAGTAAATGACACTATTAATGGTAAAAGTCAGATTTTATTTTATTATGAATAGGAATCATTATTCATACTTTTCAAATAACTTTTATTCGGCTGCTTTACGGGAGTGCAAAAAGAGATAAGAATATATGTACACTAAGAACATTATTTCAAATTCCGGACCTTTTGTGAAAAAAGCGATATAAATTATTTTATTTAAAGAATATTTTTAAAGAATATTTTATTCATGACTTGAATATTATGAATATACATATTTATAAAAAAAGAACTATTTAATGTTTAGTAATGAAATGCTATTTAATTAGTACTTATCAGTTTTATTATACATTGTTGAGTGTTCGAAGAAAAAATAATATATTAATTCAATCTGGTCAAATATTTAAAATTATGTGTCAAATTTGAAACATATATAATTTAGTACGCTAAAACATTTAATCTTCTCTTACATAAATTTTTAAGTCAAAAAATTTTATTTAGGATACGTTCTTAAAATAATATTTTGTATACAGGGAGTTTCAGTACCATGTTTCATACCTTCTAAGAGAACAGAGTCCACCTTGATGATTCAGAATAGTATAAGTACAGCATATACTGTATAGTATGGTACTGTAGTTCGGAAATGCTTTCCTGATGTGGTGGTGTATTCAGATCATCATTTCTGTGTATAATAAATCCATTTAGTTGTTTTTCTTGACATTACCCTGATAGTGCCCTTACGCAGCTAGTTATATCCTTTAGAAATCTAAATTACCTCTAATGATCCATAAAAGATAGAAAATATCGTAAGAATGTCAATTAAAAGTCCTGGATATTCTGTACAAATTATAGATATCTATTAGATGTTTAAACTTAAATGAAATTCAGACATGCTGTTTTCGATTTCTGATTGAATATTAGATGTAACAAGTCCAATTATTGGATATTTGGAGATTTATTGGATATGTAACAGACATCTAATAGATGTAAAAAAGAGTGGTACATTAGATATCTGTAGGATCTTTATAGAAGTTTAATAGACCATATTTTAACTTTTATAGATGTCTTATGGATGTAAATGGCTGTGTGGGGGCATCTATAGGCACATTCCTTTTTCATTCGTCAAACAAAATCCTATTTTCGGACGATTGGTCTGGTAAAATATCAAGACATTCTGACCGGTAGTTTTAAAATTAGAGCATTTATAAATCGTAACTTTACTTATAATCATCCTGTACTTTAAAAATCATTTAAGACCTTAAGCCCGTTAAAGGCTAAAAATCCTTTAGATTTCAATCAAAAATGCTGTTGCTTTTAATATGCGTCGCCATTTGCAGTACGCCATTTGGAATAGAGGAGGAGGAAGTGTTTTCCTATATTACAGAATATACAAGGATGTGTCGTGAAGTTTTAAATATTTCCAATAAATATACGAGATATATGAATAAAAGATATTCTACAAATCAATTCATCCTGTTATTGAATTTATGAAAGGAAAATAAGAAATGATTTCTTTTTACAAATATTTAAATATTGCAGGGTTCACATACGATATTCATCATTATAATGCAATAATATCTATTTTAAAAAATAATCTTTAAATGTTAATAATTTATTTGACTAAATGTGTCATTTAAAAAATAAATTAAACGAAAACGTATATTTATATACAAAACAGCAAAGCTTTACTATAAATTAAATAAACCATTTAATTTTTATAATGTACATGTAACACAAGAAAGAACTATCTGTGTCTCCACAGGAATTTTGCCAAAGAAACGGCCCTTTTTGTACATTTGAATATCTTGCTCTATTATAAAAAATAATAATGAAATACTAATAAAATTCTAAATAATTTCGTAAGTATTTACACTTGATAAAACAGAACTAAATAATAATAATAATAAATAATGATGATGTTCACTAAAATATATTTTATCTTTCACATTTTTATTATTGTAATTTCATTGCTTTTAACTCTGACAATAGTATAAAATAAATCATAATTCATACTCTTTCTCTTAATATTTATTTATATTTACACAAACGTTGATTTACATATAAAATATTTAATTTTTTTTATAATATTTTTTCTGTACAAAAATTATTTCGCAGTTTTGAAGAACACTTTTTGAAACGCAGAGTACATAATTTTGGTCATACCAGTGTAATTAGGAAAAGCTTGAACATAAATATTATCAGTAAAAAGTTAATAACGTCAGATAAATACTGCAGAATTCGCTGAAGCTTAAACATATCATGCATTTATTTCGTGAATAATAAACTAACATCTCTAAATTATTGAGTAATTTAGGTATTATAAACTAAATTTAGGATTAATAAGGAGAAAGAAATGCGAATGAAGGAAAAAATTTAATATAAATAAAACGGAAGAATACTGAGATAATATCAGTATTACTTCAAATTATTACGGTAAGGTAAATCGAAGTTTTGGCCCAAAGTAGTATATTAAGTAAATATTATTAAGAAATTGTGAATTATCAAATGAAATTTAATATTAGAAGAAAATAGACTTATATTACTGACTTTATAGAAAATAATAATACAATATAATATTAATTATTATTATTAAAATTTTTATTGTTGTTAATGTTGCTACTATTATTATTGTAAGTTTCACATTTTTTATGATCACTTTAAATAATACTAAGATTTACTGAATATGAAGTTGTAACAATAGATTGTGTAATTTTTTTTTTTTTTTTTTTTTTTTTTTTGTAAAATCTCCAGTTGGTTATATTCGTTATTTATTAGTCTCCTTTAAAGATTTATACTTTTGATTACACATTAAGTATCTTTAAAATAAATATATGCATGTATACCGTAATAGCTTTTAACTTACAATGCTTTTCCTTAACGGTTTTGTTTCAACACCTTAGCCCATTTTGGGGGTAAGTTATTTGTTTATTTATGAGTATAGGGTTTCAAAGTCAAATAGATATATTCATAAAATTTATATAATAAAAAAAAAAAAAAAAAAAAAAAAAAACATGGTAGAGAAAGACATAAATAAAACTAATTTTAATTTTGATAAGATAATTTATAACTTAAAATATACATAAAATAGTAAATTAAATTCCATTAAATAAAAATCTAGTAACAAAAATCGAAATTACATATTGGATTTGAAATAATCCATGCAATATTCGCAATATTCTCAACATTTAACATTCATAATAAATGTTTAGCACTTTTCTGGAAAATACTTTAATTAAAAATAAAAGAAAACCCCTAAACGTTTTTTCAAGTACATCAAATGGTATTGAATTATAAACAATTATATTACTTGTATGTAGTAACCATAACAATGTGTTTACGAATATTTTTGCATGATGAAAAGGCACCTTTTTAAAATTTGAGTTCTTAATATTTTTTATAGATTTTGTTAACATTTAGTGTGTCATTAATAGGCGTACTGGTAACAATATAAGTCACGCGCTATGCATCTAATAAAATATTCACACAAGAAAACAACGCAATATATATAACAAAACAGCAACAGCCGTTATTGCATCCGTGCCTACTTTTATTAATTTGATGACAGTTCGTGTTACTAATTGTTGACTGTTCTTTTTTTTTTTTTTATGTGTGTGAATTGGCGCGCATTAGTTGGAGGCTGTTCACATTCTCTAACGCCACAGGCTTTAAAAATTAGTCTTACTACTTGTCTTATTCATCTGAAAAACAACCAGTGAATTGAATTCTTCATAAAAATCTACACGGAAAAATCTGAGAATTGATACAATGTAAGTAACGTTGCGAGGTTGAGACTATAGACCATCACCAAAGTTGGGATGGTCACTTCGTCGCCAGTGACTCGGCGAAAGTCTTGGTCGGATGAGTTTTATGTCGACATAGTGCTGCAATGAAAGAATGAGGCTCTGAGAGTTAGATGGATGGAAAATGGTTTGTAAGGTTTTGTTTGAAATGAAGGGAAAGGAAGTTGTAGAATGTAGTATAAGATGGAGATTGTTTTGGTAGATGAGGATAGTGAATTGATAGTGGTAATGAATTGGTAGCTGCTTAGTGTGAGAGGAGGTGGAGTAAAGAGTAATGTTGGTGGTGATAGTTTTATGCGTATGTTAAGTGATGGTAGAGAGGTGTAGTGTTGTAGCGCAAAGTAAGAGAAGAATCTTTCGCGCCTCGGGAATCCAGCCGACGATTCTGGTGTGAGAATAGTTAGTGGTAACAGAGAGCAATCATCGACAAGATCAGTATTGGTGGGATAAGTTACCTTTTACCTTATGTTTTGTTGAAGTTATTTCCTGGGGTATATTGACAGTTAAAATTGAGTTAGCCCAACACCCGCCTTGATATTGAATGTTAAATAAACTTTGTTATTTTATATTTAAAACCTTGTCTCGAGCTCTTCTTATTATCTAATTAAGTAATTAAGTTAATCTTTAAGATTAAGATTGAGGAATGGAGACTATGGATGACGCTTATTCCTCACAACGTTGGGATAAAAATGTTATGTTGAAGCACTTTCTCTCAATGAACAAAATTCTGAAAACTATCAAATTACTTAATTCACAATTTTTTAAAAATATGCAATCGAAAGTTTAATTTATTATTTTTGAACACAATATACCTGTTAATTTATTTTAAATATTTTAACATTACTTAAATATGTTTTGAACAATGACAGTTCAAATCTCAATTGTCTTGAATATCAAAATAGAAGAATCGTAAGTGTCACACATAGCAGCTTTAGCACAAAAAAAATGCTGTGAATATGTGAAATAAATGACTTTATTTATTCAAAATAATTAAAATGTTTACAACACTATCTAGTTATTCGTTATTTTACATCTATAAATAAATATAAATACTGTTTTCAAAATTTTCAACTATATTCCCCGGCTGTAAATGCATATGACACTTTCGTAACGATGAAGTCTTTACGATAATTAAATCTTAGGAGAATAGGAGAAACAGCGAATCATATTGAAACATATTTCAACTCTATTAGAACCTACTAAAATCAAATAATAGGTCGTATCAGTTTTAATAACTAGTTACATAGATATTATTTTGTAAGTTTTTTCGAAATATCCAATAGAAAGTACTCGATTTTTGCAAGTAGAAAATTTTCATGATTCTGTATTTAACTTACACATATTTTAAGCAGAATTTATAGCACAACATTAAGTTTAGCGAATTTGAAAAGTTTATTTACACTATTCGTGGTCACATAAATATTTACCAGTTGAAAAGTATTATTTCAAAACATAAAATAAGTATTAAGAATTTGTAGTGAAATATTTCGTTCATGATACAATTCATATTTCTGACGTTCAAGTATTTTAAATATTGTACCAATAAATATAAATATTAAAATGTAATCTATTTTCTATAATTTCAGATGATAGCTCATTATAAAATAAAATAACAAAAAATATGTCTTTCAATAATCATTTGAATTTATAGCACAACATTAAATTTAACGAATTTGAAAAGTTCATTTACATTATTCGTGGTCACATATGAGCAAAAGAAGTGATTACATGTTTCAAGTAAGATATGTATTAACAAAAGAGGTTCGTGATTACTTTCTACCTCTCAATGTACTGCGTCAATGTGTAAAAAAATAATAAACAAATATTATTTTCATGAATGTGTCATATCAATTATATAGCAAATCCCTTATGTAGTCTTAGTTTTCAGAGCATTAATAATATTTAATTACATGTTCCATTATTTATATTAATTAATTAATTAGTTAATTTATAAGTGTCATGGGTAAATTCCTTTCAATATCTACTCTGCGTCTTGTGCAATTTTGAAAACAAAAGAAACGTATTTTTCTCTTGACTTTCATTCTTTCATTTATTTATTTATTTTCTCGTTGTCTTCAAATATAATGAATTATTTTAAACCGTTTAAAAAAAAAAAAAAAAAAAAAAATACACAGCACTCCATAAATTAACATTTTTAATATTTTAAATTAATTAACTTTTATTTGGACTTTATTTTAATATTTTGATCTGGTCAAAGTGAAAATCTGCCTATATGTCATTTCTTGGTTTTTGCCTGATATTTTGAAAAATGTTTAGCAGAATTTTTTATTTCTATGAACTTTTTATCACTATATTCTTGTCACGACCATGGTAGTAGAGGATCTCTCTACGATCATGGTCACGACACTTTATCTCTACATTTTCTTTTCTTGGTTCTACGCCTTTCTCGTTTTTTGTTTCATGCAGCTGTCGTATTAGCTCGCTATGTTGTATCTTCTTCCTTTTGATTTTCCCAATTTTAATTTTTGCTTTTGCTTTCTACATATTAGCACGTGTTTTTTGCACCTCCTGGAGAGAAAAAGTCATCTCTTTTGAAAAGCGGAAGTACAAAAATTTATTTTATGAATTTCATTTACTTTGTAGCTTTTTGTTGCTATTTGAATCTACATCCTGTACGATATTAGGTTGATTACAATGGAAATAAGCCCCTTGTAATCACTTAGTTTATTAGATCTCTCTCGATCGCTCACTCAGTATATATATATATATATATATATATATATATATATATACACGCACACACTCTAAAAACATACACACACACACAAAAAAAAAGGTACTTAGACATTTTTATTTTCTTTTTTTTTAAAAACAACCAATTTACCATTTAAAGGTATGTACGAAATAGATGGAGATTTCTGCCGGATATGTAATCTCTAATGCCTGTTGGATACGGGTATCTGATTTCCGACAAGAATGCTACCAATTTTATCCCTATTCTTAAAATATTACATTGACCGTTTATTTTATTTTATTTTATTGTTTGTCCTTTAGTGTATATATATTTGCATGATATTTCGAGATGTATTTGCATAGCATCATATTTTTATCTTGTTAATTCAATCAATGAAGTATTTTTTAATTTAATAATTCCTTTTTTATTATATACAACATCGTTCATGTATATTTGATAACAGTTTTTGGTAATGTTCATGGATTTTTTTTTTTTTTCACAAACATAGCTTTACATAACTATAATACAATCTACAATATATTTATCACGTATTTTGACAAAGAAATACGTAACGACAGATACATTTTAAGACAAATAAAAATAAATAAAATTATTAATAAAAAGTTAGCATTTGAAAATTTTTAATAAAGTTAAGAATTTTTCTTTATTTATTTATTTAATTGTATTACGCAAAGATATTTAAAACATTTTTCCTTTCTCACATTGTTATTCCTTCATCACTGAAATAACAATATTTTTAAAAAATATTTACTTTTTTTTTTTTTTTTTTAAAGAAATTGTGAAAAGTTTTAAGTAGTTGTCTCTAAAGATAGTAAATATGCGATGAAATTCTATACTTTCAAAACAGCTTTACATTTCGTTTTAATCTCAAAGCGGATGTAAAAAGTTTCTGAATATTCGAGAAAAGCATTAGAAAATCTAGGGCTTAGCTTACATGTAATTCGATACAGAGTTGCGATAGTTTCACAAAATTTGTTTTAAGGTTCTTCAGTTTTATGAGTAACGGAGTTTACTGTGAATTTTTAAAAGAGAGATTATTGTCTTATTCCAAAGCTACTCAAAAAAAAAAAAAAAAAAAAAAAAAAAAAAAATCTAACTAGGTAGTTACAAAAAATGAATTATATTTTAAAAATTTCTTTTAAATTTTAATCATAATTCAAGTAGGAAGCAAAATTAATTTAATAATATGTGTTTTTAGGTTTTTTTTTTTTTTTTTTTTTTTTCCTTATGAAATATATTTTTGCAGAGAGTTAATATCCTTAATGCAAAGAGTTTATATTCTTTTTCTATATTATTTTCACTTACGCATATATACCAGTACTAGCAGGCAACGCCCGCTTCGCTGGTCCCTATTTTTAATTAAATCACTAAAATTACTGAATTCTCAAAATTGCATTAATTTTTATCACGTGAAAAAAAAAAAAGAGAAACAAAATCTGATTAGGAAAAATGTCGCACCGGGTTTTCACTGCCTTCGGAAAAAATTCCCAAAATGCTCTAACTCTTATTTCTATTATTTTCCCTCTTCGCCCCCCCTCCTGTCTATCCTAATAATTTTACAAATTCGAAAATATCCGCAATCGATTTGTAAGTATCAAAAACCTCTATGTACCAGTTTTGAACAATCTATCTCTATTTTTATTTTTTTGCCCCTCCCCCCCCCTTCCCGGCCCTCCCAATTATTTTAAAAATTTTAAAATATCCGCAATCGATTTGTATGTTTCGAAAGCCTTTGTATACCAATTTTGAACGGTCTAACGCTATTTTTATTTTTATGCCCCCCCCCCCTCTCCCCTCCCCCCTTCCCGGACCTCCTAATAACTTTACACTTTCAAAAACATCCCCATTCGACTTGTAGGCCTCTAAAACCTATCTGTACCAATTTTTAATGGCCTAACTGTATTTCTGTTTGTTTTTGCCCATAGCCCATACCAGGGAACAAATTTCTTACCCACTGATAACAGATATTGCTCTTTAGCGCTATAGAAGATGCCCCGTTATTAATTACTTGTCCCTATTGATTGAAGAAACTGGCCCATTTCATTCTACTGATTCAGCAGAAACAATTTTAGCCTCGGACTTTCTCTCTGGACTAGCTGGCATCCGATTCATTTGTGCACCGTGTAAAGATGATACTCAACAGAAATCACGTGACACACTTAAAAATAATAATAGAAAGTTTAATAAATGTAATATATATCAGATACATTAAACATCTAAATATCATAAGATTAGTTTAAAAAAATACTGTAAATAAACTAAAATTTTAGAGTTTTCGTTGGAAAGAAATCAGATAATAAAGTGTTCATTCAGTCGTAAAAGTGCAAATATAATAAATTCGCAGATAGTCTTTTTTTTTTTTTTTTTTTTTTTTTTTTTTTTTTTGTCTTGCAACCCTGCCAAAACCTACATCGACTGGAACTTCACCTTCTTTGTTTTTTTCACGGATCTCATCACTTGTAGTTGGTGCAGGATTTGACACATGTTCTCCAAGTCCTTGAGGGATTTCATAAGGATAGATTTTCTGTATTGCTCGTATCAAAATTCCTTTGTATGTTTTTAATTTAAGCAGACTCATAGTTCCGTCTTTACTAGAGGAGAGTTCGATAACCTTTTACCTAGGACCAATATAATTTTTTTTTCATCATCGCTGCCACTCAAGACTATATGTCATACTTTACTTACGTCATGATTTTTAAGGACCCGTGGTCGTAAAAAACTGAGATAGTCTCTTCTGAATCTTTGTTTTAAAGATTCTCTTACACTCTGAATATATCTATGTATATCTTTTAACAACATCAGATTTTTTCAATTTGGTCCAAGTCAGGAATATCATTGGTTCGTAAATCTTGAAGGAACAGTGAAGGAATTA
The DNA here is from genome assembly GCA_963930645.1 of Salticus scenicus. Taxonomy (NCBI): domain Eukaryota; kingdom Metazoa; phylum Arthropoda; class Arachnida; order Araneae; family Salticidae; genus Salticus; species Salticus scenicus. The sequence continues at coordinate 292,494,132 of OZ005654.1, read as the reverse complement.
GAACATTTAGATTTTGATCTTCAAATATGTAGGATATGGGTTCGTTATTTATTATGCATTATCATTCACACACAAGAGTATGCAGTTCTTCTTGAATTAGAGAGGCTCCCCCTAAGTTTTGATGATGCAAATTGCTGAAATATCCTATATGTCTTACCCTAAATCTTACCCACCATGAGGTGATGGTGGATTGAATTTCCATTGAATCTACTTTACTTCAAATGTTCGTTTAATTTCAGTCCAATCCAAGCTTTTCAATATGCTATCAAAAAAAGTAAAATCTGCACAATTTTCTGAATATAACACAGGTACAACAACCTCTTCATGCTATATTAATTTCTGAAATATGGAAAACTGCTCATTAACACGTTCTATATTCAGGAGGAAGGAAAAACGTACTTCAAGGTGTTTCATGTTTTGCTTCTTACATATTTTACATTCAACATTGACATTTCGAATGTTTCTTTTACCGTAAGAATTCAGACTCTTTCTCTCAAAATAACAAGTAGAGCGGACGCTCCAGCATGTTTATTGACAATTTGCTTTTGTTCGAAAAGTCGTTTAACTGCTGAATGTCTAGAAGGAAGAATCAAAGGAAAAATAAAATCATATTCTTCTTCTTCGTTTATAAGTGTGGATTTCAGTTTTAGTATTCCATCATAATCTTTATACGTTTGAAAATTTGAGAAAGCTAGTTTACCTTCTTTATCCGAAAGCATTCGATTCGTATACAATAACAGATGTGTCTTCTGTGCATGTGCAATTTCTTCAGATCTAATATTTATTGGTTTGTTCGGAAAGTTATTTCGTTTTTCTTAGCAGAGGATTTAATTGTTTTTTTTTTCACACCATCTTCACATTTAAGCTGCATTACCATTGCATATTGTGACAGCTGATATAGCAAGGATTGCTTGTGAAAAAGTTCGTTTTATTCTGCTCAATAGGTTTTGATTGGTGCCCTATCAAATAGAGAAAATCGGAAGTGACATTTTCAGCATATTTTGTTTTTGCTATCAAAAAGGCGAAAATACTGTTCAAACAAAGAAAAAGGTATATGATGTGTATACAGAAAATTTATTTAAAGAACGACAGTATCAAAACTGGTTTACCAAATTTTGTTCCGGCAATTTTGACGTTGAAGATACAATACGTTCTGCAAAACCAGTATATGCTAATGAAGACAAAATAAAGTATTGATTTATGAAAACTGCCAAATAACAACTTGTGATATAGCAAAGAAACCTATCACAGTGGAGAATATATAATTCAATAAAATTATTTATACAATATAAGAAAATCGTCTTTCATTTTCAAAGGAAAAAAAAAAACGAAATTATTTTCTGAACAACCCAATATATATTTCTAAAAATCTTTAGATCGGTTAGAAAAGTATAATACATGCTATAATTTAACCCGCTTTGAAAATTTTGAAATCTTTTCTGCAAATCGGGATACAGCAGATTCAAATTCAATATTGTTAGCAATAACAACAGTTCTTCATTTTTCTCGAGTAATTCCCTTTTTATTAATATTTCTACTGATTTAGACCATTGCCCTTTTGTATTCTTTAACCAATCCGGACCCAACCCCCATTGGGATATCAACAACTGTTTGATTTCACATTAGTCTGCATGAAAGATCAGCGGGGTTGTGTTTACCGAGAACATGAAACTAATTATCGGTGTCGGTAAGTTTCCTAATTTTAGTTATGCGATGATCAACAAAAACCGACCGTTAAGTGTTCCTGCAAACGCTCGTCGATCGATATGTCGTCGTTGTGAAACGTGTATTACAACTTCGAACACATATATTAAAACTTTCTTTATAGCAAAAATGTTGTGTAAACTCGACATTGTATTAAATAACCATAATGTGTGACCTGTCTCCCCCATCTTTCATTGCCTGGCTTTTTGAGAATATAGCGAGCTTGAGTTGAATTTGCGAACATATATTGTAATATGATTCCTCATTGTTATCGTGTTTCTAATCTATATGTCTAATGGTGGCTCGTGCACGTAAAATCCGTCGTGGTCGCAATGTTCCCCATGTTCCCATGAAAATTATACCTCTGGGGGTTACCAAAGCGGAGGAGCCAACCCCTCTGAGAAGGATCAAAGTTGTGATGGCATGTCTCCAGACTACTCCTAGGGTTGAGCCCCAGACCGTCGCAAACTACCCATTGCGCGGCTCAAGTACGACATAAAACCCAACCAAACAACCAAACGACTAAACAACCTAAACTACATGTGGACTTTTGAACAATAGTTCACCCTATACGAGTAATATACATGTGTGTGTACAGAAGGAAAAAGAGAAAGGTCAACTACATATATATTTTATTAGTTATTTCATAAAATATTTATTTATTTCATAATTAGTTAATTGTTAAAGCATAGTTTATTAAGTTCATCGTCAAATTACAATTCTAATATGACAATGAAAATTTTTATCTAGTTTGTATATTTTATTAATAACTAGCTGGCTTCGCTCATATCGTTGATCACTATATTTAAGTGAATCACTTTTATGAAATAAGTTTAAAATTTTTAATTCCTATATTTATTATTAAACCTCACAAATATGAACAGTTACTGCTTGATATAAATGAACTATATTGAAAAACATTTATTTATAAAACATAATTCTAGAATAGTAACAGTCTTAAAAAAAAAGAAACTACCGAAACAGCTTCTTCTTTCCAAATTTTTATGCTTGGCTCTCTAGACGTTGAAGTTTTACTTTGTTTTGATACAGTGAGTATATTGAAAGATGTACCGAAGCATTCTAGAAAACATGATTATTGCAGGTTAGATTGAATTGTAAACTCAAAAAAGCACTTAAAACTAATTTTATGTTTAAAAATTTTATGTCGTTTCTAGTCGTTTCTAAGAAAACCAATTGATTTAAATATGTTTTCTGTAAGATTTCTCAATTCTTAGTTTTTATCAAATTCGTTAAATCATTTCAGTGTAAACCGAATTTCTACCATGTTTTGCAACCGCCAAAATAAGGGTTAATTGTGAACGCTAATTTTCCTGAAATCAGAGGAGTTTATCGTCTCGAAAAACACTTATCCCTAAGTTTTATTTATTTATTTATTTATTATTATTTTTAATCAAATCATTTGTGCCATTCTTCTGAAAGAAGGTTTCTGACATATTTTCCAACGGGGTGGAGAGAGGGTTAATTAGAAACACTAATTTATCTAACACTGAGTATGATTCAGAGGAGTTTGTCATCTTAAAAAACTGTTAATTCTAAGTTTTTTACCGAAATCATCAGGTCCATTTCTAAAAAAAAAAAATATATATATATATGTATTTTTTTTTTCTTTTTTTGCAGCGGGCAGTGTGAGGACTAACAGTAAACGTTAATTTTCCTACGTTTCTCTGTAAGTCTAAGGGAAGTCCGATGGGTTTATCTTTTTACAAAAGCTCTGACAATACGTTTTTATGAAAATTGTTATACTTATTTACCAGTAATCCCAATTTCTCCATATTTTGCAACAGGTGAATGAAGGGCTAACAGTGAAAATGAATTTTCCTGAAGTTTAGGATACGTCCAATAAATTTTTCACACTGAAACACCATTAACCACAAATATTATTACAAATTGTTATAGTCATTTCCGAGTAAACCTAATGTTTTGAAACCGGCAATCATATGAGTAACATTGAACGGTAATTTTCTTGAAGATGAAGACAAGTCCAATCAATTTTTTACCACAAGAAACCCTTAACCTCAAACTTTCATCAAAATCCTTATCTCCATTTCCGACTAAGGCTAATTTCTGCCATATTTTGCAACTGGCAGATAAAAGATAACAGTGAACACGATTTTTTCTGAAAATGAGGATAAGTTTAATCGGCTTTTCCCCCCAAAAAATTCTTAACACGAAATTATTTTCAAAATCGCTGTATTCGTTTCTGTACATTCGAAATTTCCGCCATATTTTGCAAGCGGTGGATGAAGGGCTAATAGAGAACACCACTTTTTTAGAAAATGAGGATAAGTCTAATCGATATCCCCCCCCCCTTCCTCAAAAAAAAAAAAAAAAAAAAAAAAAAAAAAAAAAAAAAATCAACCGATACTTTCATCAAAATCGCTAGAATCGTTTCCGAGAAACCCAAGGCATATATATATGTATTTCACGTTATTAACTCGTTTATTGCAAGCGAAGTATAACACATCATTAACTCAAAATTTATTTAATATATATATATATATATTTACATTAAAAGAAAAATGTTTAAGATTACGGTTAAAATCAAGACAGTGTTACAATTAACCTATCTAAATATAACGCATGTTTAACCCTTATACCGGAACATCGGTCTCTGAGACCGCTAAAGGTTAGGCTTAGTGCAGGGAATTGCGGATGCAGATTCCTAGAATAGGGTACCGGCACGTTTGGCGATAAACGTCGAAAACGCCAAGTCTATCTAACTGCAGCACTAGTGCGACGTAAAATATACTCAACCTGTAGAGGATGGCATATCTCAGAAGAACCCTATAATGAGTCCCGGACCGTTGCCAATTGTCCACAGCGTGGCACTAGTACAACGTAAAATCTCTTCAAACAAGGAAACTACCCTTTGGGATTGGAAGAGTCAGCTGGGCCCGGAGCCGCTTAGTGATGACGGTTGTTTGGCTGGTTGGATGAGTTTTACGTCGCACTAGTGCTGCGCAATGGGCAATCCCCTTAATGTTGAAAAAAAAAAAACATGTAAAATGTTATGAGGATATTAGGAATCTCAATTTTTGAGCGCTAACAGCACATTACATAGATATGCCAATAATTGCAACTTCTTTCTAAAAGTTTTGTTTTTTAAGTTTGCTTTTCTTAGTACAGTCGGTAACAAAAGTCTCCGAACACTAGCAAAAATTCCTATGTAAAAAATGTACACTTAACACAGTTTTGTTCAATAAATCGTTGTCGAATCCTGTTCTTAGTCAGTCTAAAAACAGGATTAATTTAACAAAACTATTTTAAGTGTACTTTTTTTTATATAGAAATTTTTGCTAGTGTTCGGAGACTTTTGTTGCTGACTGTATAATACCAAACTTCACCGACAGGTGATGTTATTCAGTGGGGAAATATGCTTCCACAATTGATGATTATTTAAATTCCATTTTCACATTTAGAAAATTTCACAACCGTTAAATTTGCACTCATTTTCTAAAAAAGTTTAATTATTTTTATTTTTAACATTGTATTTTTGAATAAAACATAATACAAATAATAAATAAAAAAAATAAACTGCATTTTTTTGGGGGGGTGGGGGGTGGGGGTGGGGGAGGGGGCTAGAAAATAAAATGCAAAAAACCAGTTTTCGGAAAAAGAATATTAGGTAATGGATATTGTGGAAACATATATCCTCACAGAATAACATTGCTTTTGACTACTGGCAAGAGTACAGTCGGTAACAAAAGTGTCCGAACACTAGCAAAAATTCCTATATAAAAAAAGTACACTTAATACTGTTTTGCTAAATAAATCCTTGTCGAATCCTTTTCTTAGTGACAAACTGCCAAAAGTGGTGACTGTCCCCAATGAATTGAGACATTCAGTCACTTTAGTTAACCCCCTAATTTCAGGACATTTGGTCACCCTAGTTTAAATATCACATGATAGCTACGTAATGAGCAATTTGTGGAAGTCTAGAGTCCATCCCAACAAGTGGTCCAGGACGAGACATGTCATTACCATTGTGTGTACCAGCAAAAGTATCCGAGCACTAGCAATAATGCCTCTCAAAAAAAGTACACTTAATACTGCTTTGTTAAATAAACCCTGTCGAGTCATGTTCTTAGTTTAACAACATTATTAAACAAGGATTTATTTAACAAAACAGTGTTAAGTGTAATTGTTTGGCATCAGAATTATTTTCTAGTTTTCGGATACTTTTGCTGCCGGCTGTACAAGAAAGCTCAGCAATCACTTAGACACACGAATGTACTCTTTGCACACATGAAAAAATAAAAAAAAATGACTGGGTAACCCTTATTGAGCAGATATACTAGTAGAGTACGGATTCCCTATATTGTCTATGGAGAAAAATTCCCGGAACATCACTACGGTTTTTGCGCCTTCTTTTGGTAATAATCGCTGTCTTGGCAACTGGTTCTTGGGATTTTGTATATTTTAAATGGTTTGTTCCTCTTACCACCAAAACTCTAAACAAAAGTCCCTCTGGGGGTCACCGAAGCGGGAGAGGATCCCTTCCGTGGAGGATCAAAATTGTGATGGCATGTCTCCGGACCACCTCTAGAGGTGTGTCCCAGACCGTCCCCAATTGCCCATCTGAGCATCACTAGTGCGACGTAAAACCCAACCATCCATCCATCCAAACAAAATTCAAACGAACAGCTTTTAAACAATAACAAGGATTAGGTTACTTGTTTTCCATTTCAGCTAGTGTAGGTTTTGGTATATGTTTAATTTACACCCAATCGAAATATAAAACTGCGATAACAAAGGTGGAGGTAACTTGCCCTGGTGGAATTTCCATGTCGGTTTGGTGGCTGATTTGACTAAATGGTGGAGATCTGATGTTGGATAGCAAAAAGGTTACTAGTCCGGGGTGTACTCTAATATCTTGTCGATGGTACCGCTTGTGAATGCATCTCAAAGTGCACGAAATTCGGTAACTCAGTAGTCGAAACATGGTGACAAAATTCCTTCCAATCCGAGCGCAGACTCATTTCCTGCAGTTCGAAAAATAATAAGAAATTGTTTATTTATAACTTTTTGTTAGTGTGGTTATTTAGAATTCAAAAATCAACGCCGTAATTACATTCTTTTAATAATTTTAATATATCGTATTTATAAAAGTACTCTAAACTGGTCACTATAAACATATTAAAAAAGAATAATTTCAGAAACCAGATGATTCAATCATATAATATACCAAATTATAGCTCTGGGGGTCACCTAATCGGGCAGGATCAAAATTATGATGGCACGTCTCCGGACCATCCTTATGGGTGCGTCCCAGACCGTCGCCAATTACCCGTTGCGCAGTACTAATGCGGCATTAAATCCAATCAACCATATGATATCCTATCGTCCCTATAATACGTCATGATTCAGAAAGTAAAGTTATAGCTGCAAGAATTCATAATTTATCGCCACCAAATTTCGCTAAATACATTCAGTGTACCTTTTTCTAAAAATAGCGGTCTGTGAGACCGGTGTTCCCGGTAAGCATGATGAAAACATGTTCCGGGCAAAGGGTTAAAAATGTTGAGTTATGGTGTGAAAACAGACAAATAAACAGGGAAAAAAATAATAACGGTTATATGGCTGCTAAGGAGACGTGCGCTCGCATATGCAAACAGAGCATGTTCTTGCTATCGGTGAAATCAATAACTTAAAACACATTTGCTTAGTATCACCATACTAATCGAAGATGTGCGGTAATCCATGTTATGGAGCATTTCAGTAAAATGCAAGTATCATATTTTGCTACAAACTGTTGAAAACGTTTATGGCAGCCCATACAGTATTAGTGCTTTTGTATGGATCAAAAGCAGTAAATTTAAAGTTTATTTAGTTTTTTCAAATACTTCCGCTTCAAAAAAGTAAGTTGTTGATGGCAGTCTAATGCAGAATCAATCGTAAGTATAATTTTACTCACTACTTCTTTAAAATAAACATGCACGAACATTGAAGGTGTCTCGGTCAGCATTTCCCACAAATTGTAGAATTTTATTTTTTTATTTTTCAAAGTTCCTTCAGTGCCCTATCACACAAGTTTTCATACGTGTTTCATAATGGTCAAAACAAGCAACTACATTTCAAAGTTGTGATTTTTCCTAGCAACCACATTTTTTTCGCACCAATCAATGATTACTTTCGTCTTGTTTTTCCTTTCTTTTACCCATAAGGCAGAAAAAGTATTGTTTTAATGCCAAATTATCGTAATTGATTTTTTGTTATACTTACACGTTTTGAAGTCCCCTGAATCCAAAACTCATGTTTTTAGCGGTAGGTCTCTGTGTGTGTGTGTCTGTGTGCCATACTATTATCAGTATATCACAAAAACAAATTATTATAAAAAGTTCAAACTTGTTATTCTAAATCTACATCATATATGGATGCTACACTAAACTTTTCGTTGAGATCAAACAAACGGTTCGTGTACAGGTACATCCAAGAGAATTCAAATACACTATGCCTATGGGGAAATTGCTGGAAAGTGCAGTGTAATATCTATAAGCTGACTTAAATAAAACGGAAACAACAAAATTTATAACATGCAAAAAAGCATGTTTTGTGGAGATTGTTGTACGGAAAACATTCATCATTCATTTACAGGGCTAACCATAGTATTTGGATATATTGCGGCTATACTTGAGAATTGCTGGAATTGTAATTTCTTTTATGTTAGATGTTTTTCTAGTAAGACTAAATTAAGGTACTCAGTATTATTTATAGTTCATATCGATTATAGACTATATACAGCTCTACCCAAAATTAAGCTAAACGTTTTTTTTTTTTTTTTTTTTTTTTTGAATGTAACTGATGAAAGTGCTTTGTTACGCTTTATTATGTCGACGTACGCTGCTCAGGAAGAGAAATTAATTTTTAATACGCATACTGTAAAGAAAGTATTTTTTAAATTTTCAAATCTGTTTTTTTTTTTTTTTTTTTTTTTTTTTTTTTTACAAAATCAAGTTTTGAGGTTTCCTGATTAAGAAAGTACAGTCTTTAGTGGTCAATTTGTATTCATATCTGTTATCAGCATATCCTAAAACAAATAGCTGCAGGAAATTGAAATTTGTAATATTGAAGTCCGTATTAGGTTGCCACGTAAGTTTGAAGGCAAATTAATAACAGCTTTGATTTTCTTTTTAAATAATTGTATGCACTATAATTAAACAGGGTGGTTGAGGGGGTGGTGGCACCCTCATACAAAATTACATGTCAAATAAAACTGTTCGTAAAACTATTTTAGATTATTTTAAAAGTATATTGAACTTTATTATCTTACACTGCTCTTCTTAAGCCTTAATATGGTATCTACCTTTATAGTAATGAAATGCAGGGTAAGGGAAAGTCATTTGAGTGACATACCAGATTATTCCTTTAGTAATTGTGTAACTATCCAGTATTTCAGTTTAGTATTATAGTTTTTTAAACTTTTATTACAAAAAATAAATTATACGTAAGCATAAATGAACATATATTTAATAGTTTGTACTGAAAAATAAGCGATTGTAGTTATACATTTAAAAACATTACCACAAATTTTGTTTCAGAATAAAATATTGTTATTTTGTCGAATGAAATATTCATGTATTTTAATAATAAAAATAACGCATTTTAAGGAATATTCATGTATTTTCGAATATTTCTGGTTATACGTTTTACAACATTGTATTTAATTTATGAGTTTTAAAATTCAAAGCGTAAATTTCAATTTAAGGAGAACTCGAAATGATTGAATGTACGTTTAGTTTCATATTATCCTTGCTTCTGTTATTTGGAAAAGTAAATTCTACGAATAGTATCAGAAAGTAAAACATCAAATGAATTACATTCATCCAAGAAAGTACGCTTAATAATTTTAAATATAAATTCATTAGAATTGATATTCATTTTTGTGTTAAAATAAATGATAAAATGAAACCGTGAATGATGTTCAATAATATATCTTCATCCATGATTATTTTATTTAATACTACTCTATTCGTATAAGAAGAAAAACCCGACAAATTCATTCGTTTTTGAAAATGAAAAATGAATTCCTAAGTGCAGTACGCATAACTGTCAATTATATCAGTGAATGAAGCAAAAATAAATAATAAAAACGGTCGGAACTTTCCGCTGCTTCTGATGATTTTATGTCGAGACGGTGTCCCATTTGACAGCACGCAAGTGGTTGTCTGTAGCGAAACAATAACAATAATTGGCATGTCTAAGAAACATGTCTAAGATTCTTGAAACGTATAAGTACCATTCTATATTTTTCAATTATTTATACAGGAGTGATCTTAATTTGAATATACATTAGACTTAGATTTTATGAAACAAGAATGATTATTATTATTTTTTTTTTGCGAATATCTGTATTATAATTTATATAGTTTTACGCATTTGTAAAATTTATCTAAGGGCTTATTATATAAATCTGTGAGTATTCTTCTTATTCTCTCTTTTTTTAAATTCTGCATTAGAAAATGTTGCTGTTTTTAAGCGGCTATTCATGTAAAAAAAGAGAATTAACATTTTACTTATTTAAACTTTTTATTTATTTCTTCATTTAAGCATTAGTCTATTTAAGCTTTTAAAAAATAGAGTAGGAAAAACTTATTTTATATTTCATATATATAAAGTTTATTTCAGTACAAATAAGCAGTTGAAGAGATTTTAATCCTTTTTATTCTGCACGAAGATGCACGAAATAGAAAAGGCTGACCACATCAGTGTATCTTTATAAAAGAACAGCGTTAAAAACTGCTACAATTATCCAATTACAAACGTAATTTTCATTTTTAATAAATAAGGAGTAAAAATAAAAATCAATGATAAATAACTTTCTTTCTACATTTTTTTTTCTTTTTTCAACTTAGAAGTATAAGTATAAAATAAAGACTGCTCTCAAAAAATGGGCCATTTAGTCAGATTAAATTGAAGAAGTAATTGCACAACACAAGCGGCTGTACATTATAGAATAATATAGACTTTTTAAATTTCTATTTATGTGAATATTGCACTTCGTCTTAAAATAATATTCTACGAGCTCTCGTAATATCTATGAAATAAATATTTTATTCATTATTTAAAACAATTTTAACAAGCCTATATTTATGGGTTATTTAGGATAGAAAACTCATTTTTATTAAGGGGTTACATGGGTTTTGAAGGGTATAAAAAAGCATATTTTCTTCTGTATTACTTTTTAATGTAACAAATAAATTTTATATTAAAATTTTTGAGTGTATAAATGAACAACATTTAAATAATATTTTATAAAATGTGCATCACAAAATTTGAAAAATTCAGTTGTTGGGTCCTGATAACGGAGACCCTTCTGAAAAGCGGTGGACATGATTTCTAAAATCTAGTCAACCAACCATATTGAATTTATGTATACTTCTACAAAACTACCATTGACTAGATCTTGGATGAAGGACTTTTATTTTTTCCAAATACAACTCATATTCAAGGCTATTATTTGGGTAAAATGTACGGAAATGAGTATACTGTTTTAGCATACAACTCTGCCGAAAATTCTAATTTCAATTATTAAAAAAAAATCGTACAAGCACCTAGACCTAATTTTCGTCTATGAGTGAATTTTCTCATGTGTAGAATTTAGTATCAATCGATGGAAATTCATTACAGGTTGTGTTGTGTTTCTAAGTGTTACTAGATTTATGTATACAGTGTGGAGTAAAAAATTTATAGACAATATAAACGGATACTGGAAAAAAAAAAGAAAGATTATTTCTATTGTATGTAATTGGTGGAAGTTTATTGCATTTTACCATATTTGTAAAAACTATTCAGGAAGAAAATTTAATTTTTGGAGGAGTGGTGCGGTGGAAATTTGTGTAAGTATTTTGTAGTAAATTCAATAATGTAGATATCATATACAAACGGGTGTTTAGGCGGGGTAGCAGACTCTCACAATGTATTGTATGTTAATAAAACTGCTTCTAAATCTGCTTTAGATTGTTTTTAAGTTTGGTTCATATACATATACAATACTTACTAATTTACCCTTTATCTGCAAGTCTTTAAAGCATTGAAATGCAGGGTAAGAGAAAATCGTGTGAATGACACCAGATATTTTTTTATATTACAAATTAATTCCCCAGTCGTAGCAAACAATATCTTGTAATTCGCAAATAAATAAAAGCTAAACACATTTCCTGCATATATATATATATATATATATATATATATATATATTAGTATATTAGTTTAGGAGATTTCTTTAAAAATTAGATTTTATTGCAATTTATTATTCATTAAAAAAATAGCATAATGATATTACCAAATAAATAATTTGTTCTTTACAAAGAAAAAGAGATAATTCCTATAATACACTTATGTTTATTCTATTTGAAATATATAATGGAATGGAAGTATATAAAACAATAAATAATAGCAATTTTTTATGTCAAACAATGCCAAGTTTGTGTTTTCACAGATGTCATATGCACATAATGAAGTTAATAATGTATAAGTGATTATTACACACATTTTTCGGTTAAAATAAAAGAAATAAAATGATTGATCGTAACACATAAAAGAAGCTATAAATAACACAGGTGGAATCGAAATTTCCTGTAATTTCTTAGACGGAATCAATAAGCCTCATTAAAAAAAAAAAAAAAAAAACTATGTAAAGTTTATTAAAATTTCAGATATTATCGATTTAAGAAAAGCTGCATATTTTTTAGAAAATTATAAATTACATATGATCTGTTTGTGAAAATATTTAAAGAGAATTTTGTATAGCATTCTAAATTGCTTGTACATATAAAACCTTATATATATATACATACATTCTCACTTAAAAGATAGTTTATTGCCATCCTTGTCTATCAAATGAAAAGTCAATCACAAATCACTGAGAAGTCACAATAAGAAATTTTACTATCAGAAAGTCAATGGACTGCGAAATGGAATTTACGAAATCTAGAGAGACTCCACTCGAGTTTTCAAACACTTAGTAATTAATAGTTGCTTAGATAATGTGGGATATCGTTTAATAAACAAGAAAGTAAATCATGACAGGATTTTTTTTTTTGAATATTTCTCTTCCAGTTGTATGTCGTTTAAGAGATGGCAATGTATACAAATTCAATTTGGCTTCTTTAAATCGACTGTAAATGGTAAACCTGGAATAACATTATTTTGTTTTTAGATTATACAACGCAAAGTAAGTATACACATTCTACTTTTTAAGAAATACTATTAGCTCTTATTAAAATGTGTACTTGTTAAATTTAGAGAGTTTTTCAGAGGACTCTCAGAAAGTCAATGAGATTTACAAAATCTGGAGTGACTCCACTCGACTTTTCAAACACTTAGTAATTAACAGTTGCTTAAATAAATTTAAATGAGGGATATCGTTTCATAAACAAGAATGTAAATCATGACAGGTTTTTTTGAGTATTTCTCTTCCAGTTGTATGTCGTTTAAAGGATAGCAATGTTTTCAAATTCTATTGTTGGTCTCTTTAAACCGACTGTAAATTCTAAACTTGGACTCTCTCTCTCTCTGTGTATATATATATAAATATTCTACTTAAAAAAAAAAAAAAACTATTAGCTCTGCACTTATTAAAATGTGTATAATTTTAAGAGGGTGACCTAAAACATACCTACCAATTGTATGTTCAAACGATAAAAGGCGTTTAGACGCTGTAGCATTTTAAATTACTTGAATTCATAGTCCATGTTGATAAAGAGTTGATAAAGCTATTTGTATCTCTGTATATATATATATGGCTCCAAGATAGCTCCAAGATGGATAATGGCACTGGTGCTGGTGTTTGCTGTCCTGAGGATGGTACTTCACTTTCCTATCCTTTGGGGAGGTATGCTACTGTCTTTCAGGCTGAAGTCTTTGCGATCCTTATGTGTTGTAGGACTTGCATGAATAGGGGCTATAAGAATCGATATATTGACATTTATTCTGATAGTCAGGCTGCCCTTTTGGCTTTACAGAAGTTAGTAATGACTTCTTCTCTTGTTTGGGAGTGTTATTTCACTCTTTGTGCTCTTGCTGCTAACAATAAAATCTTCCTGTATTGGGTACCAGGTCATACTGGTATCCTGGGAAATGAGTTAGCTGATGAGCTGGCTAGGAAGGGTTCTGATACACCTTTTATTGGTCCTGAACCTGTCCTGAGTATTTCTGGTAGTTTGTTGAGGGGTACTATTTTCTCCATCGTGAGAAATTTGCAGTACTCTACTTGGCGCAAGACTGAGGGGAGCAGGCAAGCTAAAGAGCTTAACTGTGGTAATCCTAGTGCGAGGGCTAAGGAGCTCATGAAGCTCAATAGAAATGTCATCAGCAAGGTGATTGGTCTCCTTACGGGACACTGTCGCTTAAAAAGACATCTTTATGTAATGGGTATCGCTAGTGATCCATTTTGTACGGGTTGCTAGTACAAGGAGGAATCTGTAACACATATTTTATGTGAATGTGAAGTCCTCTCTGCCTATAGGTTTGAGCACTTGGGGCGGCATATAATTGAGCCTTGTGAGCTTCAGGATATTCCGGTTAGGTGTCTGCTAGGTTTTCTTTCTGCCACAGGTCTTTTTAAAGATTAGGTTTTGTGGTTTAGTACAATAGACCTCTGGTCGCAGTGCTTGGTTTCTTGTAAACCACCCACTTATAATTCATTCATTCATTCATATATATATATATATATATATCTGTAAAACAAATATAAGCACTAAACTAAACAAAATTGATAAAATTCGTGGAATGGTGACCATAAAATATCTAGCAACTTTTAGCGCTACTGAATGAAGTTTTTGAACGTTATTGCACTGGCAGAAAAAAATGTGACTGACATTCAGAAACTTAATTTTGGCTCTAGTAAATATATTGCCATATAATTCTTATAAATTCTAGTTCCCTTTGCTTGCATTTTTTTAAAAGCCTTTTTAGAATTCTAGCGCATTTCCCTATATTATCGTGGTCAGTCTCATAAAAAAAAAAAATCTTTGAAAACAAATGCAAAAACAAGAGATATGTTTCAGTAACTATAGTTTTTTCGTATGACACAATTCTAGGAAATCAAGCGATATATTCTAGTAATACATAGGGTTCATAATATTCATAATATTGTATGTGTAGACCACGGAGTAATAAGACTAAAAACTCTCCATTATTATTTGTTTCCATTATACGCATAACTCAGAAATATATATTTCTAGTTTAGGTATTTTGAAAATCACTACTTATTCGTTCTACTGGAAAGCGGTATAATTTATTTTTTCTCTATGCGTGTTCACTAACGTACATGCATATATACATCACCACAAAAAATAGTGAAAATTAACATATGAAATCTTTAAAGTATAGACAAAAAATCTCAAAGTCGAATTTTTTCATGATTACAATACTTGCACAGTGTATATTCGGAAAGTAAAAACCATGTTGCAAGTTTATCTTTTCTATTATAGGCTATTTTTTTAATACATTCATTAATTTTAAAAATCTTCGGGGAAAAAATAATAGTATAATGTAAATGATTAAATACAAAATAAAATGATTAAATTGACATCTAAAATAAATTGATATCAGCAGCCAGAAATTAAAAAAATATGGAAAAGTAGAGAAAGTGAGGAAAACTTACATTTATCTATATATTAATAGGCAAGCATAAAATTTGTTGTCCCTTTTTAACATATTAATTATGGAAGTAGAGGGTTGAAAATGGTATCATTCGAAAGGTATGGTTAACCAGAAGGTGCGAATACAAATATTATTTTCTTACGATGTCAAGAAGGTATTTAAAAATACATTTATTTTTTATGCATTTTCCCCCATTTTTTCCTTTTATACACGTATTCCTTTACATTAAAAAATACCTAAATGTAGAAAGTTGTTAAATCTGGCAATTTCTTAAAGCTCAAATAAAATCATAGACACAGTAATTTGTATAATGTAGCATCACTATACGCAAGCGAAGTGATGACGTCACTGTCTGTCCATGGAGCCATCAAAAAGATTTTCTACGTTAATTGTCCATTCGATTTTTTGTAAAAAATTATTAAAAAATAACGGAAATTATCTGCCGATTTTAATTCCGATATTTGGGTATAGTTATATATAAGTTACTGTCTACTTGTGTTTGATTGAGTTATTTTTTCTGTAAAATTGATAAAATTTAATTTAAAATTACAAAACTCCAGAAAAAAAAAAAGGCAAACTTCCAGTTTCGAATGTAAACATAAACATTTCATTTCAAAGGGTGATATTTAAACAATAAATATTCAACTAATATACTAATTAAAAGGAAAATGGATTTTTTACTAACTGCTGCATGTATAAGTAGACGATACGGAAAAAATTCCGATTTCCGTTTTTTTGCTGAATTTACATGTTTTGAGCTTTCTTTACGTTTCAATTAACTGAAATTGGCTGCTTATTTTTTAAAAAAGTGTCTTTATTACTAGCTTTTGTGGGTAGAAGAAGAGAGTAGAAGATACATAAAAACTTTTGATTTCTGGTTTTCGATGAATTTACACGTTTTGAGATTTCCTTGCATTTTAATTAAGTGAAATTGACTACTTATTATTTTTTTTTTTTAAAGGGGATTTATTTTTCTTTCCTCTGCATATATAAATAGAAAATATAAGATTCAGAAAAGTTTTAGATTTTCGGTTTTCGATAAAGTTACACGTTTTGAAATTTCCCGAACTCAATTCGACCATTATTGAAAAATATCTTTTTTTTTTTTTGTTCAAAAACTGTACTTTATGAACCAATCGAATTAATTTAACAGAATTTGATACTTGGTCGGGCCTTGGTTTGACATGGTACCTATTAGCTTCTGGGCTGTATCACACAACAAGGGGCATTTTCACGTTGCGATTTTCTCTCATTTCAGGAAAGGCTAACATCTACATAGAGAAATAGTTATATTAAGTAAAACTCTGCTGATTCAGTTAAGTGAATATCAGCAAACAATTGCCGCAGCTGTGTTGCAATTGCATTCCGTTTAGGACAAGGCAATAACTTTGCTTTGCCTCGCTTTGCAAAAAAAATGGTCGAGTTTCGACCACTGGG
Source organism: Salticus scenicus (assembly GCA_963930645.1). Classification (NCBI taxonomy): domain Eukaryota; kingdom Metazoa; phylum Arthropoda; class Arachnida; order Araneae; family Salticidae; genus Salticus; species Salticus scenicus. The sequence goes on along the minus strand of OZ005654.1, from coordinate 292,477,365 downwards.
CGATACTAGTTTATTGAAATACTGGGAAGACAAAGCGTGTAGCCTTCGAAAATAATATCTGAAAAAGAAACATAGCCAATTGGAGAATTTTATTAATATACAGATTCATTGGAAAAATTCATTTTTCTCTTATGAATACTAATAGTGTTGTTCCTATATTGTCTGTCTTCTGTTCAACATCGAAAAACTAGGTCCTAAATCTGAAAAAAGTAAAAAAATCCCACAGTAAATGCTGTTTTTCATAATAAATATCTTACACACATTATCGCATATACTGTATATAGTATATATACGTATACACAGTAGAAACGTGTTAACGTGAATCTCAGAGGGTATAAAATATTGCTTTCATTATCAGTAGTTCATGCTATCAGTAACTTAGAAAATAATATTCTGTTTGATGTGGGTTGTGGAAACACACGTTAAGGAAATTCGACTGTATATACAACAAGGAAACTGAGATATGGCCTTCCTGTAATTGAAATTAAATTTTGGCAAGGCGTTACCATCTTTGGTCCGATATGTACACAAATTGAATAAGAGTGGCTTTTACATATTACCAATCAAAGGTATGAGGTTTATAACAATTATACATCATAGAAGCTGTGATATTGCCTTCTCGTAAACGAGCTTAAATTTCAACACAGCATCATTATTTTTCGGCCAATTTGTACTCCAATTCAAGCAGCATAATTTTACATAATATCTATCTCATATACGAAGTTTGGTGCGTTTATACAATACAAAATTCGAGATATAGCCTACGATCAAATGGATTACATCAGAGCACAGCAGAGCCACCTATCGTGTGATATATTCCAAAAGCTGATCAGCACTAATTTTAATCAAGATCTAATTAATTATCAATCGTGCTTATCAAGAGTACAATGGTTCACGAGATGCAAAATTTTGCTAACGCTTCATGCGTATGCACAGAAACATAGTGATTTTTGAAAACGGGCGAATATTATTTCGGACATTAGAAAACGTGTAACATCATGGAAAAACAGAAGTCAAAAATTCAGTATCTACTGCTACATAATTTTATATAACAGCGTCATCTACTGGTTCACATGAACAAAAATTTCATCAATATATTTTCTGACAGTTGCATTTTACATATGAAATTTAGTGCCATTTTCACCAATAGATGTAAAGATATTGTCATCTCAGAAACCGCAGAGGATAATAGCAAAGCTGCCTGACATGCTTGCTCTATGTACACAATAATTCAATAAGAAATGTTTTTTTTTTTTTTTTTTATATATATAAATATATCTCACACACCAAGTTTATACATTTATTTATCATATAAGCTGAAATATACCATTCCAGTAAATGGAAAATATTGTAAAATAGCAGCATCACCTGTCGTCCGATATGCATCCAAAGTGAACCAGCATAATCTTATCTAATATCAATCTCAAATGTCAAGTTTTGTATATTTATACACTACTGAAACTAAGATATCGTTTTTCCAAATATGGAATTAAACTCATCATAGGAGTGCCACTTGTTGACCGATATAAACTCAAACTCATTAAGCAGAGTTTTTCGTAATATGCATTTCATAAGTTTGATAAATTGAAGTAGAGGATGAGACTTCTCTGAAATGAGAGAATATCACAGCGTGGCAGCACTTTATAGAGTGATATTGCTCAAAAGCTAATCAACACTAATTCTAGCTAAGATCCAACCAAATATCAAGTTTATTTAAATTAACTTAAATAGTTCATCAGGTACTGTGATCGCACAGTTCTGATAACTTAAAAAGGCAAACATATTCTAAAAACGTTCGAATTGTGCTCAGAAAATCTTAAAACATGCAAATTAATCGGAAACTTGTAATAGATACTTTTTCTAAACTTATACTTTCTTCATATTTTTGCAGAAAATAGTAATAAATCAGCGTAAAAATATAATAATAATAATAAGTAGTTAATTTCAGGTAAATAAAATGCATTATGCTTTATCTAAACGATTTTTCTTCAAATTAGAATTGACGTAAATCACAAAAAAATAGTCATAAATAGAACCCTTTTTTAATTTGCGTACATCTTCAATAGTATAAAATTTATATTTGCCATTAGGTCACTCAATAAGCATTTCTACCATAGACCTATTATAAGAGTGGACGGAGCATTCCATTATTAAGGGAATACAAGAAAAGGTGCAAAGATAAAACCACGTGAATGTTGAAAAAGGTTAATTTAAGGTTATTTTAACCTTGTTATTAACACTTTCTTACAAATTTCAAAAGTGTTTACGAGTTTGATTTGTCTGTCTGTCCGCCCTCTGACTGCCGGAAATATTTATGAAAATCCTAGAAACTAATATATGTTATTCAAGTTTACTATAGCACACTCTCTATTTAAAGTACAGTAAATACTACTACTAGTTTGTGTACAGGTACATCCAAAAATATATTATAAAGTATTGTTTTCTGTGCGGAATATTTATACAAATCATTATTTAATATATTTATATTGCGGAAAACATAACAAAATTCGCTTTTATTATTTATATGCACAAAAGCATTCTTTCTGTAGAATATGGTGTGAGATTAGCATTCATGTTTACAGAACCATGCACCTCTCTCCCAAAACACAAATACAGCAAACAAAGTAATGTAAAATTAAGATATCTAGTTGTGCACCTCCCTTTTTGGTCTTTCTGTAACTTCCTGCTTGGGAGATATTTACGAAAATTATATTCATAACGACCAAATATACGAAGAATTTCGGCATTATTTACGACCTACCATCAAGCTATAATGTAGTCCGTTATGATAATGTTATCTACATTTTTGCGGGTAGAAAATAATTATTAAAGATATAAGCAGGTTCTGGTAGACGAATGCACTTTATTTAATGCATGTTCAGCCTGTATATAGACCCCATAATCATATTGTTATAAAAGTTATTGACATTTTTGCGTATAGAATTTACAAAAGCAGGCTCTAGTCGACGAATTCCCTTTATTTAATAAAAATTCAATTGCAAGACAAAGCCCGTATTGATATTGTTGGAAAACTGTCGATATATTTGCGTGTAGAAAGTACATAAGCAGGTTCTAGTCGACGAATGAATTCTATTTAATGAATGTTCAACTCGTAGATAGAGTCCGTAATGATATTGTCATGAAAATTGTTATTATTTTTGTGTGTAGAAAGTATATAAACAGGTTCTAGTCGACGAATGTATACTTTATTTAATGAATATTCAGCCCGCAGATAGTAATGATACTGTCATGAAAGTAGTCGATATTATTGAATGTAGAAAGTAGTTCTTTAAAACATAAGCAGGTTCTAGTCGACGAATGCACTTTATTCAATGAACCTCTAATGATAATGTTATGAAAGTTGTCAGCATTTTTGTGGGTAGAAAGTAATTCTTAACGACATAAGCAGGTTCTAGTCGACGAATGCACTTTATTCAATGAGCCTCTAATGATAATTGTTATGAAAGTTATCAGCATTTTTGTGGGTAGAAAGTAATTCTTAAAGACATAAGCAGGTTCCACTCGACGAATGCTCTTTATTTAATGAATATTCAGCCCGCAGATAGAGCCTGTAATGATACTGTCAAGAAAGTAGTTGACATTTTGTAGAAAGTAATTCTTAAATACATAAACAAGTTCTAGTTGACAAATGCACTTTATTCAATGAGCCCGTAATGATACAGTCATGAAAAAGTCGATATTTTTCCGTGTAGAAAGTAATTCTTAGACATAAGCAAATGCCTGTCGATGAATGCACTTAATGTAATGAATATTCAGGAAACAGTGGAATAAAATTCTTTTTTCTTCCCCCACAAAAGTCAATAATTAATTAATATTCTTGAAATTTCTTGACAAGAGCTTATATTTTAGAGATATTTATGGTTTTACATGACTTTTCTGAACGGCTATATGTATGTATGTATGTATGTGGCGGGATCTGGACATAATATCGCGAGACAAAATCTCGCCGGACAATATATCGCGTCAAAAAAATAGTATGATCTATTTGAAAATTTGATTTTGTGTCACGTGTGATCTCTGGAGGGGGCCACAGGGTATAAATATTAATTAATTAATTAAAATAAATAAATAATTAAATAAATAAATGATAGAGTTGAATTTCATTATTTTATCTATGTTTATTTTTAAGTTATTTTATCTTTTGCTTTTCACTATTCAAAATACATTTTAAAAATCGTGTACATCACTGCTGACATTAAAGCTGAACACTGTTAACAAACTTGAATTATAAATTTTAAAATTAATAAGCACGATTGAATTCACTATGACTATAGTCTTTAAACAATTTTAAGTAAAATTTATAAAAATTTTTGTTATAGGTTTGTCAGAATGTCAGTGCTCTGACTAAGGTATGTGTTGTCATGAAATTTTATACAACATTACTAATAATTACCAACTCATTTTACTTTGTATTCATTTACGTCGGCGATATTTTGTCCTCGCGATATTTTGTCCCGCGATATTTTGTCCCCAACTCGTATGTGGCTATGTCTGTATCTCACATTAACTCAAAAAGACAGGTCGTAGGACGTTGAAATTTAATATATAGGTTCGTTATAACACCTAGTTGTGCACCTTCCTTTTTGTTCTTTCCGTGACTTTCCGTTTAGGAGATATTTATGAAAATTATATTTTTAATGACCAAATATACGAAGAATTTAAAACCTACCATCAGACTAAGATGTAGTCCATTATGATAAAGTTATAAAAGTGATCTACATTTTTGCGGTAGAAAGTAATTATTAAAGATATAAGCAGGTTCTGGTAGACGAATGCACTTTATTTTATGCAGGTTCAACCTGTATATAGAGCCCATAATGATATTGTTATAAAAATTGTTGACATTTTTGCGTATAGAAAATAATTCTTAAATACATAAATAGGTTCTAAGTTGACAAATGCTCTTTATTGAATGAGTCCATATTGTTACTATCATGAAAGTAATCTATATTTCTGCGTGTAGAAAGTAATTCTTAAAGACGTAAGGAGGTTCTAGTAGACGAATGCACTTTATTTAATGAATGTTCAGCCTGTATATAGAACCCATAATTATATTGTTTGAAAACTGTCGACATTTTTGCGTACAGAAATTACATAAGCAGGTTCTAGTCGACGAGTGAACTCTATTTAATGAATGTTTAACTCGCAGATAGAGTACGTAATGTTATTGTCATGAAAATTGTTAATATTTTTGTGTGTAGAAAGTACATAAACAGGTTCTAGTCGCCGAATATATACGTTATTTAATGAATATTCAACACACAGATAGAGCTCGTAATGATATTGCCATGAAAGTAGTTGACATTGTTGCATGAAGAAAGTAGTTTTTAAAGACATAAGCAGGTTCTAGTCGACGAATGCACTTTATTCAATGAACCCGTAATGATACTGTCATGAAAGAAGTCGATATTTTCCCGTGTAGAAAGTAATTCTTAAAAGATATAAGCAAAGTCTAGTCGATGAATGCACTTTATCTAATGAATATTCAGGAAACAATAGAATGAAACTCTTTTTTTCCTCCACAAAAGTCAATAATTAATAAATATTCTTGAAGCCTTTGGACAAGAGCTTACATTTTAGAAATATTTACGGTTTTACATGACTTTTCTGAACGGTTATATGTATGTATGTATGTGGCTATGCCTGTATCTCACATAACTCACAAAAGACAGGTCGTAGGACGTTGAAATTCAGTATATAGGTTCGTTATAACATCTAATTGGGCACCTCTCTTTTTGCTCTGTCTGGGACAGAGGAGATATTTACGTTTAGGAGATATTTACGAAAATTATATTTTTAATGACCAACGATACTAAGAATTTCGGCATTATTTACGACCTACCATCAAGCTAATGATGTTTATCCATTATGATAAAGTTATTAAAATTATCTACATTTTTGCGAGTAGAAAGTAATTATTAAAGACATAAGCAGATTCTAGTAGACGTATGCACTTTATTTAATGCATGTGTCAGCCTGCATATAGAGCCCATAGTGATATTGTTATAGAAGTTGTTGACATTTTTGCATGCAGAATTTACATAAGCAGGTTCTAGTCGACGAATTCACTTATTTAATAAACATTCAACTGCAAAGCCCGTAATGACAAAGCCGCAAGACCGCAAGACAAAGCCCGTAATGATACTGTTCGACAACTGTCAATATTTTTGCGTGTAGAAAGTACATAAGCAGGTTCTAGTCGACGAATGCACTTTATTTAATGAATATTCAACTCGTAGATAGAGCCCGTAATGATATTGTCATGAAAATTGTTAACATTTTTGTGTGTAGAAAGTACATAAACTGGTTCTAGTCGACGAATGTATACTTTATTTAATGAATATCCAGCCCGCAGATAGTAATGATACTGTCATGAAAGAAGTCGGGGAAAAAAAAAAAAAAAAAAAAAAAAAAAAGCCGCACTGCAGAAAAAATGACTTATACCTTTTTTATTTGTAATAACTTTAAAATTAATGTTTGAAACAAATAAAACTGTCTTGTTTGCATAATACCAAAGGGATGAAATGATACCTATGTACATTTTTGATTTAATAATTTGCTTTATTCCACTCTACGAAGTACTTTTGAAAATCTGCATAAAACTTTCTTTTTGAACATAATGCAATAACCACACACTTTGTATTTTATTATGATTTATTATATGAAATAAACAAGCTATATTTTAATATATGAAATAAAACTATTTATTTGTTAGATCTAAGCTATTTTTTTTATTAAAAATATGTATTCTGCATTGGGTTAATTCCATTTTTATATGGAATTACTGTTTTAATGCGCAATGGCATAGTTTTATACAGTGTTTTAATATAAATCTCAAAAATTTCAATGTGCCAAATATCACAAACATTTTTTTCTAATTCTGGCAGAGTTGTAGGCTGCAAATTTCAAATCCTCTCCCCTTTCCCCCGCCTTTTTATAGACGAAACACTTCCGAGCAGATCCCGATTAGGACTATTTCCATGTCTGGTAAAGAAGGAATTCTACTATATCCTTTGTGGGATTTAACTTAAAATGAAAGCAGTTATGATTATTTACAGAATTATAGGTTCTCATGGGAATGTATAGGAAATTTTGACAATTTGAAGTGAATAAACTTACCACAGATGCCATGTAGTAAGGTGCAATATTATCTTGAAATGCTGTTTGCGGAAATGTCCAATATACCACCAAAAGAGTCTGTCAGGCACCACCTTTATGAAGATTGTGTTTTATTTCGAATTAATTGATCCCTTGAGCATAAAAATTTGCCCGACTGTTTAAAAAGTTATGCACCTCCGTACCATAATGTACGGAGAATGTGTCACTGTTTTAAAAGTGCAATTTTCATTAAGTCGGTCATACTTTCGTTGTCAGATCTGCTTGTTTTCTTTAGCTCGAAATAAGTTAAACTTGACTCATCAAAGAGAACCAGTTCAGCCCAATAATTAACAAATTATTTATTTTTAATTTTTTTAACCTACTGAGGTCTTGCTTTCCCATTTCTCTTCGCTAAGAATGGAGTTTTTCAAATTTTCTGTCATTTAAACTTGCTTTGTTTAATAGTTGCTGTACTGTAGTTAAACAAATTATGTTGTTAAACACTTTTTCTGAATCTCTTTTATGTTCTAAATGTAATACAAACCGATTTTATAAGCAATGGCTTTTTAACTCACCGTCATCTCGCTTGTATGAGCAACATGGCCGCCTAAAATGAAATTTCCAGTTTAAACGGCCAAAATGTTTTATATCTTGCTAAAAACCCTTTTACCAATATTTCGTTAACATTTAATTATTTTGCCATCTCATGTATTAAAATATTTTTTGATTTTCATTAAAAAATTTATAGTTTTTGTGGCATCGTTAACTGTCTTATTCTTACCATTTTTGAAATAATTTCTAAAATTACAATTTTACTGACAATTGCATTTTGTTTTTAACACTGGACTCAAAGCTAAAGTGTATGTGGAGGACAACATAATAATATCTGTTCGAAAATTTGCTTTTTAAACGATAAAATTGGCGGTTGTACAAGGCAGAAAGGAAAATATCCAAGTGCGTTTTTTTTTTTTTTTTTTTTTTTTTTTTTTTTTGTCGCTTAGTGTACATATATTGTCCGATCGCAATAATTTTTTTAAGTAAAATGAACATATCATACAAATTTAGAATATATAAATCAGATTTACTGTTTCTTTTTTTTTTTTTTTTTTTTTTCCTTTCTTTTTTTTTCTTTTTTTTTTTATTGATCACAGTCTCTCACACAATTTTTTAAAAATATGTCTTCCAGATTTTGAAGACCTAGAGGATTAAGGTAAAATTTTATCAAAATTTCAATACCTAAAACTAGACCCAAAACAATACTTTCGCTGACATATGTGGGTAAGAGAATGTAAAAATCTCTTGATGTAGGTACAAAATAATTTCCTTGAAATCATTAAAAAAAAAAAAAAAAAAAAAGTCTAAACAGTATAATGTTGTCCATACAATAACTACACAAAGCTTCATTACTACAGAAAATACTGGTTTATTTAATTTCTACAGACAAAAACACTTAAAACATTAAATGCGTCAATAGGACTGTCGCATGCTCAAATAAACACCCTACTGGTCTTTGCAAATTTATTATTTGAAGTGCTATTTTGTACCAGTAAATATTTCAATTATACAGCTAAACATATGTATGTTTTATAAAGACGTAGAAAATATGTACTTATAATAAAATTTATCGATGAAGTTATTAATCAAAATAAAATCCTAAATTCTTGGAGGGAAAAAAAAGTAAAGTAATGGGGTTCACTTAGATTATAAACTTTCCATACATCACCCGTTACCTATTTAATCTGCAAAGGTGTTTTACCTCCTTAATGGCATCTTGAAATACATTTTTATTTTCATTATAAAAGAAGAAAACTGAAATATTTTTTATATTATTGCTTTTAAAGAATGTCATGTAACATATTGTTTTTGTGTAACCCTGTATATCGGCCAATCATACCTACAAAAATATATTTTACTTTTAACTTTGATGGGAATAATTCTCATAATAGTATCTTTATAACATTATTTCTATGGAAAAAACATTACAATTTTTGCTTTTGTTTAGCCCTGTATATGTACTAAAACTTACATACTCATCAGACACTGCACTAAAAATGGTCTCATAGCACTGTAAATTTGTAGTGAGCAATTTCCAATTATATACTCTATTGCATCTGAATAACTTTGTGTAGCCCTGTAAACCAGCCGATATCGCAATTCTACCTTTTTGAGGAGGAAAAGGGTTTTGCATATTTTAAAAATATAGATTATTTTTCTTATGTTGTGCTTCGTATAAAGATATTTATAGTAAATGCATAAAAAATGAAGAAAGGAAAAAAAGAAAGGAAAACCCTTATAAATCATACTTGCATCAAAAATCTATCGTGAGTTCCTGTACAGAAACCAGTTGTGCTAGTAATATAATTTTACATTGAGAACATACCATAGTGAATTTTAATAATACTTATCAATTTCGGACTGGCCTGAGAGAGACCAACGAAACGGTTATAAACTTTTTAAAATTTTGTTTGGAAATGCTAAAAAGGACGCTTTAGTATAGGATACAAAGAATATACTATATATGTAATCATGGAAATAAAATTAATTATATAAATTTTTTATTTTCATCAATGGCCGAGATAATGAATTTATAAAGTTTTAGTATCTTGCTTAAAATTGCCTATAATGCTATGTATACTTCATTTTTAGCTTTTACGCTTTTTTTTTTTTTCATTTATACTGTCATCCAGAGATAAATATAAATCTCTTGAATTGTTATTATTATTATTAAAACAATATTGCATTTATTTTCAAATAGTATATACAATTGTTTTTTTATTATTATTTAAAGAAATAGATAAAGCAGATTTAAACATTTTTCAAATATAATTACTTAAAAAGATGAAATAAAAAGCCAAAAGCCATGAAATATCTTACATGTGAAATGTTACGTTTCCTCCTTTAATAAAATATTCTTTGCATGTTTTCACAGGACATTTAATAACCATTTCTTGATATGAAATTTCTTTCAAAATCGAAAGAATAAATTTAACTTTTAAAGTAAAATAAATAATTTAAAAAGAACTTTCAACGAAAGAAGAAGAATATCGTCTGCTTAATGAAATGCAGAGTTTAGAGCATGGCGAAAAAATTTCAATATTGGCTAGCTTGGCTTCTGTAGATCAACAATCACGTGACTTTTTTATGAGTTATCTTTGCCCTCAAAAAGGTTGCCATTGTCCCGTCCACTCTTATAATAGGTCTATGATTTCTACCAACCTAATAGCTGTTGCCTCTTAGAATGAAAAATCTGTGGTCGAGAGTAAAGAGATGCTACATCTATGCAAATTTCTGTGTCTATGATTTTATTAATTTTTAAGAAATTACTAAATTTAACAAAATTTGCCAAAAGAAATTTTAATATAAATATTACGTGTATAAAACGATAAAATACATAAGAATAAAAGCATTTTTGTATGCATTTTTGACATCATAAGAGAATATTTCCCCCCTAATACACACATTGACGATATTTTTTGAACGACTTCTCTTTCAGTTCTCTATTCCTTTAATTAATAAGTTAAAAACTCGCCGCAATTTTCATATTTGCATAATAATATATGGATGGATGTATCTCCAAAAAATACTTTTAATACAGGTGTTTTTAGCGATTTAGTTTTAGAAACCAACGAAATATAAGTAAGTTGATTCAGGTAATAAAAAATTCGTGGTCGAATGCTGATTAGTGCTGGACGATATCAGAAATTAAATATCGCGATATATCACCAAGTTAATATCGATATTAGTGATATATTGCGATATTTCTTTCAAGATAGGAAAAAATAGACATTTGTTATTTTTTAAAGACATATGCACACGAATTTTAAAGTATACAAGTATAGAGTGTTTTCCATGTATTTTCTGGTATATTAACCATAACTTTATCATTAAACAAAAAATCATAAAAAGTGAATCAATATTTTGTGTTTCTTATAACTTATACTATTGCTTTTTAGTATACCTCTGTATAGTTTATCCTCTATTCTTCCCATTTTAAGCTTTAATTATTTTAAAATCATATTTTAACACAGCTACTATGTGATCTGTGTTTTATTTGTACCAAGTATATCAAAATTTATAATTCTACTAAAAATAAAGCTTAAGAAAAATTGTCTTAAGATGTAGGTATTAAATAAAAAGGAAAATCATTTTAAATAGTTAAGGAATGCCATTGGAATTGGATACACCTTTTTTGGTCGTAGAGAGTAATATTTTTTACTTAAAACTCTTATAAGCATCCTAAATGTCAGTTACTTGTCATTTTTATTTTTGTTTCTGCTTACCAAATCATTACAATGTTTTTTAAATGTATATGTGTTTAATTCACATTCGTAATAGTTTCACAACAATTGAAAATTGAATTATATATATATTATATATATATATATATATATATATATACATTGTCAGTATAAAAATTATATTATTTAAACAAAATTATGTTAAAGTTTCATTTTGTTACTTAAAGTAACTCATTTTGCATTTAAACCAATTTTATTTAACATGTACGGCTTAAAAAAAAAAAAAGAAAAAGAAAGAAAGAAAGAAAGAAAGAAGGAAAAAGAAAGAGAAAAAATCAATGCTACATAAAAAAAGTAATAAACTATCCAATATTATATATTTCTATAAAGAAACTGTCACTATAAAATTACTGAAGATAAAACTTTATTTTACATCAGTCAGATAGCACCCTTTCTCTCTTCCCATGTTATCCAATGGGATTTTTGTCGCGTCGTTTTATAAAAATATTTTATTAAAAAATGAACTTTTTCGAATTCTGTTTTTTGAATATTACTCTTTGAACAGGTCGTCTTTTAGCTTAGTGAGCAATTTTTCGAAAAAATAAATTTAAATATTTTACTTAGAGATCCACACTTAGAGTCCATAATTTACTTATTGAAATAAAATATTTAAATTATTTTTTTTTTGAAAAATTGTTCACCAAGCTAAAAGGCGACACGTGCAAAGAGTAATATTCAAAAAACAGAATTCGAAAAACTATTCCATATTTTTATAAAACGAAGCAACGAAAATCCCATTGGATAACATGGGAAAGGAGAAAGGGAGCTATCTGACTGAAGTACAGCCCAAACAGTAATGCCAGATGGTCGAAAATTATTTCCCTAAACAGGTTTTAAAATTTCCCCAAATCAAGGGTTTTTTTCGAAAAAATCCCCAACAGGTTTTCCACTAAAAAGGGGAAAAAAAACATTTTTTTTCAAAAAAGAATATCAAGCAGATTTTTCTGATTTGAGCTCAGATTTTTCCCCAAATGAATTCAATTTTTGAAAAAAATCCCCAAATAACAGTAAAGCTATTGAAAGTCTCTAGTCTTAGGGATAAATCATAACGTTGCCAACATTGACATAAAGTTGAAGAACTCCCCAGATTTGTCCCCAAACATTTTAGAATTCCCCAAAAAAGTCCCCACTAACATTTGGTCCCCAAAATTATCCCCAGAAGCATCAAAAATCCCCAAAATGGGGACAAAATCCCCAATCTGGCATCACTGAGCCCAAAGCGAGTTAAACACATGTCGCATCTTATTGGCCAGAAGTTATCGATACTTTGAAATAAACCAATATGAATGAACCAATAGCAGGAAATGAGCTAAAACAAAAGATATTGTTTTCATTCGTCATAATAAGCGTTTGTTTTTATATCGCTCTGTCTGTGGTTACTGTGGATGTTAAGTTATGATCGTATTACACCTACTATCCTCGAGCGGTGATGTGCAATATTATCAAATACTAACGGTAGAATAAATTCTTTCATATTATCATTTAGGGTCAGTAAATGCATGAATGTATCAATATACTCTTGGAAGGCAATATACTGTGGAAAGTCAATATACTGTGTAAAAAGCAGATGGCTTTCAATAAATACTGTTTATTTTTTTATTATGAGGTGGACTTATTAAAGCAGTGATATTTTAGATTTGAGCTTTCGCACGCTCAGGAATAAAGGAAGAGGAAGTATATGCATTGTGGGAGTGCAGTGATCGTTTGGGGTGGGGTTATATATTTTTATTTTATCAGTGAGGGATGGGAGAAGGAGAAAAGTAAGAGAATGGGTATTAGTATAAGATATTGCGCGCTCTTTTTGTTCGGGTTTCGCTCGGGTTTCATTCGGGAATTCGGGTTTTCATTCGTGATGCGCGCTAGCGCGGAAGCATAATTCTATTAATCCGTCGTTGGCGTTTAACGGTACTTATCGGCATATAAATTGATTGCGCGGTGCGCACTAGGTAATATCGTTAAAGGGATATATTGGCAGAGCAAAATCTTAAATATTGTTATCGGGATATTTAAAAAATATCGATACTTGGGGATATATTGATAAATAATTCAGCCCTAATGCTGATTTATCATTTAAGATTCCTGACAAATCAGTTATTGTTAAAATCGTCTGCTAAATACTAAACTAATTATTTTATAAATGTGTTGATTTAAAAATTGCAAATTTGCGTGTGTGTGTGAAAGAGATAGAGAGAGAGAGAGTAAGATTAAATTTTCCAAAACTTGGAGTATCTTTAGTCAAATAAAAGTTTCGTAAGTTGAACATGATATATTACATCATGATTTAAGAGACACGATTCCCCTTCTTCCAAAGTTTAAACAATGAAACTAATCTATGGTAAAGCGTTTAAAGATTTTCTGCTTGTCGAATTATTTGATTAATTAGAGTTACGTGTTTATTATCTGTGTAAGCCCCAACACCTGTTTTATATGTAAAACTAGTTTCGGTAACAAGGAAAACGAAGGAATTTTATGATCTATATCACTCAAAATTCTTTGTTCTAAAATTTCAAAGACGGATTATTTTAAGTACGTATTATGATAAGCAAAAATAGTTCTAATGGTATAATGCCATCTAAAATATAGAGCTCATAAATATTTTTTTTGTATAATTTTAATCTGTGATAAAGGTACAACGTATTACACTTTATAAATTAAGAAAATATTAGACATAAAAATATGCATGTAAAGCATAAGCATTACTTGATTTTTTTTTTTTTTTTTTTTTAATCTCTTATTTAAATTTTATAAAACTCTAAATAAAAGTATATACATTATGGTTGATTATAACTTCAGTTTTTATTCACATATAATTGACGACTAAATTGCATAAGTATCTATATAAATTGCAAAAATTTTCCTTATATACAGTCGTTTATGATTATTACAGTTTCGGTTCGTACATTTCTTAAAGATTACTATGGATTCTCAAATTTTAACAAACGTTTTATTTGGTATGGCGACGCTTACTTAGAGCTTTTAATACTTTGAGTGTTGTCGATTTTCTGGTTTAAATATTATCTTTAATGTACTCTCGAATGGAAAAGTCCAGTAGTGTCAAGTCAGTAGTATTAAAAAAATAAAAATAAAAATAAAAATTCTCAAAAGCTGTGCAACTTTTTCACATTTTTCCAGTTACCAATCACAAAATCATTTTCTTTGGGCTAGATTACCGTAAATTACTGCTTTTAGCACTGTTAGAATGTATCTTTTCTTTTAAAAACGTTTGAAAATGCAGTGTAGTATAGTAATTCTTAGTAATGTATATATTTTTAGGATACACTGTATATCAAATAAAACTTATTATGTGGTTATGATTAAAATTTCTCCTATGAACATATAGCTGTCAAACTTTAGTTCTCGTTTCAAAAATTAACAACTACTATTTTCAAATATTATGTTGTAACATAATTAACCATAGATAAGTAGTAAGAATATGTTGCTAAATATCTCTAAATGAATTGTGATAATACGTCTTCTGAGAAAACCGGAAAGGTTGCTAACTATGTAAACACGATGTTCCAACTGAAAATTGCTACTAAATTAAATATGCAGATGGTTTATATTATACTATGTGACATTATTTATAACTAAAATAGTTCAAAAATCGTTAGTTTTGTAAAATAAATAAATAAATAAATATAACAAAAATGTGAGATATAGAGAGTGCGTAAATAAATTTTGATATTTATGGATTAATTAATATCATACAGGGTTAAGTAAATATACTTAAAATTGTAAATGGTTGGCTTTTCGTAAATGTTTTAATAATTTAATCTGTCTATTATCCATACTATCAATTTTTTAGGCAACACACATCCTGAGGGAAACAGCATACATAGGAGTATCGTAACATGTTCATTATTACTAAAGAACTAGAATGGTGTGGCCATCACAGGACTTTTTTTTCTATATATTCTTATACAATTCCACATAGTACACAGAGCCTGATTATCCAAAAGGCTCAGGAAGCACAAGCTTCCCCTCTAAAATTTAAGAGGGCCCCATAAGGATTAAAAACATGGTCTTGAATTTTTTGTTTCATATTTTCACACTGAGATTGGATTTTTTCTGAGAAAGGTTACCTAAAACTAGACAAAACACTCACTATTTCGGGAAAAATCTATTATTTAACCTCAAAAATCTGAATGTTCTTAATTAAAAAGTTGTAGGATTTTAATGTTCTGTGTAGAAACCACCCAGATGTATAAAAAATAAAAATAATAAACACACACTATTTTTTGGTCTATAGCATTTTTATATTATAATATGTAACAGAAAAACAAGATTTTCAGAAATGAAAAGGGGCCCCGAAATGATGCTGAGCTTCCCCTAGCTTCAAAGATTAATCGGGCACTGATAGTACATATTATTTATTACATTATTTCTTAAAACTATTTTCCGTAATGAATGCAGACTTTTTTTTTTTCACAAAAGTGTATCGCTAGAACCCGAAAGAAAGTCAATTTTGTACCAACACCAGAAGAAATTTTTTTCAGGAGTATAAAGTATTTCGAGAAATTATTTAGAAAAAATTTCAGGAAATGGCCCGATTTTTTTCCTTTAAAAACGAAAAAAATCAACAATTTTGCTTTAAATTGTCACAGGTCTTTGGTTAAACCATTTGCTTTAAAGGTATTGACAAGCTCTTTCGATAGATACCCACACTGAAAATTTACACCCCCAGTGGGGCAGCGGTATTCCTACATGCACAAAGTTTTTTTCCCTGCTTACTATTATCAATATTTCATATTAATGTTACAATCATGCTTTAAAAATAAGTCTCATTTTGCATATTTATGCGAAATTTTATCCTATACTGCTTTGTTAAAAATTAAAAAAATAAAAATAAAAATAAAATAATAATAATAATACTGCGCCACCGTTTGAGCGATTGGTCCCCAATTGTAATCAGCACCAATTTAGGTCAGGGTCTAACTAAATATCAAGCTTACAAGGGAGGGTCACCAACTGTTCAAAAGGTATTTACAGATATTATATATCCTCTGAAAGGTCTCACTAAGCTGATAAAGAAAATATCTATCTTATCGACAAATGCGCCTCCTAGCGCGAGTTATTCCCAATTAAAATTTTTAAATTGCAGATTCTTTAATAATGTACTTCGTATAGTTTCTATCATTATAATCAGCTTTGTAAAATATTCTCATTTTAAAAACCATTGTATATATTATTAGTTCGCCAGTATAGTGTTGTGGTTAGCGTCCCTAACTCCCTCACAGTAGTTCCAGGTTCGAATCCTGGACAAAGCATGGATTTCCTATGGCCACCCATTCGATGGCCCACACTTTCGATGGCCACCCATTGGGTACTACTTCACAAATAGTTATCAGTTCAGCGACCGCACAGTCAACGCTCATTTGCAAGTACCGCGCAAATGAAAAATAAATAAATAAATGAACATGTTATTTTTTATATATTATTACATGTAAAGTATTTTACTGTTTAATAATTACTTGCTGTCAACAATAAATTTATACATGCTAAACAGTATGAAATGTATTATAAAGGGGAAAAAAACCAATTAAAGTAAAAAAGAATATATTGTAATTTTTATAGTAACGAAGAAAACTATTACTTTTATATATTCATTTTCATTAAAATATTATATTGTAGGTAGTAATATAATCATTAATTTTTAAAAAGTATAAATTTATTTTTCCGCTTATTTCCTCCCTCTGTTACTTATGGTAGTGCATTAAATTTATTTTATTGTTCCCCCATTCAATGTCAATATCCAAAATATTGATTATGTCGATGTACAGGAAAATCTTTCTGATTGTAAGTAATTTACACATGTGTACTTATATAAAGTATTGGATTTATAAATTTAAATTTGTCACAAAATAATTATTAAACACATAATAAAATACTTTGCTAACAATATAAATAGTCATAATTAGCACGAGAATCTGTTAAAAAATTGATTCTAATGATAGAAATTCTTCAAAGTACATTACTGAAGAGCCTACATTTTACAAATTTTTAATTGAGAATAACTCACGCTAGGAGGCACATTTGCCGATAAGATGGATATTGTCGTTATCAGCTCAGTTAGACCTTTAAGATGATATATAACATGTTAAAGTACCTTTTGAACAGTTGGTAACCCTCCCTTGTTAGTTGAATTTTGTTTATTGGTTCGGGAGATACATTGTCCACAAAATTTGTGATGCACACACACAGACGGATACAGATACACAGACAGACATTTTCTAAACACAGTCAAATCGTAATCAGAATATCTCAAAATGTGCAAATCCATAGAAAACTGGAGTTTGAAAATTTTCACTTATCCAAAACTTTACTTTTATGTATATGGAAGAAAGTAATAAGAAAGATATTTGAGTAAAAAATATTCTGCGTATTAATTGATCTTTGTAAGCATAAAATTGTAAATTAGATAAATTAATTTTGAATTGTTAGGTTTCAGGAAGCCGTATAACCGAAGTCACCGACATAAAAATTATTGTAATAGGAACCTATTCTATAAGTCAGAATTCTTGGAAAGTTTTTATCATACACACACAGTCAGTCAGAAATGTGATCATTTCCTAGAAATATCAAATCATTTTTAATAAAAAAGCACCACAAAACTGGCGTTGTAAAAAATATTACTTACAAACTTTGAATAAACACTATAAAATGCAATAAACTCGCAACATTTGTTTCAGGTTGAAAAACACACGACCCTTCATCAGGCGAATAAAGTAAGCACGAGTGCTGCAGTCACTGCAGCACTCGTGCTTACTTTATTCGCCTGATGAAGGGTCGTGTGTTTTTCGACCCGAAAGAAGTGTTGCGAGTTTATTGCATTTTATGGTGTTTATTCAAAGTTTGTAAGTAATATCAAATCATATTTAGGACATTTCAAACTGTGTAAATCCATTGAAAACTGGAAATAAGTATTATTTACAATTCCAATATTTTCTTATATTAAAAACAGAAGAAAGTTAGAAAAAAAAAGTATACATATGTATATAATTTACACAGTTTCTCATTCAGAAAAGCCATGAAAAATACTTTAAGATAAAATAAAATGTCCATGTCAAACGTTAGAACTTTTAAGTCAGAATAAAATATCCTAGAAACTACTCCAGTATTATCCTTAAAGACTTTAGTAGAAAACTTCACAACCACTTTTTTTTTTCTTTCTTTTCTTTTTTTTTTTTTTTACTTTTTTTTTTTTTTTTTTGTTAAAGAAAAAAAAAAAGAAAGAAAAGGGTCGAGAACTACAAGAATGTCATTTTTGTTTTACTGTGCAATTTCTTCTGGTTTCAGTATTTTATCTGTGCAATTGTTTTACCATACAAATCAAAGAAGAGAATATAAACATTTTATTGTAATATGGAAACATGAAAAAGGATGTTTGAACTTTATGAAAGTACGCAAAGAAATGAATATAATTTTTTAATTGAGTGCCATATGTTTTTAAATATGTTAATAATCATGAGATTATGAAAATTTTGAATAGACTAACATTATTTTTATATTTGCGATTTTAGGAGAAGTAAACCATTACGTAATGATGAAAATGTTAAGCATTTAAAATTCGATGATCTTGGCTTCATATGATATGATAATATTTTTAACCATTAAGGGACGATTTGAATTATGGGTTACCTATTAATAATTTCTACTATGAGTGGGGGAAAAAAAAAAAAGCTCAAATTTACGGAATTCGTGTAATAACATAAATAATTAAATGTATACTAGATTTCCCATTTAATTAAATATTATCTATATTTTTTCAAATAAAATTTTAAATTATGTTACAAATTTCAATTCTTGATTCTACAAATCAACTAATTTGTTTTAAATAATTGTTTTTCAATGATTAAATAGAAAATTTTGAGAAAAAATATGTCTCTTAACATATTTTGAACTCCAAGTTGTTAAAAGAAACGCACAATTAAGAATATTTTCAATTCGTAAAGTTCTATAGGTTACTTATTTATTTATTTTAGGGGGGGGGGGGTGTTTCGTATACATGTTTTGTTAGGAAATTGCAAATTCAAGTTTAAAGATCCCAAAATCATAAATTAACCCAATTTCCAGAGCTTACTTACGTTTTTCTGATAATATAGTTGTACAGCTTTTATTACCTAAACTACGTGTTTGCAGTAGGCTTTGTGCTAACATATGCATTAAACACTAACATATGGTAATATTAATGCATCATATAAGCTAATAAACTACTGATTTTAAATATATTAAAAATACGTGCAAAGTAAAAATGCATACATAAATGAGGAGTTCAAATATTAATTTTCATATTTATTTTGAAATATTCCTAGAATGAAGAAATTAAGATACATTTAACCAGAAACGAAATAAATGAATATTTTAATTTATTTTTCGTATCTCTATTTCTCAAAATATCGCTTATAACATTATATTACATTTTTGGTATAAGTAGATATTGGTTTAACTTATTCTTTTCACATGGGTTTTATACATTTTTCATAATAGCTATTTAACCGTATATTTAACACGCAAAAAACTATTTTTAGGGGAAAATAATCACATTAGTCGTATACAAATTTAAAACAAAATCTTGAAATTATCCCTAAAATTCATAAATCTTTCATGTTTTTCGAAATATGTATATATATATTACTTTTGCAGTAACCAAAATATGATTATTTTCCCCTAATGTTTACTTTTATATCGGGAATAAATATTAGTATATAGTAGTTAAAAAGCTTTTAAGGGGAAATAAAATATTGAATAAACGAAAAAAAGAAAAGCAAAAGTTAAGTACTAAAGGAAATGATATTTGATTTTTGGTAAAGTACTTGTATTACAATACATTTCTACGATCATTAAATAATGATGGAACATATTGTGTAATGAACGCATTGCAAACGTATGAAAAATGATGAATGCAGTGTAAACGTATTCATATAAAAATTGCTTTTTTACCAATACAAAAAAGTAAATATTTCAGTTGTATTTAAAAATGCACCCATGTACCTAAAACAGGAAAAATAATTGTTTGCGTGAGAATTATTAAAAAAAAGCGTAAAAACATTATGCCGCAAAAATATACTGAGTGCATATTTATCTAAAACATATTATAGGTCATGTATATATTTTTAAAGGATATAGGATCTGGTGTGGTAAAATTAGTGGAATTATCACTTTTTGCCGTTTATCTTTTATTTCCACTAAAAAATGATTAAATGTGTAAAACTTTTATTGATGCATTTATGCAATTGGTTTATTTTAATCCCTTTAAAGTATTTTATTGACATCTTTAAATATTTTAATATATAAGCTTTTCAATTTTTAATACACTTTTTACACCGGGGGTGAGGTAAAATGCGTAGGGGATAGGGGGAAAGCATTTGTGATTTAAAAATTATTATCAATATTACAAAAGAAGTGAAAATGCATTTTTTTTTGGAGCAAGAAGCAATTTAGGTTACAGTAATTAAAATTTATATCGTAAATGTAAAATAGCCACGATGATTATTCGGTTGTTTGTTTAAAATTTTAACATGAGATCTCATTATAAAATCTATGTCATTAAATTATAGGGAAACATAACCCATTAAATATCGACAGTTTTAGATATTTAACATTCAAACCATCCACGATCCACGTTTTTCTTAATAATCTGCCCATCAATTTCTTTCATTGCACTGCATACTCTAACGTTGTACAATAACATACCAATATTTCAGACAAATTGAAATTGACACGTAAGGAAGGCGTGGGGTTGAGTTGAGAAAGTAAAGGTCGCAAATGGAATTCAGTACTGGATTAGGCTGCGAATGTTGGTGGTCAGTTAGAATATCGGGTTGAGAAGATAAAAGCTGCCAGTTTAATATAGTATTGAAAGTATTATAAAGTGATAATGCCGAGTTAAGGTAAAATGTTTGGTTGAGAATGTAAAGGTCTCTAAATGGATGTAGGATATTTTGGTGATTTTGTGCTGTAGATATCTGGTTGGAAGTGTTGAGTAGAAGTACATTTGGGTAGTCATGGAGTGTCTCTAGTAAGTGGTTAAATAGTTTGGCAGTTTAAGGACATGCCACGTAGATTGCGAAAGCTGCGTAGAATTGAAGGTTTGTAGTTTTAAGAGAAGTATTTGGTATAAAATGAAGTGAATCTTTTTTTTTTTTTTTTTTTTTTTTTTTTTTTTTTTAAATGTAAGTATTTAAAACAGAGAGCTTAATGGGGCATTTGGTGTGATTTTTTTTGATGGTGTAATCTTTTGATAAAAAACGATCTGAAAAGTGTTTCGGCCGAAGATAGTTCTTCTTTATGAAAGGTTAAAGTTCGCGAATGACAGCTGGTGATTTCGAAAACTGCTACAGTGGTGAGGCAAGTTTTAAATATAGTTCAAATTGCATTGTTAAGACGAAGGACTATTATTTTCACTCTGTAATTTTTGTAGACCAGTTTTGTGTAACACAAAATAAATTAGAAATATCAGTTCTATCGTTACAAATTCGGTACTAAATGAAAGGGGCAATTATTTTGAATAGTAGGATGAAAACAGTTTTTCGACCCGACAATTAGGTTTTTAAAACTAACTAAAGTATGGAATTTAGACAACTTCATTTAATTCATTAATTTCATAAAATCCCTTCATTGCAAATCATTTCAGTCATTTAAAAAAGTACGTGGCCCAGTTTTGCAGTAAACATAAATTAGATAAAATTAAATTAAAATTAAAAATTTTACAGATTGAAATTAATAGTCCTAAACTAAATTATGTGTTTGACACAGTTTTTAATAGTTTTTGTATATTTAAGTACTATTTACGAGTTCTTCCAATATCCCGATTCCTTCCTTTCCCCTATAAGTTAATATAAAAGATAATGGGCTAACGTTTCTGGTTCTCTCTATTACTATTTACATTAATGACAGTCATGAATGAAAAAGTTCAAATTGACGTAAAAACCCAAACTTTACAAACATTAACCTGACTTATAAAATCATAAAATCAAGTTTTGATTAAAATGTATATATATAAATATATTATTTTGGAAATTCTATTCATTCATATTTGAAGTATGAAATTTTTTTTTCTTAATCTGTAGTGATAATTTTTGTTTAAAAGGTATTTTGCTACAAAAGCTTCAGTCTTCAGTTTTCATATTTACCTTATACTTTTTTTATTTAATCGTATGCCATCTTACAATACTTTTTTATTTCTTACGACTGAGGTGATGAGACGACAGGAGTAGAAGGAATTAAATTAGAGATGTTTTTTTAACTTAATTTCCATTTACTATTGTAAATAGATATTCTACTACATTGTGTACTATTATTCTCTGTTAGTGTGATTATATTTTTAGCAGTTTCTTTGTCAACAGAATAAAGTCCTGTTCGTTTATAATTTTTATAATATAGTCACAAATTTACAGATTTTTGTTTCATCAGGTAAGGTCGACTATCTTTATATACTGTTTATAAAATTATTTCTCAGTATCGCTTTACTGGAAAGAAAAAAAAAAAACACTCAGAAGTTTTAAAACATTTCATGCGCTTGGAGGTAGACAAAGGATTATTATTTTATTGTTTATAGCTAATTTTAAATCCTAACAATTGCAAAGTATAGAATAATTTACTAAGACTATCTTATATCGATTTTCCTCAAAAAATAAAAATAAAACTTTATAAATTAAATATTCTAAATATTTCTTATCTGTTTATAAAAATCCATATTTGAGAAATTGGTCTATTTTAATATTGAATAAATTAATTTACCATGTAAAATGTTAATTTTTAAGAGGTTTTTTTTTTTTTTTTTAGGTCTATAAAAAACAATCTAGAATTCTTAAAAGAAAAAGAATGTTATACATGTTGCTAAATTTAGAATGGAAGCTCTTATGTATAAAATAAATGTTCGCAGTAAATGGACAAATAAAATTTTATATCTTTAATATTAATTTTTTTCACTACAAAATAGATTGTATAAATAAAATTTTAAAACTACCCATTATACCATTTATTATTGGTCAATGTTAATATATATATATATATATATATATATATATATATATATATATATATATATATATATATATGTATGTATTTTTTCTAATGATTGTTTAGTAAAGAATAAAAGATTTTGGGGTATTTTATTAAAATAAAATATTAATGACTGCATTCCTTTCATGAATAATGAATTGAAAATTTTCAAAATATTTAAACATAAATTAAAAAGATAAATTAACACTAAATAATACTTCTTCCTGATTTACCCCCCCCCAAAAAAAATAAAATAAAATAAATAAATAAACCTTTTAATATTAGCAACAATACAAAATTTAAAAAATATAAATCTGTGTACGTATAACTTAAAATAAGGAAAGAATTTTATTGTTACCATAAATAATTCTTAAAAATTCAAAGCCTATTTGAAATTAAAATATATATGAATTTAATTGAAAAATCACAGAACTGTATTTACCCTTTTTTCTTTGATATTATTGATAATGATAAAGATAGTAGTTATTTCACTAAAAAGAAAAAAATAATTACAATATAAAAATATTTGTCACATCTGTTTGGATTTAAAATTCGATATTTCTCTGTGTATTACACATGTGTGAACATATCTCACTAAACAGTAATATGTGTGTAGTCTCGTGTTACAGCAAAATGTACCAAAAATTATTTATGGAAAATATGAACTATATTTAATGACATAAAATTCAGAAAAAGTTAGTTGATTATAATTATTCAGTATTTCACATTGCTGTTCCAAATTTCTTTTTGGCCAGAAAGTGAAGGATTCATTTCTATTATAAAAATAACTTTTCTTTAATTAAAAATTTTTCTTTATTTATTTGTTTATTACTTTTAGACATATGTATTTTTATAAAAGAAATTATCATTACATGTTTGGATTTATAGCCTATTGCTTTATAAATAAGAATAGTACGTTTAATGAAAAAAAAAGTACTTATCTGTGAGGTGAACGCCAGAAATAAATATGTAATGATCTAAAATGTTCACTAAAGTTATTATTTAATTATCTAAAAATACAAAGTGACATATAAACTTATACAAATGTACGCAATCTATAGATATAAATCTGCCAATCGCTCACTCAGGAGAAACGATTTTATATTTATATCTATAGATTGCGTACATTTGTATAAGTTTATATGTCACTTTGTATTTTTAGATAATTAAATAATAACTTTAGTGAACATTTTAGATCATTACATATTTATTTCTGGCGTTCATATCACAGATAAGTACTTTTTTTTTTCATTAAACGTACTATTCTTATTTATAAAGCAATAGGCTATAAATCCAAACATGTAATGATAATTTCTATTATAAAAATAACTTTTCTTTAATTAAAAATTTTTATTTATTTATTTATTTATTACTTTTAGACATATGTATTTTTATAAAAGAAATTATCATTACATGTTTGGATTTATAGCCTATTGCTTTATAAATAAGAATAGTACGTTTAATGAAAAAAAAAGTACTTATCTGTGAGATGAACGCCAGAAATAAATATGTAATGATCTAAAATATTCACTAAAGTTATTATTTAATTATCTAAAAATACAAAGTGACATATAAACTTATACAAATGTACGCAATCTATAGATATAAATATAAAATCGTTTCTCCTCAGTGAGCGATTGGCAGATTTATCATCGCCCAGCCCAAACATCTGCACCCAGGAGCATGAGATTTAGTGAAAGTACTCCTTCCTTGACGTAGAAATCCACTTAGAAGATATTTTACAAAATTCAAAATACTTAAATTTAAGGACAATTAAAAACTGTTTATGCACAGAAATTGCAAAATTTTATGGAAAAAAAATTAACAATTTTAAAGACGGTGTAATAATAATAATTTTATTTCATTAAACTAAAACTGAAAAAAAAATGTCGACATTTCGACAGAAGTTTAAAATTTTTCGTGAAAAGAACACTCTGCTTAAAATATTTTTGAAATTGAATAAATTTATAGGTAAAATAATTTATTTATAATTTCAAATTATCTTTATTTGCAAACTTCATGCGAAATAATTTAAAAAATTTATATTTAAACAGAAATGGCAAATATTTATTCATATTAATATTTTTGTAGATCTTTAAATAAATGACAGAAACCAATATTTTAAATTTTTTTATTATAATGTTAAAAATACCATAAATATTAAAATACATGCTGAATCTGTAAATCTAATCTAAACATTTCATTTTTAAATGTATTTTGTCGTTTTAATTAGAAGAATTTCTAAAAGCTTTCTAACAGTGTTGTAAAATATATATCCACATTTTTAAATTCTTAAAAATCTGAAGCTTTTCACTATAAATACAGTCGAGATTTTATCCACAAGCAATTAATTTATAACATGAGGAGACAGATATGCTGAAAATTTTAATTATGTTCTAATTTGAAAAACTTTCAATTACTTCATTCTAAGACATAAATTTTAAATGTTGGAAGTCGAATAACACACATTTAATTGATTTGGGAATTTCATTTTTCTTTATTCTGTTCATATTTTTATTTACAATTTGTAATTAAACTTTTTTATGATACATTTATAATAATATGAAATAGTCTGTTAGAAAATGCGCATAATTAAATTTACAGACTGCATATGGAAATTTACCTTATACTAAGCTAACAAATATTCTGTTTTTTATTATGTTGTAGGGAAAAAAAAGGAATTTTCATTTCGTAATTATATAGTAATGGATGATATATGGTTGCAATGGAAGTATTTTATTACCAAAAGAAAAAAAAGTATTAAATAACACTAGATCTGTATTTAGTTACTCGAAATTAAAAGTAATAAATGTGCAAAGCCTTTGATGTAGTGTAAACAGAAATTTCGATATTAAACTTCAGAAGTTAGACGCTGAGTTATTAAAAAAAAAAAAAGTTCAAAATTCGGCTTGAATGACATCGAGTAATGGTTCTGCATAGCATTTATGTGTAGCAGAATTTTTAAAATATGGAATTTTTAAAATATGGATTCTGCGTTGTTTCATATTCTGCGATCAATCATAATGAAATTTGAAATTCTAAAATAATGAATAAATATAAGACAAATATAAGAACTTTACTCTAGCATTCATTTCAAAATATTTGTTACTTTTAAATTTGTCAGATACAGGTACTAAAAATTATAATACAGAATAATAATAATAATAATAATAATAAAATAATTATTGTCAGAGGATTTTTCCTTACATATTAAAGTTTGTATAAATGTTTACTTTTCTAAAATTCACAAGCGTTTCGATGAGTATTTTTGTATAATTTAGAAGTTGTGTACAGTTATTAAATTTTAAGTTATGTCAGCAAACAATTCTGATATTAAAACTCTTTAAAATGTTTACCCTGCAATTTTAAATAAACGTAAGTACAAAACTACCTTATAAATACTTCTAAAATCTTTATCGCATGATCTCGTTTTACAAACGTAACATTGATAATGAAAGAGGAAAAAACATTTCCAATTCACTGGGTACCCCAACCAAAGCTCTTGTACAATTTTTTTTTTCTTCGGTCGCGTAACCATCGTGTAAAACATTGCCTCAGACATTGGAGGCTCAAACTTTTCATATTTTGGACAAGGATGACGTTGTCGAAAACAACGGAGATTCGTATTGAGTACAGATCTGAATTCATTAGATTTTTTTTTTTTCAGACTTATATATATTTTTTTATTTTATATTTTTAAGGATTTCATTAAACATAGGGTCCGGTAGATATTAATAAAACATGTGCTAATTACCTCTGGTAAGAAAAAATGAAAAAGAAAAAGTTTAACTTCATAACTTCTATCTTTCCTGGTGACTTTCGTTGATATTTCAGGCTAAATGAATGCTAGAAAAAGAAAGAAGAAACCTTTAATAATTTTTTGAATGCCCTAAGCTATTTCATACCAATTATATATTCCATGTACGAATCCGACTATCGATTCATAATACTGAAGAACAGGAATATTTCGCTTAAATATAGCTGTTACTCTTATTTGTAATTTATATTAACCAATATATTAATGTTTTAAAATTACATAGTTTGTATATGATTAGATTTCCGCTAAATATATCATTTATCAGCTGAGATGGGTGACCAATTTGCTAACAAATTTGGCACGTAGAAAAATCATAGAATCGCTCAAGGAGTCAAATTTTTAGTTTCAAAATTATATGACAAAAAGTGCTTAATTGTCAAATTTAAAACTAAACTTTAATCAATAAGTTTTTGAATAAATGATATATTGCGTTTCAATTATTACTTTTATTCGATCGATTTTTTCGATTTTTCATGCAAAGAATGAATGTTTAGTAAACATTCCCCTTCTCCTTTCTCACTCACTCTTTCTCTTTATTCTTTCAGTATATTTCTTAAATCCTTCACATATTTAATTCGGTGGCAATACACTTAACTGATTGAGCTTCAGTAGGCTGCTTGCAGTGGATGTTTAAGATTAACTGTACGGATACATTATTACATGTTTGAAAAAAATTTCGAAATTTAAATGCTTAATTTTTTGTTGTTGTTGTTGTTGTTTCAGATATTTATGTAAATTTTTATAACACTTCATGTATCTCGAGTATTAAATATATTTATATCTTTTTCTTTTTTAATAAATTAATAATTAATATTTTCCTTTAAAGTATAGTACATAGAAAAGAAGCATAAAAAAATATGAATCCTTGATTAATATGAAAATGTAATTTTTTTTTATAGTTTCAATAACTAATAAATAAATGCTAAAAACATGGATTTATTATATTAGAACTAGCAGTCTTCGCCCGCTTTGCTGGGCACTATATTTAAAGGTTTTCTTTTTAATTGAATGGTTCAAACGTTTAAATAAATATATTTCGATTGGCGACTATTTTCTTCACAGTTTAAAATGGGATCTTCTTGACAATATCAAATAATTTTTGAACTTCTTGAATCTGTGCAACAAAAACTATTATTAAAACGAATATTCTCAAAAATAGTCAAATAGAAATGTTAATTCTTCGAATATTCTGGAAACAGTTGAAGTTGTTACTCGTACAGTAAAAGTCACAATTCGATGAATGGTCGAATCGGAGAACGCACGTAAGTCGTTTTCGCAGAAATCACAATAACGCACGTATATACGCTACACGCACATGAAAAAAAAAAAAAAAAAAATCACTGGACAGCCCTACATCACTGTGCATGAATCTCAGAACACACGAAACTCGTTTCCGCGGCAATCACTATCACACATGTTAAAACCAAAAAAAAAAAAAAAAAAAAAAAAAAAAAAACATCCGTGGACACCCCTATCGCACTGTGCATGAATCTGGAAACGCACGAAACTCGTTTTCGCAGCGCGAAACTTCGCAGCAATCGTCGTAAAGCATGTTAGAACCAAAAAGCATCACTGGACACCCCTACCTCAAATCAATGAAAACAAAATAAATCAATCAAATATCTTGTAATTCCTCATAACGTAGCTGTAGTTCAATGTAAAATACACTCGAATCTGATTATTAATTAACGTCCTCTATAAGCATTTATGTATATTTCCTTTATCTGCATATATTATTTGAATGTTTTCAACGAAATAATTAAAAGAAATTAATTTCCAGGGTTATACATCTATTTTCAGTATTATAGTTTTGTTATGTGTGAATGAATTTAATCACTCTATAATAATGGGTATCTGATTTCTAAAATTAAAAAAGAAGAATTACTTATATCTGTTCAATATATTTTTGGCACCGTTCCTTAAAAGCTAAAATATATTATTTTTCCCTTTTTAATAAAATTGTCACACTGAAATACATCGTAATCCAGTAAATTTTCACTGCAATCTACTCCGCAATTCTTATTAGGTGCAAATGATGAAAGTTCTAAGAATTATAACTAAATATATGTTTCGCAAAACCACAAGCCATTAAGTCAATAGCGTAAAAAATGAGATAAAGGGATAATAAGCCCACACACACTCTTGCAAGAAAATAAAAGAATAAATGACCTTCTTATGGAAAAATATTTCAGGATTATTTCTGAGGAAAACGTATTCGAATAATTTAATCGTTTCAAACATCAGTGCAATGACGTTTCGTATAAAGTTTAGCATCAAGTGTTTTTGATATATATATATCGATATGTTTATTTTTAACGTCTGGCTAAAAGATTTGTTGAATTTAAAAGATAATTACTCCATGAATTATTATACGATTATATGTTAGAACACGATTTGAAATCTGTAAATATATTGTTGAAATAGCAACAAAAATAATTAGATGAAAAGTTCTAGATGTTTCAGAATTTCGAAAGAAGTATATTAAATTTTAAAGAAATGTATTAAAACATATTTATAGATTAAAAAGATGGATGCTGGAGGTGTAAACCAAACGTCATGCAGAATTTGTTTTATTTTAATAATTTATTTGATGAGATTCGTTTTTTTTTTTAAAATACTTCATCTGATTTAAATGTCCTAATAAAACTAATTTCACGTACATTTAATAAAATTCTATACTTTTTTTTACTTCATTTTGTGATGTGTTTTCAATTGTTTGTGCCTAGAAAAATAAATTGAGCTTAATATATATTTCTACATATATTTAAATATTCGTAATAAATAAACAATATTTAAAACAGGAATAAACTACTACGTCAGAAACGCCAAAGAAAAATTATTGAGGTGCATACAGCTGTTTCGGTAGCCTAAAGCGTACCGTCATCAGTGCAAAAAAGAACTCTGAATCTGGAGAAACACTCGTATATATAGGAGAGGGACCGGATTTAGTTCAACCAATAGGATTACGGAAGAGGTGGGGAGTGTGGCCAATAGGAATCAAGGAATGTGTGGCTGTGTAAACAGTGGAAAAATTAAGGAAATGTGGACTGAATGTAAAATTTCCAACAATCAGACAAATAGGGAACAGCGAAATCACAATTTACAAGGTTTTTAAAATTTTTATAAATATGAAAAGCTTCAAAGAAATCGAGTTCATGAATGGATTTAGGTCTGCAAATTATTTTAGCTGAATTA
Source organism: Salticus scenicus (assembly GCA_963930645.1). Taxonomy (NCBI): domain Eukaryota; kingdom Metazoa; phylum Arthropoda; class Arachnida; order Araneae; family Salticidae; genus Salticus; species Salticus scenicus. Next base: position 292,446,933 of record OZ005654.1, on the reverse strand, counting down.
AATTTAAAATTATGATTTTCCTCCCAGCAATGTTTGGAAATAGCCGATTTATTGGTTTCTTGTTTGCGGATGTAATTCATATGTTCTTTTAGACGAAATTTAAGACTGCGTTTAGTTTGGCCAATATATGATGAACCACACTGACAGGAAATACTATAAATGCCCCAAGAATTATGCATATCAATAGGATCTTTTAACTGAGAAAAGGTGAGTTTATTGGAAGGCGAAATTATTTTATTTTAAAATCATATCGTTTGAGAATTTTAGCTATGGTTTGATTGGTTTTAGAAAAATACGGTAAAACAATACTAATATTGGATGTGACTGATTTAGTAGATGAAATACAAGGGAGTTGTAATTTTTGGATAGCTTTGTCTATAATGGAAGAGTCATAACCTCTGTCAATTGCGATGGCTTTCATGTATTTAATTTCAGATTTCAATAAAATAGGATTTGAACAAATATTAAGGGCACGGTTTACAAAAGTATAGAAAGCAGCCATTTTTTGGTTAGGTGGGTGACATGAACGCGCATGGGGAGGAAGGGAGACTGCAAAATTTTTACGATAGACAGTGGTTGAAAATCCATTTACAGTGCGAGAGACGAGGGTATCAAGAAATGGAAGGGAGCCATTTTTTTCTATTTCATAAGTAAACTGGATATTACTCTCAATTGAATTTAAAGTTTCTAAGACATGGTCAATATTGTGATGAGATATGTCAATAAGCGTGAAGGTGTCGTCAACATAACGGGTCCAAAAAGGAAAAGATATTTTCTTAAAAAGCTTGCTTTCGAAATAGTGCATGTAAATGTCTGCGAGAATTGGGGAGAGAGGGGAACCCATGGCTAAACCTTCAGACTGACGATAGAATTTATTTTGGAAAGAAAAAGTGGTTTGTGATAAACAAATCTCGCAGACATGCTGATCATTTATTATCATAACAAAATATCATATCAAAAACATATTAAATATTTGAATCATATTCAAAATAATCATATTCAAAAATTTAAAAAAAGAACCCTTTGTTCCTATCTTTTTGTAGCGCTGTGTAGTCTTAAATTAGAAAATTTTTAGTCTTAAAATTTTTCTAAATTAGTCTTAAAACAAAAATTAGTGCAGGAATAGTGTTATTCTATAATAATAATAAATGATAAGCACAATTTAGATAACGTTATTTTATGAAAAATCAAAGAAAAAAACTTTGTTCCTATCTTTTTGCCGCGGGGTTTATATACATTCACACTCATTGCCATAAAAATTTTCACACTAAGTAGTAATTGTTGGACCTTAACGAAACTTGGCATAAAGGTACTTGCCAGACAGATGTGCAAATGATTAGAAATGCAGCGTGATTACGTATTGCCTAATGTCACCAGAGGGTTTTGAACTTCGTGTCTCTTGGAATGCAAAACAGGTAATCAGAGGTTGTTTAGTATACATAATCTGTTTTAGAGGGGCACTTTTAAAATAGAGATACCGTTAGGCCTTCATCGAAGACAATACGAGCAGATGTCAGAGTCCGAGAGGGTAAGAATATTTAGAATGATGGAATCCGGGTGATCATCTTGACAAATAGGCTGTTCAGATTTTACTATGCGGAGGTGTTGGGACCAGTGGACAAGAGAGAAATCGCTTACGCGGCGACTTATCTCAGAATGCGCTCAACATACCAATATTCGAAAAAACCGTTACATCATACAAAACATACACATAGAGTCAACTGTGTTGATGTCCGCCGTCCGGACGTACACAACGCCTACATGACCTGTGCCTGTGTCTTTACGTACCAACTCAAGGCACCTGGCTGACAGACATTTGCTATCGCGGCACCCATTACGTATGCTACCAACAATATCCACCCCCTCTCTTCCGTATGAAGTGGTGTCGTTCGCATAAAGGCTGGATTGCAACCAAACGGAACCAGGTCGTCTTCAGCGATGAATCCAGATTCAATTTTGGCAGTAATGACAAATATGTACGTGTGTGGAGGCACCGTGGTGAACGCCTCAATTCTGACTTTGTTTTACTGCTGCACACAACACCCACAGCTGGTGTAATGGTATGGGATAACACTGCATACGATAAACGGCCATCAATAATATTGACCCACGGCACCATGACAGCCCAGCTGTAAGTTTATGCCATCCTTCAGCCATAGGTGTTGTCACTCATGGCAGGGCTCCCAGGAGCCATTTTTTTTACAGACAATGCTCAGCCACATACAGCAAGGGTATCACAAGACAGCTTCCATCACAATACTACCCTTCCTTGAACTGCTAGATCCTCAGATTTGTCACTAATCGAGCATATCTGGAGTCACTTGGGACAGCAAGCTCGTCAGCCTGCGAGTTTGGACGAATTAGAGGCGCATTTACAACAAATGAAGAACGAGATGCCGCTGGACATCATACGGGAGATATACGCCTCACTGTCAGTCCGTGTCGCATCGTGTATTCACACTAGAGGCGGCCAAACATGGTGCTAAAACCTCTATTTTTTCGTAATTTTTCCTGTAATAAATAGTTATTTCGCTTTGGTTTCTTAATGATTTACTTATATCAACGTTGCACTTACGTATGTAAAATTTCGATTCATTCCGACAACTCTTTCTTGGAAAGCAATTTTTATTGTAATGAGTGTATATGTTTGAATAGGATTGACCAACGTATAGCGGGCAAAGACTGCTAGTACATCATATTAAAATATGATATGATTATGAAGTTCTCCGTTAATGTGTGATAATGTAGTTTTAATTAATAAGTCAATAAAATCTATCGTCTTTTCCTGCGCATAATCCGTAGATTAGAGAAATTAGTTTCAGACCAGACTATTTTATTTACAAGAAATTGTATATTTCATCGATACAAATGGTCGTTTAAAAATAACTTTGTCTGTTAATTAAAAATTTCGATTTGAAACAGAAGTAGTAGATTTGCTGATAATAAGCAGGAAAATAGTAACAACTAAAATCCATACATAAACAGCTAATTTTGAGTAGCAAAGACCTTAGAGTGGAATATTTCGTTCACGGTTTTTTCCACTAATTCCTTGAATTTATTTATTTATTTATTTTAAGTTATTTATTTTTTTTCTCTCTTATGATTTCAATAGAAAATCTTCAAATTTAAGAAAGGATATCAATAATATGGTGTCGAAATTTATTCGTTACTGTTTGATCCTATATGCATTAAATTTTTTTCGCAAAGAACTACCTATAAACATAATTGAACTAATGTTTTTTAATTCCTTAAATCTGCCCGTTAATCAGTTTCAATCTTTCCTTCTTTCCAGAATAAGTCCATGAGAGATTCTCGTTGCTTCGTCCTATAACCATATCTCATTCTAAAAAAAATATTTTCTATTTCTGTTTTTAGAATTCCATTTTTATAACTCGTGGACATTTATCTTAATCAAAATTTCTTTATACAGGGAATTTAAATACTTCATTTCATTTAGTAAACTCCAGGGTCTAATTCTTAAACTCAAATTAAAATATTTCAATTTATTTATTTATTTTTTCATTGATTACTAACAAGGAAGGTCTCATAAAAAAGCATACTCAGAATATTGTGAAAAAAAATAGAGATATGCTACTTGCATAGGTAACACAAGATCAGTCAAATTTATCGGCGGAATTCCAATCGATAGTCTGTAAAAAATAATATAATATAGGATATTTTGCGCCAAAAGACAAAAAGTGCCTGCGATTTAGCGAGCAACTTTCTTTTCCGTCAAAGGCAAGTAATTTCACTGCGTTTAAGAATTTATTGCAAATCAAATCTTTCTAAATAGAGTTACAGTAGATATAGTTGGAAATTAATCGATGAAAGTGTTGTTTGTTTCTCATACAAGATTATATAGTATATCCATTTATTAAATACTTCATTTCATCTTTGGAAAATATATATATATATATATATATATATATATATATATATATATATATATATATATATATATATATCTGTGTGTGTGTGTATCTTGCGAGTATCTATATATCTTGCGAGTGTAAAATTACGTCTTTTAATGAAGCATCTTTCAATATCAAAGCGTATGCTCATACAAATAAATTTGTTTTTGTGTACTTTTGTTAATCCAAAGACCTATTTTATCCCCCCCTTCTAATCTATGATTATTATTTAAACTCATAAAGAGTTTAAAGCATTTAATTCTTTACAGTTTTCCATTAAAATTTGATTTAAAGTTTGAATAAGTTCACAACAGATATAAGTTTCAAAAATTGCTGTTATAGAAATGTATTTTATTTTATTATTATTTTTTTTTAAGTTAAACTTATTTAAATTAATTTGGTAGGTAGAGTTAAAAAATGTTACTTGGCAAATTTTTTCTAGTCAGAGTAATAAAAAGTAAGTCATAATCTATATATATAAAAGAACACTTCCTGAGTGAGTTAGTGAGTGAGGGGGTGATCTATCAACGCCCAGACCAAACCCCTGGACCTAGAAGCATGAAATTTTGTGACAATGTTCTTTCTATGATGTAGGCATCCACTAAGAAGCGATTTTACAAAATTCGCCCCCCAAGGGGGGGAGGGGGGGCAAAACGTGATTTCACAAAATCCTTCATATCTCAAACAAAAAAACAGATATCCGTAAAATTTTTGCTTTAAAATATAGCTAATACAAATGTCAAAAAACCAATTTCTGGAATTTTCAAAATTCGGTGCCCAAGGGGGGCGGGGGGGCAAAACGTGATTTCACATGCGTAAAAACGTGATTTCGCATAATCCTATATATCTCAAACAAAAAAATAGATATGCGTGAAATTTTTGCTCTAAAATATAGCTAATGCAAATATCTAAGAACCAATTTCTGGAATTTTAGAAATTCAGCCCCCAGGTGGGGCAGCAGGGGGGGGAGAGAGGGGGGGGGCAAAAAATAAAAAGAGAGTTAGATCGTTCAAAATTGGTATATAGAGGTTTTCGATACCTACAAATCGATTTCGGATATTTTCGAATTTGTAAAATTATTAGGAGGGGCGGCAAGGGGGGGGGCTATGGGGCAAAAACAAATAGAAATACAGTTAGGCCGTTCAAAATTGGGACAGTTAGGTTTTAGATGCCTGCATGTCGAATGGGGATATTTTCGAAAGTGTAAAGTTATAAGGAGGGCCGGGAAAGGGGGAGGGGAGAGGGGGGGGGCAAAAAAATAAAAATAGAGTTAGATCGTTCAAAATTGGTACATAGATGTTTTCGATACTTACAAATCGATTGCGGATACTTTCGAATTTTTAAAATTATAAGGTGGGGCGGGAAGGGGGGGGGCTGTGGTCAAAAACAAATAGAAATACAGTTAGGCCGCTCAAAATCGGTACAGATAGGTTTTAGAGGACTGCAAGTCGAATGGGGATTTTTTCGAAAGTGTAAAGTTATTAGGAGGGCCGGGAAGGGGGGGGCAGAGGGGCAAAAAAAAAGAAAATAGAGTTAGATCATTCAAAATTGGTACATAGAGGTTTCCAATACCTACAAATCGATTGCAGATATTTTGGAATTTTTAAAATTATTGGGAGGGCGGGAAGGGGGGGGGGAGTAGAGCGGTAAAAAAATAAAAATAGAGATATATCGTTCAAAACTGGTGCATAGAGGTTTTTGATACTTTCAAATCGATTGCGGATATTTTCAAATTTGTAAAATTATTAGGATAGACAGGAGGGGGAGGCGAAGTGGGAAAATAATAGAAATAAGAGTTAGAGCATTTTGGGAATTTTTTCCGAAGGCAGTGAGAACCCGGTGCGACATTTTTCCTACACAGATTTTGTTTCTCTTTTTTTTCATGTGATAAAAAGTAATGCAATTTTGAAAATTCATTATAGTGATTCATTTAAAAATAGAGACCAACGAAGCGGGCGTTGCCTGCTAGTAATAATAATAAAAAAGTGTAAATTTCCGATATTTATGTGTAATCTATATTGAAATTCGAGAGTTAAATTTATGTTTGAAATATTTCTATCAATCTAAATTTTAGTCTAAATTACTGGTTTTGAAATCTGTATTCTTCGAAAACACAAAATAGCCCACTGATAAGTAAGTGATTACGGTTAACCATTGTTTTATTTGCAAACAGTTGTGTACGTTCTTTTTTATTTATTATGCAACATAAATAAATGCGCGTACTATTTTAATTTAAGCCATAACATTTAAAGCTCATGTAAAACTTAAACTGAGGTTGTATAACTTGACCGTTAAGTTTACTTATATCTCACAAAATTGTAGTTATAAAAGTGTATTTATTTAAAATAAACTTTCTTAAACTAGTTTAGCATGAAGAATATGGAAAACGTATTTCTGTAATGAGTATTTTTAAAAAAACTGCTTTGCATCAGTTCCCATTGTGTCGTTAACGAGCGATAAATAGCCAAGAATCGGTCACTTTCAATATTTTTTTACAGACAATTTATAGTGATTCAGCCGGATTTTTTTTATAAACATCTATAACCTCATGAAAAACGTATTCTGTAACTTTTTTTTCCGTATTGCGCCTATGGAGACCTTCCTTGTAAGATAAAGCCAGCATTTTTGAAGACTGAATTTAAAAAAAATATCATTTTTGTAAAAGATATTTTTATAATAAGGAACATCAAGTGTTATATAGTTTGCACGGGAATTAAAAAAAAAGATCTTACTCCTGTGCAGTCTTAAGTGTATGTAGTGTATAGTCTATCTGTATCAAATTTAGTGACAATCCCCAGACTCGTTTTAGAATCAGATTGGTGTCTCAAAAACAAGTTTAAGTCCCCAACAGATCTTACATTTTCAAAATTTTCCCAAATGTATAATGATAACTCTTTTGATGCCAAATAAATAAATAAATAAAATAAATAAAATATTCAGAATACATTTTTATGGCGATAAATGTGAAAGAGAATATTTATATTTTGTAAGAACAACAAAAATACGATAAAATATAAAATATTTTAATGAATCAAACTTAATAAATATATTATAATATAAATAACATACAAGGACATAAAGAAATAATATTATTAATTTATTATTAATTTCTTTTTGGTACACTTTACTTTTTATTGCAATTATTTGTGTTTGTGCGCGGTAAAGCTAGAATTATTCTCCCTCTCTCTCTCTCTTTTTTTTTTTTTTAATTCGATTATTTACAACATATTTTAAACTTTCATTCATATCATAATCTGGAACATCTTTGTATTTTTAAAAACATGCGACAATAATTGATTTTTCTTGGTAACATTCAGAATATAATTTTCGGAAAACAATGAACGCAATAAACGTTATATAAATTGATGGCACATTATACTGTGAAATTCAATGAAAATTATTGAGTATATATATATATATATATATATATATATATATATATCATTCATCCATGCACATCTGCATTTCTGTAAAACATTTTCAGCAAAACCTTTAATGCCTAATCCTTCTTTTTATGAAAAAGAAATGTGCGTAAAAAAGAAGAAAAAACTTTTCCTAGTCAAAAACTATGCTTTAAGTTTATTGTAATGCTTACATTTTCCAGTAAATTTATAAGCCATGACTTTCCTCTTCATCAAAAGTTTAGGATTTTGTCTGCATACATAATAAAACTCTGAAAAAAACCTACATCAACTTTCTAAAAATAGCTATACCCATGAAAGAAATGCTTTATTTTTATTTTTATTTTTTTCTTAGTTAAATTTATGCTGCATCTTTTGATATTTATGCGATATTGTCTTTGAGAGAAAATTTTGAAAAGGAAATACATTTTATTTATAAAGAAATTAGAAGACAAAGATGAAGTAATGATATCTATATCTTTATATATTTTTCTCTCTATATATACATTTTTTTAAGTGGATTATGGTGTTGCTTCTTATTTTTGTTAAAGGTGTTAAATTGACATGTAACAAAGACAAGTTAATTTTTTTTGTTCGTATAACTTTAAATTTACAAATTCATGACAAAATTTATTGTTTTCATTATTTATACTACCCTTAAAATTTTTCAGTGTTGTAGAATATAACTTAGCAATTTACGCAAAACGAATGAAAGAAATGAAAATGAATGAGCATTGTAACTAAAGCATATATGATATAAAAACATGGTAAACAATTAAAAAGGTTTATTGCTAAATCCTATTAACAGCCTTTCGATAAAAAATTAAAGAAAAAAAATTAATTAATTAAATATAAATGAAAACTAAGTGAAAGTACGATTTTTCCAAAACCATTTTTATTATTATACACGACGTTAAAAATTCGTTTAAATTGTATCATAATGTGTTAGAATTAGATCTAGTTTCAATTCTGAAGAACATATGCACTTAACAGCTTTTGAAAAAATATTAATACTGAAATGATAAACATATGTCAAACACTTATGTCATATTATTAGGTTATAACTTTTTAAGAGGATAGAGACATCTGCGACAACCGTGAAGTGGGAAATTTAGGTTGTTGCTTTTAATAGCCATGTATTATTTAATTATGCATGTATCAATATATATATATATATATTTCTTTTGAGATGTTAACAAGAAGTTCAAGAAATATTTGGTGCAAATTATTTACTATTACGTAAAACAGTTCTTATATATATATATATATATATATATATATATATATATATATAATAGCACTGTAAACATATGTATTTTACTCTTAAGGATTTTTTCACTTTGGTACACTTTTCTAAAACAATAATGAAAATCTTACCTTGAAATCATGCATGATGATAGAAAATACTTTTGTTTATGTACTGAACCTATTTTATGTTTTGTTGTTCTATTTTTAAATTATATATATATATATATATATATATATATATAAATGTCAATTTTTACTTTTTAGAAATATGCATTTTTGAACACATATTTTCGCTCTTTTAAAATAATATTACAAGGTATATACATAAACAAAGTAGGCTCACTATACGCAGAGACACTTATTTTATTTCCCTCTAAAATTTCAAGGAACTACTTTCAACAGATTTTTCACAAAGTGTACCAAAGTGAAAAAAACATTAAGAGTCAAATACATATGTTTACAGTGCTATTACAAAAAAAAAAAAAAAAACTGTAAAACGTAAGAGTAAATAATTTGCATCAAATATTTCTTGAACTTCTTGTTAATATCTAAAAAAAAATACATATACATATATATATATATATATATATATATGATACATGCATAATTAAAGAATGTATGGCTATTAAAAGCAACAACCTAAATTTCGCAGACGTCATAGACGTCTCAATCGCCTTAAAGAATTATTACACGGTTTTTAGAGGGGGGGAAAAAAGGTTTTTTTTTTTTTTTTTTTTTTTTCTTTTCTTTTTTTTTTTTTATTATTTGTAGCAGTTTTCTGTGAATAAACAAAGTCCTGCTGAAAGTGAATTTTTAAAAAAGTAATGTAGAAATATATACATGTTTGAGTAGTGAGTTCCTTCAAACATTTTGCGATTCCTCCAAGTTATTAGCTCTGCCAATCATACAGAACTTTTCAACTATATATATATATATATATATATATATATATATATATATATATATATGGCATTTAGAATTCCTTTGTTGTGGTGTAACATAAAATCATTTGATTTACATAACTATCTACAACCAGTAAGCCTTTGAATTATATTTTAATAAACTATAAAAGTTACTAATAGAAAGATAATTATACATGTAATTGAAACTTACTACAATATTATATACGTGAAAAAAGTGTACACATCATTATAAATATGTTTAACAGAATCATAAAAAGGAATTCCAGTTCAACAAAGATTGCGAACGTAACTTGTTTTTTTTTTTTTTTTTTTTTTTTTTTTTTTTTTACATAAATGATTTTTTTTGATTTAATATTTTTATAAATGCACATTAAATATGCATACTATTTATTTTTTTCTTCTGCAGCAAAGCGATTCTGTTCGGTAACGAAACACTGTGTGTTAAATTGATGTAAATAAGTTTTGAAAGTTAAAGCTAGATCTAATAGATCGTATGCAATTTTTGAAACTTACCTTCAGACTTGAGATTTCTTGTACTGTTAACTGTATTATTATTTTCCCGTCTTAGATTTTGGGGCAAAAAACAAAATTATTATACTGAAATATTTTCCGATAAAGCTATTTTTTAAGTGCCAACAATCTGTGAGAATATGAGGTTGAGTCAATTGTAGTTCACCACAAGTAAGTGGTGGGAAAGTATATCGTAGCGTAGCTCAGAAGTTTGAGAACTTAAAGTCTGGTATCAGCACCCAGTGACATAATAGTTTGAGATTGGGATGATTTTTCTCAGCAAAGTGGCGACGCAAAAGATTGAAGTTGGAATGATTTTAAGTCAGCAAGGGAGTCATTAAGGAGGAAGTAGTTTGCGAGGGATGTATGAATACGATCAATTATTGGAATCGGGGAAGTGAAGCGAGAGAGTTTGTCGGTTTCAATGTAGATATATAGCGGAATGTAGTAAGAGGTGTGTGTTGGTTGTGGTGGATGAAATAGATGGATTCGTGCTATAGTGTTGATCTGAGTAAGAGTTATCGAGCTTTACTGTGTTATTGATAGAGGTATTTGGAGATTGCAGATCGAGTGAGTCTAACGTTTTCGAAGGAGTATAGCTGTGAGTCATTTCCGTATCTGAGAGAGGCGTTCTGCTTCGTCGCAAGTAATTCAAGAGTGGTGAGAAATCATTTTTAATTTTCATTGTTACTTATTTATTTAATAATTATTTGAATTTCTCGGAAGCAAACTATCCCCCTTACAGTTTAAGTGAAATAAATCGTCCTTATTTATTTTTAAAAAGTCTCGACTTATATTGTTTAGTTATCTAAATATATAACTAAAATGGGGTCTGCTGCTGTAAATGGTGCCGGGCGTAGACCTAACAAATATTTCACTTGACATTGTTCTAAAGAACACTGCAGATTGCCCTGAAGTGGAAATGTTATTTTTTATCATTGACATAAATAAATAAAATTTAAATTTAAATCAAGAAAAAATTAACTGAAAAGAAAAGTAGGAGGTGTGGGGGAGTAGTACCACTCCTCTCAGAAAAAAGAAAAATTCGATTGTGCTCGCAATGAAACTTTGAAAAGTTGGCTTCTGTGTTTGGGCATATTAATGGATAATATATAAACTGATATAGAAGAAAATATTGTAAAGACCAAAACATATTATAATTTTTTCCCCGAGGAAGAAAAATTTTCATTATTGTTATTTTTTAAAAGAGCTCGGCAATACCTTTAAAACAAAAGTCTAAACCTTCGATTTGTGATAATTTAAGATAAAGTTGTCGATTTTTTTCGTTAACAAATACGAATATATATATACATATATAGTATTTTTTAAGCTACCATATAGAGAATAAATTATACTTTCTTTAAATATTTGGTTATTTAGTGTTATAATTCTCTAGATTGAAATTTATCTACATTCATCATGAAAGGTAATTTTGATAAATTATTTGTATTGAGTAAATTTGTACAGTCGGTAACAAAAGTGTCCGAACACGAGTTTTGTTAAATAAATTCCTTGTCGAATCATGTTCTTAGACTGACTAAGAACAGGATTCGACAAGGATTTATTGAACAAAATAGTATTAACTCTACTATTTTTATATAGGAATTTTTGCTAGTGTTCGGACAATTTTGTTACCGACTGTATAGAAAAATATAGAAGAAACAAAAAGTAAAGTGGTGGTCACAACATAATAGTTTTCAATAGACTTAAACAGAAGTCAGTCCTTATTAAATCTTTCTATTAGCAATATCTTTCAAACGGGTCAAATTGATTGGAATAGCATTGATTTTTTATTTTTTATTTTTTTCGCGTGTAGAAGAAAGTATGGAATTGTTAGTTTTACATGTATATATATATATATATATGAAGTTTTCAAGGACAATAAGCGTCTTAAAAAACTGAATTTGTTAGTATAAGACAAATAATTATACTACTTCAATGAAATTAAACATAATTTATACGTCTCATTAAAATATTAAAACCAATGTAAGATTTAAAATGAGATACTGAATACAAAAAATTTTAAAACTTTAAAAATACATTTTAATTAAAAACACTGAAATACACGACAGACGTTTCGGCTAGAACACTAGCCCTCCTCAGTGTCAAACATACAAGCAAAACATTTACAAAGAAATTCATAACACATCATAACAAGATTATATATTTAGGAGGAATAGCCTTAGCCTCGTTCAAGGCAGAATGTTGCAATTTTGTAAAAGCGCCCTCTAGAAAAATACGGGATTCAAATAAATTTACATTAGGGGCTAGAAATTTAAAGTTGTCCAAATCAGGAATATGATCACTATTGAGGCTATGGATTACGAGTTTCGATCTTAAATCACCTGTTTTATATGAGCGTTTATATTCCTTAAATCTAATTTCACCTGTTCTGCCAGTTTCACCGATATATGTAATATGTAAATTTATATGAATCCCGTATTTTTCTACAGGGCGCTTTCACAAAAATGCAACATTCCTCCTATGAACGCGGCTAAAGCTATTCCTCCTGAATATATAATCTTGTTATGGTGTGTTATGAACTTTTTTGTAAATCTTGTGCTTGTATGCTTGACACTGAAGAGGGCTAGTGTTCTAGCCGAAACGTCTGTCATGTATTTTAATGTTCTTAATTAAAATGTATTTTTAAAGTTTAAAAAAAATTGTATTCATTATCTCATTTTAAATATTACATTGGTTTTAAGTATATTACTTATTTTTTTTATTGCTTTCCAACAAAGTGGAAAAGTGTTTATGACTGGGTTTGTCGGTCCATTTATCTGTCTGCGTTCTAACTCACGTAAATATTGATGTAATTCTTTGAAATTAATATATTTTTTTTTATTTAAGTACATTATGGCTTGTTCTTTATTGAAAATGCCGTAAACACTAGTTTTGAAATCACTAATAACATGTCTAGTAACACCCCTGATTTGCGTACAGGGACATCTGAAAAAATTCAGAAACATTGCGCACGAGAAATATTTCTGTAAACTATATTTTAATACTTTTATTCTGCACAAACTATGCTGAAATTGACATTTATTATTCAAATGCATAGGTAAACGTTTTCTACTATATATATTAATGTTTTCGTTCTGATTTACTGGGCACAAAAATATCAAATACATTAATGGCTAAAAATGGAAATGGCTTAAATTGCCTATTTGTTTTAATTTAACGTTTTTAACTCTTTTCAATGATGCTTAAGAATGAATGGAATTAGTCTATCTGTCTGTATTACTTTCCATATGACTCTCCATCCGTCTATCAGTCCGCCTCAAGCGCCCGTAAATATTTTCAGAATTCCTCCAAATGATGATACAATATACAATGATACAATGCTTTTCAAATTGAGAATTTAAAATGAAATAAATAGCTGATTTGGTTTGTGTACAGGGTCACCCAAATATTGTCAAAAGATTGCGTCCTATGTGATTTTTTTTTTTAAATAATATTTTCAAATTGTATACTTCACATATCATAATGTAATCGACATTTATTTTTCATATGTTAAGCAAATGTTTTCTATAGTATATCTGGGTCTTTCAGCATTAATATTTACATACCACATTAAAATACATACATCATATTAAGGGATATATTGCTCGAATTGTTTTTACGCTTGTGTTAAGTTTTTTAAACAGTTTTTAACGGTGCTTCAGAGTGATTATGAATTCAATTATTTTACCTGTTTGTGTTTTTGAACTTCTGCCTATTATTTGTTTTGTGATTATGTAGGCCGAGCTCTTTATAGTTTAAACGGTGCAAAGAGCCCATAAAGTTGGAATGTTTTATTAATGTATGCGAATGGCGTAATTTTTCATTCTTGTTTAATTAATATGAGATGCACATTTTTAAAAACATATGAGTTCACGAAAATTAATTTGTTTTTCGCTTAAAGGTGGTTTTGTATGCGATCTAAAATATAGGTGCGTCCTTTTTAAAAATTTTAAGAAAGAGAAAATAAGCTCGTTTATTGATATGTTTATTTAAAAGTTATTAAGATAATTTAAGAGGAAAGTTACAAGTTTCATAAAATACATGTTCATAAATTAATTGCTTCTCCTATTTCAACTTCTTCTTTATTCTGGTCTTGAATGTTCATGAAATGGAATTGTTAGGTGATTATAACCTTGAAGATTTAAAAGAAAATCTACATATAAATCAAAGTGTTGCTTAGAGAAACATATAATACAGTTGCAAATTATGTATACATACAATTTGAGTTAATATTCTGTTTGAGAAATTATTGAAAAATTTCTACATGCCTTAATTATAAATTATAGATGAATATATTATATAGTTACTATCTAAAAATATGTAAAAAATTATATTAAATTTAGGAATACATTATAAAATACAAATATTAGTATTTTAAAGTAGTCAGTTCATTTCCGCTTTGCCTGAATTTTAAAAAATCTGGAAGATAATTGATTAAAAGTTATTTTCAGTTTACATAGGAAAAAAATAAGCAATAATTTCAAAGAAAACCACTTAAAATATCACGTTTATGCATGCATATTAATAATAATAATAATAATAATAATATATATATATATATATATATATATATATATATAAAGATACTTATTTAAATGTTAAAATATGTAGACTGATACATCATTGTTTAACAAAAATTTTTTTTAAACAACACAACATGTTATTTTTAAGTAACATAAAAACGTTTAATTTCCTCTTTTGTTATCAAATTTTACCAATGATATTTTAGTATTAAAATTTCAATTCTTATGCACATTACCTAAGTAAGAAATAACTTCATTTCATTTGCAGAATTGACAATATAAATTTAGTTTTAATTTAACGTTTCTTATCTTTATTTCTTTTAAATGTATACATAAAATACAATATACTAAAAAAAAAAAAAGATATATATATATATATATATATATATATATATATATATATGTATATATATATATATGTATCCCAACATTTCTTTTTAACAATCTATCAAAAACACTCAAAAAAAAAAAAAAAAAAAAAACTTTATTCGGTCATTTATTAAATATTATGAATGTCATGTTGTTAAAAAAAAAAAAAAAAAAAAAATTAGTGCTGCATGTTTGACATGGAAAAAAATTGGAAAATTGATTTTACATAAATTATTTCCTGTTAGAACACCAGCTGCATTCATCCAATATGTTTTTTACCCTTCTTATCATCGAAGTAGAATAAAGCATTCATGGTAGAAAAACATAAAAATAATAGAAAGAAAAATGATTGTAATTAAAAAGAATGATTCATGCATAATTTTTGATGACATTTATTGTAAATGAACATTTAAAGTATAAGATAATGCGGTGAAAATATTTAAATAGAATTTAGTTAAATGAATTTATTTAACGTTATTTAACCTCATGCTCATAAAAATGCTTTGTTTAAAGTTTAAATATGGTTATTAAGTTATGCAAATAAAAAATTAAAACCCATAAAATTTTGAAATAGTCTTTGCGTGGTGTAAGTGGTTTGTAGCAAAAATACTATTTTATGTAGTTTAATATATATATACCGGGTGATTCAAAATAGATGTTACAGCAATTATCTCGTAAACTAAGAAAGATAGAAACAAACTTCCAATTACAAAATTAGAGCAAATTAAGAGTAGATTTCAGATATGGCATTTTTTTGTCAAAGGGGCTGTATACATATTAAATACGAAATTTAATTTTTATACGGCCCCTCCTATCGTATGACTTATATTTAGAAAAATATTCCCCTCGCTCTAACAAGCAAAATAAAAAAAAAAAAAATCATCTCTCTAAGTCAAAATCTCGCTGAGTTATTGCAATTTGAAAATGATGACTTACACCACTTTTTTTTCAATTTTGGCATCTATTTTTCGACGCCAACGGGCTGACTTTAGGGGGTTATCTATGAGTTGAGAAAAATTAAAAAAAGATCCTTTATTTTAAAATAGCAACTAAAATCGTTCAAACACGTGAAATCAACAATTTTAAGAATTTAATGCAAATTTACATTATTTCGTATTGTTAAAAAATTTAATAGGTAAATTTCTTAGGGGTCACCTGCAAATTAAAACACGTTAAGAGAGAGAAAAAACTAAAAGACTAGCAAAACCGTGTGAAATTTTTGCGCTTTATTTTTACCACTTTCCATCATGGTTGATAAATTTAATGACTTCGGTTCTTTAACAATTCCAGCAAGATTGAAAAGTGTTAATGGTGTTAATGACTTCGATTTGTCTGTCTGTCCATCCGTCCTTCTGTGTGTCTGCGCTCTAACTCCCGTGAATATTCATAGAATTTCCTGAAACTGATATATGTTATTTGAGTTCACTATCGGATGTTCCTTATTGAAAATGGAGTGAATACATCTGCTAGCTTGTGCACAGGGACACCCGAAAGTATTCCAAAGCATTGTGTTCTATGAGAGGTATTTTTATAAACCATATTTTAATACCTTTAACTTACGCATATATTAATAAAATTGAAATACGTTATTATAGTTTTCTATCGGATATTTTCTATAGAAAATGGAGTAAACACCATCACTGGTCTGTATAAAGGGACACCCGAAAGCATTCCAAAGCATTGCGTTCTATGTGAAGATATTTCTAGAAACCAAAATTTAATTACTTTGCATAAATATTAATGAAATTGAAGTATGTTATTCATATGCACAAAAGAATGCTTTCTATACTGTACAGTACGATTAACATTAGATTTACAGGGCACGCAAAAATATTCAGTTACGTTAAGGGTTATTATTGGACATTTTCTGGAATTGTATTTTCGTTTACATTAAACATTTTCTAACAATTTTTAACTGCGAATAGGATTTCAATTTGCATTTTTTTTTTTTTTTTTTTGGTCTGACTGTCTATTTGTCCGTCTGCCCGCCCCCAGCGTCTGTAAATATTTTCAGAAATGATATATGTTATTCAGGTTTACTATATGATATTCCGTATTTAAAATGACATTAATTAATTCTTTACAATTGGTTTATGTACAGGAACGCACAAAAAATGCCAATGTATTGCGTTTTGGGACAGATATTCTTATGAATTACATTTAAATAACTTTATACTGTAAAACTCATAAGGAAATTCATATTTATTGTTAATATTCTAAAATAATGTTTTGTATAGAGTATGATATGGTATAGATGTATAATTCTATGCCAGGGGGTTACCGCCCTTCTCAACCCCCGTTTAATTATAGTGCCTATACTTATCAAAACAAAAATCAAGTGTGTTACCAATTTCCTTGAAACTTGCAAACCTTCATCAACTTTTCAAGTGGCAACTAGATATGGCATCCAAAGTACCAAATTCGCCTTTCCTGTACTTATTAGTTTCTCATACCCATAAGGTAGAGAAAGTATTGTTTTTGCGCCAAATTTTCGAAAGTGAGTTTTTGTTATATTTAGACGTTTTGAGGTTCCCTGAATATGAAATTCGTGTTTTTAGCGGTTGGTCTGTATGTGTGTCTGTCTGTTATCAGTTTATCTCAAGAACAAATTGCAGCAGACATTCCGAACTTGGTATTTTAAATATGTATCATATAGGAATGCTACACTAAGCTTTTCATTGAGATGAAGCAAATGGTTCGTGTACAGAGACACTCAAGAATATTCAAATACATTACGTCTATGGGGGAAATTGCAGGTAAGTAGAGTTTAACACCTATAGGCTGCACTAAACCAAATGAAATGAATATATATTTTTTATATGCATAAAAACATGCCTCATGCAGAATATGGCAGGGAAATCATTCACTGTTCATTTACAGGGCTACACAAAATAACTAGATTACAATGCGACAATAGCTAAAAATTGATGGAAGTGCATTTTAGGTTGTGCCGTATATTATTACTATAGGTTTATATTTAGGTGCACTTTGTGGTTTGTACATATTTTTCAAAAGATATACAGGGTTGCAAATATTTAACGGCCCTCTTCACTTACCGTCGCCCGAAGCCCGAGCCAATGTAATTGTATGGGGAAATTTTCTTTACAAATAACTTATTAACTAATACATATTTTTAAATTCTGTTTTCACATTCAGAAAATTCCCAACTGTTAAATTGTCGGACCTTTTTTAAAAATGTATTTTTTTAAATTTTAATATTTTATTTTGAAATTGCAAAATTAAAAATTTTACATATTGAAAATTCGTATTTTACAGCTTCAAAATAAAATATAAAAAATAAAAAAAACAATTTTTTAAAAAAGGTCCGTCAATTTAACAGCTGGGAATTTTCAAAATGTGAAAACGAATTTAAAAATATGTATTAGTTAATAAGTTATTTGTAAAGAAAGATTTCCCATAGAATAACATTAGGTTCGGCTTCCGGCGGCGGTGAGTGAAGAGGGACCTTAAGCTATAATATTCTTTTTTATTGTTAGTGAAAGCGCTTTACTATAATATTTTACCATGTCCAGGAAAGCTGCTCAGGAATGAAAATGAATTCCTCATAGACATATGATAAATATGTATGTTTTTAAGCTAAATATGCATCGCTTGTGTTTTGTGTATTTACACGCTTTAAGGCTTCCTTATTACCAAAGCCATATTTTTTAATGTTTGATTATTGCCTGCGTCGAAAAATTTCAGGAAACGAATAATTTCCGGAGATCCCCCCTCACACAGAACTAATTATCATTAAAACTCTTCCGAAGCCTAATTTGAATTATTTTAACGTAGGTTTACATAACAGTACTCTTTATGTTACCTCTTAATTTCCAACCTGTATTTATGGTATTAAATTTCAGGGTAATAGAAAGTCGTGCGAGTGGCACACCAGATTATTTGTTGTTAAATTATGCTGATAATTCATATATATACAGATCAACGAATAAAAATTTACCTTTCGTATTCAGGAGACCTCAAAATGGGATATCTCTCCAAAAGCTACTTTGTTTACAGTATGGGTATGAGAAATTAATTTTGCGTTCTGTGTCAGCAGTGTTCTTCGAAAAAAAAAAAAAAAAAAAAAAAAAAAAATGCAGCAAACACTTAGACCAATTACATTTAGTAATAATAATAATAATAAATATTTACCTTAATTTTGGGTAGCCCTGTATATTGTCTATAAACTATATACACATGACTTTGTGTACGTAAATTTAGTGTTAAATGTAAAACAAGTAACACAAAATGAAATACACTTCCAGCAATTCCCGAGTATAGCTCCAATATATCGAAATACTCTGGGTAACCCTGTAAATGAATGATGAATGGTTGCTATACCAGAATCTACATAAAACATGCTTTTATGCGTATAAAAAATTTGTTCTTTTCATTTTGTTTAAGGCAGTCTGTACATGTCACACTGTACATTTGAGAAATTTCGCTCACAGACGTAATGTATTTGAATTCTTTTAGATGACCCTGTAAACAAACAATTGTCTGATCGTAACGAATACTTTAGTGTAGCACCGCAATATGATACGGATTTAGAATGTCGAATTGAATTTTCTGCTACTATTTGTTCTTGAGATAGTCTAATAATACACAGACACACACACATACACACACACACACATACACACACACACACACACACAGAGAGAGAGAGAGAGAGAGAGAGAGAGAGAGAGAGAGAGAGAGAGAGAGACCAACCACTAAAACATGATTTTTGAAGTGCAAATATAACAAAAGGTAATTTTCGGAAATTTGACTCAAAAACAATTCTTTCTCTACACCGTGTATATGAGTAAGAGAATGTATAAAGAAAGAAAAATGAATTTGAAAATTCTCTTTCAGTACATAAATTATTCATAAATATTATTTGTTAAATTATCAATGAGCATTCTCTTGTGTATTCACTAGGGAAAAGGAGACATAACAGGTTAAAATAGCCGTCTTCCTCTGAATGATTTCTTTTTCTCCCCCCCCCCCCAAACGCTTAATCAACGTGTGCCTTATTACAAAAGCAATAGTAATTACAATTTCTCACTTTTGATACAACCCCTTAAGACTTGGCGAAAAATGCTAGAATTTTCAAATTGCAATAACTCAGCGAGATTTTGACTTAGAGAGATAATTTTTTTTTTATTTTGATTGTTAGAGCGAGGAGAATATTTTTCTAAATATAAGTCATATGATAGGAGGGGCCGTATAAAAATTAAATTTCGTATTTAATATGTATACAGCCCCTTGTACAAAAGAATGCCATATCTGAAATCTACTTTTAATTTGCTCTAATTTTGTAATTGGAAGTTTGTTTCTATCTTTCTTAGTTTACGAGATAATCGCTGTAACATCTATTTTGAATCACCCGGTATATATATATATATATAGTATAAAATTTAAATATAGGAGGGAGTAAAAGTTGATTATTAAATAAATAGAACTAGAACAAAGTTTTTATAAATCAATGCGCAAATGCAGCAAAAGGAAATATGAAACTCTAATAAATAAGCAAAATAATCAAAGCCAGATGAAAATTTAATTCCAAAACACATGAGGGCCAAATAAACAAAATTAAAATGATTTGCAGTAACAATTTAGACCAGAATCTGGATATGAAAAATCTCAAAAACATACTAACTGTTAACCGATATCCTGTTATTTTAATCAATAAACATTTCAGTTTTCTTGATGACAATCCCACTTAAGGTTTGTTGTTCCATTTTGGGCGACATTTAATTGCTGGTAAGCGACCCTACTAGCTGAAACGGGTTCTGTGTTTATAATGTGGGGTGTTTTTCAACTTTCCATATTCTGACTATTCCAGTTTGTCCATGTATGTATTTATATATTCTTGTATTATTTATATTCTTGTATTTTATATTGATGTATTATATTTTGTGCTTTATTTCTCAATTTAATTGCTTTTTGTGCTTTGTATTAATTAAAATTCGTTTGCTGTATGGTCTTGTTTCCATCTGTGAGAAGTTGGGGGCTGCAAACGTGTTTTTTTGTTAAATTACCAGCGTTTCGTCAGAAACTTCTCATATTCCTTTCCCTGCATGGGGGATCACCCCTGATGAAGGCCCTCATGTGTTTTGGGAATACATTTTTATATGGCTTTGATTATTTTGCATATATATATATATATACATTAATGAAATTTCCAAAAAAATTTTATACCTTTAAAAAACATTTTCTCAATTATTAACAATTTCGTATTAAAAAAACGGATTGATGGGTATTTGGTTATTTTTATTATAGCAGTATTATGATATAAACAATTTACACATATTTAAAAAAATAATAATAATCGTTAATGTACATTTTCTTGTAATGATTTTTTTTTTATGAATATCTCACAAAATGGCAGCAACGACTTTACCTTGCTTAAAGTAGCAGTTCTCACAAAAGGACATATAATCTAAGAAATTTTTACTTATTAAGAGAACCCTTAAAAAAAAAAAAACTACCACAAGACTTTCTCCCATATTTTCCTGTATTAATTCACTAAGTGCAAATAAATTTATTAAAAATATTATTTATTAAAATTATCTGACAGGATGAATGCAAATGATTTTCATCTTAGAGAACACTAACACTAAATATCCAAAGAAAAACAATTATGTTTACTATAAATAGCATCTAAAAAAATTCATTTATGGAATGGTTATTTCACATATAAGGTTGCGTATATTTATGTACCATATAAGTTTACATATAGCCTTCTAATTATTGAGGAAATTTGCAGTGTAGCAGTGCCACCTGTTAGGCAGATGACACCAAAAGTTCACAGGCATTAATTTATGTGAAGGTGCATCAACATATAAATTTATATGCAATTTTTATGTGCAGAGTAGTTCCTTACCTTAAGCTGCGAAAATTGGTCTACAGCAGCGACACCTGTTGTTCGATAAACATTTCGATTGCATCAAAATAATGTCTCGTAATGGCCTTCTCACATATCAAGTTTTGTTTGATTATACGCAATAGAACCTGAGATATAACCTCCCCTTAAATTGCGGAAATCACTGTATAACAGCGCCACCTCTTGAGCGGTTAACACCAAAATTCGATAGGCACTAATTTAGGTCAAGATGCATCTACATATAAAATTATATACATTTCTGAGCAGTAGTTCCGGATATAAAGTCGCCACCTGTCACACACACATACACACAGAGACATACAGGAATTTTCTAAAAATGATAAAATCGTATTCTAGAGCTCTCAATTCGTGTAAATCCGTCAAAAGACGGAAGTCAAAAATTTTTATAAATCATTTTATGAATCCAATACTTTTTTCTTTTTAATATAGAAGAAAGTAAAAATGGAATTCGAACAATTTTCTCATTTTCTGCATAATGTATGTTATGTATTTTTATTTTACTGAGAATGAAAATATTAATAATTTAAATGAAATACTGATTAATTAAATATGCAGTTTTGTGCATCATATTGTTTTGTGGAATATGAAGCATATATGTGCTTTAAGGAAGAACTTATACTCATAGACCAAAATGTAAAGAAATTATTTTGGAAATCGCTATAGACAAACAATAGTTTTATTTATACAATTTGAAACAGGAGACATATCATAGTGCTTCTAAATAACGCATATCAATTTTTAAGACATATTATACACATTTATGGAAAACAGTTTGCACATACACTGTAAAAAAATTTACGGCAATTTAAAAATTATTACTTAGTAATAGTACAGGTATTATCTCAACTACTAGGGAAAACTTTGTAACCAAATTCTCCTTGTGTTCAATGCTTAAATAACACATGTAATTCTACTACATTCTTCCAAGTATCTCTACGTCTCTGTCTCTCCCCGTTTGGAGAGAGCGATTTCTTTTGAGCAAACGCCAATACTGTGCACATGCGTAGAAGATACCAGAGAAGAAGTAGAAGCGTCGGGTCGGTCGTAAATCGTAATGAGGCGGACTTTTTAAATCTTAATCTGTGATATTTTATTTATTGTTAACGTTATACACATCTGCATTTTAGAAAAAGTAAGAATTCATAAATATATCTTTAATTTTGGAATACAGGATGCTTAGTTTGACGTTATCTTATTTTAATTTATACTTTTATTTTGATGTGAGCATCAATTCTTAAGCCTCATTTTGGAACTATGTGTTGCAAAACTGGAATATTGCATGATGGACGCGTTTCAAATATCGGATAAACAGCCACTCTGCTAGGTGGAGGTTTGTGTTACTTGGAGATTATTTATTTAAAATTGCTAGCTATGCAAATATTTTCCAGGCAAACTTTTATTATTATTATAATTTACTAATGTGATATTAATTAACGTTCAGGAAACGAGTCGGATAAAACAATCAAAAAATTAAAAAGGTATGTAGTTTTAATTATTATTATTCTGAGGTACTAATTTAATTTAATGTTTTTAATTTTTGTAAAATAAGTATTACATAATTAACCCCTGAAAATGGTATGCATAATTTATGCAGTTTAGAAATACCATATTAAGTTTCACCGACATATATTTACAAAAGTATTAAATGACCTTTATTGTTATTTATTATTAAAATTCTAAAAGGGTATTTTATTTTACTTTATTATATTTAATCATTTTTTTTTAATGTCACTTAGCGAGCTTCGCCCGCTAGCGGGTCAGTATTTTCAAATGAATCACTAACAGTAACTTTTAGTCTTAAGAAAAGAAATTGAAAAAAAAAATCATTTATGATTGGGTAAAAAGTCGGCCCAGGTCCCCACTGCCTTCGGTAGCGCAGTCCCGTGCGCGCTGAGCGCGCACAATTTCAGGGATACACGCGCTGCGCGCGCCTATTCCTTCTCTCACCCTTCGTGGCACCTAAAAAAAAAATCGAATCGGGTAAAAACTCCCTTCGGGTCCCCACTGCCTCCGGCAGCGCAGACCAATGCGCACTTCGCGCGCACGTGTGAGGTATACGTGCGCTGTGCGTACATATTCCTTCTCAAGTCAAAAATTTATTCTTAAGAAAATTTAAAAATCATTTCTCATCGGGTACAAATTCGGACCGGGTCCCCACTGCCTTCGGCAGCGCAGTCCCGTGCGTTCGGCGCGCGCATAAGTTAGGGGATACGCGCGCGGTGCACGCCTATTTTTTCCCCCACTCTTTCACGCCCTCTTAATTAACCTACGTATACCAAATTTGAATGATCTAACTCAATTGGCTGAGATGGAAAAGAAAACGTAATCAGAATACCTCAAAACGTGTAAATCTGGTGAAAACCTTCGATAATTTAAAAGAACTTAAAAATATCTTTCGAATAATGTATTAAAAATAATTTAATTATAATTAGAAATTGAAATATTGAAATTTGAAAATATTGCAGCGCCATCTGGCGGTAGAAATTTCTGTATTCCACTGTTCGATTCCAATTCAAAAAAGCTTTCTAATGATGTATTACTTATGAAATTGCTTTAATTAGTAGCTGAGATACAGAAGAAAACTGATTCAGGACACCTCAAAACGTGTAAATCTGGTGAAAAATTTCGAGAATATAAAAGAACTTTAAAATATCTTTCGAATGATGTATTAAAAATAATTTAATCTTAATTAGAAATTGAAATTTGAAAATATTACAGCGCCATCTAGCGGTAGAAATTTCTGTATTCCACTGTTCGATTCCAATTCAAAAAAGTTTTCTAATGATGTATTACTTATGAAATTATTTTTATTAGTAGCTGAGATACAAATGACACCTAATTCAGGACACCTCAAAACGTGTAAATCTGGTGAAAACTTTCAATAATATAAAAGAACTTTAAAATATCTTTCGAATGATGTATTAAAAAAAATTTAATCATAATTAGAAATTGAAATATTGAAATTTGAAAATATTACAGCGCCATAAAAGAAAACTGAATCAGGAGACCTCAAAACGTGTAAATCTGCTGAAAACATTCGATAATATAAAAGAACTTTAAAATATCTTTCGAATGATGTATTAAAAATAATTTAATCATAATTAGAAATTGAAATATTGAAATTTGAAAATATTACAGCGCCATCTGGCGGTATGAATTTATGTGTTCCACTGATCGATTCCAAATCAAAAAAGCGTTCTAATGATGTATTACCTTTGAAATTATTTTAATTAGTAGCTGAAATACAAAAGAAAACCTAATCAGGAGACCTCAAAACGTGTAAATCGGGTGAAATCTCGCGCGGTTTACACCTGTTTCTTCCCCACCCTTTCAGCCCCTCCTAATTAACCTACGTATACCAATTTTGAACGGTCTAACTCAATTAGCTGAGATGCAAAAGAAAACAATCATAATTAGGAATTGAAATACGCGTATTAGAATAAAATTTAATTTGGAATTAAAATGTAAACCTTTTGTTTGTAGACGAAAATCGATAAATTTGAACTGCAAGTTTATTTTATGGTTTTAAGATTGTATACCATGTGACGTGTGCGAATTCTAAAAATTCAAGAAAATAGAAATTTGCAATTATTCCAGTTAAAATACATCCGATTATCAATGGCAGGTGTTTTTTTTTTTTTTTTTTTTTTTTTTTTTTTCGTTTCGTTGCGAGCAGAAATCTCTCTTTCTTGAAGTGGTTCCCATTGTAACAACAAACGGCAATGAAATTCTGAAAATCACTACGGAACGAAGACCGCGTATTCAATTCAGTGGGTTTAAAACGTGAAATTAAAAAAATTATAACTCATTCAGTGTTTGAAATTTTCTTTCAGTCTTTTGGGAATTAAATTATGAAAGCGAGATCTATATGCAAAAAAAAAAGGAATGATTTTTCTCTAAACGCTTTTGAGTTATGAAATGTTTTGTAAAAAATCGATGTTTCGTAAAATCTAAAAATATGGATCGCTAATTCATATTTTGTAAAAATGTTTATATGGTTCGAAAGAGGATTAAATGGCCTTTCTTTGTATACCAGTTGTTAAGAAATGGATGAGTTAATCGGTCGTACAGGGCGTTTCAAAAAAGACGATCGAGAAAAAGAGAAATTTTCGACCCTTTTTAAAACTTTTTTTAAAAGTATAAAAATTCCGTATTTTTTAAAAAAAATTGTACCGTAAGAATTGGTAATAAATGCTCTTTCTCGTGGTATAGATATATTTTCAATATCTCCAACAGATCGGAAGCGATCGCTTTACAAAAACCCACGAAAATTCCTCTTTCTGCTTCTTCTTTTAAGGTAAGCGGTTCCGGGTGAAAATTATGATCGCGTGCAATTTTGAATCGTTTTTAAGTTCGACAATGGTCGACATTTTAATTAATATCTCCGCTAATTAGGGTCGCATCGTTTAGCAAATTAGATAACCCAGATCTGCGATAAATTCTCTGTCCGACGGTACCTGTTCGAAGTCCGTGCGACCTTTAGCGTCGGAGTCTTTGCTGTTTCGAGCCGTTTCTCACAGACACACAGACACACACACACGCGTACAGATTTTAATAATATAAGAGATAACAACATGTTATGGATGTTATTTCACTGCCTAATAATGTATACATAACAGTTTACTAATTCATTATGTAAAAAGGAAGTCAGTTTTATTCCAGTTTTATAAGCTCATATTAAAAAAGAAAAAAAAAAAAAGGGGGATAATTAAAAGAATAAGTGATAATTAAAAGACAAAACATAATTTTAGAAAAGATTTGTTTATAAAAATAGATTTAATATTTTTTGATAAAAGTTTTGAAAAAATGTATAAATATTACTTTTTTCGAATCAATTTTATGACATTAATCAATTAGTAAAACATTGAATAGGTGCATAAAACTTAAAACAATAAAGCTTTTTCTTAATGTATATACTACGTTATTGGAAAAAAACTAAATTTCTTCTTGTAATTATGAAGAAGATTTTTGCTGACAATAATAGACATGAATAAATATATTGAATTATTGGATAATACTAAATGCATAATATCCCACTGAAGCTTTTGTTATTATTATTGTTAAAGTAAACTTCAGTTTTATCAAGGTTTTTTAAATAATTTTAAATGTAATGTACTGATTATTTTGAAAAATATGCTGATTTTTTTACCGAATAAAATTTGGCATAGTACTGCAAAAAATATTTTCTTTTCACATCATATTTTAAAACTTTCGTTTCTTTAAAATAAAATTTATTAATTAAATGTACAATATTAATATATATACGTATTTATTTATTTATTTTGACTTATTCAAAAAGAAAATATCTTTTAAAAAACATATTTAATATATTATGTATAAAAGTTAAGGCAAAAACTTTTCAGAGGCTACCCCTGAATTCAAGGTTTTTAAAAATTTTGCTGTCTGAATCTCATGTTAAATTATTTTGTTTTTTATAGAAATTTCTTATCTTGAATGTTCAATTTGTTTTATAATGTATTAAGAAGTCTCCTAATACTTATTGCAGGTAGCGATAGCATATATCATTAATAAATCTCCCCTATCTGCATGCAAGTAACAGTTTTCAGGGATTTTACATGTTAGATAGTTTCACCTCTGACTTTGGTATTATTTTTGATATTTCGAGCAATTTAGATCTTCTAAAAGTATATATTTAAATAAACACATATAATCTGCCGTCATTTTTAATAAGAACTAAACATAAAAAAAATTCTATTATTATTTTTTTTTAATTTAATATATTGAGCAATATGAAATATCTTCTGGTATTTACCAAATAAAGTTTGGCATATTATATTGCAACAAATATTTTCTTCTCACAATCATATTTTAAAGGTATCTATTTTTTTTAGTTAAAATTCGTTAAAATATGATTCCATTTATTTATTTATTTATTTTGACTTAATCAAAAAGATATTTTGTTTATGATATATTTAATATATTATACTTAAAATTATGGTGAAAATATTGTTTTCGTTTTTAATATTTCAAACAATTTAAATTTTCTAAGAGTACATATTTAAATAAATGTTTTTTTATCAGCAATTACTTTAACTAAAACTAAAGAGGTTTCTTATTATTTTTCTATTATTATTTCATTAAATATTAAATTTAACATTGTGAAATTTATGCTCATATTTACCAAATAAAGTTATGCATATATTATTGCAAAAAATGTTTTCTTTTCACAATTATATTTTAAAGGTATCGATTTTTTGAGTTAAAGTTTGTTAATAAAAAGTGATTCCATATACGTACTTATTTATTTATTTATTTTGACTTTAAAAAAAAAAGTTTAATAAATTATATATAAAAATTAAGGTAATGATATTGATATATGTTTTTAATATTTCAAACAATTTAGATTTTGTAAAAGTATATATTTAAATAAACATTTTCGATCAGCCATCATTTTTAACTAAAAATAAACATAAAAGGTTTTCTATTATTATTCGATTATTTATTTAAATTTTTTAGCAATATTACTCATAATATTAAATATTGTTAATTTAAAAATTTTAGTAAGGTAACATGGGGTATTTAAGGGTAAATTTATTTGTATTACTTGTAGTATTTCTGTAAACGTAACTGTAAAATTTTTGTGAATATAACCGAAATTCATTTGCATTATTAATTACATTTCCTTCGCACAATTACTGATAAAAAATCTGTATTCTAAACAAAACAAATTTAGTAAGGTTACATGGATATTATTTGAATTTACACTAATAATAACCATGTATCCTACACAAAACATTTCCTGGTAAAATTGCAGTATTACTTTCAGTAATGTTACTAACACAATCTTAGTAAACATACAGAAAAAGCACTTGACTCGTTAACTAAGAGTTTCTTAGTATATTTACTAACGAAGTGCGTGTAATGTTTACTAACTCTAACGGAGTAAGATCACTTTTGAACAATCTGTATTGGCTACTAGAAAAGTTTATGGAATACCAGTTTCCTAGAATTTTTCTAGTAGTACTACAGAATTTTTTTTTTAAATGTAGTAGGCATATAAGTAAATAGTTGAATAAACTAGTTTCAAATCCTGTTCAATTTTGATGGAAAATTTAAAAATAGAGCATCAAGAGACGTTGAAAATATTTTTAATGTGCATAGTACACTGTAAAATATAACTGGTAAAAACAGAAATCCTTTGTAACATTTTATAGAAAAAAAATATTTATTTTTAAATTATAAAAATGTACTGTAAAATCACGTCTTAATCTGTCAAAAGATGCATTTTTTTTTTTTTTATGTAACCAGGTAAAATCTCTAAACGTTGATAGAGATTCTATCTATCTGGTGTGTACAATTTTTTCGCTATTTTGCATGAGGAAAACTTGATATTACTCTCTTAAAATGTGCGACTGGATTTGTCTACTCAAAAATGGAGGCAATATTTTTAGCCATAATTTGAGAGGAATTTGTAGGAAAATTCAAATTTGAGTAAAATCGGCCTTTTCTAATCAAAAATCTTTTCAGTCAAAATGATCATTAAATTGCCAGTTCATTTTTGAACAAATTTCGATCACTTTTCATTTGATTCAACAGAATTGTATAATGGTGGCGCCATTTGTGTCGATCATAGTTTAAATGACACAGATTTTTTTTTTTTTTTTTAGTTATATATAATTAATTTATTTGTATATTGTTTCAAAAATATGTAGAGGACTTTCGATGATTAACAAAATAAACTACGTTAATGAAACTTTTTTTTTTTTTAATAAATATAACAAATGTTTTATATACAACTGACAATAGATAGTAGAGTTATCAAATCAAGAGTGTTAGTCATAGAAACTAAAAATGACCAGTGAATGTCTTTTTAAAAATTGTTTCTTAAAGAAATACAGAAAAAGAATAATGAATTTATGTAAAAGTAGAAATTTATTTATGTCTAAAATTTTAATAATTAATAATAAATAATTTTCATCATACAAACTGTGTGGCGTTTGCGTGTCTGCAAACTCCATCTTAGCTTAAATACTTAGATTACTAAGAAAACCAGAGACGTGAATTGAACAAACAATAAGAGTTTATTTGAACCAGATTAATGGGAGGACGGCCTGGAAATAGCTCTTAGCTCAGTCAGCGTATTATTAAACCAAAGTATATAAATCAACAAATTATCTTAAATATCTCACCACAGCAGATAGTCAAAGGTGTAGAGACGGTTGCACTCGTACTCCGCTACTACGGCTTCACTATGGGTCAGAGGATTCCTATCAGACCCAGCTTGAACTTCCCGAAAACTAGTAGGTACTCACACCGACACTCATGAATACTTAACTTCACGCTACTAAATCTCCACTACTCTACTTTCTCAATATCCGTCAAACTAAGATTCATCACAACCACTATAATATCCTCCAACATCCACACCATCTACTAAAACCATCTCTACTTTTACACTTCTTCCTACACCCTCCTTTCACTACATTTCAATCCGTACTTTTAAAAATCACATCTAATTTAACTAATATTCAAAATCTAAGTCTTTTAATGCAGCACCCTGCCGACACAAAACTAGCTCGACCTCAACCTTCAACGAGTCAATGGCGACGGAGTGATTTTAACCGTCCCCACTTCCTACTTTGCTGGATCCAGCTTAATTAAAACAACTGTGGTGACGTTCTGACGTCTCAACCTCGCAACTGGAACTAATTTATTAAAATGCATGTAAAACGTTCAAAAAATGTGTTACAATGTTTTGAAATGTTTTAATTACAATTAAACTCAACATCGGGAATAATATGCATAAAGAAAATAGTATATACTGTTTTTTCAATTCATAGTCTTTCCAAAAATTCTGCAAAGTTGCGTGGAAAAGTTTATTTTTCTATTCGAAATAAATTACACAAAATTAATTTGCAAGGCTCTAAAATGTCTGCTTTTCTTTGAGGTTCTGTTTTTAAGAATTTTCCTCAATTTTAAATGCATGGTGTTATTTAAAGGAAGCTTATTGGGCTTCCGATAGTTTTAAGTTATATATGAAACAAGTAATAATTGATAAATATTTTCTACCTTTGAGAATGATTCAGAACGGCTTTCCAACCATTTCTAGTGTGGAATTGTAGCGTAGTTTTTGCACGCTCACATGCCACGAAGAGGATCCGCGTTTGACTCCAGTAGAGGAGAACTGATATTTTCCCCCGCATCAAACAGGTTCACTCAAATTTGGCCCGATTTCTCTCAAAAATAACTTGTTTCAGTGGACGACTAGAACGAGGCGGAGTTTCCCTTTGTTTGCAGGGAAAAGCTGCGCTTTGATTGGCTATAGTCCTTTATTTGTGGACTAAATTAAGACTCCTATAGAGAGTAAAACAAAATTGGAAAGTGCTAAGTAACAAAAAATAAATGTGGCTCCATGGCTGTGAGGTAATATCGTCGGCTGGTTTGATTCTGGTTGCAATGAAAAAAAAAAAAACAAATCTTGTGTGAAACAATCACACGATTTCCATTACCTACTATTACACGCATTACATTCATTTTTTTTTTTTTTTTTTTTTTTAGATAATGTGATTAAAAGACATAAAATTGACTTAAAAAAAGTAGACACCTCAAGTTTTTCTGGTAAGAGAAAGCTGTTACACCTGTTAAGAAATATAAATCAGAGTTTACATGACGAGTTAAAAAATAAGAAAAATAAATCTGTAGAGCTACTTTTTCAAACGCCAATTTCCGGGATCTAGAACTGGCCTACCTAATCAGGATGACTGCGAGTTTTACAGTAATAAATACATATTACATGAGAAAGGATATCTAAAATGATTTTATGTAACAATTATTAAGAAAACCGTTACAGCCGTTTTGGAGATTCCGACTTTTATGAGATTTTAGAATACTCAGTTGTTGACCGAAAAACGACAACAACTACATACAAAAAGGTACCTAAAAGGGGATTAATATGGCGAGCTTGAAAAAAATACGTACAGCTGTTTTTAAAGGAACGCACTTGCGAGACATGAAATTGAAGCAGTTATAAAGGACGTCTACCAATTTTTCTGAACTAACCAACCAAGTCATAGAAAAGGACATCTAATAGAATGTTTATACAGCGATTTTGAATAAAATCGTTACAGCCATTTTTGAGATATGGGCTTACGGTTCAATTTCCGGTTTCCGATCTTCCACTTCCGGTTTACAATTTTCACCAAATGTTTAAAAGTGTATCTTTACACCAGATCAGTCTCAGTTCTGAAATTTTGTGGTCCTACCTTTATTAATTTCGGAGATATGATAGTCAGAAGATTTCCCGCATACATACACACATACAGTCACACACACACCATGACAAACTGCCAAAATCCACTTTTCTTGATTCATGACACCTTAAAACATGTAAGTGTAAACACAGAAATGAATTTTCGGACCGAATACAATACTTTCATTAGCTACGGTAATCGGGTAAGGGAAGTAAAAATTCTGTAACTGACATCAAACTAAATTATGTCTCTTGTAAGTGTAGTTCCGTGTAACCTTTATAAATTCTACTTTCTTTGATGGTAGCAAGTTCTAAAAAACCCCATTAGAATTCTAGATCGTTTTATTTTATATTTTTGTGGTTAAATGTATTTAAAAATCTCTGCAAATAAGTGTGACCTCAAGAGGCGAGTTTTAGTAAATATCTCGTTTATGACCCAATTCTAGGAAATCAAGCAAGAATTTCTTGCAGTACAAATGATTCATAGTATCCATAATACTTTTAACATTGCTTCAACACCTAGAAAAGTATTGACTAGAATTTCTCGATCATTTCGTCTATCCAGGTTATTTGTTTACCTTATACACATAGTTTGTGAATCTTTATTTCTAGTTCAGCGTTTCAGAAAAGGGCTACTTATTCATTCTAGATACTGGCGATATATATATATATATATATATTTATCAGTGTTGTCGAACTAGAATGTATTAATTAATGCAATTTTTTACAGTGTACCTTATGAAAAAACTCAGTAGTATACAAATATTCTCTACATTGTTCTGTAGCGGAAAATTTGTGTCAATGTATTCACAAAATTTCTATAGTGTATGAATATTGTCAGGCTTTCTGTCAGAATATTTCTTTATTGTAATAAGACTATTTTACCGTGTAATACATAAGTGTTATTTAATAGCACAGAATTAATGATTAAAAAAAAGTCAAACACTCCAGTTCAGTATAATTTTTTTTATGAAATTATTCGAAGTAAAAAGAATGGCAGTCATTTCACAGACTTTATTTTTAAACGGAGCATAAGCATTTTCTTTATTACAAATTTCAATAAGATATTTTTTATTTACTTTATGATGTAATATATGATTTTTTAAGCTGTTTTTGACAAGAAACTTAATTAGAATTTATACTCACAAATAAAAATTTGTCAAAGAACTTAAAGAAGTATAATTTTTAATTTACAAGAAATAAGACATCCACGAGAGAGAGAAAAAAAAAAAAAAATATTAAAAACGGAAAACAACTGATTATATGTAAGAGTATGGATTTATCATAGTACGTAATCACTTGTGAGTGCAGTATCCGTAAAGTTAAAAATTCAATTTATTGGAGATTACCTTAATCCTTGTATTTTATTTCAATTCTATAAAATTTGAATTCATTTTAAAAGAATAATAAAGAAAACATCTTGCAAAATATTATCGTTGATGTCATCAGTAGGCATTTTTTTTTCCTAACAACTTATTTATTTGTAAAGAAATAATCTATCTTGGTAGATGGATGTAAGAGGAGATCATATTTCCAGAAAAACATGAAGCCAAGGCTGTAATAGTAGAAGCTATTAAGTAACATAGCTCTAGCTAATGTTTTGGTATACTCAATATGGTTTCTGTGATAGCGCTTCTACTGCAGCTGCCATCTTGAGTAGACAACGGTTAACTTCATTTATTCTGCTTACGCATGCGCAGTATGTTAACTATACCATTCCTCCAGGCGAAGTTCCAGACTTCATTCCCCTCCGTGTAGGATCAAAATTGGGATGACATGTGTCCGGACACTTTGTCCGGACACTTTGTCTGTGTCCGGACACAGACTTTCAGGAGTCTGTTCCAAATAATCGCCAATTGCCTACTGTGTAACACTAGTGAGACGTAAAGCGCACTTACTCTTATGTCCTTCCTCTAAGGGATATATTTTGTATATAAGAATTTCATGATCTACTGGAATATAACAAAGCGCAAAATGTAACCAAATTCGCAATATTGTTATAGATTGCAATTACACGAAAACTCATGTTACAAAAAAAATCTGACACGGGTATGTGGAAGTAATTATTTATTAAAATGCAATAAAATACATTTGTAAAAATATAAAAATTACTTACATTTTCTTAAGCGCTGAAAGACTATTAGTTCTTCCTTTATGTCATAAAAATCTTTGCGAAAATGTCTTTGAAATCCAGTGTAAACATTTGAAAAAAATACTTTTTTGAACAAAATTATGGAAAAAAATAGTGATAAAAAAATTCTTAAAAGAAAAAAAAAAAAAAAAAAAAAAAGAAAGAAAATCTTTGGTAATTAGAAAACTTTTGTGAATGCATTTTATTTTACGTTAATATATATATATAATAAAACGTTTTTCTTTCGTATAAATAAAACAATATATATATATATATATATATATATATATATATATATATATATATATATATATATATATATAGATACATATTGGAGAAATTCATGTTTCAATGAAAGTAAACAGAATATTTTATTCGACACAGATCGATATGAAACTCAGTTTTATCTTTTTATCCACCTTTTTTTTTCTTTTGGTCTTCAAAACAAATTCTGGATTATTTTAGAATACATTTTTCGTGGGTTAAAATAAACATCATCAGTGTAATAGTGAACTAAAGTTTCTGGAGAATTTTTTGAATAATTTTTCTCTATAAATTTACATTAAATATTAAGTATTCATTGTAATTCTTAATTTTATAAGGCTTTCTAATTATTAAAAATTAAAATATTGAGACAGCTTCAAAAATTAAAATTAAAATTAAATAATTAGAACAATAGAAATAAAATGAAAAAACATTAATAATTTAATACATTTTCTTATTAATTGGTAGGACATATAGCCCACTGACCTAGGATATATTGGTAGGGCATTGCTACGGAAATCTGATCTGGCATTTATTTAAACACGTGTTCACCGTGCAATTTAGGTTACATTGGTCAAACTAGGAGGCATTCGAAATACAGAATAAATGAACACCGTCGAAATGTTCATAATGAAGAGATTCCCAAATCTTTTGCTGGTCCGCCCTGCTGGGCTCTTGGTCATCGTTTTGATTTTTTCAAAATTAGCATAATTCCATTTCATGTCTCTTCTTCCTATTTGGATATCCATGAAGCTTTTTACATATTTAAAAATTTGAACATTCTTGTTAATAATATTTCTTCCACTCCGTTCTTGCCTGATGCTTGGAAATTACTCGCATAACTTTGATTTTCATTTAATTTTGATATTTTGTTATATATATATTTAAATCTTATTTGTGTGTTTGTTTTCTTCTTTCATTTGATAATTCTGATCACACCAGTATTTATATTTACATTCGTCTTTAAATATTTTTGCTCTTCACGTAAAGCGATTTTTTGCGTTGCCAATTTGATTGCTGTACTCGTGCCTACTTTGCTCGCTTGACAAAGGATCGTGTGTTTTTTCGATCGAAAACAAGTGTGGCGAGTTGAATGCGTTTCAGGGTGGTTATTCAAAGTTTTGTATTTATTGTAAATTTTTATTGTTGAAAGAACTTTTTTTTTGCTTGTTTTTTAATGCGATATGGCATTAATGTCATTTTAATTCCCAACATAAAATTTACCATATTGGTCACAGCGACAAATATATTCTTCAAATAATTTTGTTTGTAATAGTTTAGGAGTGTATAATATTAAACACTTTAAAAATATAAGAATGCAAGGCAGCCTAAAGTGTGAATTTTCTTTGTTCTCAAGTTTTATATTAGCACAAAATATTTGCTAATTATTACATTAAACAATTTATTAACTGGCATTCAAAACGAATTCAATCTTTTTACGTTGCAGTCAATTGTAATCACCTTACTACGTCCTAGAGTTAACTTTTGTTATTAAAACTGAATGCAAAATGATGGTTATTTTCAATACTGTTTGCGAATTCATGTGCCTATGCAGTTAACTTATATAATCAACTATAAACAGATATTTGGAGGTTCACACGCATATTTCAAGTATAAATAAAAATTATATCAATTATTATTTTCATTTTCAGTACATATCTTCTTGCACTCTCTTTTGCATTCGTAAAGTCTTAATAGGGTCAGGTGGGATAAAATAGGTCAAAAACAGCGTATTTTACGTTTGCACTTAAACAGCAGAAAATGTATTGGTTCCATTTGTTTAAAAATTGCACAAAATATGCAAATTAATATTCCTCATGACATTTTAAGAGAAATATCTCTGAAAAAACAAACAATTTGTTCTGAAAAATAAGTTTTAAAATATGCTGTTTATAACTTAGTTTAACCCATGGGTTGGGGTAAAATAAGTCATCCTTTAAAACTGTTTTAAATTTTAACACAATTTACTTCATGCAAATAAAATTACAAATACACATTCTTTTTTTTTTTTTTTTTTTTTTTTTTTTTTGATAAAAATCTTATTTTGTGTTCTCTCAAGAAAAAAAAAATGTCTCTATTGTCCATCATTAGTTCGGGAAGAACATTTGGAATGTACTATGCATCTACATCAGAAATATCTTTTTCTGGAAAAGGCAATAGGAGCTTCCATTTAAACTTTTTTTTATCCCTTCAAAATTTTCAGAATATCCATGATTGTGTAAAGGAATGATGCCATGAAATATTTTTCTTGATCTTTTCCCAGGAAATTCTACTTTAACACATTTTCCAACTTTTACGAATTGATTAGTATTAATGCTATCCAAATTTTCTTCTGGAGAAATACTTGCTTTTTTATTTCTTTTACAGTTGATGTTTCTGTGATTTTAGCATCTCTATTGATTTTTTTTGTCATACAATCAATTGAAAAATAAAATGACTGTTAAAATTACTCCTGTTTGCTGTTGCGTATGGGTTCTTTTTCTGTGTGCATTTTTTCAAAGCTTCTTTAGAAGACAAGGTTTGATTGGGTCATAAAGTGTTTATAATAGCAGATTTTATATACTTAAAAGGATAATATATAAATATTATCCTGTTCCATGACTGTTGAAGACGCATTAAAATTAATTTGTCAAATTGGTGATTGATTATCTAGATTCATCCTCTCTTGCATTTGAAATTGATGCTAAACTGCAGAGTTTCACTCAGACAATTTCAGGAGAATGTTGTGTCCTGCCTGCCCTTTGTATGAAAAATTGGCACCCTTCTTAAATAAACTCTAATTAAACAACTTTTTGAATTTCACCTTCAAACTAAATGTTTTGATTCAATTTTAATATGTATTGCTTTTTTGTTTTCCTCTTAACATTAAATTATTTTATATCCATGTCTATGTGTATGAAATAGCTCCAGAACAATATGTAGCTTAATTTTAAACTAATATATTAAAATAATACATATGGAGTTATATAAAACACAAAAAAAAAGTAATTAGTTACTTAATGTTTGCTAAGCCTAACATGATTCAACACCTGACCTATTTTACCCCACATGTGTTTTTTTACGCCAAAATATTAATATTTTATTTATTTTTTCACAAAAGTTTAGGAAATTCATCTTAAGAATGTGCTTTTTGGAATATGATAAGAAAATACTGTAAAATTTGCTTTTGAATTAGTTAAAAACCAAAATTTTTCTTAGCAACACATTCGAGTTACTAATACGAAACACACAAATAATTACTAGTTGTAACTAAAAAGTATCAGTTACAGTTAATTTTGCATACAAAATGAAGACTAATTTAAATAATATATAAAACCAGCAAAATTGGAGTTTAAAAAATGTCTGGATGATCTTTTAAAGAGTGTTTTTCAAACTGACCTATTTTACCCCCTGACTTATTTTACCACACCTGACCCTACTTTATATTTTGCAACTTTCCTAGTATTGTATATGTTACATTATGAATTACTCTTTGTACATTTCATAGAAAATAAAGATTAGCTATTTTTTTTTCTTTCACATTCTTTTACATGAACATTTTTTATCTGTTGAATTTATTTAAACATTAGGAGAACATATGAAAAAGTTAATTAAAGGTAGGTTTTGTTATTATGACAATCTTGTCCTTTATAATATTTAAACTTAATGTGTAATTATATAAACAATAACCGAACTTATAGTAATATTTAAATTATAATAATAATAAATTAATGATTATAATTGCATTATACAGGCCTGCGAAATCATGCTTATCTTTTCTTTTTTTCTTAAAAAAAGAAAAAAAAAAAAAAAACTACGTTGGGTGCCTTTAATGTATTATGATATGCTGAATTCAGAAATGCTTGTCTTTTCTACCTATCACGTAAGATTTATCACAAAGAAGAATGAAGATAGGAAATATCACACAGAGGCTGTAATAAATTCGGAAGTATGTATATATTAAATACATTAATATAGGCTATCATTATCTTTTAAATGTGTTTCTTTACGTAGAAGATCCCGTTATTCTCTATGCAGAATCCAACAATAATCTGCTAAGATGTTAACTCTCCATTGTACCTGCTACCTTCGCTACATTTCATTGATGTCTTGATAAAATAAATAACTATTTTCTTGACTCACATACTCAGATTTTTCCGGGAAATAATGTAAATTGGAGTTGAAAAAGTGAAGCTTTAAGCTCAAAAAATTCCATTTTTTGTCAAAACTGTACGTTATGGGATTTTTTGAAAAGATTTTTCTTAAGCATAAAGCATAAAAAAAAAGCAAAATAACGAAACAAAACTATTTTTTCCAGCTTTGAATATATCGGGCGCTACGAAGTGAGGTGCGCTGGCGGCTTCAACAAAAGAAAAACTAGTTGGCATAGGTGGACTCTGCTCAGTTTGCCAACATATGTATGTTCTCATAAATTTCTTAGTGCAGGACATACTGTATTCATGTTAAGAGACAGGAATTTGATCAACGGGGAACTAATATTAGTTCCCCACCATACTATAGGTAGAGTGAACATGAGTAATCGTGAAAATTTTCTACCTCAGTTTTTTTTTTACTTTTTTACATGTTTTCAGGTGTAAGAAATCCGAAAATATCAATGTTGATATGGTATCCGTCTGTAGGGTGTCTGTTAGTTTGTCAGTCCGTTAGTGTGTTAGTCCGTTAGTGTGTGTTAGTCCGTTAGTTTGTTAGTATGTATACACGATATCTCCCG
Organism: Salticus scenicus; assembly: GCA_963930645.1. Classification (NCBI taxonomy): domain Eukaryota; kingdom Metazoa; phylum Arthropoda; class Arachnida; order Araneae; family Salticidae; genus Salticus; species Salticus scenicus. Next base: position 292,407,837 of record OZ005654.1, on the reverse strand, counting down.
AACAAATGGTCGCAGAGTGGTCGGATCAGTTTTAAAATATTATTTATGACACTGTCAAGAACCCTGTTCATTTGCAAAATTCTAATTAAAAAACTTCAGAAGTCATTAGATAATTACGATTTTCTTAACATGCACAATTTAAACGTGCATGAAAAGGAATATTTTTATCGTAAAATTGTAAGAATAGCTTTTAAATATCAGTTTTGATGAGCAAATGAAAATCATTAACTATAAACAGGCGACTACGAAAATTTCGCAAATTATTCGAAATTTGCTAATTTCTTGGAAGAATATGGCAAAATTTCGCATAATTATCGGTTTTGAGGGATATTTTCATCGTAAAGATGTCAGACTACTTTTAAAATATTATATAATGTGCTGGCATAGACATCCTTGAATATGAATTTTATAATTTAAAAATTTCGTAAGTCCTTGGAACTTAACGAGTTATTTATAATGGCAGTATAGGCCAAAATTTCGCATAAACGTCCATTTACAGGGGTGCTTTTATTGTAACGATGTCAGAATACTTTAAAAATATCATTTAGTATACTAACATGAATATCCCTGGCTATGAATTTTTTAATTAAAAAATTTCGCAAGTTATTTTGAATTTACGATTTATTTAACATTGCAGAATAGGGCAAAACTGAACATAAACGTCCATTTTGAGGATCATAATTATACCAGACAACGTCAAAATAACATTTATGATACTTGTTTGAACATTAATGACTGCAAATATTCTAATAGGAAAATTTCGTAGAGGAGAGAGGATGTTATGGAATAGTCGGGAAGTATGGAATGCCGAGGTTTCGGTTCTGATTGGCGCTGCTATATCGTGGAAATACTATGAAATACTCAGAAAGGATTTCCATGATGCAAAACAGTATGAAGCGATCGCTTGTTGTTGTCGTACCATTCCATACAGAAAAAAGTGTATTTTCTAATTTTCAAGAGTTTTTACAGGTAAGTTTTCAAACATTTAGACTGGCTACTACACATATGATTTGAACATTGATTTTAAGCATAATTTATACACAAAGAATTGTAGTTTGCTTTACTTTGGTCGTTTTTTAGCTGAAAGTATATTGTTCTTTAATTTAAAAGTTCATTTTCCAAGATGGCGTGTCGGGTATTATGCAATACTAGGTAAATTGACTTCATATATTCAACTAAAGAACCAGAAAATAAAAACGCTGAATGTATCTACTGACACGAAATATTCTCCGAAGATGAACGAAGAGAAATTTGGATTATTTGTTTCCGCTCTTCTCTGTGTGCCCTTTTTTACTATACCGAAGCCGGGAATAAAGATTATATCGGTGAATTTTGTAAATGGACTCAAAGCAGAAGTAACTTTCACACAATCTTAAAAATATTGTTTTTATAGTTGAAAAAAACTATATTTTATGAAGTCTAATTAAATTTTTTTTTTCGGACCAAAGTGTAACAGTGATCTTATCATATAATTATCTTGAATGAGTTCACTTGGCAACTTTGTTCCAACATCTTGTTTCCAAGTTGTGGCCACTTTAAATCACGCTGCCAGTTGAAAATGTACTAGCAAGATAACTTTTAAACTACTAAGTTGATTCAAACAAAAGTTGGTTAGTGAAATTATGGTTAAAATATTTTGGATATGTTCGCTTGGTAACTTGATCTGCAATTTTATTTCCAAATGGCAGCCACTTGAAAATTTGTCATTATGATAACTTTTGTAATACTATACCAATTCGCATCAAATTTGGGTTGTGGATTCATATATCACCATTCATATATCACAGATAAGTTCGCTGTGCATCTCCCCCCCCTTTTTTTTTTCGAGTGGTGGTCACTTGAAATTACGGTACCACTTGAAAATTTCTTATTACGATAATTTTTGAAATATTCATTTAATTTGAACTAAAGTTGGACATTGAATTTATCATACAAATAATTTGTTTGATTTCGCTGGACAAGTTGATTTGCAGTTTTGTTTCCAAGTTGCAGACATTTAGATTACCACTTGAAAATTTGTCATAACAATAGCTTTTGAAACACTGCAGTGATTCGAAACAAAATTTGACAGTGAACTTATGCTTTAAATATACTGGATGAGTTTGCCGTGCAACGTGGTCCATTATATTGTTTCCAAGTGGCGCCCACTTGAAATATTTTTATCACGGTAACTTTTGAAATACTTAATCAAATCAAAGCAAAGTTGAAAAATGGATTTATCATTTAAATATCACCAAGTCCATTAATAATTTGTAGCCGCTATTTTGTTTCTAAATGGCGGCTACTTGATAAGGAGAAAGAAATCAACCTACCCAACCGAAGGAGCCGGAAGGACTGGTATTATTTTTGTCGATTGGCTATTATTATTAATTATCACTTAGTCTTTACTGTTTACGTATATATATTCAGCTATATTTAGTATTATTATTATTGTTATTTGCTGATTATTATTAGTTATTATTGATTTTCTACTGTTCAAGTATATATATTTCTAGAATAATATGTTCAATACCTGTAATTGTTTCGTTTTGACACTTGTACATCATGTCACAAGAATTTTATATCATTAGGGTAATATTCCATTTTTCTTTGAATTATATGTTGTTAAGATTTAAATACTTAAAAAGAAATTTATTTTATTTTTCGTAAATTTCAGATTATATATATAGTATATTAAAAATTTTGTATATAATTATTTTTATTTTTACATATTTTGTAAAGAAAATTTATTTTATAAAAGAAGATGAATGCATAAATAATGAAACGCATAAAATGAATCACCATTTTTTATTGTAATTCTTTTGTCCTGCATATTTAATTTTATATAACACAGGGTAAAGATAATAATAATAATTTACGAAAAGTGAAATTGCACTCTGATAAAAGCAGGAATTCAATTCATTATCATAATTAATAAACTTATTAAATGAAATAAATCATGTTATAAATGAAACTAAATATATTTTTCAAAATGAGACTTTATAATTAAAAGAAAGTTATCTTCAATAATAAGAAATCGATTAGACTTTGCTAATGTAAGATAATTACATTTGCATAACTATCGACCTCATTTTATAAAGAGTATTATGTATCGCTTTGCTTAAGCATTAAATGCATTTCTATTAGAACAATAACACTTTATGTCTTCTAAGTGCATATTTGTTATATTTGGTATTTCGGATGGTTGCAAAATCTGAAACTTAGTTTGTAAATGTTATTATATGTTATATGGGATAAATTAAATCTTTAATTTTAAGAATACATATAACTGTTACTAATAAAGAAATATTTATATGAACTCTAATTGATAATTAGGAATTAAGGATGTGCCTACATTTACTTAATGTTATACAAAGCATTCTTTAAATGGGATAAATTAAAAACAATTTGAAGTTTTAATAACTCATAATCTATTTTATAAAAGATTTTTATCATTTACATTAAGGAGTTATCATACGTAACCGAAAGAAGTAGATTTAAATGAGAATGTGACCCCTAACAGCACAGTTAGGGTTAACTTATCCACAGTACATCTTAAGGACGTTTCTGGGATGTCTTTTCATCCAGAAGACATTTTGAAGATATCTTGGGGAGGCGATGTGCTGTCTGGGACAGTGTCATAAAAGCTGAAAAGCTCTTTAGAAAAATTCTTCTCATTGAAAAATCAATAAATTCATAAAAGTGAACAAGATTACTGTGAAGGAATATTGTATTACGTCTTAGGTTGAGAAATAAGCAGCATGTTTAATGCTGTCTTTATGCAATATATTTACTGACATTAGTTGAAAAGTAGTGCCTCCGTGCTTTTTTTTTCTCTCCAACAGGTGAATAGGAGTATTTCAAAAAGCGATACTCGCTAAAATGTTCCTTCATTAATTTTTGCATCTTACATGCATCACCGTATATAAAAACCAGAATATGTATACATATACAGTAGGGTACAAAAGTATCCGAACACTAGCAAAATTTCCTATATGAAACAAGTAGAGTTAACACTGTTTTGTTAAATAAATCCTTGTCTAATCTTGTTCTTAGACTGACTAAGAACAGGATTCGACAAGGATTTACAGGGTGACAAGATATAACTTGGACGAAGTTTCAAACCAAATATCTGTAACTACCACTATCACAGACTCATTTTGGAAGATGTTGTCTTACCTTGGTCGCAAAAGTTCTTTGGAAACAAAAGATGGACCTTCCAACAGGATTCTGCACCTGTACACAGAGCTAAAGGCACTCAAGACTGGTGCAAGAAAAATTTTCCTGACTTCATTGGAGCTCAAGAATGGCCACCGCATTCCCCATATTTGAACCCAACAGATTATTCTGTTTGGTCCATCTTGGAGACAAGGGTGTGTGCTAAACCTTATAAAACTTTGGCATCCCTAAAGAAATTCTTATGCAAGGAATGGGATAAAATATCAGTAAGTGAGTTGCGGACCATAGCCGAAAATTTTGTGACACGTTTAAAGCTCTGTATTAAGGCAAAAGGTAGCCACTTTGAAAATTTGTAAATATAATAGACAAAATAGTGTATTTATATTTATTGAAGTTTGGTCGTAATATTTTCATTAGATTACAGTTTTAATGCATCATGTGTGTCCAAGTTATTTCTTGTCATCCTGTATTTAACAAAACAGTATTAACTCTATTTTTTTATGTAGGAATTTTTGCTAGTGTTCGGATACTTTTGTTATCGACTGTATTTATATATATATATGTATATATTCTAATTACTACTTACTTTTCCTATATTTTAATTTTTGTTTAGAATATTATAACACTACCTTGAATTACGTATGTTCTAACAAAATTATGCATCTTTTGAAACAAAAAATCTAAAATATTACATCTGAATTTTGAAGACAAATTAACAGATAATATAATTTTTCTGTAAATAGATAAAATATATAACCACTGTTACAGATTTTACCTGGTGAGCACTTATTTTTTCTGTTTCAAGTATGCAGAACTTGGTATCAAAACAGGATTGAAAAGTACTAAGCTACAGTGTGAAACGTGATTCTGAAACTTTGAGCTAAAGTTTTTGCCTACTATGCTGAGAGAGCTGGAGCGATCATTTCTGATTGAAAGAGTTAATTTTTACAACGAGAACTACACAAAAAATTCTGGTTGTACAAAAATTTTCTGTATTGCTCGATTACGGAAATTTTCTTTCTACAATTATATTTTCCGTATAATACGGATATTTTCTGGCAACTTTTGCTGCCAGAAATTTCCTGTTATATAACAGGGATTTTCTTCAGTATAGGTTTTATTATTATTATTATTATTATTATTTTAATCTTTCAGTGCATCCTATGTAAGAAGAAATGTAAAAAATAAAAATAAAAATATTTTTTATTATATACCACATATATACCACTCTGTAGATCACATCTTGGACTGTTTTTGTCTTCTTGGGGAGATAATTTATACTTCTCTTCTTTTTAATTTTCTTATTGAAAATTAATTTAATTATTGCTTTCTTATTAATATTAACTACATAATGTTTTATTGAAATAATTTATTAATCTACAATTTATGTATGTATTTATGAATATATATATATGCTATAGATATAAGCAGAACTGCAGTATTAATTAATTTTTATCTATAAAATTTAAACTCCTTTAATTTCATGATTATAGCTCTCATAAATATTTTATATGTATAAATCTTTATAACATGTTGAATTCATAAGTTAATAACATTCCTTACAAACAGGTTAAAACAAAGAAGCATATTACTTGTTTCTGCAAATTTTGAAATGTTTAACTAACCCAATATATTAATTTATCAAACTCTAAGTTTTCGGTTTGAATTCTCCGGAGCATTCTTCCTCCCAAATTATGAAACTTAATAAATGTTAAACAGAAGTTAGTGTAGTTTTTAAATATAATAATTATATAAAATAAATAACTCTTAAGGGTCGCACTTAATATCTATTTAAAAAAAATGATGATGATAAAGTACTCTTTTGGAAATAAATTGGAAAATAATCCTTTAGAACAGTGACTATGAAAAATGCACAGTTTTATATAGCATTAAAGATTCGTTTTGACCTCTTTCTTATTCAATTTTTAACTAAAGATCTGAAATATACCGAACAAATTGATTTTTTTTTTTTTTTTTTTTTTTTTTTTTTTGTACAGGATTAGAGATAAAGTAAATTTGGAGGATTCAATTATAAAAATTGCAATTTTTAAATGATTATACGGCCTCGAACAAACATAATTCAAACAGTGAAAACATACCCTAACTCAATGCCCCATAACTTTATTAATTGAGCTATAAAATTTCAGGATTAAATCAAATTTGTGTATGACCTCTGAAACGAAAACAATGATTTTTTTTTTCCTCAAAAATACTTATGTTAAAGTACTTAAGTATTTATACATTGTCATAATATGTCATTTGTGTCAGAATTTTTGTGACACTATGCAGAAATGTTTTACATCACTTTTTGGGATACAACACAAAATTCTGCACTTGAACACTTTTTTTAATTCAGAGCTGGGTAAAAAAAAAATGATTTTCTTGCAACTTTTGTCTCCTTATTTTAAATTCTGTACTCATTATACGCAAAATTGCACTTTATAATATATTTCTAGGATTAGAATTTAAAAATGAACATAAAGTAAATAAATAATAATAATAATAAAAAAATCTCACACCTATATTTCTATCTAATCCCATAATAATACAACATAGTAAATAATAATAAAAAAATCACTTTATTTTTAAGTCATAAATAAATAAGTAAAAATGTTATAAAAGGATGTTTTAGTTTGTTTTTTAAGATAATTACTGAATTTTTATGTTAACGCTTTATTTAAAATCCTTTATCTTCACAATTTTATGCTATAAACAAAATTTCAATATATTAAACAGCATAATATTTGTAAAATGTAATAGCATTTTGTATTTATTATTTAAAATTCAACGTAACTTTTAAAAATATATAATAATACTAATACAATAGTTGAAGGATAATTTTAACAAACACTTATCATTTTAAAACATAAAATATTTTTTCGACAGAAGTTTAATAGTGTAATTCATTTCTAGCGTACATTTGTTTCAGGCTTTAAGCAAAAAAAAAAAAAAAAAAAAAAAAAAAAAAAAAAAAAATGATAAATTAGAAGTAGCTTTTATGTTCTTTTCTGCAGTTTCAACTATTTATTTTAATCACTAACATTACAAAACCTTTTTTATTTTACTAAACTAAACCAAATAATGTAAAAAAAGAAGAAAGTCATTAAAGATATTTGACCTTATTTTAGCATGAAAATAATATAGAATTCCAGGTATTATTTTCAATTTATTATTTAAACACTCATAGTAAATCTTTATGCTTTAAAATACTTTATGCTTTAATGTAGCTACAACTAGAATTAATTTAGTAAAATCTCTTTTTAAGTTTTTTTTTCCTCAAAAGCAATAAAGCCATCGATATGTATTATTGTATTTTGGTTAGGTTTTCGGTTGCTTGATTAAAAACTTGACGTTTCTAGCGTAAAATTTTACTTTATATATCTTTTTTTTAAATTATTTAATACCTCATGTTTTTTATCGCCTTTATTGATTAACGATCAATTCATTTATTATCTTATCTATTATTTTAATTTATGTAATTTTATTGTGTTTCTTTTCGTTATGTAATTTATTTTCGTTTCAGGTCCTAACGATAAGTGTAAATACTTATATATGGAATTATGATAGATATAGGAAGATGGAATATTATTAAATAACTATGGCAAATCGTTTTGATACAAAAGCTATTACTCATCGCATCGGTTTTTCATTATTTACCAATTGAGTGATGTTCATTTTCTGCCAAGATGCTGAAAGCTTTAAAATATACTAGCTTCAAGTTACATTACTTTAAAAGAAAATGTATTCAAATTTTACCAATTAAATGCTTTAATTCTCAACAGACTTTGGCCTGTATTCTAATCAAATACTTACAGCTCGCATCTTAATTTCTATCGCAAAATTACTGAAGGAGTGGAATCTGCCTACTAGTCAAGTACACTGAGCTAAAATAATAACTGGAGAAATAACTTCGCTTACCATTTGATGAGTTCTTCATTCTCCCTAGTTTTATTTTCCAAGTGGGTACGGTAGAAAACATTCGATACGCCTATATTACAATATAAAAGGATGTAGTCTAATGCATGATTGTCATCTTTATGAAATATGAAAAAAATAATTAGACTTATTTATATACATACTACATAACTTTAAAAATGAATCATCTTAAAAAAAAAAAAAAAAAAAAATTGTATTATCTTTGAAGTAGTGTGTTTGCAATATGTAATTATTACCTGCTTCTTTTTTCTTCTTTTCCCCCTTTTCATAAATCTCCTTACTAATGGATATTATTATTTTTAATCGATGCTATTTTTATGAGAAATAATAATTTTGTGAAACTGTTTAACCACTTCGTACATATATTTTTTCGTCGATAATTGATAAGTTGGAGATAGTAGGTATAAGTAGGACAGTCGCTTCCTCCACGAAAGTGTAAATTTTTAGTATGATATTTTTGAAAAGAATTCCACAATTAAAGTATTTTATAACATGTCAACGCTACCATATTGTACATTAAGGATTGAGAACGAATATTCTGCCGTACCCAGTTTAACCTTCGCTTCAACGATAGCAGATGAATTCTTGAAAAACCATTTTGGTAGAATCTTATGCAAAGATAATGGAAGACTTTCCTCAAGTTATTATTCTAACTGCAAGTGAACTTTACTAGAGAAATTCGTTTCCACCCTCAACTTTGGGATAAATAGGGAGATGTAAGCGTAAGCGTTTTGTTAAAATGTACGCCTGTTACTATTACAAACAAAATTTTTCAATTCAAAAATGATTGATTAAAATTATTATCATTGTACACATTTATACATTTTTTTCTTTTACGGTCAAAGATCTTTTCTTTTACGGTTAAAGATCGTGATAAAACGGGACAACAGCGTCACCTGTTAGTAGATAGACAGAAAAAGATGATAGAACCCTTGTTTAGGTCAATGTGCCACTAAATACATTATTACTACATGCATTATTTTCACTCAGTCGAAAAAAAAAATTCACTAAATACATCTTTCATGAAATTCTATTTAACAGTTCTTGACCCAGAGCTAAAATTTATGTAACAAACATCGAGACACATGGATAGATATTCATTTTCTAAACAATGTCAAATTTTATTCAGGAAGTCTCTAAATGTGTAAATACATCGAAAACCAGGAGTCGAAAATTTTTATTAGACCTTTATAAAACTAATTAAATATATAAACTAAATAAACAAATACTATTTACTTTCATATTTCCTCAATAAAATTCATAAATACTTTTCATATAAAGTTGATAAGAATGCATTATACTTATATATATATATATATATATATATATATATATATATATATATATATATATATATATAAATTAAATGAAACTAGGGAGAAAGAATTGATTTTCAAAATAGCACCAGAATTTGCTCCAGTTATTATTTTAGCTCAGTAGATTTGACTAGGCAGATTCCTCTCCTTCACAAACTTTGCGATAGAAATTGCGATGCGAGCCGTAAGTGTTTGATTAGAATACAGGCCTTTGTGGTGCTCTACAGCACGTTTTTACTTCCTTATACAAAGTATAAGGAAGTATAGTAATCCCGATTTGCGAAATGGATTTTGCATTTCACATTGCTCGAAAACGAATCATCGCTGAATGTTGCCAATTTATACGTGTGACTGTTATGATGTCTAGTTGTACACCTGCAAGTTTCGTCTTAACACGAGCTCTCGTTTTAGAGATATAAGGGACTTTGCACGATTTTTCGTGACGTCTGTATGTATGTGTGTCTGTGTGTGTGTGTGTGTGTGAGTATGTCGCATAACTCAAAAACGGTTGGACGTAGAAAGTTGCGAATTGGTACATAGGTTTGTTATAACATCTAGTTGTGCACCTCACGTTTTGGACTTTGTATGATTTTCCGTTTTGGAGATATTTAGGAAAATTACGTTCAGAATGGCCAAAATGTATCAAAAAACGGTAGTAACTCAAAAACGGTTTGGACAAATCTTGCAATTTAACTGACTTCCCGACTAGCTAGACATTTGAAACTTTCAGAAAAGTTTCGAAACTTTCAGAACACGTTGACAATGCATTTTAAAAATATTTTTAGCCAACTGTTTCTAATACCTGCTGCCTTCAGCAGTGTTTATGTGATTCAACAGAAAATTTATTTAACTAACTTCTCGACTAGCTAGACATTTGAAACTTTCAGACTAGATCAGAACACGGTGAAAATGCATTTTTTTAATACTTTTAGCCAATTGTTTAGGGTCCCTGCTGTCTTCGGCAGCGTTACCAGTACAAATCTTGCAATCTATTTTTAACTAACTTCCCGGCTAGCTAGACATTTAAAACTTCTGGAAAAACTCAGAACACGGTGACAATGCATTTTTTAAAAATATTTTTTACTAATTGTTTCATGTGACTGCTGCCTTCGACAGCGTTTATATGGTTCAACAGAAAATTTCTTTAACTAACTTTACGACTAGCTAGACATTTAAAACTTTCAGAATAGTTCAGAACACGGTGAAAACGCATTTTTTAAATACTTTTAGCCAATTTTTTCGAGTCCCTGCTGCCTTCGTCAGCGTTACCAGTAGAAATTTTGCATCGGTTTTTAACTAACTTTCAGAAAAGCTCAGAACACGGTGATAAATCATTTTTTTAAAATATTTTTAGCCAACTGTTTCGGGTCCAATGACAATGTTTTTTAACATTATGTATATTTTTAAAAGTGTATAAGGAAGTCATGTGGTGCCCACATCAGATTTTTTACATATTATCAATATGGGGTGCTGCGTGGCGTAAAACCTCTAGTATAAGGCAGAAGAAAAATGATGAATATGGAATATCATTTCTATTTGAACTCACCATTATGAACTGAAGTTTTTGGATCATTGTGTATTCGGCTACTGCAAACTTTCAACTGTTGTTAATGTGTTTTGATGCTTTTATATTACAAAAAAAAAAAAAAAAAAAAAAAAAGTTTACATGCGAAATTTTCAGTTAAGAAAAGAATGCTGCATTCGGTTAATATGGAATAAACGGGTAGTATGGAATACCTATGAAAGAAAATATGAAATACGCATTTTCTTAAAGTATAATATGAAATATAGTAGTAATTATATAGGGAATCATGAACAAATGCAATATACACTTTTTATTTTGAAATTATAATTGGAAATCTAAAGTATTGTAAAAATTAACAACATTCAAGTTTTACGAAAATGTCAAATAACATGGAGTAGTTTGCATTTTTTTTTTACTCGAATCGCCATATTAGAGAATATATCAACCTCTACCACCTCTGGTAGAAATAAGTTGAAGGAGATCAAACTAATCACTAACTTAACTTCCCTGACAGAAAAGAAACTCGGTTTTCACTCATCTTGTTGATTCGGAAGTAGATTAAAACAGTACTTACCCCAAAATATGTCTAAAATTTATAAACCAAAGAAGTTGTATGACGCAAATACTGTTCATTTCACAAAACTACCTATCCTATTAGTGGCTCAGTGAAGACATTTGGTATGCTTCCGATAGGTTGCAGCACCATACATGTGAGATGTAACGGTATTCCGTTTTACCTGAAAATTTTATATTCCCCACCATTCTTCTATAATTCCTTTATTCTAAAAAGATGTAAGAAGAAATTACAGATGCAGGAAGAAAAAAAGTAAAATATTTCTTGATAGCTTCTAATAATGTAAATTACCGGAAACAAGAATATTCTCGATCACAAGATGAAGCGCCACAATGTAACATACACTGCTTCTTTTGAGATAACCTAATTGAAGATGAAAACTTTTGCTTCTTCATAAATCTTTTATTCAGTAAATATGTTGGAATTTTTTTTTTTAATTTAGTGATTAATTTAATTGGTCTTAAGCATTTCTTGGGACGTTTATTGTGGAAAGAAATTACCTATTTATGTTGCTACGCAACAGATAATTAGGCCACATCTTTTTGCTCTTAAACATCAGAACTAAGCATGGTGGCTTTCAGTTTATGTTAGAGGTCTTAAAAGTCTCCCACACACTTGTCCAAATATCTACACAGCATTATTAGCCAGAAAGCGCGTAATTTCTGGTACTGGTAACCAATTTTCAATTAAACCATTTGATCAAGACACGAATATAATTTAATGAAATTCAAATTTTGCTAATGATTTAGGGGATCGACAAGTAATTCTATTGCTTTAAAAAGATTGATACCTTTTATTCTATATGTATAAAGTGTAACTAACCAACATCATATAAAAATTGTATTTTCTTAATTTGAAAAACTAATTAATCCTTTTAAAGGGAATTTCTGACTTGTTGAAATCACTTTGTATAAAACATGTAGAGATGAAAGTGTAAACACCAGAATTCAGTATCTTTGTGCTATTGTTATTAAATAACATAATGAATTAATTGAAGAAGGATTTCAAACACTCCTATTAATGACGCTGATTCAAGAGTAAACTTGCTTTATTTTAAACATCAAAAATGTCTTCCAAGTATAGCAAGACTAAGTTTGAGATAAAATATCTCAAAGCAGACTCAAATATTTTCTTCCGATTATATAATAGTTGCCAAAACAGGGGAATTGACATGGATGAATTCTTTCATACAAAACGCCGCTAATTCCCCTCCACCCTCATTCTTTGAAAGAGGTCATTTGAGGTTATATAAAAATTTAATATTATAACATGATAAGGACGAAGTTAAATGCTTGTTTTCATGATGCTACAACAGTGAACTGTATGATTTTGGAAAGTGGAGCTGAAATGTATTTTTAAAACTAAGCTCTAAAGTAAAGTTGATTATTACGCTAGAGATGTGTTTTGCAATTATGTACAAAAGTAATTAGACAATAGAATCAATCAAATTGATATTGTCTTTGATGTTTGTAATCCAAATCGTTCAAAATAATTCTCGTGAGAAGGAAGTGGGACGACATCTTACAGCTCTCAGATTGACTATAGAACACTTGTATCAAAAATATTGGTCAAGTTTTCTGAATATTTCAGAAATTATATATGAACTAAATGAGTGCTTAGCGAATGTTTTTATTTTCAATTAAAAAAAAAAAAAAACTGGTAGTTGTTAATTATATTAATGCTGTTATTATATTAAAGGTTATTTTAGATCTGTCAGACTTGCAGCCATCAAATTACGAAAAAGAAGACACATAGATAAATCTTCACCCATTTAATCGAACTCAAACACCGAAACGATTGTTATTCAAACTGTAGATTTTGATGTAATTATATTCATTGTTGTGTACATTAACAGTTATCGTTGGAAGCCATGTACATGTCATTTGGAAAAAGGACACTTTCCGCTACATTATTATAGATAATTACTTCAAATTATTGTTTTAGTAGCTTCCAGTGAATTGCTGTATTTACATGTATCCATGGGTTGTGACAAGGTACCATCCCTTGTTTGGCATGGAAATAAAACATGTGCATGAAACGCTTGGGAATTATTTTTACTGACAACCAATACATTCAGGAAACTTTCCATAAAACACATGGTATTTATTGAGAAACATGTGCATAGTATCGAGAGAATTATTATAGGATTAGTGGATAAACTGAAATCAAAGGTTAAAAAGTATTTATTTACAAAAAGAAATGCAGTAGTGTACAGACTTCTATTAAGTAAGGATGGTTTCTACCCCCATATATTGAGAGCTGTCTTCACAGGTATGGTCGACAATTCATTTACAAACCATATTTATAAACATCCTTTGCATTTCGGTTGGCGAACATTAGATATGAAATAGATTATATATTGGACTTCTTGTTCAGTAGAATATACATCTTCTTCTTAACTAACATGCTGTGGTTGCAATTATGTGTTCATCATGTTGCAACTGCATAAAAGTTGAAATATTGTGCACTGATCTCTGCATTTTGCAATAGACAGTTCTTTTAAATATAATTAATTACTGTAATATACTTATCTGAGAATGTACCTTCATAAAACTGTTTTGTGTTAATTAAGAGATAAAACCATTTGTGAATATTTTAATTAATTGGCGAATTTTTAAACATAGAGGCATTTCACACTAGGCGAACAAATTGGATTTTTAGTAATTTTTAGTAAGTAAATTATATTTTGTGCCGCTGAAAACATAATATTTGATAATAAAACCACGGTCTTATATTTAATACAACCTTAGATACAATGATTTATACAATATAACAATGCCGATCATTGGCTATTTTATTGTTGAGGGATATAACTAAAATGAGTTTTGGGCCGAAGTTACTACATTCTACGCGTTTCAAAAATGAACACCGCCAGATTTGGTGATTTTTACAACCAAGTAAACATTTACTTGGTTAATTTATTCTTAACGGACACAGTACACATATAATAAATAGTTATATTATTAATCTTAAAACTGCAAAATTACAGAAACATTCGTAGTAATAAAAAAGGTGTGAAGCTCGTTTGTCTAGGGAATTGATTTTTGTGTTAATTGTATCTAAAATAATATATTATATTTGAGATATATAAATATATATATGACATTTCAATTTTTCTATTTATCGAAAATTCCAAATATTTCTTTTTTTAAACTAATATTGCAAGTTATAAGCCTGTTAAATATAAAATCATAATTCTCAACATTCTAGATACGATCGAAACAGCATTAAAAAATGATTACTCGAATACTGTAAAATTAGTTTATAATATGTTAAAAGTTGTATTTTCAGCATATTGTCCTTTTTTTTCACATTTACCGGTATTATAATACATACTAATTGTATTTATTCTCTAAACCAGTTTTGTCAATCGTGGGATAATACTTGCCAATATTTGTAATTTTTAAATGAGCAATTAACACCAGTATTTTTTGTATTATTTCATATTAATTTTCCATGATTAAATAAGAGGAAATTTACTACAGAAATTTCTTGGTATGAAACCTTCCACCTAAATCGGATATGTATATATATAAATTGGTTTAATTTTAAATTGGTTTAATATATACACTGATTATTTATATATACATATATATATATATATATATATATGTATATATATATATATATATATATATATGTATTATCGCCTTCATCTAGAAGGAATAAGTTGTCATTTTCTGAATCGCTAAACGAGAAATATAGATTTCTGATCCATGCATATAAGGTAAACAAATAACCTGATAGCCGAAATGACCGAGAATTTCTAGTCTACACTTTTCTAGGTAGTAAAATTTTTTTTATGAATATTATGTTTCCTTTGTTGAGAAATTCTCGTTTGATTTCCTAGAATTGGATCATAAAACAAAATTATAGTTACTGAAAATCGCCTGTTGTATTCACATTAATTTAAAGAAGATTTTAAATGAAATCGACCAAAATGATAAAAAAATAAATTAAATAAAAATAAAATGCTGTAGAAATACTGATAGTGCTTTAAGAACTCGCTAGTAAAGGGAATTCAAATTTATAAGGAAGACATGGAACTACATTTATTAGAGTCACAATTTAGTTTTTAAATATCTGTCACATAATTAGTGTATATTTAGTGTTTATTTCATTTTTCGTTTTAATTTGGTATATAATTTCATGGTTCATATCTGTAATTTGAGCTTATATAACGTTATCTGCTTGAATCTTTATACAAATAAAATGTTTAGGCTAAAATGTTTTAGATAAATATTTCATCTTTCTTCAGGTTTTCACAACCGAATTATGGTCTTAAAAACTACTGTTAAAATCAGGAAAAATATACAATTGCAATAACAGATAAAATTATTATCATTTTTACTTCCATTATCCTACTAACGTAGGTAATGGAAGTATTGTATTCGGTCTGAAAATTCGATATCGGGTTTTCACCTGATTTACACGTTTTAAGGTCCCATGAGTCCAAAAAAGTGGTTTTTGGCAATTGGTCAGTGTGTACGTATGTATGTCTGTGTGTGTGTATATATGTATGAGGAGAATTTTCCGGCTATTATAGCTCAGAAACTAATAAATATATAGCTAAGAAACTTTAGTATTGAAATACGTCTGGTGTACAGATGAAATTTCCAAATTGTGGTGAAAATTGAAAAACCGGAAGTGGGACATCGGAAACCAGAAGTGGGACCGTAAGTCCGTATCTCAAAAACGGCTCTAACGATTTTCTTCAAACTTGCTATATAAACACTCTATTAGATGTCCATTCGAATGATATAGTTGGTTAGTTCAGGAAAATTGATAGGCGTCCTGTATAAATAGCTCAATTTCAGGCCTCGCAAAGGCGTTCCTTTAAAAACGGTTGTACGGATTTTTTTCAAACTCGCCATTTTAACTGCCTTTTAAATATCCTTTTGTATGTAATTATTGTTTTCCTGTCAATAATTGAGTTTTGATAAAAGTTGGTATTTCGAAAACGGCTCTAACGATTTTCTTGAAAATTACTATATAAATCCATTTCTTTCTTATGTATCACGTAGTTATTAGAGGAAAATTAACAGCTACCCTGTTTAGGTAGGTCAGAAGTTTAAGTAGATCTCGAAAATTGGTGTTTCAAAAAATAACTGTACCATTTTTTTCTTATTTTTTACCTCGCTATATGGGAGCTTCGTTTTATATGTCTTTACATGTGTATAAAGTTTATCTTACCAAATAAAATGTTAGGTTTCTACATCTTTAGCACTTTTATATCTTGTAATCACTCCAAAAAATGCATATAATACGTGTAATAATGGATAATGGAAGTCGTGTGGTTATTTCACACCAGATGTTTTTAGAACACAATCAGTAACAAAGCACAAAAAAGTTTATTTTGCTTCCATTTTTCACAAAAGTAATCTACACTTTTAAGTGTTTATGTTAAGTTTATTCTAATTTTTGAGCAGTCTCTTATTTTTTATAATTAGTTTTTTAAAATGTCCTACTTTAGTTGTGATTAATTAAAACTAGTATGATGTAGCCTTTACATGACTTTCTTCTGTATGATTTTTCATAAAATTTATTCAATACAAATTATTTATTAAATTATCAAATTATTTCCCTTTATAAATGCAGACGATTTTTATCTGACAAAATTGTATTATTACTAAATGCCGAGAGATGTCAGTTTTTCCAAATCAAAGAAATGTTTTTTTCGTTAAAAAATAAAATTTTGTGATTTTTTTTTTTTATTATCACAAATCTATAGCTCAACCTTTCGTTTTACAGGTATTGACGACATCTTTCGAAAGATACCCATACTGAAAATTTACTCCCCCAAGGGGGGACGATGCTTCCACATGCATAAAATTTTATTCCTAGTTATCTACTATTATTATCATTAATTCATATGAATTTACAGTCACACGATTAAAATAACTCGCATTATGTACATATATACGAAATTTTGTCCTATACTGCCATGTTAAAAATTTACAAAAAATGCGATAACAGCGCCAGCTGTTGAGCAATTGTTCCACAAATCTAATCAATTCCAGTTTATGTCAGAGTCCAACTAAATACCAAGTTTGGTTAAATGTCGTTTATTGGTTTATGAGATACAGCGTCCGAAAAATTTGTGATACACACACACAGACAGCATTTTTTAAAAACAGTCAAATCGTGTTCCGGACATCCCAAAACGTATAAATCCATCGAAAACTGGAGTTCGAAAATTTTCACGAATCCAATACTTTCTCTATATGTACATATAGAAGAAAGTAAAAAAAAAAAAAAAAATATATATATATATAAATGAAATATTATATATATATATATATATATATATATATATATATACGTATATTATAATTATCATATTCTTTAAAACTTAGTTTTAAATATTAAATTTCCGATCCACAGAGAAATAAAAATTCCATGACTTACATCTAGAAAGAATGTTTTGTGTCTAGTAAATATAATTTCATGTTATCCTTATAAATTCTAGTTCCCTTTGCTAACGAGTTCTAAAATCCCCTATTAGAATTCAAGATTATTTTCCTAAATTATCGTATCGTGAAACTTATTAAAAAATAAACTTAAGAGGAGAGTTTTACTAACCATAATCTTGGTTTATGGTTCAATTCCAGGAAATGAAGCGTAAATTTCTTGCAATATAAAGGATTCGTAATATACATAATATTTATAATATTCTTTCACCATCTACAGAAGTATAGACCAGAAATTCTCGATCATTTTGTCTGTCCAGATTACTTGTTTAACTTATACGCATAGCTCGAAAAGCTGTTTTACTAGTTAAGGGTTTTGTTGATTCATGGGAAGCGGTAAAGGCGACAGCCGATCAGAAGTAGACAGTCATGTGACCAGAAAGTGAAACAAAACTCATTCTTTTTCTTTTTTATTATTGATTCTGTTTTTCTCTCTGAACTATTCGAAAAACTGAAGTAACTTTATTCTTGAATTGACATTCTAATATTCAGGCTGCATTCGTACAGCCAAGTAATCCATTAATTGTTATATTATTAAAACAATAAGTATTCTTCTGTTTATTCTTTATAACTCATTCAAGGCATAAAAAAATGCCTTTATACGTATTCTGAATGTTTAAACCTGTGCTAAAGTTTGTGAAAGATTCTGTTTTTATTCATAAAATTCTGAAAGAAAATCTCTGATTAAAAACAACTATAGTAAGCAATCGGATTTCATCTTTATTGACTTGTATGGCCTAAAATGTTTTTTCAAGCGACTACAGGAAATGCAGGAGAGAGGTGAGTTAGCTTTTCTTAATATTATGCATGCTGAAACTTATTTCGTTTTAGTAAAATGTTTTTGATGCAGGTCAATTCTTTATGCATGAGTCTAGTTATAATTATTCAACATGAGTTTTTAGGTTTCATAAAATGACTACCTATTTTAGATGGAGGCGATATATATTTTTTTCTTAGTATATATTTTTTTTCTCAGATAAAAGTTATGTCTTGAAATTTTCCTTATTAAATAAAAAACAACATTTCCGTTTATTTTATTTATGCAATGTATTTAAAAATAAGATTTTATATGAATAATTTGCTGTACCGCACATTTGTAAGAAAAGAAAAATTTTATAAAGGAAAATGCATGTTTAGGGGACATTTTTGTTATAAATAACGTTTCTAAAAATAAACGTATTATATGAAGAACTTCAATTATACCTTATCGAAACAAAAGGGAAACAATGAATTAAAAGATACTTATATAGAAAAACGGAAAGAAAAATTTGTGCCTAAATCTAACAAAAGGAATTATATTCATCATTTTTATTGTTTTAAAAAAATGTGTTCCATTAGGCTTTTCCATATTTTAAGAAGAATGTGTCTAAAAATATAACAACAGGAAGCAGAATTGATAAAGGAAGCTATAATTCTAAAGGTCATTTTAAGGAAATTAACACAAAGGATAAAGTTTCCACTTAACAACCCATTTATATTGTTAGTTACTTAAAATATTCGTTAAAATATGTTTCACAAGTATTTTTATATTTAAAAACACAGTATTTATTCATAAATTCATTTTCTTTTTCTTAACATATTTTTTGTATTTTTTTAATGCCTTTTTTCATTTTAGTAATTTTTTTTTTTTGTTTGTTTTCATTTATTTTCGTATTTTGTTTATTTATTTGTATGTGTGAATCAGATCTAAGAATCGTTTGCCGGCCAGGTGGTTCGGTCGGTAGGACGCTGCATGTTTGTGATGTCTTATGTCTTCAAAATATTGTGCACATGTTTCTGTAAATTTCTGTAATATGGATCAATCGAGACGAAGTCATTGTAACTATAGGTCTCAATATATGTCAAATAAATGTCAAATGTCAAATCTAATAACCGAATTTTTACTCCCTTCCTATCATCCGATTCAAATAAAATTTCTCATAGATGTATAAATCTTCCAAAGAAGAGCAAATAATGGTGATGTTTCAAGGACAAGTTCTGCAAATATTATTAAACTAGCGAGCTTCGCCCGCTAGCGGGTCAGTATTTTCAAATGAATCACTATAATTAATGAATCACTAACAGTAACTTTTAGTCCTAAGAAAAGAAATTAAAAAAAAAAAATCATTTCTGATCGGGTAAAATGTCGTCCCGGGTCCCCACTGCCTTCGGCAGCGCAGTCCCGTGCGCACAAGTTAAGGGATACACGCGCTGCGCGCGCGTATTCCTTCCCTGACCATTCGTGCGCCCCCTCCAAAAAAATCATTTCTGATCGGGTAAAAACTCACACCGTGTCCCCACTGCCTTCAGCAGCGCAGACCCGTGCGCGCTGAAGGTATACGTGCGCTAAGCGCAAATATTCCTTCTCAAATCAAATTTTTATTCTTAAGAAAAGAAAAGAAAAAAAATCATTTCTCATGGGGTACAAAGTCGACCCGTGTCCCCACTGCCTTCGGCAGCGCAGTTCCGTGCGCGCTGCGCGCGCAAAAGTTAAAGAATACACGCGCTGCACGCCCGCATTCCTTCCCTGACACTTCGTGCCCCCTAAAAAAATCATTTCTGATCGGGTAAAAAATCACACCGGGTCCCCACTGCCTTCAGCAGCGCAGACCCATACGCGCTGCGCGCGCACGTGTGAAGGTATACGCACGCTGCGCGCACGTATTCCTTTAAAATAAATTTTTATTCTTAAGAAAAGAAAATTTAAAAAAATTATTTCTCATCGGTTAAAAAGTCGGACCGGGTCCCCACTGCTTTCGGCAGCGCAGTCCCGTGCGCGCCGCGCGCGCGCAAGTTAGGGAATACGCGCGCGGTGCACGCCTATTTCTTCCCCACCCTTTCAGCCCCTTCTAATTAACCTACGTATACCAATTTTGAACGGTGTTACTCAATTAGCTGAGATGCAAAAGAACACCTAATCAGGACGCCTCAAAACGTGTAAATCTGCTGAAAACTTTCGATAATATAAAAGATCTTTAAAATATCTTTCGAATGATGTATTAAAAATAATTTAATCATGATTAGAAATTGAAATATTGAAATTTGAAAATATTACAGCGCCATCTGGAAGTAGAAATTTCTGTATTCCACTGTTCGATTCAAAATCAATAAAGCTTTCTAATGATATATTACTTATGAAATTATTTTAATTAGTAATTGAGATACAAAAGAAAACTGATTCAGGAGATCTCAAAACGTGTAAATCTGGTGAAATCTTGAATTCCATTTTCGATAATGTAAAAGTACTTTAAAATGTGTATCGAATGACTCATTAAAAAAAATTTAATCATGATTAGAAATAGAAATATTGTAATTTAAAAATATGACAGCGCCATCTGGCGGTAAAAATTTCTGTAATCTACTGTTCGATTCCAACTCAACATGCTTTCAAATGATGTATTACTTATAAAATTCTTTTAATTAGTAACTGAGACAAAAGAGAAACCCATTCAGGACACCTCAAAACGTTTAAATCAGGAGAAATGTCGAAATATCGAATTTCTGTAATCTACTATTCAATTCCAAATTAACAAAGCTTTCAAATGATGTATTACTTATAAAATTATTCTAATTAGCAGCTGAGATACAAAAGAAAACCGATTCAGGACTCCTCAAAACGTGTAAATCAGGTGAAATCTCTAATTCCACTTTCGACACTTTAATTAGTAGCTGATATACAAAAGATAACCCATTCAGGAGACCTCAAAACGTGTAAATCGGGTGAAATCTCGAATTCCCCTTTCGATAATGTAACCGTACTTTAAAATGTGTATCGAATGACATATTAAAAAAAAATTTAAACATAATTAGAATTTTAAATATTGAAATTTTAAATTATTACAGCGCCATGACACCTCAAAACGTGTAAATCAGGTGAAATTTCGAATTCCATTATCTACGGTAGTCGGTTAATGGAAGTAAATAGAAAAAGAAATATTTTTACCCTAAGTGTATTTGTGTCGTTTTGAAACTGGTATCCTCTTTCGACAGATAAAATGTCAGGCGTGTAAAGATAAAATTTAATTTGCAATTAAAATGTAAATCTTTTGTTTATTGACCAAAATCGCTGAAATTTGAACTGCAAGTTTGTTTTGTGGTGTTAAGATTGTATACTAATTGAAATGTGCGAATTTTGAAAAATTCAAGAAAATAGAAAATTGCAATTTTTAATCGCAGCACAAAAACACGTGACCTCATTAAACACCAGATGTTTTTTCTTTCCGTTCAAGATCGTCTGCCAAGTTAAAATGCTTGTGATTTGTTGCCACCATTTTTTTTTAGTTTAGTTAATTTAAAAAAATCTAATTGTCCGATCGATAAGCCGTTTACACCATCGGATTGAGAAAAAAAAAGCCCTTTCCAATGGTATCATGTTTGTAACAATACCACTGATATTTCTAATTAATTTCCCACTTTTTCAAAAAATGTCGCTTTTTAAGCATTTAATCATGAATTCTGGGTCATTTTTCGGTAGACATGGGTGAACATTTTAATTAATATCTCCGCTAATTAGGGTCGCATCGCTTAGCAAATTATCGCGATGTTGAGATGAAGAAATTCTGCGTCTGTCGACACCGGTTTCGAGGCGCTGCGACAATTAGCGCCGGAGCTTTAGCGGTCACAAGGCATTTCTCACAGACAGACAGACAGACAGATGTGCACAGATTTTAATAATATGAGGAGAACCCAAGCTAAATTGGAAATATAGCTATCCTAGGCAAATCAGAACACTTTGCGAAAGTTAAAGTTAACCCATCAGGAAATACAGAGATGAGTGTTGAAGGAGATAGTCGGGCAGAAATGCGAAAATACACTGCAGCATGTAACTTCTTTAATTAAAATCAATTTTATATCCACGTATCGATTAAAATTTTACAACAGAATTTGCACACTGTAAAGATTCATGATAAAGTGACCAACACCTCTACAATCGTTTGCAATGGAATGCTGTAAAGCCAAAAATCAAGTTGACTGTATTTTTTCTTCTGTTTTATTATATTTTAATAACAGCTTATTTCATAATAAAAAATTTCAACAATATATATATATATATTTCCAACGCTATAAACAAACACTTTTTAGAAATATGAAACGATGATTTTTTTCTTATTTTTAATTGAATCAGACTGCGGAAGACTAGTTTCTAGAGATCCGAACTAATAATCGGATGACTGTAGATTCGTTTCCCAAGACAGACATTGAGTATCATGAATATTAATTTTGTCTGGTGCACTTTAAATCTGTCGTGTCTGCGTTGTCCTTAATGCTCCGTAAAACTAATACTTAGTGGAATATCAAAACTCTTACAGGGTGTCCTTAGAGGGACATATCTCTTGTTCATTGTTATCTCTTGTTCAGCGTGTTTCAATTCAGACTAACTTAACAAATAATTCAAATAGACCTATTTCTCCTATCTATAAAATATTGTTAGTCCCGTAACGTTTAATATTCTAATTGCTGTTTAGATTTTAAACTAAATTTTATTACATATATTTTTGTACTATAATGTGTATTTGTGATGTACTCATGTAGTGCGAGCATGTGTTGTTCAAACAGTTAGTAACGAAGAACATATTAATGTGGACCAAACCAAACGTCGCACTCAGTAAATTAGTCAGAAACATAATTCCATATACTGATGCCAGTCTCTACTGTTTAAGTGTTGGTGTTCTATTGGAAACCGAACTCAATCAAACGGGTTCAATATGGAACACACAAAAAATTCGGAAATGTCTTTTAAGAGTACCTCGAGCTTATTGAGATTATCTGATGACTGAAATTAATTTCCATCTCACTTCTCCTGCTTAAATTTGGAAGATTAATGATGTGCGTCCAGTACTATGGCCTCGACTTAAACATCAAATTTGCCAGTGGTGGATGCTGTTCACTATGCTTCATAAAGACAAGTTTTGATAGCATTAGTGGACAGCCTTAAAATATTACATGTTAATATATGTTTAAACATGTAACACAATAAATGAGTCCTAAATACTTATTTTAATCATATGAAAGCAAAACGTGAAGTTTGCCATACAACGGCAAATTTGCTGTTATATCGCTAACCTTCGCTTATCCAATGTCTTCATTTTTGGTAGTGTCTAATACTTTTCTATGATTAATTATTCTGTAATTAATCACGGAAATATACTGTAAAAGTTGTCATAAATTTTTATTGGTGGAAGTGTCATGGGAGAAACTGTGTCGGTATACACACTGCATTGACAAAAAGCTATATGTGATAGGAAAAACTGTCTTCATTTTCAGTTGCAGCACTTCAAAAGAAATAAATTAAATAAATAAATTAAGAAATTAAATTAAAGAAAGATCAGCCAATATTATGGAATCAAAATCTCAGGTTTAGACCTGCATAATTAAAAAAGAATTAAAAGAAGCATTGTAGTTATTATTACACTGCTATTATTACAATTTTACATTGAGTGATACAAAGCAATATATTATTTATTAAATTTTTTACTGGTCTTATGTTTGACGTTGGGATATAACCTTCACTTAACTTTGAGAAATATAACTTGTTCTTTACATCCTTGAAGTTCAAACTGAATCTCCAAAGTTATTATTTATATATTTGACAAGCGTCTATGTTTATAATGCCGATATACTTTTGTCTTTACAGTACACAATCCTTCTTTTCTAGAATTTTTTTAAAGAAATCATTAAATGTTTCGTATTAATGAAAGGTTAAAGTTTTATTTATAGTATGAATATTTTAAGGTGCCTGCATACCGTCGGAGGTGATTTTTTTTTATAATTGAAAAATTGCCTATTTATGTGCATTATATGATAGAATATAGTAAAAAACAGTGAATAACCTGAAAAAAAAAATATACAAATTTTAAAATATTTTGATATTTAGGCTCAAAATATGCATAAAATTTGCGAAAAAAGAAGCACTTTTACAAAACATTATAAGTCAGGTTTAAATAAAGATATTTTTATTCTGTAAATTTTATTTAGATTATTGAAAGGTCATTAAGAGAGTGAACTACTCTCAAAACTATAACCATGTTATTTAATATTTTAGATAAGATAACATTTTTACATGCTGAAAAAATCATGACAATACATGGCAGTTCACAAATTCTATCGAGAAAAAAAAAAAAAAAAAAAAAAAAAAAACTAATTTAGCTAGATTCATTGTCGTAGGTCAATCCCTAAAACAACTCCTTTAGAGTATTTTGTCAAAGTTTCATAACGTTTCAATTATAACTTTTGCAGTTATGATGTTTTGAGATAAAGAAAAATGCTAAAAATCTTATTTTGATGAAAAGCAGAAAACATATTTAAAAACAAGATTTTACCTATTATACAAAAATAAACTTAATAAGTTCCTTATTTATATTCAGTAACAAATTTTGATGCTTATATTGAATAAAACATTTATGCAAACAAACATTTACGGGTCATTTCCGGCCACTTCCGGTTTCAAAAACTGGCGAGTGACTAATATTAAAATGCCTGTAACTCAAGTTCTAAGCAAGATAGAAATAAAATTCAAACTGATTTAGTAAGCTAAAATGTCAGGCTTTAATACTAACCCAAAAATAGAAAATCGGAGTTTTGACGGAAAATTGCTTTTTAAAGGAAGGCAGGCACCTAAAGTAGTTTTCGTCTTTTTCAAATTTTTTATTTTTAAATTAAGCTAAAAACGAGCCAATAAAAATACATGCGAAAATTTCCCCTTAAGTAATTTTAAGTTGTAATTTTATCCAGTTCCTAAAAAAACAAAAAACAAAAATGCAAATTTTCTTCTTTAGATTTTATATTCAATTACAGATTTAGTTACTGTACACTAGCTTCTAATAGATAATCTTGTTCTGAGATAAAATTTGTTTTTTAAGTATTTTTAAATGCTTCCGTTTTCGGTATTTTAGAGAAAAAAATAAAATTTCAGAAAACAGAAAAACACGAGTCATTTTAAAAAGGTTTTTAAACATGTGTGTGCGTATTGTGAAAGTTTATACATTTTATTGTGCTTCCTAAGTTGTATTTGTTTTTAATAAATCGGGGTTATAACAAAAATCTCAAGTAACGATTAAAATATTTTATTATATTGAAAAGTAAGGTTTTAGTGAAACACAATAAGAATATTTTAAATTAATTGTCCAATTAAGAAAATTGAAATACTAGTTGATTTAAATTAATTCAAACATTTTTAACTTAAACGCTTATTATTGCATTACCATCCAGGGTAAATGATTCGTTAGGATTTAATTATCTCAACATTATTAATAATTATTTCCTTCCGTTTACTCAATTGAAAGTTTTATGAAATTTTAAATGCAGCTAATTTCTTTAAGTGGTTGCTTTAAATGTAAATTATTATTTGATCCGATAAGAAAAATTATATAAAATTTTGAAAATTGTATAAAATAATCATTTTCAAATATTTGTCGCAGATTTTATAACGTTTACAGGAAATAAAATTTTAAAAAGATAAAGGAAATAATAGTTTTAAATTTCCATATAAAGATCATTATATATTTACATTTAAAGAGTGAAATAAGAAATGTAAAAAATATAATTGAACTGCTATTTCACATTTGTAAATATAGACTGAATATTTGTAAGAATGACTGAATGTATTTTAGATATCAGTTTGAGGTTTCAGTGTTTTTAAAATTAATTTCCTATTCTGTTTGTATTATTATACATTGCAGGATAAAATGTTTTATTTAAGCACAGTGAAATGTTAAAATTTTAAGAAAGTCATGAAATTGCAAGTAGAAGAATAATCCTATAAAATATTATAGATATTTTAATTGCTTTTTAGTCAATCGTTTAATTAATTTAACTAAAATATTGTAATTAATAAATACGTACTTTTATTTGAATTAATTTGGTTACTTTATGTATCAGTAAAAAAATATAAAGGGAAATAAAAGGGAAATAAATAATAAATGGAAAAAAAAATATAAAAGAAATTTCAATATTCTATTGAAATAGCTCTGAATATATATATAAGAAAAAAGAAAAAAAATAATTTATATCATGTATGTATATTTATCATTTTAACGTATCTTAAAGTAGAATAAAGTAAACTATCACAGTGAAAAAAGTTTCATTTGTAGTATTTCATTCAGTATAAATATTATGATTAATATAAAAATAATGAGATATCTTCTCATTCGGAAATATGCGACTAAAGCGATTTTAACTTTAAAATAGAAAGAAAGAAAAAGTGAAAGAAAGAAAGTAAAAGAGATTTTTTTTAAAACATAAAATACGTTTTCTATTTAGATAAGTATGTGTACTGCCATCGTATGCTTACTTACAAACATGACCCTATATAGTTAATAACAGTTAAACAGTATGTAAAATTACAGTATACAAAAGTAAGTCATATTTCTGCATACGTTTTCTTGGTAGAATTAGTAGAATTGATTGACCTGTTAATTACACGAATAATGAACAAAGTTGTCCTGCTTTCAAAATTTCTAATAATACCTTAAAAACAAGTTCCAAAGTTACATTTGATTCATAGTAAAATCCAGGAAAATTCCGAAATGTAATTACAATCATTATTTATCAATCAGTTGACTAATCACACTCAATCAAGTTTAAGTCTTGATACCATGCTGTACAGTACGTATCCCGACTATATTTAAGAGAAAACCATTCATGATTTAAAAAGGATTTATGCGATTGTTAAAAAAAATCATTCATAGTACGTTATTAGAGTTATTATTTCATACCTTTTCAAGGACCTGATAATGAGCAAAAATGTGCACCAGGAAATATAAATAACAGTTTAATGATCTTGATAAATAGATAAAATTATACATAGTTACAAATGGTTTCATAACAATGAGGTGTAAATTGTCTCAAAATAGCCCCGAAACAATATTTACTTAAATTTGAATACCCATGTACTCCTTTTTGAATATATTGACATGATCAAAAAATGGAATTGACCGATGAGAATCCCACTATTTCCATGTTAGACATATCCATATACTCAAAAATGAGTACATGGGTTTTCAAATTTAAGTATATATTGTTTCGGAGCTATTTTGAGACAATTTTGCTCATTTTTAAGAAATACTCTATAAAATATAATTATTAAAAGGTTATAAAATATAATTATGAAAACGTATAACAGTGTCAAGATAATCTGCAAATAATACATAAATCAAAGTATATATAACTACGGCCTTTCATCAGGCAAAGTGAAAGTCCAAATGTAGCGCGATAAGATAAAACTTCAGTTTTGGCTTATAAAGTATGCATTGTTCATTAATTGTGCCATTTTAAATCTGAACAAAGATAGTTTTTTTTTTTTCTTTTATCTATTAAATTTAAAATAGATGTATTTTTTAAATAACTATATTAAGAGTTTTGTTTTAATAAAAGTCATTTATCAAAATGTACCGTATCAGTAATTACTATCTTGAAAGTAAAAAACTTTTTTTTTTTTTTTTTTATCTTGAAAAGAAAAAAAAAATGAATTAAATCAGTAAAATGAATACGCCAAAAATGCAATAAATATTTTCAAAATAAAGAAGTACACAGTGTGCAGGGATTAATAAATCATGAGGTTACATTCATCAAGTGATTCAGAACTTCGGAGTGAAAAATCGATCATTTTTTCATTTCGTGCAAAGAATTTCCAAACTCATTTTAAAATAGAAAAAAAAAGAAAAAGAAAAGGACAGAAAGCCTAGGTATTGAAAAATGGAAGAGAATTATTGCTTTATACTAATCGTTTTTTTTTTTTTTTTTCTATTCTTTAAATTCACATTTTCAAAATATAAGGAACAATACTTTGAAATATAATCCAGTTTAATCCATAAGTCTTTTTTAATAACTAAGAAGTTTTTAATTAGTTGAAGATAGAATGTATATGTTACAAGGGAGTGATTAAACGATTAAAATATACATTAATTTCTATCACTGACATCACATTAAAAGGAAAATAAAAAGAAAATCAATGTTGACAAATTTCCAAAATTAGCTTAAAATTGACAACGTTCATTCACAATTTTTTTTTTTTAACGCAGCATAATCGTTTAAAGCTAAGAGCAATGTATATGTATGTACTGAAAGAAATTATATGTATAGTTATTATATTGTTTGAATATTTCAAGAAGATTTACAGACTGCGAATTTTGTATCTGAAAAACAAACTGTATGAAGCTTGAAATAATTATTTGTATTAAAGTCGCATGCCATAATGATTCTCCGCATACGAAAATTTTCATAGAGATGTGTAGTTCTCGATTATGTATATGTGATACGTCGTATAAAATTTAGCAATAAAAGTATGTTTACAACTGGTGTGTAAGAATAACTCAGCGCCAAACGTACGGAATTTATTACATAACTTTTAATAACCTGCTACTTATAATTGTTATTATTCATTTATTTATTTTATTTTATTTTATTTTATTTTATTTTTATTTTTTTGGCAAAACTAAAAGCAATTCTTTTAATCGCAGGCTTGCTGTATTATTTCTCCCGCCTGCCAAAGACACTTGTGAGTAAAGTAGGTGCTATACATAAAATTGTACGTGACTGCAATGTATCCCAGGTTCCCTAAGAATAAATAAATAATAAAAAAAAATATATCTGTTGTTGTTAGTTTGTCTACATAGTTGTATAACACTTGTTATTATATTTTCATGGTCTAAGTTGACCATGATTTAAGTTTCTAATGTTTGATCTGTGCATATCTGTATCTGTGTGTCTGTTATCACCGTACCTCAGAAATAAATAGTAGCAAAAAGTTCATATTCGGTATTCTAAATCTGTATCATATAGGGATGCTAGAATAAATTTTTGCTGAGATCAAGAAAATGGCTCATATACAGAGACATTCAAGAGAATGTAAATGCGTTACGTCTATCATATAAGTACTATCTGATAAGTACAGTGTAACATCTAGAAGCAGCTTTAAACAAAATGGAATGAATAGTTTTATTATATGCATAAAAGCATGATTTGTGTAAATTTGGATATTTAAATCATTCATTATTCTTTTACAGGGTATTTGAATATATTAAGATTATAATTAAAAATTACTAGGATTCTAATCCATTGTTTGTTAGATGCTTTTCATATAAGACTATTTTTAAGTACAAAATATTGGTTATAATGTTTATATTGAGTTTATATATTTATAGACAATATATAGGGCTACTCAAAAATTGAGCTGAATGCTCTTTCCTACTGAATGTAAATTATGGAAGTGCTTACTCAGGTAGCACATAACGTTGCTATAGAGTTTTTATAGCGCAAAGCGGTGAAAAATTTGTTATAAGGACGTTAAAATAACGTTATATGCTACTTGGGTAGCTACAATAACAATATCAACAAACGCTACAGAGCAAGATAAATTTATTTTTCACATTCATATTATAAAAAGAGTGTTTTTGAAGTTCTATTTTCAATTCTGGTTTTCTGCATAATATCACGTTTTGAAGTGTCCTGATTATAAAATTGAAATTTTTAATGGTTGATCCGTATGTATATGTGTTATCAGTATAACTTAAAAATGAATAACTGCAAGAAATTTAAATTTTTTGTTTTGAAGTTCATACAAGGTTGCAACTTGAAATATTTGATGAAGATTGTCAATTTTTAAGGCAAATTGATAACAGCCTTTTTTAAAATTATTCTTAACACTATAATTGAATGGTGTGTTGCGGGGGGTGGCATATCCTCTCACACAGAGTTTTATTAAAAAGAAAAAATCCTAAACATGTTTTTGATTATTGTTAAAGTATAATGAACTTTATTTTCTTACATTATTGTTCTTAAGATATAATATGCAATATATCTTTATAATAGTGACATGCACAATAGATTATTTTATATATGCTCTTAATGCACATTTCGTCCCCATAAAGCTAGCGCAATGAAAATTTAATCCTTACGCATGATAAAAAATGTAATTTATTTCAGTGTAAATTGATAGCAATAACTTTCCCCTTCATAAATACACATCATGTCACAACAATGGAAAATTTTATGTAACAAAAGAAGAGATTTCACATAAATCGATCAAAGTGTTGCAAAATTCAAAAGGAGTGGTTCAGAAACTTAAGTTGAGGGAGTCTTACTAATTCATCTTTAAATATTTTAGCAAGCTACTCGTTTTCCGTACCTTCTTCCATGCATTATCTTTTATCGAATTTATGCAGCTTTTTGTAATCAATATATGTAAAGTTTCACCCTTTTCTTCTTATGCATACTATTTTTCTTTTTCTGTGTAATTTATTGGTTTGCTGGCGGAAATTGCTGTTTAATTCCAACTGAATTTCTGTTATTTATGGCTTCTATTACATGTTACACGTAACGATTTGACATTTATTATATTTTTTACAAGGAAATGAGATAGCTATTCGATAAAATATCAATTAAAGTATATATTGTAATTTATGATGTTCCATTTGTTTCTTTCTTAAAATCATTATGTCAGTAAATGAGACTATTGATTGTATAAATAGGATTTTATTTTGTTATGAATCGAAGTCATAATTCATAATTTTCAAATAACATTTATTCGGCTGCTTTACATACGCACAGTAAGAACATTATTTTAAATTTCGGGCCTTTTTCGAAAAAAGCGTTTAGATATAAATATTTTGTTGAAAGAATATTTGAATATTTTAAAAGAATATATTTTTTTTTTCATTATGAAAAAAAAAAAAAAAAAAAAAAAAAAAAAAAAAGCTGTTATTATTTTCTACTGCATTAGCAATACATGAAGAAACGTTTAATGTTAAGTGATGAAATGTTCATTAATTATACGTATCAAATTTATTATACATTGTTGAGTGCGCGTAAAAACATAATATTAATTCAATCTGGTCAAATACCTGGAATTTGTGATAGGAAAATAAGAAAATCCTTCATTTTTACAAATATTTAAATATTGTAGTGCTTAAATACGATATTTATCCTTATAATGTAATAATATCTACTTAAAAATAAATAAATAAATAAATAAACACTAAGAATTTATTTGAATAAATGTGTCATTAAAAAAATAAATTGAACAAAAAGGTATATTTCTAAGGGAAACAGCAACCTATTACAATAAATTAAATAAACCATTTAATTTTTAAAATGTACATATAATACAAGAAATAATTATCGGTGTCACCACAGAAATTTTTCAAAAGCAATAATACCTTTTGTATATTTCATTATTTTGCTCTATAATATAAAAGTTATCAAAAACTAATGAAATTCTAAATTAATTAGCAAATATTAACAGTAGATAAAAAAATCTTTTTTGTTTTTAAAATTTTTAACGATGTTTACTGAAATATATTTTATTCTTAAAATTTTATCATTGTAATTTCATTACTTTTAATTCTGAAAACAGTATAAAATAAATCGCAATTTATTCCATTGTTAAAACAAAATCCCTATATTATTTTTTTTTATTCAAAAAATAATTTTTATTTTAACTTTGAATTAAAATATGTTAATAAATTTCTTTTACTGTTTTTCTTTATATATAATTATACAAACGTTGATTTACATATAAAATAATTTCATCTTTTTTATAATATTTTTGCAGTACAATAAATTATTTAGAAATTTAGAACACTTTTGAAACAAATAATATATAATTTTGGTCATACCAATGTAATTGGAAAATCTTTAACGTAAATATTATAAGTAAAAAGTAAATAACATCAGATAATTACTCCAGAATTCCCTGAAGTTTAAACGTATTATGTATTTATTTCGCGAATATAAAATCATCATCTCTAAATTGTGTTTTTAAAAGTGTTTTATAGATATTATAAACTTTAGGATTAATCACACACACACATGAAAAAGGAGTTCATGGAAAATTAATTATACATAAAAGGGAAGAATACTGAGATAAAATCAGGATTATTACTTAAAATTATTACGGTAAAATAAATCGAGGTTTTGGTGCAAAGCAGTATATTAAATAAAAATTATTAGGCAATCATGAATCATTGAATTAAATTTAATATTGGGATTAAGTAGACTTAATTACTGACTTCATAGAAAAATAATAATATAATATAATATTAATATTAATAATCATTATTATCGATTTTATTTTTGTTATTGTTGCTATTATTAATTTTGTAATTCCACATTTTTTATGATTACTTTAAATAACACTAAGGTTTACTTAATTTGAAGTTGTAATAATATATTGGAAAAAGATAGGATACATCGGAGAAAGACAATGTATTACTTGTTTATTTATTTATTTTTATTTTTTATTTTTTGTAAAATCTCCTGTTAGTTGTATTTGTTATTATTGATCTCTTGTAAAGATTTATACTTTTGATTACACATTAAAAATATCTTTAACATAAAAAAAAAAAAAAAGAAACAAAGAAAAACAAATATTATAGTAGCTTTGAAATTACAATGCTTTTCCTTAACAGTTGTTTTTCAACGTCTTACGTCTTTCGTTGGGTAAATTATTTGTTTATTTTTAGATAAGATGTCTTATGGGTTTTCAATGTAAAATACATATACTTACAAAATATTATATGGTTATTTTAAAACACATGTTTGACAAAGACATAAATGAAGCTAATTTTAGTTTCGATAAGGTGATTTATAACTTAAAATGTACATAAAATTAGTGAATTTAATACTATTAAATAATAATCTAGTAATAAAGATCAAAACTTCATTTTGGATTTGAAATAAATTATGCAATATTCTCAATATTTAACATTCATAATGAATGGTAAACATGTCCCTGGAAAATGCTTTAATTAAAAATAAAAGAAAACCCTAATTTGATGCATTTTTAACGTTTTTTCAAGTACAGTAGTGGTATTGAATCGTAAATTATTTTATTACTTGTACAGTAGTGGACAAAATTGTGGAAATCTTTTGAAAAAAGTTGATTTTAGTGGTATGATGTCTAATAACACCACTTTTTTTTATACCAATACTATAAAATTATATATCATTGGAAAGGTAATTTAATCAAGATTGTAAAGAAATACTATTTAAGAATAGTTTTTTAATAGAACAGCATTTATAAAGAAGAAAGGTGATATACATAGAAAAAATGAGATATACAAAAATTTTCACCATACCAGTTAAAACTTAGTTGGGTAACCTTTAGTCTTAATTACGGCATTACAGCGTTTTCCCATGGAGTGAACCAACTTCTTCAGTTCTGCAGTTGTTATAACATGAAACCAAGATTGAATTATTGCTTCTGTTAATTGGGTTTTATTGTTGGGTTGTTTTTTCTAACAAGCTTCTTTAGCCGGCTCCATAGATTTTCGACTGGGTTAAGGTCTGGGCTATTCCCAGGCCATTCCCGCAGTTCAATATGATTATCTTGAAACCACTTCTTGCACACACCAGCAACATGACATGGAGCTAAATCCTGTTGAAATATAAATGCTTCATTACCTTGGAAAAGATCACGTGCAGAAGGCAGCAGCTTGGACCCAAGTATTTCACTTATGTATCTTTGGGCATTTATATTCCCACCGATCATGCCAATTCTGCCCACACGTCTTGAACAACCCCAAATCATAATACTGACTGGGTGTTTCACGGTAGGTGTAATGCACTCAGGATGGACATCTTCAATTCTTCTCCATACGCATTTTATGCCATCACTACCAAACAGAGAGATTTCGG
Source organism: Salticus scenicus (assembly GCA_963930645.1). Classification (NCBI taxonomy): domain Eukaryota; kingdom Metazoa; phylum Arthropoda; class Arachnida; order Araneae; family Salticidae; genus Salticus; species Salticus scenicus. Next base: position 292,373,247 of record OZ005654.1, on the reverse strand, counting down.
TCTCATCACTCCAAATTACACTGTCCCTTTATTCCGTTGTCCAGTTAACATGAGCTTTAGCCCAGTTTAATCTTTCAAACTTTGTTTAACAGACAAAAATGGCTTTTTTCTGCAATTCTAGCTTTTAGATCAAATTTACGCAGTCTGCGCCGAACAGTCCTTGCACTTACTGTCACATTGCATCGCAACATTTCCCCTTGTATACACCGAGATGATTTTTTTCTGTCACAAAGGCACAGTCTTTTAATTCTTGTATCATTACTTGCTATTGTGCACTTTTTTCTGCGTTTACCAGTCTGGTTTTCTAATGACTGAGTCTCCTTATACCTCTTCAAAAATTTAGAAATGCCACCTATGGCTACGTTTCCCCCTATATTTCTTCTAATTTCTTCATAACTGTGGCCTTGTTCACTTAATGTTACTATTTTACATCGCTTCCTAGGTGACCAGTCAACTCTTTGCGCCATTTTTTTTAAATTTTATATTGATTTTTTTTTCTTTAATATATATTATTATTATTATTACGTTTCACAATCTCACTCTCACTAGTAAATCAAAAAGCACAAAACAAAAAACCAAGTTGATAGCAATTACAATACACACTGATAAATGTCCTGGGACATGTTGTCTCATTGCCAAAACATTGCCAGAACAAGATGATATATGATTGGCTCTGTTAATACTTATGCTCATTGGCTACATTCAAACGAAGGACAGCTACTTCCTATAAACGTAAGCAAGCTGTGCTTCTTTTTCCTGGTTATTTGGCTATAACTTTTGATATAATATAGAAAATTGAACAAAGTTATTGCTTTACAATCTTGATTAAGTTATCTTTCCAATGATATATAATTTTATAGTATTTGTACAAAAAAAGTGGTGTTATTATACATAAAACCACTAAAATCAACTTTTTTTAAAAGGTTTCGACAATTTTGTCCACTACTGTATATAGTAACCATAACAAAGCGTACGTGAATATTTTTCCACGATGGAAATGCACTTTTAAAAATATGAGTTCTTTAGTTTTTCTAGCATTTGCAAACTTTTTGTGTGTTATTAATAGGCATAATGATAACAATAAGTCACGGGCTATACATCTAACAAAATATTCACACGAGAAAATAATATAACATGTATAACAAAGCAGCAACAATCTTTATTGCATCCTACCTACTTTTACTAATTCCATGACAGTTCCTGCTTATTTATTTTTGACTGTTTTTTTTTTTTTTTTTTTTTTTTTTTTTTTTTTTTAATGTGAGTGAACTGGCACGAATTAGTTTGAAAAATTCTCATTCTCTAACGCCGCAGTTGTATTTCAGGCTTTAAAACTGATAATATTCATCTGTTTGATAAATTACGCATTAATTGACTATTTCAACTGAATAACAGTCATTGAATTTAATTCTTCATAAAAATTTTCTCGAAAAAATGTGAGAATATATATAATAGAAGTAAAATTGGGATGAAAGCACTTTCCTTCAATGAACAATATTCCGAAAATTGCTAAATTATTGGATTCACCAATTACACTGCTCTTCAGGGAAATTGGCCCCAACACCAGTTTTGCAAATTTTTATGTAAAATCACCCCTTGAATATGACGCCCAGTTTGCCCTATCACTCATTGTTTTTCAGGGACGGCCCTGAACTTTTATCACTTTCGGTAATTTTATAGCTTTTTTTTTTTTTTTTTTTTTTTTTTTTTGGGGGGGGGGGTGTTATTTTAACTGTTAAATATCTTCTGTGGGTCTACGAAGGTGAAAAACTCTAAAACATAAACATTCGCGGCAAGGGGAAAATTAAAGGGGGATTTGTCACTGAAATTTGGTATCACATTCCTTATATATTTCCAATATATTATTAATGTATTTATTAAACATTAAAATTTTTCGGTCAAATATATATATATTGCAGCGCAGTGTTATACAAAATATTCGTTTTGTGATACTATCAAATTGAATATATAAAAACGTTAAATTCATTATTTTTTACCCACAGTCCTAAAATTAAAAACAATATGCAAGTTAATTTATTTTAAATATTTTAGCATTACTCAAAAATGTTTTGAACAATGACAGCCCAAATCACAATTGTCTTGAATATCAAAGTAAAACAATCGTACGTGGCACACACAAAAACTTTAGCACAAAATGAAATGCGGTAAATTTGTAAAATAAATGACTTTTTTAAATTCAAAATAATTAAAATGTGTACAAAACAATCTAATTATGTTGTTGTGCATCTGTAAATAACTATAAATATCGTTCTCATAATTTTCAACTGTATTCCTTGGCTGTAATAGCATATGACTCTTTCGTAAAGATGAAGTCTTTACAAAAATTAAATCTCGAGTGAATAAAAGGTAAAAGCGAATCATACTAAAACACATTTATTTGTTTCATAACCTATTAAAATCAAATAATATATCTTAGCACTTTTAATAACTAAATACATAAATATTATTTAGGTTTTTCGAAATATCCAATAGAAAGTACTTCTCAATTTAGAAAATTTGCAGGTTTCTGTATTTAACTTATATGTTTTACTATACATATTTTCAGCATTTACCTGTTGAAGAGTATTATTTCAAAAAATAAAATAAGTATTAAAAATTTAAAGTAAAATATTTCTTAAATAGTACATTTCATATTTTTGACATTCAAGTATTTTAAATATTGTGCCAATAAATGAAAAAGTTTAAAATGTAATCTACATATATCTATAACTTCAGATGATAGCTCTTTCTGAAATAAAAAGAACAAAAAATATGCTTTCCACTAATCATTTAAATCTACAACACTAAATGAAAGTTAGCAAATTTGAAAAAAAAAATATTTACACTTTTTCTGGTCACAGGATGGCAAAAGTAATTACATGTTTCAAATAAGATTACATTAACTAAAGTGGTTCGGAATTACTTTCTACCTCTCAATGTACCGCGTCAATATGTAACAAAATGCTAAAATAAATATTATTACCGATGAATGTGTCATACCAATTATATTGCAAATACCTCGAGTAGTTTTAGTATTCACAGCAATAATAATTAACATTTTTTTCATTATTTATTTATTTGCTTATTTATAAGTGTCATGGATACATTTATTTCAATTTCAATTCTGCATCATGTACAATTTTAAAAACTAAAGAAACGATCTTTTTTTTTACTTTCATTCTTTCAATTATTTATTTATATACTATTTTGTCGTTTTCATCAAATGAAATGAATGTTTTTTAACCGTTTTTAAATAGAAAATTACACTATAAATTTTATTCCTTTACCACTGAAACAGACTTATTTTTAAAAAATATTTCCTTTTATTTATTTATTTTTTTATTAAAAAAAAATGAAAAAATTAAGTAGTTCCCTCTAAAATTAGTAAATATGCGAAGAAATTCTATACTTTCAAAACAGCTTTACGTTCCGTTTTAATCTCAAAGCGGATGTAAAAAGTTTCTGAATATTCGAGAAAATTGTTAGAAAATCTAAGGCTTAGCTTACAAGTAATTCGATACAGAGTTGCGATAGTTTCACAAAAATTATTTTAGGGCTCTTCAGTTTTACGAGTAATGGAGTTTACTGAGAATTTTTAAAAAAAGTGATTATTGTCTTATAACAAAGCTACTCCAAATAAATTTTTTGCACTAGATAGTTACTTAAAATAAATTGTATTTTTAAAATTTTTATTAAATTTTAATCATAATTCAGTTAAGAGATAAAATTAATTTGACCAGTGTTTTTAATTAAATAAATTTTTGCAGAGAGTTTATATCCTTAATACAGAGAATTTATTCTATCTTTCTTTATTATTTTCACTTGCGAATGTATACCAGTGTAAGTGTTGAATTATTTTAAAGTTTTAATAAAGAATAAACTAAATTTTTGTACTGGTCTGTAAAGCAGGTAAGTATTAATTTTAGCACAATCAGCCGTAACAGCGTTTTTTGCTCTATATGCATGTTTGAGGACATCTGAGTCAGAAAATCTGGTTTTTAGGGTTTAGACTGTGTATGAATCTGTTACTGAATATGTTTTTCTGTGAGCTTGTTATTACCATAACTCAAGAACAAATATCTACAAGAAGTCCAAATTCAATAGTCCAAATCGATCTTATATGTGAACGCTACCTGAAACGTTTCATTAAGATCGTGTAAATAAGTCGTGTAGAGCGATGTACAAAATTATTCAAATAGAACATGTGTATGGCGAAATTCCTGTTAAATACAATTTAAAACAGTAATCTAATCTAAAATAAAATGTTAATAATGATATATAGTATTTTAAACTAAAACGTTTCTTAATTTGTATATTAACTTATCTAATATTATCTAAAGTTAATTTTGACCTTTTTTCAAATTCTTCATTTTTATTAAAAAATAATTTTAAATGCATAATCAATTATTCAAAAAATATCATTCTATTTATAAAATTAAATTAAACCTTACCTAGATAAAAATTAATTTTAAAAAAATCCTGTTTCTGTTAATTTTTTTCATGATTTTGTAATTTAGCATGACCAGGTTTAAATGTTAATCCTTAACTGTATTTGTTCCTTTTGTATTCATATTATTCATGGATCTTGCTGTAATGTACATATTGCATTGTTTATAACAATGTATTTCTTTCTCCATAATTTTTACTTTCTTCTATATATATATGAAGAAAAAAATGGATTCCTGATAATTTTCGAACTCCAGATTTCGATGATTTACACGATTTGAGATTTCATAAACATGATTTGTATGTTTTTACAAAGCATTTGACTGTTTTTTGAACTAATTTGTCTGTTTTGTATGTCAGTCTGTGTGTCTATGTGTCTGTTTTCCTGTATGTGTGTATCGCAAACTTTGTGAACGCTGTATCTCAAGAACCAATAAACAAAGTTTAACCTAACTTGGTAATAGAGATGTAAATGTACTTTAAATTATCTAAAATGGAAAAAATGTGTTGGTAGCCATCCTGTATTATCTAAAATGTATAAGTGATAGAAAAAAACAGGCTTCAGTTTAAGTTTCTGCTCATCAAAATACATATGTATCGTCTAAAATTATCAAATCAAATTATTTCGGAATTAATTTCTTAGACCTGTGTTATGATTCGTAGTGTAAATACAGTAAATTGTTTTCGGTATGTATTTCATACTTGCTTGCTCCAGGAGGAGTGAGAGTTGTAACTGAAAACTAATTTTGCAGGAGAAAAGGGGAAATCAAATCAAATTAGTATCGCAAGTCCCTAATTCTAATTATTTATCAAAATCTATCAAGTACTTTTCTAGAATTCCAGGCTTGTGCTTCATTCTCCTCCAGATAAAATAAGGATATCCACAAATGATGATTTTCCTAAAAAAGAAAATCAAACAGATTCATTTTTTATGAAGAAAAAATGTATAATCTTATTTTGTTCATTATAATCTTTTCAAGAAAACCAAGTTTCTTTCGGAATTTTTCCCAGTAGAGTGCGACTTACCAGTGAACGTTCGTTAAAAGAGGAGGGTATTTGAAATCAAAGTGCCATTTCTAATTAAGTTTTTAGTAAAATCCTTCAAGTACTTTTGAAGACTACGAAATTTTTGCAATTTTTTCCCCAGGTAATGCGTAGGTTGACTGTGAATGATGATTTTTCTGAAAAGGAGAGCAGTTCAGATTGAACTGTAAACTCAAAAATTTCCTAAATCTAAATTTCGTTAAAAATTATCTAACTCATTTCTATGAAAATCAATTGATATGAGTTTTAATTAACTCTAAATTTTCATCAAATTCGTTCGATCCATTTCCATGTAAACCGAATTTCTTCCATATTTTGCAACCGATGGAGTAAACGTTAACGGCGAACACTAATTTTCCTGAAGATGACAGTAAGTCAGATGAATTTATCATCTTGAAAAACGCTTATATCTATTTTTTAATCAAAAGTATTTGTGTGATTCTTGCGAAATATACTTTCTGACACATTTTCCAACGGAGTGGAAAGAAGGTTAAAAATAAACACTAATTTTTCTAACTATGAGTATAAGACACAGGAGTTTTTATCTCAAGAAACCCTCTATTCAAAGTTTTTATCGAAATCATTAGATCCATTTCTAAGGAAAAATATTTTTTTTCATATATGTATATATATATATATACACACTCATGAATGTGAAAATTGCAATACCAAGAAAGAATGCGAGTATCAGAATGCTATTTATTGGGCACATATATAACAGAGCAATTCATTAAAATTACTGGAAATTTGGAGTAATATGTACTGAGAAAACAGTACATAAAGCACCGACCTCTGTGAGTAATAACAACACTTATCTGCCTAAGCATTGAATCAAACTGCGATTGAACGACATGTGCGGGTAGAGCACTTCATGAAGCTTCAACACAATGCCACAATTCATAGATCGTAGTTACTGGTGAGTGGTTGGGAGGAGGGGGGCAGTCGCTTTTCAACGATTAAACAGTCATAGCCATTGGTGCAAGATCTGGAGAACCCGGTGGACGGAACAAAAGTCGAGCATATTCTGCATCAAGGAAAGTCTGGACAACACGGACAACTTGCGGTCATGCATTGCCCTTCCTACATATTGAGCTTCGGAGGACTTGAATATAGGGCAGAGCGATGGGCTTTAACCCGTCAGAAATGTAATGACGAGTATTCGGAGTGGCGCAATGAAACAAATAGTTGATCGAGACGTGTATCCAAGGGTACCGTATACCATCACTCCAGGTGGTGACCCAATATGCGGCAACCAAAATTTTGATTAACCTCAAATCATTGATATGGGCGCTTTAAATGCGTAATCAACGACGATCCTGAACGCATGAATGGCGAGAAGTCGCTTTGCAGACAAATCACAATCCTGTTAACAGCATCAAAATTGCCTTATCTGTATTTAACAGCGTTGTGAATAATGCACATTAACAGCATGGAAGATGTTTCAGTTGGTTAAAATTTTTTATCATCTTAATTAACGACGTTATTAATTAAAAACGTCGGGTTAATAAAGTTACTCTAACTGTCCCTTGAAAACATTTTCTCTTATGGCGTAGATTTCCTGCCAATACGGGAAAATTAAAATGTGATCCACGGTGAAAAAAAATAAATAAATAAAATAGAGTGAATTTAGGATTGTAGATTGAAGTCTGCAAATACAGTTTTTCTTTTTCCTTTTTCTCTTTTTTGACTCTTTTTAGAAAATTAATTTTTTTACTGGCAATCTCTTATGTTGTTTATATATATATATATATATATATATATATATATATATATATATATATATATATATATATATATATATATATACGCGTATATATTTATATGTTCCTTTTTTTTTTGTGAATAACGAAATAATGTCATGTCTGTATAGTTCACCGCATTTCTTTTTGTCTTTAAAGTGCATTTATCTCCTTTATTTAAAAACATATTTTTAAATATTTCAGATATATTTTGGCACAAAGAATAAATTAAATTCAAATTCAAACTCATTTATAAATGAAGCATCTTCTGATTCAGCATTGGCAATTTTTTAATATTACAAAATTAGGCATTTCTATGATATATTTCATATTATTCGTTGTAGCAAGAAAATAGTTCATCATCTGAAACTCTTATAAAGAAAGAAGTAGATTTGTTTTTTGTTATTTAAAGAAATAGGTAGGAGGGAAATGAAAATTGAAGCTGTAGGAGATTTTTCCAAACTATAATAGTAATAATGATAACAAACGTTTTTCTTTTGAAATATTTTCGAAAGTGTAAAATTATTATTTAGCTGTACATTAAAATATACAGGGAGTATTACATATTGCCCTAAATTAACTAAAAAAATAAAATGAATTGTAAAAAGTACAAGCATTATAAAAATAGGCGCCAGATTTTTTTTTCTTTTTTTTTAACAAGCAATTATACAAAAAAAAAAAAAAAAAAAAAAAATCGACAAATATTGACAAAAATATAAATGTCGCCAACGGGGAATTATACTGAAGCGGATCTAGATATTATGAATTTCTTTCTTTTTTGAAAAAAAAAAGTAATGGTTTTTTAGTGTAATATTTCATTTAATAAATGGTATTAAATACTATGTATTTCAATCTGATATTGAATTACAAGATAACATTTTGCTGCTTTTTTCTGGTGTTATGCACTATTAATATATCTAGATGAACATATTTACTTTTTCAAAAATATTTGAGACTAAGGTTCTTGAAGACATTGTTATCATTAAGCTAATTGAATAGAAGGTCTGTCTAAAAATTTTGGGCTATGATTCGAAAACAAAGACAAAAAAAAAAAGATTATATGTTTTTTAAGAGTTAAAAACGTTATTAAACTGTTATAAAGGTACTCTGATCTGGTCAACCTACTTTTATTATGTATATCTTCGTCCAGAATAACAAGGACTAAAATGCTTCAACTGCTTATGTGTACTGAAATAAACTACAAAAAAAATATGTATATATATACAGTCGAACCTCGTTAACGTGAACACAGTTAACGTACATTATAATTCAACACCAACTTTGATTTCACGCATGCACAAACAGAGATGCATATGCTAGCTATCGGTGAACGCATAGTTGCTACCATTCAAACCGAAAATATATGACAGTTTGTGTTATAGAACAATTCAGAAAAATGAAAGCATCATATTTTGCTAAAGAATGTTTAAAACGGTTATGGTAACCCGTTCCGTATTAGTGCATCTATATGGATTAAAAACAGTAAATTCCAAAATTTGTTTAGTTGGTTCAAACATTTCTGCAAAAAGGAAATTCTGAAAAAAGGAAACTGTTGATGAAAGACAGTTTAATACAGGAACAATCGTATGTGTAATTTTACTCGCTGCTTGTTTTCCATAAACAATTATTAACATTGTAGGGATATGATTTATCATTTTCCACAGTTTGTAGAAAATTTTGATTTTTAAAAGTTGCTTCATTTTCACGCGTGTTTCTCAGTGGTCACAACAAGCAGCTACATTTTAAAGTTGTGATTTGTCCTTTGTTGGCTCAAATTTTTTGTGTGAGCATGCATGACTGCCATCTTATTAACGACATTTTTTTTTTCACCATTCAATGAATATTATATTTCCTTCCTTTTTTCCTTCAGTAATAGTGTAAATATCCAAAATTTCAGTCGATCTTTTTTTTAAACTCTTATTACAAGGGAAAATAATATACACAAACACAAACGAGTAAATATTTAAAATTCTGTAAAAGAAAGTTTGCGATTGAAGATCTACTTAAAAAAAATTACAACGTATTTCGTTTCAGAATAAAATATTGACATTTTGCCGAATGAAATATTCATGTATTTTAAAAGTAAAGTTTTGAATTTCTACTATTTCAGGTCATGCGATTTAAAATATATTTTATGAGTTTTAAATTTCAAAGCGCAAACTGCAATTTAGTGGGGATATAAAATGAATGAAAGCACATTTAACTTCATATTATCATTCTTTCTGTTATTTGGAAAAGTCAGTTCTGTGAATAACACCAAAATGAGATTTATTTATTTAATAAAGTACGTATATATATTTTTTTTAATTTAATTTCATTAAAATTGATGTTCATTTTTGTATTAAAATGTATAGTAAAATGAAATCCTGAATTTTGATAAATAATATATATTTATCCACGATTCCTTTATTTAAAAAATGACATTATTTTACTCTATTTGTTTATTAAAAGACTCGACAAACTCTTTCGTTTTTAAAAATGAAAAATGAATTTATAAGTGAAGCACTTATAACTCTAAATTATATTAATGAATTCACCAAGGGTAAATAAAAAAATGTTTGGGACATTCCGCTGCTTCTGATGATTTTACGTCAAGACAAGTGTCTTAACACTTCACAGCAGGCAAGTGAGTGTCTGTGACAAAACAACGACAGTATTTGGCATGTCTAATTGATTTAAGAAACATGAAACATGTCTAAGATTTTTGAAACCTATAAGTACCATTATATACTTTTCATTTATTTATATATAAATGAACCTAAATTTGAATAAACATTAGGCTTAAATTTTATGAAAGAAGAATGATTTTTTTCGAACACTTGTATTATAATTTATATAATTTACTAAATAAATAAATCATTTTACGAAGACACAAGCGTTGTTCTTTACGAAGAATAAAATAATTTCTCTAATACAATTTTTATATTATTTGAAATATATAAGTAAATGGAAGTACATAAGAAACATTAATAATTGCAATTGCTTATGTCAAACAATGGTACGTTTATTTTTTCATAGATGGCATTTACACATAATGAAGTTAATAAAGTGTGATTATTATATAAAAAAATAACAATAACAATTCCAATTTCAGTGAATGTCATGTTTCCGTTAATAATAAAACTAATAAAATCGTTGATCATAACACATAAAAGAAGATATAAATAACACAATTCCAATCGAAATCCCACTGTAATTTCTTAGTTGGAATCAATAAGCTTCATTAATATATATATATATATATATACGTATATATATATATATATATATATATATATATATATATATATATATTATACATACACTTCAAAATATTATTGATTTGTAAAAAAGCAGCATATTTTTTAGATAACGATAAATTACATATGACTTTTTTTTTTTTTTTTTTTTTTTTAATATTTAAAAAGAAATTTGCTTAGCATTCTAAATTGTTCGTACATATAAAATATTACACACACACACACACACACACACACATATATATATATATATATATATATATATATATATATTAATCGTAGTAAAAGTCAAGCAACAGATATAATATCACTGAAACCACACAGACCAATAATAATGAAATTTAAACAAATTAAAATAACTTGTAGAGACTGATTGTGATTTGTTGAAACATTTGTATTTGATTTATTGATTTTTTATTGCCTAAACCTCACTGGAGACCCTCTGTTGAGACTCAAAATGAATTTGGGTTCCGTCTGTCTGTTTGTCGAGCGAAAGCGACTGCAAAAATCACGCTATTGACTTGAAATTTGGTTCATGATCCCCAAGAAATCAGCTGTATAGTTTTGGATGTGCATTCCACTTTTACCAAAACTAAATGCAAAACTGGTGTACAAATGATAAATAGACAATAAGACTTCTTCACACACCATATTTTTTTTAAGCCAACACTCGAAAGGCCGTAGCCTTCCTTCATCAGGTGCAAAAAACACGTGCTACTGCCTTGGAGGCAAAAGCAAGACTGAAAGCAGGGCAAAATCCAGAGGGGGAGGAGCAACACAAACAACCAATAGGAAGCATCATGCATGGCCAATCAGAGAGGAACACATATGCACACACAAAAACAAAAGAAGGGAGGGAAGGAATAAACAATTAATTTAATTTTTTTAATGATTTATTTATTTATTTATTTTTATTATTTATTTTTTAAATTAATATTATACTAATAAGTAAATTTAATAAAATTAATTAATTTATTTATTTAGAATTATTTAATTATAACTATTATTATGTTACAAACATAATGAAGGAAATTATTTAATTGAATTAAACAAATCTTTCCAGGCTGTAGACAGCAAAGTGGATTCAGATTTTTTCATTGATAATTTTATCACGATTAAGGTAAATAGCTAAATTTTCCAAAAAATCCAGTTCGGAAATGCGTTTGGCATGAAAGATAATTTTGGCACTCTTAAAATTAAAACTATGATCAAACCAACTATGCTTCGCAACAGAAGATTTAGAAATTTCTTGATTAACAACATATCGAGAATGTTCACGTAAACGGCATTCAAGATTTCTTTTTGTTTGACCAATATAAGATAAATCACAATTATTACAAGGGACATTATAGATACCCCACTTATGAAGCTCGGGAACAGGGGATTTAGTTGAAGGGACACCTGATGAAGGAAGGCTACGTCCATTCGAAACCGGTAGTGCTGGCTTAAAAAAAAAAAAAAATGGTGTGTGAAGAAGTCTTATTGTCTATTTATTCCACTTTTACTTCGTGTACAGGGACACGCCAAAGTTTTCCTTATCATTACGGACGATGAAAAGAGCTCGCTTATACGGCGATAGCGGCCGCATAAAACACGCTATTCACTTGCAATTTGGTACACATGTTCATGATCTCAACAGAAATAGCTGTATAGTTTTAAGTGTTTATTCCATTTGTTGTCAATTTATAGGGACACGCCAAAGTGTTTCTTACCATTACAGCCCATGAGAGGAATTTGTATGTACACATGTTTATGAACCACACGGAATTAGCTGTATAATTGTGCGTGTGTATTCCATTTGCAGTTCGTGTACAGGGACACGCCAAAACTTTTCTCATCATTACCGCCTAAGGGCAGAATTTGTATGTACCGCAATAGCGGCCGTAAAAATCCCCCGATTGAGTTGCAAATTGACATACACGTTCAAGCTTTTAATATAAATTGCTGTACAATTTAATTAATATAATTTTTTATATGTCTATACTTTTTATGAATTGTGTACAGGGACACGCCAAAATTCTTATCATTTTGGCATATGGGGTGAATTTCGCTTAAACGCATTTTAACATCATAACTTTGCAATCAACAAAATGAAATTAGCGTACATTAGTGAGATGCTTAAACTTATGTTTACTGCGAAAATATGTGATCTTAGGCTTTCTAATTAATAAACAGGACCATACACATCAGTTCTGGCAATGTCACGTAATCATCGAAATTATGTCAAATTTCGCACAACTATTCATGAAAAGCGTAGAATAAGCTGAAGAGATTTTACTGGCGTATACAATGTTTATAGTTCATTTACAGAGACATACAAAAGAATTTCGTAACAATAGAGCGTATGAACACATTTTTATTTAAGCGCACTTTAATGCATTCATACTGCATTGAACATGTAGGAATTAACATGCTTTGAGAAGATGCTTTAAAGCATGCTTACACTTAAAAAAGAGTATGTATAGACTAAATAATTTATTTATGGGGCCACACAAAAGAATTCCGATGACGTACTGTAATCATCCAAATGATGTCAAATTAGTTTGAAAAATTAACGAGGTATAAGTAATTAGGTTTATTATTATTATTGGCATATATACTAAGTGTGGCTACTTTTTCTGGATACTTAAAAGATCTTTGCACTATTACGGTCTATAGTCGGTATTTCTTGAAAGTGTATTTTAACATGGTTACACCCCATTAAATATAACGAAATTTTATTTGAATTTTAAAATCATGTTTTTCTGTTGAAAACTAGTTTACAGGGTTACACAAAATAATTCCGATATGCAATATAATCTTCTTGCAAGAAATTTGTTACAAATATTTACGAATATGAGGTAAATAATACAGGAATGTCAGTTATTACGAATACATATATATGATATACAATTAGGTACATAATGAGAGATACAACAGTGGAGGTTTGAGGGGGACAGCAGCCCCCCCATGAACTTATCTGTTTATGTACCAAGTCAATCGAATCAATATATATATATTATATACTAAGGGGGAAAAATGACCTGTTGAATAATGTGTGATGCCAATAGGACGTCTGAGCTCCTGATCGGGAGATCAACTAGTCATAAGTCTAGATTGTTAGTAGCTATTTTAATAATTTTGCCGGTGCGTAAAAACGACATTGAACTCAAATCAAAAGATACAAACAAGCAATGAGGAAATAAACAATTAAGCCAGTATTTTAAACAAAATATTTTTTTAATTAGGAAAAGCTCAGAACGGTAAAAAAAATTCACCAGGGGACCTTTTTCACCTTTAAAAGATAATGCATTGCCATCTTTGTCTATCAGAAGGAAAAACAATCACAAATCACTAAGGAGTCACAATAAGAAATTTTACTCTCAGAAAGTCAATGGACTGCGAAATGAGATTTACAAAATCTGGAGTGACTCCACTCGACTTTTCAAACACTTAGTAATTAACATTTGCTTAAGTAAATTTAAATGAGGGATATCGTTTTATAAACAAGAAGGTAAATCATGACAGGGTTTTATGAGTATTTCTCTTCAAGTTGTATGTCGTTTAAAGGATAGCAATGTTTTCAAATTCTATTTTTGGTCTCTTTAAATTCTAAACTTGGAATATCTCTCTCACCCTCTCTCTCTCTCTCTATATATATATACATATTAGATTATACAGTGAAATGTGTATATATATATATATATATATATATATATATATATATATATATATATATATTCTACTTAAAAAAAAAAAATATTAGCTCTGCACTTATTAAAATGTGTACAGTTTTTAGAGGGTGACCTAAAACATACCTACCAATTGTATGCTCAAATGATGAAGGCGTTTAGAGACTGTTGTATTTTAAATTATTTGAATTCATAGTCCAAGATAAAAAAGAATTTCTCTTTGTATCTCTGTAAAACAAATATAAGGCCTACACTAAACAAAATTGATAGAAATCGTGGAACGGTGTCCTATAAAATATCTACCAACTTTTAAAACGTATTCGAAAGTTACCGCACAGAAAAAAAATATGCGACTGGCATTTAGAAACTAAATTGTGGCTCTAGTAAAAATAATTTCATATAATCCTTATAAATTCTAGTTTCGTTTCCTCTCGTGTTCTAAAAAGCCTTATAAGAATTCTAGTACGTTTTACTATATTACCGTGGTCCGTTTTACTTAAAAATCTTTTAAAATAAATGTGAATACAAGAGATGAGTTTTAGTAGCTATAGTTCTTTTTTTTCTTTTTCTTTTTTTTTAAATTTATTTCCTCATGACTCAGTTCTAGGAATACAAGCGAGAATGTCTTGCAATAACAAGGATTCATGATATTCATAATATGTACCACCACCTAGAAAAGTGTAGACTAGAAACTCTCGATCATTATTTGTTTGCATTATACCCATAACTCAGAAATATATATTTCTAGTTTAAGTATTTAGAAAATGACTACTTACTCATTCTAGATGACGGCGATATAAATTTTTTCTCAGTGGTTCAATCACCTACATGCATATATACATGACCGCAAAAATTGTAAAAGAAGAATATATGAAACCTTCAAATGTATGGACAAAAAATCTCACAGTCGAATTTTTTCATGTTTAGAATACTTTCTTTTCACAGTGTATATTCGGAAAATTAAAACCATGTTGCAAGTTTGCCTTTTTAATTGTGTTCTTTGATAAATTTTGAATAAATCTATTAATTTTAAAAATCTTAAAAAAAAAAAAAAAAAGTAGATATAATGTGAATGTTTAAATACAAAATAAAGTGATTAAATATAACATTAAAATGATTAAATTGACAGGTAAAATAAACCCATAATAGCAGCCATAAATTAAAACATTATGGGAAAGTAAAGAAATAGAGGAAAACTTACAGATTCATTGATTCATTCAATTGATTCATTGATTCATTCACAGATTCATTCAATTTATTTTTCTACTACGAGTACAAACAGTGATGCGCCTGTATTGTTCTTCTTCTGCTCAGCATCGAAAAAACTAGGTCATGAATCTGAAAACAAATTTCACAGTAAATACTATTTTTCATATTAAATATATTATTCATATTGTCGCATATATATAGATATATAAATATATCGATATAGATATAGATTTACAGTCGAGCCTCGTTAACGCGAATATCAAGGGGAATGAAAATTTTTTTCATGTTATTAGTAGTTCATATTATCAGTAACTCAGAAAATAATCGTCATTTTGTCGGGGATTGTGGAATCAGTTAATGTTAAAAGCAATTCACGTTAAGCCTGTTCACGTTAACGACGTTCGACTGTATATATAACGAGGAAACTGAGATAAGCCTTCCTTAATTGTAATTAAATTTTAGAAAGACATTGCCATATTTGGTCCGATATGCACACAGATTGAATAAGCGTGGCTTTAACTTATTATCTATCGCACATATCATGTATATAGCATTTATAGATCATAGAAGCTGAGATATTGCATTCTCGTAAACGGTATTAAGTTGCAACACAGAAAAACCATTTTTCAGCCAATATGTACCCACCTTCAAGCAGCATAATTTTGCATAATATACATTTCATATATGAAGTTCGGTGCGTTCATACACTACCGAATTTGAAATATAGCCTAACATTAAATGAGTTATGTCACAGCAGACCAGCGCCGCCTATTGTGTGATATATTCCAAAAGCTAATCAGAAGCAATTTTAATCAAGGTCTAACTAATAATCAATCATACAACGGTTCGTGAGATGCAAAATTTTGCTAACACATCATGCATATGGACAGAAAGATAGTGATTTTTTAAAAGTGGACGAATCATATTTCGGACATCAGAAATTGTGTAGCATAATGGGAAACCAGAAGTCGAAAATTTAGTAATTTCTTCTACATAATTTTGTATAACTTTATCACCTACTGGTTCACATCAACAAAAATTTAATCGATATATTTTCTGACAGTTGCATTTTACATATGAAATTCGTTGGAATTTTCACCAATACATGTAAAGATTAATCATCTCACAAACCGCAGAAAATAATAGCAGAACAAACTTTTAGCCTATGTACACCTTAATTCAAGAAGAAATGTATTTTATATATATCTCACACACCAAGTTTTTATATTTATTTAGCATATAATCTGAAATATATCTTTCCAGTAAACGGAAAAAAATTATATAGTAGCATCGCCTGTCGTCCGATATGCATCCAAAGTGAATCAGCATAGTTTTACCTAACATCAATCTCATATGCCATGTTTTGTATCTTTATACACTATTGAAACTTAGATATCGTTCTCCCAAATATGTAGTTAAATTGCATCATAGGAGTGCCACTTGTTGGCCGTTATAGACTCAAACTGAATAAACAGAATTTTACGTAATATGTACTTCTTACATTAAGTTTGATAAATTGCAGTTGAGGCTGAGATTTCCTGAAATGAAAGAAAATCACAGCGTGGCAGTATCAACTATAGATTCATTTTGCTCAAAAGCTAATCAGCACTAATTCCAGCTCTAAGATCCAACTAAATATTAAGTTTACTTAAATTAAGTTAAATAGTTCATGACGTACTAATTTTTTGGCACAGTTTGGGTTACTCAAAAATTTAGACATTTTCTTAAATAGTTCGAAGTGTGTTCAGAAAATTTTAATACGTAAATTAATCGGCAACTGGTAGTGAATATTTTTCTCAAACTTATACTTTCTTTTTATGTATGCAGAAAATAGTAATAAATCCACTTAAAAGTAAATAAATAAATAAATAAAAATAAGTAGTTAGTTTCAGCTAATTGAAATGCTATAATGCTTCAAATAAAAATTGACGTAAATCATTAAAAAAAAAAAAAAAAAAAAAAAAAAAAAAAAATCATAAATCAATCCTTTTTTTAATTTGCGTACATCTTCAGTAGTATAAAATTTCTATTTGCCTCTCATTTACTCAATAAGTGCTTCTACCAGTCTAATGGCTGTTGCCTCTTGGAATGAAAAATCTGTGGTCGAGGATATAGAGAAGTTGCATCTATACACATTTCTGTGTCTACGTTTCTACTGAATTTTAAGAAACTGCTAAATTTAAGAACATTCTCCAACAGAAATTTTTAATGTAAAAGATTACGTGTGTAAAACGATAAAATACATAAAAGTAAAAGTAATTTTTGTGTACATTTTTGACACCATAAGTGTATATTCCCCCCCCCCCAAAAAAAAAAAAAAAAAAAAAAAAAAACATTAACCATATTGTTCGAATGACATCACTTTCAGTACTCAATTCCTTTAATTATTATATTACAAACGTGCCCCTAATTTCATATTTACACAATAATATAAGGGTGTATCTCCAAAGTAAGTTGATACATTTCATAAAACTTTTGCTGTCGATTGTTGATTTATTATTTAAAAGGTTCTGACAGATTCACTATCGTTAAATTTATCTGCTAAAATCTAAACTTATTATTTTATAAATGTATTGATTTCAAATTTTTGAACGTGTGTGTGAGAGAGAGACAGCGAAAGAAAGAGAGAGATTAAATGTTCTAAAACTTGGAGTATCTTTAGCCACGTAAAAGTTTCATAAATTGAACATGATATATTGCATTTTAAGAGATATGGTTCCGCTTCTTTAAAAATTTAAACAATGAAATTATTCTATGGTAAACAGTTTAAAGATTGTCTGCCTGTCGAATTGTTTGATTAATTAGAGTTACGTGTTTATTATCTGTGTAAGCCCTAACACCTGTTTTATATGTTAAACTAATTTTGGTAACGAGGAAAATGAATTTTACGATTTATATCACTCAGAATTCTTTGTTCAAAAAGTTCAAAAACAGATTATTGCAAGTACATATTATGATCGGCAAAAGTAGTTCTAATGATATAATACAATCTAAAAGATATATTCATAAACAAATATACATTTACATTTTTAATCTACAATAAAGGTAAAATGTAAAACACTTTATAAATAAAGAAAATATTAGACTTAAAAATATGCATGTAAAACTTAAATATTACTTTTTTTTTTTAACCTCTTCTTTAAATGTTATAAAATTCTAAACAACAATAATTAAAACTTTTTTTTCCCATATAATTAATGTTTAAATTGTAAAAGTATCTATACAAAATTGTCTAAATTTTCCTTATATTGCAAACGTTTATGGTTATTACAGATTCGTTTCGTACATTTTTTAAAGGACGTTATGGATTCTGATATTTAACAAACATTTTATTTGGTATGGCGACGCTTAAATATGGCTTGTAATCCTTTGAGTGATATCGATTTTCTGGCTTAAATATTATAGTTAATATATTCACTAATGAGAAAGTCCAGTAGTGTCAGGTCAGTGATATAAAAAGAAATCTTCCCCCTTTTTACATTTTTCCAATTTCCAATCACAAAATAATTTTCTTTGGCCTAAATTATAATGAATTACTGCTTGTAGCATTGTTATAATGTATCTTTTTTATTAACAACGTTTGAAAATGCAGTGCAGTATAGTAATTCCTTGTAATGTATATATTTTTAGGATACACTTAAATTAAAAAAAAATTTATGTTGTGCTTATAATTAAAATTTCTTTTATAAACACATAGCTTTTGAATTTAGATCTTGTTTAAAAAATTAACTACTACTATTTTCAAGTATTATTTTCTAATACAATTAATCATAGGTAAGTAGTAAGAATAAGTTACTAAATATCTGTAAATGAATCTTATGAGAAAACCGGAATGGTTGCTACGTTAACAAGATCTTCCAGCTGAAAATTGCTACTAAATTTGATATGCAGATGATTTATATTATACTATGTGACATTATTTAAAACTGAAATAGTTTAAAAATCTCTCTTATATATCGTTTAGTTTGAATTAAAAAAAAAAAAAAAAAAAAAAAAAAAAGAGAGAAAGAAAAGAAAATTTAACAAAGATGTGAGATTATGTTAATAAATTTTAACATTTATGGATTAATTAATACCATACATAAGTAAATATTCCTAAAATTTTAAATGCATGGCTTTTCGTAAACGTTTAAATAATTTAGTCTATCTGTTATCCATCCTATCAATTTTTCGATAACACAAATCCTGAGGGAAACAGCATACATAGGAGTATCGTAAAATATTCATTATTACTAAAAAAACTAGCATGTTGGGGCCATCACAGGACTTTTTTTCCATATATTCTTATACAAATTCACGTAGTACAATTTATTTATTAAATTATTATTTCTTAAAACTGTTTCCCATGACAAATGCAGACGAATTTTTTTTCACTGAAGTTTATCACTAAAACACGAAAGAAAGCAATTTTGTGAAAACATCAGAAAAAAATATTTTCAGGCATAAAAGACATTTCGAGAAATTATTTAGAAGTACCGGGTGATCCAAAAGTCAGGACAAACTGTAAAAATGAATAATTCGAAAACGAATCAAGATACAAAGATACGGTTTGCACCAAACGGATGGAAAAGAAGCCGGGTTTTGTGTGGCAAAGAAAAAAAAAATAGTTCTGTTGGCGACCAACAGATGGCGCTGTCGTATTTCTGATGTAGGATTATGCAAAGCAACAAACGATAGAAAAAGGAACAACTACAGCAGGTAATGGTAGTCGAAGCTTATATGCATCGAAATATCGCATTCTCAGTCGCTACTTTAACCACGCATGGCCTCCAAGATCTCCCGATCTGATACCCTGTGACTTTTGGCTGTGAGGATTCTTGGAAGTCAAAAGTGTGCCGCGACCAACCGGCATCACTAGCAGCACTGAAAGATGCCATCCGCCAAAATGTGTCTGCCATAACGCAAGAAATGCTACTAAATGCTGTGAACGATGTGGTGAATCATCTCACAGCTGTACTTCTAAATGATGGACATTGAACAGTTACTGTAGTAGTACTAATTAACTGTAATTAAGCTGACTTGTAAATTGTCAACATTTTTTATTCATTTGTAAATCATCTTTTGGTGAAAAAAAAAAACACTATAGCCCCATCTGTTGGACGCCAACAGAACTAATTTTTTTCCTTTGCCACACAAAACCCGTTTTCTTTTTCATCCGTTTGGTGCAAACCGTATCTTTGTATCTTGATTTGTTTTCGAATTATTCATTTTTAAAGTTTGTCCTGACTTTTGGATCAAACGGTATTTTGGGAAAAGCCCCGATTTTTCCCGTTAAAAATGAAAAAAATCGATAATTTTACTTTAAATTGTCACAGTTATATGGTTAAACCATTTGTTTTAAAGGTATTGACGAGCTATTTTGATAGATACCCATAGTGGAAATTTTCACTCCCAGTGGGACAACGATGCTCATGCTTGCGCACAGTTTTTTTTTTTTTTTTTTTTTTCAGTATATTACTACTATTATCAGTAATTCATATTACATTTATAATCATGCGTTAAAAATAGGTCTCTGTATGTATATCTATGTTGCCATGTTAAAAATTTAGAAAATAAAAATGAGATTACAGCGCCACCTGTTGACGATTGACCCCCAATCGTACTGTGTGCCAATTTAGGTCTAACTAAAGTTTAGTTGAAATTTTTATTGGTTCGTGAGATACATCGTCCACAAAATATATGATACACACAAATAGTAAGATACATAGACACAAAGACACACAGACAGACATTTTCTAAAAACAGTCAAATAGTGTTGAGGACATCTCAAAACGTTTAAATCCATGAAAAACTGGAGTTTGAAAACTTTCACGAATCTAAAACTCGTTTTATTGATATGGAGAACGTAATAACAAATATATTTGGGTAAAAATTTTTCTGCATGTTAATTGATCTAAACAAACATAATATTATAAATTACAGAAATCAATTTTGAATTGTTTGGTTTCAGGAATCCGTATAACTGAAGTAACCGACATACAACTTATTCTGCTAGGAGCCTATTCTATAAGTCAGAATTCTTAGAAAGTTTTTATCGTAACCACACTGGTAGTCAGAAATATGTTCATTTCCTAAAAATATCAAATCATATTTACGATATTTCAAACTGTGTAAATCCATCAAAAAAACGAAAAAATATATTATTTACGAATCCAGTATTTTCTTATATTGCATACAGAAGAAAACAAAATGTATATGTATTTATTCTACACAATTTATTATTCCGAAAAGCCATGAAAATTACTTTAAAATAAAATACAAAATCCATGTCAATCATTAGAACTTTTAAGTCAGAATAAAAGATTTTAGAAAGTACTCTAGTATTATTCTTAAAAACTTTACAGCCATTTTTTCTTAAAATAAATAAGAATTAAAAAAAAAAAAAAAAAAAAAAAAAAAAAAAAAACAGGTCGGGAACTGTAAGAATGTCATTTTTTATTGTAAAATTTCATCTGTACAATTATTTTACCATACAAATCATAGAAATGAATATAAATATTTTACTGTAATATGGAAAAATGAAAAAGGATGTTTGAGCTTTATAAAAATCCGCAAAGATATAACTTGAATATAACTTTTATGAATATAACTTTTTAATTGAGAATCACATGTTTTTAAATGTGTTAATAATCACGAGATTATGAAATTTAGAATAGACACATTTTATTTTTATATTTACGATTTTAGAGAAGTAAACCATTCCTTAAAGATGAAGATGTTAAGCATTTAAAAATTGATGATCTTGACTTCATGATATACAATAGTATTTTTAGCCATTAATGAACGATTTGAAGTTAGGATCACCTAATAATAATTACTATTATTAGTGGGGAAAAAAATTACAGATTTCGTTTAATAATATACATAATTAAATGTAGACTAGATTGCCTATTTAGTTAAATACCAATCAACTAATTATTTTTATATGATAAAATGTAGAAAATTGGGAGAAAAATATGTTCCTTAACATATTTTCAATTTTAAGCAGGTGTTAAAAGAAACGTACTATTAACACGTTCAGAGCCTCGCAAATTCTTAAAATCCATTAAAATTTGATAATGATTTCTCCTGTAATAAATAAAAAATAAGCAAATTTTTAATAAATTTTCAATCATTAAAGTAATATTTTTAGTTTTATATCCTATTTTATATCCGCCACCGATGGTTGACGCGGCTTTATATCATTTTTGACAGTGTCAACCACCGATGGCTGACAGGGCGCTCAACGTTTTAATTTGTATTGGTACTTCTTTTACTTTCGGGGTAAAACTTACACTGAAATGTTCGAAGTATAACATGTTCTGCACACTCCTAAAGTTTCAAGATCTTTCTTTCAGTACTTAGAGATATATGGCAAAATGTCTAGAATCTAGAATGGCTGATATGGCGCTCAAGATGTTAAGGAAATTTTTCAATTCATAAAGTTCGATGTGTTATTTATTTATTTATTTTGAGGGGAGGGAAATTGAGGTATATATTTTTGGTGGGAAACTACATATTCGGATTTAGAAATTCCAAAATTATAAGGTAACCCATTTTCTACAGCTGGCTTGCATTTTCCCAATAAGATCCTTATCTTGTACAGCTTTTATTGCCAAAGTTAAATCTATCTAAGGAAAATCGCCATTCCCTATTGCTTTCATAAAAAAAAAAAAAAAAAAAAAAAAAAAAAAAAAAAAAACTATTGCTATCTTCGGACGCCAGTAAATTAAATATTCACACCTTTATCTTCAAAGCGGGCACTCATTTGAATAACACGTACTGCGTTTTTCTAAAACTAAAAAAAACTGTGAAAAAATAACACAGTTACGTTAAATATAATTTATAAATTACAAAAATGCAAAAATCTTTCTTTCCAACGGAAAAATGATACTACTCAAAATCAGAAAATAACTTCTTTTTTTTTTTATTTTTAACATAATGCTCTCAATTAAACGAGACCACGTATTATTATTCTTTTTTTCTTCTTTTAACTAACGTTGCCATTCAGTTATAATATAATAATATTCATAAAGTAAGTAATAGACTCAAATAACATTTTCAACAACCTACGCTACGTGTTTGTAGTAGGCACTGTGCTAATATATCCATAAACTAACGTATGCTAAGATTAGTGCATCATATAAGTTAATAAACTACTGGTTTTAAATATATTGAAAATGCGTGTACAGTAACAATAGATACATCAAATGATTAGATTATTAATTTCCATATTCATTTTGAAATATTTCAAGAATTGAAAAAATTAAGATCCATCTGACCAGAAACGAAATAAATGAATATTTTAATTTATTTTTTGTATTTCTATTTCTCATAACATCGCTTATATCATTGTACTACATTTTTGGTATTAGTAGATATTAGATTAAAGTATTCTTTTCACACGGGTTTTACTTATTATTCATAATAGTTATTTACTTGTATAACATGCGGAATTGAAAGAAAACTATTTTTAGGGGGGGGGGGGGGAATCACACTCAACGAATATAAATTTACAAAAAAAAAAAAAAAAAAAAAAAATCTTGAATTTATCCCTAAAATTCAAAACTCTTTCATATTTTTCGTAATGTATGCGAAAAATATTAGAGATCATTAAAAAAAAAAAAAAAAAAAAAAAAAAGTTTATACACTTATTTTTTTAGAATTACCAACTTACACAAACATAAAGTATTGATGACAAGAACAGGTTAAGTATAAATGTATCAATTATTTTCAAATGTTATTTTGCAGAAGCCAAAATACGATTATTTTCCTTAATGTTTACTTTTATATCGGGATGAATGGATGAATGATTGGGTTTTACGTCGCACTAGGACTGCACAGATGGGCAAATGGCGACGGTCTGGGACACATTCCTAGAGGTGGTACGGAGACATGCCATCATAATATTGATCCTCCACGGAAGGGATGGCTCTCCCGCTTCAGTGACCCCCAGAGGTATGATTTTGATGGGAACATGGAGGACATTGCGGCCACGACAGATTTTACGTGCACCAGCCACCATTAGTGTACACGACGGTCTTTGGCCGGCTCGAGTACCGAACCCGCAATCTTCCAATTACGAGGCCGGCGCTCTAAGGACTGGGCTACCGCGGCCCTTTATATCGGGAATAAATGTTAGTATGTAGTGGCTAAAAAGCTTTTAAGGTGAAACAAAATATTGTATAAACGAAAAAAAGAGCAAAAGATAAGGTCTAAATGAAATTGGTTTACGGAAATTTCGCCCCCGGCATTTCGCCCCCGGCATTTCACCCCCGGCATTTCCTCCACGGGAAATCTCGCACCCCGGAAATTTCGCAACGGAAATTTCAGCCCCGGAAATTTCGCCCCCGAAGAGTGGATTTCGGAAATTTCGCCCACAGCGTCTCGCCCCCGAGTTGTGGAAAATATATATATAATGACAAATAAAAACATAAATATAAAAGCAGTAATTCACGATATATTTCCATTTAATTGAGACTATTTTCCCTTTTAATTGCAGTCAGTGTAAACGTATTCATACAAAATAATTGCTTTTTTTACTCATACAAAGAAAGTAAATATTTCAGTTGTATTTAAAAATGCACCCATGTACATAAAATATCAAAATTAATTGTTTGCATGAGAATTGTTAAATATAATGTAACATTATATTCAAAGTAAATTTAATATATAAATCCTATTCAGTTCCCCCCTAACTATTAAACCATTAACTCTTTGTGATCGTGACCAAAATGGACCCACTGGAGGTGTCTATAAAATACCCATCGAAAATAACAAAGAACTTTTCTGTTACATTGGACAAACTAAGAGAACTTTAACCAAACGAATGCAAGAACATATACGGAATATTAAGGAAAGAAAGAGTTCTACTTTGGTTGATTTTATTTATGATAACCCTAACGCTACTCCTATGTGGGATAACGTCAAAATTATTGAAACCTCTCCTACTATCTAAGAACTGTATTTTTGCGAAGCTATTAATATAATTAAACATAAAAATTTAATAAATTCAAAAGATGCTGCAGTTTTGCCAATCATTTGGCACAATATTGTAAAATAGCTAACAGTTTGTGTTTTCTAGTTCTGTATAGTTTTACTCCTTCAATAGCGTCATGTGACTCTTCAAACACCTGTAATAAATTCAGTTCCTGCATTTGCACTCTGGTGATTCTATAATTTCTTGACAGGCAGTTCTTCAATTCTACAACAGTTCCAGCCTCTAAGTGTAACACCTCTTCATCTTACAATAGTTCCAGCCTCTAAGTGTAACATCTCCTCATCCTACAATAGTTCCAGTTTCTAAGTGCAGCACCTCCTCATCCTACAATAATTCCAGCCTTTAAATGTAGCACCTCCTTACTCTACAATAAGTTCCAGCCTCTAAGTGTAGCACCTCCTCATCCTACAATGCTTCCGGCCTCTAATTGCAGTACCTCCTCATCCTACAATAATTCCAGCCTTTAAACGTAGCACCTCCTTAGTCTACAATAAGTTCCAGCCTCTAAGTGTAGCACCTCTTCATCTTACAATGGTTCCGGCCTCTAAGTGCAGCACCTCCTCATCCTAGAATAATTCCAGCCTTTAAATGTAGCACCTCCTCATACTAAAATTGTTTCAGCTTCTAAGTGTATCTTCCAGTTGACTTTGTTTTTTTTATAAGGACTTAACTGTTGACCATATGGTACAAAAAATGTATATAAAACTGTTCGATGATGTGTATGACTAAATGTCTGATGATGCCTTAACTGAGAAGCATTGGAAGATTTTAACGTTTTTAATAAATGTATTTTAGACGTGTTTTTTAATTAAACTTACCCATGAGATTAACGACAGAAATAAATATGTGATGATCCAAAATGTTCACTAAAGTCACGATTTAATTATCTAAAAATACAAAGTAATAGATAAATTAATACAAGTGTACACAATCTATATATATAAATATAAAATCGTTTCCCCCGAGTGAGCGATTGACAGATTCATCATAGCCCAGTCCAAAACATCTGTACCCAGGAGAATGAGATTTAGTGAAAGTACTCATTCCATGACGTAGAATCCCACGAAGAAACTATTTTACAAAAAAAAAAAAAAAAAAAAAAAAAAAAAAAAGAGTATCTTTAAAGACTCTGTAAAAATAATAATTTTATTTGGTTAAATTAAAACTGAAAAAATAATAATAATAACAATTTTTTGTTGAATTTTCGACAGAAGTTTAAATGTTTTCGAGGAAAGAATACTCTGCTTAAAATGAAGTTGAATAAAATTGTATATAAAGCAATTTATTATAGATTCAAGTTATCTTTATTTTCAAATTTTTTACAAAATAATTTTAAAACTTTATATTTAAACAAAAATTGCAAATATGTATTCATATTAATGTTTTTGTAGTTCTTTAAATAAATGGCAAAATTCCCTATTCTAAAAATTTATATTATAATATTGAAAATACCATAAATATTAATATAAAAATGCTGACTCTGTAAAACTGATCTAAACATTCATTTTTATATGTATTTTGTCGTTTTAATTATAACGATTTCTAAAATCCTTCTAACAGTGTTGTAAAATAAATATCAACATTTTTAAATTATTAAAAATCAGCAGCTTTTCATCATAAATACAGTTGAGATTTTACACACGAGCAATTAATTTATAACATCAGAAGACAGACATGCTAAAAATTTTAATTATTTTTTATTTCGAAAACTTTCAATTATGACACCCTAAGACATAAATTTTAAACGTTGGAAGTCGTCTAATATACAACTAATTGGTTTGTAAACTTCATTTTTCTTTATTCATTTCATATTTGTTTTACAGTTTATAATTAAGCTCTATGATGATACATTTATAATAATATGAAATAGCCTGTCAGAAAATGCACATGATTGAATTTACAGACTGCGTCACGAAATTTACCTTATACTAAGCTAACAAAATTTCTGTTTTGTATTATGTTATAGGGGGGAAAAAAGGAAATTTCTTTTCATAATTATATAATAATAAATCATATGTGTTTGCATTGAAGGTATTTTATTACCACCACCACGACCAACAAAAACAACAACAATAAATATATAGTAAATAACACTGAGTTCTGTAGTTAGGTACTTGAAATTAAAAGTTGTATTTGCGCAAAGTCTTTAATGTTGTGTAAATAGAAATTTCGATATTAAATTTCAGGAGTTACACAAAAAGTTATTCTCAGAAAAAGAACAAAATGTGGCTTGAAGGACATCGAGTAATAGTTCTGCATAGCATTCATGTTTATCTGATTTCTAAAAATCTGGATTCTACTTTATTATATTCTGTGACCAATTATATGAAATTTGAAATTCTAAATTATGAATGAATGTAAGAGAAACATAAGAATTTTCTTTTAGCATTCATTTCAAAATCTCTGCTATATTTGTGTATGTCAGGAGCTATAAATTAAAACATACATTAATAATAGTAATAATGACAATAATAATAATAATAATAATAGGAACTGTGCGTCGATGTTTTCTTGCTAACATATGAAACATTGAATAAACACATATTTATTTATTTTTTGAAATTCACATGTATTTTGCAAAACATTTTTATTATCTATATATATAAAATCGTTCTTCCTGAGTGAGTGAGTGAGGGGGTGATTCATCAACGCCCAGACCAAACCCCTAGACCTAGAAGCATGAAATTTTGTGACAATGTTCTTTCTGTGACGTAGGCATCCACTAAGAAGCGATTTTACAGAATTCGCCCCCCAAGGGGGGGGAAGGGGGCAAAACGTGATTTCACAAAATCCTTCATATCTCAAACAAAAAGACACATGTCCGTAAAATTTTTGCTTTAAAATATAGCTAATACAAACGTCTAAAAACCAATTTCTGGAATTTTCGAAATTCGGTCCCCGCGGAGGGGAGTGGCGAAACGTGATTTCACATGCGTAAAGCATGATTTCGCATAATCCTATGTATCTCAAACAACAACAACAACAACAACAAAAAAAAAAAAAAACAGATAACGTGTAATTTTTATCTAAAATATAGCTAATACAAATATCTAAAAACCGATTTCTGGAATTTTAGAAATTCAGCCCCCAGGTGGGGCAGTAAAGGGGGGGGGGCTACGAGGTAAAAACAAATAGAAATGCAGTTAGGGCGTTCAAAATTGGTACAGATAGGTTTTTAGAGGCCTGTTAGTCGAATGGGGATATTTTCGAAAGTGTAAAGTTATTAGCAGGGGCGAGAAGGGGGAGGGGAGAAGGTGGCAAAAAAATAAAAATAGAGTTAGATAGTTCAAAATTGGTATATAGAGGTTTTCGATACTTACAAATCGATTGCGGATATTTTCGACTTTGTAAAATTATGAGGAGGGGCGGGAAGGGGGTGGGGCAGTAAGGGGTCTATGGGCAAAAACAAATAGAAATACAGTTAGGCCCTTCAAAATTGGTACAGATGGGTTTTAGAGGCCTGCAAGTCGAATGGGGATATTTTCGAAAGTGTAAAGTTATTAGGAGGGCCGGGAAGGAGGGGGGGTGGAGGGGCAAAAAAAAAAAAAAACAGAGTTAGAGCATTCAAAATTGGTACATAGAGGTTTTCGATACCTACAAATCGATTGCGGATATTTTCGAATTTTTAAAATTATTGGGAGGGGCGGGAAGGGGGAAGGGAGCGGAGGGGCAAAAAATAAAAATAGAGATAGATCGTTCAAAACTGGGGCATAGAGGTTTTTCATACTTACAAATCGACTACGGATATTTTCGAATTTGTAAAATTATTAGGATAGACGGGAAGGGAGTGGGCGAAGGGGGGAAATAATAAAAATAAGAGTTAGAGCATTTTTGGAATTTTTTCCATCAGAACCCAGTGCGACATTTTTCCTAATCATATTTTGTTTCTCTCTTTTTTTTTTTTTTTTTTTTTTAACGTGATAAAAATTAAAGCAATTTTGAGAATTCAGTAGTTATAATGATTCATTTAAAAATAGGGACCAGCGAAGCGGGCGTTGCCCGCTAGTAATTTATAATTTACGTACAATCATTAAATTTTACGTTATATCAGCCATAAATACTGATATTAAAGCTATTTAAGTGTTTACCTAGCAATTTTAAAAACGTAAGTACAAAACTACTTTATAACTGCATTTAAAAATCTTGTTTACTTTGAAATGAACATAATGCACAAATACGTAAGCATGCATTTATCAGTATTAACACTTTCACTACCATTTTTTACTTTCTCTTACCCAAAAGGTAGAGAAAGTATTGTTTTAGGGTAAAATTTTTTGAAGTTGAGTTTTTGGTATATTTGCACGTTTTGAGGTTACCTGAATCCGAAAATCATGTATTTAGCGAATGGTCTGTGTGTCTGTCTATCTGTTTGTCAATGTGGGTGTTATCAGCATAGCTCAAGAACTAATAGTAGCAAGAAGTCCAAATTTGGTATTCTAAACGCGTATGATATAGGGGTGCTAAACTAAGCTTTTCGTTGAGATAAAGCTAATGGTTCGTGTACAGAGACGCCCCAAGAGAATTAAAATACATTACGTCTATGGGGGAAAGTGCTGGTAAGTAAACTTTAACATCTATAGACTATACTAAACCAAATGAAAGGAATCTATATATTTTTATATGCGTAAAAACATGTCCCATGTAGATTACGGTAGGAAAATCTTTAACTGTAAAATTTTATAAATTTTCTACGATAATACAAATAATTTCAATTATTTCATAACTGTTATCAAGAAAAAATATCATGTTCTTTATATTTTTTTATATTATGAAAACAGAGATATAGACTTTCTGTAAATGAAGATGATTATAGCATAGGATATAGTACCCTTGGGATATTTTTCGTCCAAATTGATATATCATAGTTTTTAAACTAGTGTATCTGCAGATCAGGAGCCTCAACGTCTTATTTGCATCACATATTCCTCAACAGGTCATTTTTATTTCTTCCTTATTATATAATGTATATATTGATTCGATTGACTTGCTATATGAACAAATGCGTTCCTGAGGGGTCTGCTGCCCCCCTCAATCCCCCGCTGTATCTCTCGTTTATACCTATCTGTATATCATATATATATATATATATATATATGTATATATATATTCTTAGTAAATAACAGTCTTGTATTATTTTCCTGAAATTTATAAATATTTGTACCGAATTTCATGCAAAAAGAATACATAGCATACCAGAACTATTTTGTGTAGCCCTGTAAACTAATTATCAATTCTATGCCCACACTTTTCCACCGAAAAACATGCTTTTGCAATTTCAGTAATATTCCATTACATTAAATGAGGGTGTAACCATGTTAAAATACAGTTTTAAGAAATACCGACTATAGACCGTAATAATACGAAACTTTTTATGTATCCTGGAAAAGTGGCCACAATTATTGTATACGACAATAATAGGAATAAACCTAATTATGTATACCATACTAATATTTCAGACTAATTTGACATCATTCGGACGAATACAGTACGCCATCAGAATTATTTTGTGGGTTCCCATAAATAAAGTATTCAGTCTATGCATATATTTTTCAAGAGTAAACAAACTTTTATGCATCATTACAATTTATGTTTATTGCATTCTTTTCGGTGGATCATAAACACATTAACATCCGCTTAAATAAAAAATTGTCCATAGGCTTTTATGTCACGAAATTATTTTCTGTGTCCCTGTAAACGAACCAAAAACATTGTATTTACCAGTAAAAACTATTCAGCTTATTCTGCGTTTTTCATTAATAATTGTTCCAAATTTAGCATAATTTGAATGATTACGTTACATTGTCAGAACAATTTGTAAGGTCTTGTACATTAATTAGAAAGCCTAAGAGCGCATTTTCTTCAAAGAACGTTAGTTTAAGCATCTTACTCACTTACGCTAATTTCATTTTGTTGGTTGCAAAGTAATGATGTTAAAAGGCGTTTAAACGAAATTCACCCTATACGTCGTAATGTAAAGAATTTTGGCATGTCCCTGTACACAGTTTATAAACAATATCGCTATAAAACATTATACAGCTTGGTTAAGAGAGTAAGTATTCTCCTCACCATATGGCGCCACACCTCAGCTGTGAGTGTTTTTATTCTCTCTTTTTGTCAGTTGTTTGTGATGTGATTAACTACGCACGAGTTAGCAGCAAGAGCTGCTCGCAACAAAAATAAATATGTGAGTGAATTGCTTTAGTGAGTGAAATTCTTTTTATACAGTCCATTATTCTTTAGTAAGTGTAAGAACCAGCGCAATAAGTGTAACAAATTCATCGCCGTCAAACTACAGCTCTTTGTATGCAGAGCTTGAACGTGTGTGCCAATTTGCAAGTCAATCGCAGAATTTTTGCGGCCGCTATTGCGGTACATACAAATTCTTCCCATAGGCCGTAATGATAAGAAGCACTTTGGCGTGTCCCTGTACACGAAAGACAAATGGAATACACACGTAACACTATGCAGCTATTTCCGTTGAGTTCATGAACATGTGTACCAAATTGTAAGTGAATAGTGTGACTTTTGCGGACGCTAACGCGGTGCATTCAAATTCTTCCCATAGGCCGTAATGATAAGAAAAATTTTGGCGTTTCCCTCTACACGAACTACAAATGGAAGGCACACCCAAAACTATACAGCTGATTTCGTGGGGATCATGAAAATGTGTACAAAATATCAAGTCAATAGAGTGATTTTTGCAGCCGCTCTCGCACGACAAAAACACAAACAGACGGAACCCAAAATCTTTTTGAGTCTCACTGATGTTTCGGCAAATAACACTGCTCGGCATCAAAATTGCCTCTGGCACCATTTCAGTATATTCTTATGTAAAATGACATCCTGAATCCGAATATGACTTCCATTTCGCCATATCACCCCCCATTTTTTAGGAATGGTCCCTAATTTTATCATTTTTCGAGGATTTTATGGCTATAAATTTGATTTATAGGAGGAGAAGGATTACTTTAAACGTTAAATATCTTCTCAGGGGCTACAGAGTTGGGAGATTCTAAAACATGGACATTTCCGACAAGGCGAAATTTTTGGGGCGGATTTGCCACTGAAATTTCGTATTACGTTTCTTATATATATATTTTTTTTAAATCTGTTATTAATGTTATTAAATAAACATTATATTATTTTATTTTTAGATGTTAAATTAAATATTTTTCATTCTTCAAATCAAACTCATGGTCATGAAATTATCGAACACGGAAAGAAATTGAGGGAGGGGGTGGTGTATGTAGAAAACGATGGTGACTGTGCAAAATGGGAGTCATATTTGTATTCAGGAGGTCATTTTATATAAGAATCAGCTTTTTTTTTTTTTTTTTTTTTTTCAGAGCAGTGTAATTATTTCATATAGCATGTTTCGTGTATTTATGCAATATAGAATCTGACATACAGAATTTTCGTTAATTGTTAGAAAGCAGTTGAACTGAATCGACATTATATATTAAGATATCCATATCTCATGTATCAAGTAAGGCGTTGTAATGTACTATAGAAGTTGAGATATATTACCCTAAATGAGGAGGGTGACCGCATACAAACTATACCTGCAGGGAGATATATGGAATTATGAACTTATGTTATGACTTAACCAATTCTAAAATTTAGTGGAATTCATTGTATTCCTTGTAAAAATAGTGCTGACATATTTTTTTTATACGCACACAGACAGACACACAGGCACGTACGCAAACAGAAAAAACATTCTAGAAAGGGTATAATCATATTCAGAAAATCTCAAAATGTGAAAAATCTATTGAAACTGGAAGTCAAACATTTTCGAAAATCTAATACTTTCTTATTATGTGATAAAGAAAGGAAAGGAAAAGAAAAATAAAAAAATTAATGATTATTAATTAACGTCCTTTGTAAATGTACGTATATATATTTTCGTTTACCTACAGATTTTATTTGATTGTTTTTCCACGGAATAAAAAAAAAAGAAAAGAAATTAATTTCCGGGGACAGACATTTTTTTTAGTTTAAAAGTTTTGTTATGTGTAAATAGATTTAATCACTCGATAATAATAGTTTTCTAATTTCTAAACGTAAAACAAAGAATTATTTGTAACAATATGCTTTTTAGCACTGTTCTTTAAAGTTTAAAATATATTTTTTTCTTTTTTAATGTAAGTGTAAGACCCAAACACACTGTAATCCAGTAAATTTGTATTGCAATCTACTCCGCAATTCTTGCTAAGTGCAAATGAAAAACATTCATAGAATTATTACTAAATACATGTTTCGCAAAACCACAAACCATTAAATCAATTACACACACTTGTGCAAGGAAATAAAAGAATTAATGACTTTCTTATGGAAAGATATTTGAGGATTCTTCCTGAGAAAAACATATTCGAATAATTTGATCGTTTCAAACATCAGTGCAACAATGTTTCGTATAAAGTGTAGCATCAAGTGTTTTTGACATATATATATATATGTATATATATATATATATACATTTGTTTACTTCTGAAGTCTGGCTAAAATTGTTTATTTTAAAAGAGAAATACTTCATGCAATATTATACGGTTATATGTTAGAATTCGCTTTGAAATATATATTGTAAATATATTGTTAAAATATAGATAAAAATAAATAGATAAAGAGTTCGATATACTTCAGATTTGCGAAAAAAGTATATTAAATTTTGAAGAAATATATCAATCTTATTTAGATGTTAAAAGACATGGGTGTTGAACATGTAAACCAGACGTCATATAGAATTTGTTTTATTTTAATAATTCATTTGACGACAATTTTTTGTTAATAATTCATATGATTTAATTTTCCTAATAAAACTAATTACGAGTGCATTTAAGAAAATTCTATACTTTATTTTTACTACATTTTGTGATGTGCTTTCAAATGTTTATGCCTTGAAAAATAAATTGATTTTAATACATTTTTCCGCATATATATTCGTAAAAAATACACAATTTTTTAACTTAAAAAATATTTTATTTGTAGAGAAAATAGCCACAATTGCATACATATTTAAAGGCAACAAAATTCCGAATATTTAACCATTAGAGTATTTTTTCTAAAATAACACTAGGGGAAAAAAATAAAAAAATAAAACTCTCGAAGCGATGGTTTTAATTTTACTTACTTCTATATTAGAAAGTTTTCGATTCGAAAACTTTCGAATCGTGTTTGTATTTTCGATGGGTTTACAAGTTTTAATAGGTTCAGAATCAGAGATGCCAGACTTTGCGACTTTTTCATTCAATATTTTTGAGAAGTGATGTTCATATACAGGGTGATTATAATTAAAGTTACGATTTCAAAACGCTATAATTTTTAAAACTACCCATCAGAGCAATTTGATATTTTACCAGAGAAATCTTGAGGAAATTAAATTTTGTTTGAGGGAGGGAAAAAGTAGTTCCAACATGTTCCTATAGATGGCACTGTCAGGATAATGTCAGGAGAAACTAAATGGACTGATTAAACACAGGAATATTGTTAGCAACTCAAAAGAATAGCAGGAAACAGTAGACGTCAAGGGTTTTCTACGATTTTTTTTTTCTTATGACATAAATACATGTTTACAGCGGAAACAGTTATAGTGAAAAGAAAAAAAGAGGAGCTTCATAAAACAAATACTTTACAGATCATTAACGGTACATTTTGGAATTATATATTTTTCTTTTGCCAAACAAAATTCCATTGCCTCACGATTGCTCTGGTAAAATATCAAATCGCTCTGATGGGTAGTTTTTAAATTATAGCGTTTTGAAATCGTAACTTTAATTACAATCACTCTCTTTATAACAGACGATTAATCGCCTATTATGTTTATCAAATATTACTTTTAAATTTATTGGTATCTATTGAATCAAAATGTCGCAAAATCTATCAACACTCTTCAGAATACGATTTGACTATTTCTTGCAAATGTCTGAGTATCTGTGTGTCTAAGACAAAAATATTTCGATAGCCCAAACTCAGGAATTAATGCGCAGATTTTCATAAATTTATAAACTTAGTAACACCTTGACATAAATTGGTGCCTATCACATTTGTTTGAAATCGCCCAACAGTTGGCGCTACTATGTTGTGATTACTCCAATGTATGGGAATGCTTTGATATGTCTTAGTTTCTATTTTGTGAGCTACATAAAACTCGATATGTGAGAAGGCAATTAAAAACAATATTTTGATTCAATTTCAATGAATATTAGGCGACAGGTGGAGTTGCTGTAGCATAATTTTATAAAGCATGAGAATGGAACCGATATTTATCCGAGATTCTCAGCATTCTCGGGTACAGACACAATAAATCTGATATGCGATACAGATATTATTAAACACTATTCTGATTCTATTTGAGTGTATATCAGCCGAGGATTATAGCTGTCATTCTACAAATTTCTTTGTTAGTAAGAATGCAATGTTTCAGCTATTTGGTATAAATATACCAAACGTGATATATTAGATAGCCACTATATATATATTTAAAAAAAAAATAATAAAAAACACTGATATAATTTTGATGTATATCAGAAAACAGGTGGCGCTGATATAACTTATCTTCTGTGATTTCCCACATAGATACATCTGAGAATACATTTGTTAAAAATGCATCAAAGTGCACATGTAAAAATCTTCATTGTTAGGAGTGAATCTTGTGCATGTTAACCAATACGTGGCTCTGTTATATATGAATGATATAGACAGAGACAGATAGAAAACAAATAGCAGATAGAACAGTCTGCTGATGAGGAAAATACTGCATTATTGATTATTTATTTTAATTATTTTTGGCTTAAATTAAAATTGTATGCATTTTGATATTCAAATATGCTTAATATTTTTTCTTTTATGATTATTATTGTACATTTATATACTTTACAGTCATTTTTCTTAACTTATATTTAATCACACCAATGTATCTTTTTGTATAAGATTATTCAGGTACTATTTTAAGCAAATTTACTTTCCTTTAAATAAAACCGTAAATTATGCATACATGCATGTATATATATCTGTAGTTTTTTGGCTAAAATTTTAAAGATATACAGAAATTCACCAATTACTTACATACATTAATCTATCACTGCCCCAAACAAAATATTGTTTTAATGTATGCTTGGATTTTGAATATATTTTCTAATGAAGTCTTTCCTTTCTTCATGTGATACAGAACTTTTCTCCTTGTGAAATGTTTAAAAAGTTTTATATATATATATATATATATATATATATATATATATATATATATATATATATATATATATATATATATAGATAGATAGATAGATAGATAGATCAAAGTCTATAAAATAATTCTGTGAATGGAAAATACCCTATTAAAATCACTGGGACCTGAATCTAGTATAATTTCCGAATTATTATTATTATTTTTTTTTTAGAATAATTGACATAATCAGTGAAATTTAAATTCAAGGTTTATACATGTCAAGGTTTATACATATTTTCACTTTCTTCTATATGTATATATAAATAAAGTATTAGGTTCGTGAAAATTTTCGAACACCAGTTTTTTATGGAATTGCACGTTTTGGGATGTTTTGAACATGATTTGACTGCTTTTAGAAAATATTTGTCCGTCTGTCTGTCTGTGTGTGTGTGTGTGTGTGTGTCACAAATATTGTGGACGCTGTATCTCACGAATCAATGAACGAAATTTAATCAATCTTGGTATTTAGTTGGCTTTTGACATGAACTGGTATTGATTAGATTTGCGAACAAATCGTTTACCAGACAGCGCTGTTATCCCACTTTTTCTAAATTTTTAACATGACACTACATGACAAACTTTTGCATAAATATGCATAACGAGAGTAATTTTTAACGTATGATTGTTAAAATAATAAGAATTATTGATAATAGCATTAGTAAACTAGGGAAAGTTTTTGCATGTGGGAGCATCGCTCCCCCTCCTGGGGGGAATAATCCCCGTGGGAAGGTAAATTATCATTATGGGTACTTTTCGAAAGATCATTTCAAATGGTTGAACCATAATTGTTGAACCATAGATCTGTGATAATTTAAAACAAAGTTATCGATTTTTTTCATTAAAAAAAAAAAAAAAAAAACCTTATTTATTTTTATGTTGGCACAAAATTGACTTTCTTTCAGCATTTACTGTTATAATTCTGACAGACAAAAATTGTCTGTATTTATCACGGAAAATATTTTTCGTAATTAATAATTTAATATAACATTTCTACTGCATGAATTTGTACAAAAGTATATGCAAGAAAACCTTGTGGTGGCCACAACATACTACTTTTTAATAGGATTGTCCAGCGTAGTAGGTGAAGACTGTTAGAACATTATACTAAAATAGGATATGAATATGGAGTTTTTTGTTAATGTGATAATGTAGTTTTAATTAATAAATAGATAAAAGGTACCTATACTTCTGCGTATAATCCACAGGTTAGATTCATCGGTTTCACACCTGAAAACTTTATTTACAAGAAATTGTATATTTGATCGAGTAAAATCATCGCTTAAAAATATCTTTGTCTGTTAGTTAAAATTTCCGGTGTGAAAGAGATTTAACAGACTTGCGGATAATACCTAGGGAAAAATACGGTTGTTATAATTCAATTTCATATAAAAACAGTTAATTTTCAATGCCAAATACCTGACAGTGAAATGCTAGCAGATTTGGTACACGGATTTTTCCCTTGATTCTCTGAAATACACACACACACTCACACACACACACACACACACACACACACACACATATATATATATATATATATATATATATATATATATATATACATATGTTTATTTTTTAAGTTTAATTTTTTTTTAATATATAATGATTTCAATAGAAAATATTTAAAATTAAGAATGTATATCAATAATACGATGTCGAAATTTATTGGTTACTGTTCGATCCTATATCTTTTGTGCAAAATACTACTTATAAACATTATTAAACTAATGTTTTTTAATTCCTTAAATTTGCCGTTAATCAATTTTAATCTTTCTTCCTTTCCAGGACAAGCCCATGAGAGATTCTCTTTGCTTTATTCTATAAGCATATATCATTCTAAAAAGAAATTTTTCGAATTCTATTTTTTGAATTCCATTTTTATAACCATATTGGCTTTTTATCTTAATGAACATTTCTTTATAAAAGGGAATTTAAATACTTCATTTAATTTAGTAAACCCCAGAATATAATTCTTAAACTCAAATTAAAATATTTCAATTTATTTATTTATTTATTTATTGCTCATTAGGATAAAACAAACATTTTCGAAGACTTGAATTAAGTATAATTCTATTTTTGCTAAAAGAATTTTTATAATACGAAACATCAAGTACCATATATTGGGTGAGTGCAAAATTTCTACCCGTTTTTATTATCCATAAAGAAGAGCAAATAAACGAAAAATGAACGATATCTATTGTTGTGCGTAGTCCCCATTGCTATCTATGACCTCTTGCCATCTTTATGGTAGGAGATGAATCCCATAGCCGTGAAATTCAGGGGGTTTCGAATCATAATGTCTTGGATGGCAGTTTTCCCAGCATCAAGATCATCTAATATTTTCTGATTGAAGGAATTATTAAACGCGCGAAATAGGTGATAGTCAGTTGGTGCTAAGTCAGGAGAATAGGGTGGGTGCGGTAAAACTTCCCAACCAAAGCCCAGTAAATTTTGGCGAGTGATGACAGCAGCATGTGGTCTGGCATTATCGTGATGAAGGATAACACCGCGACGATTGATGAGACCTGGCTACTTTGCTACGAAATTTGAATGCAGTCTGTCTAACTATAGACAGTAGAAGGCAGCATTGTTGGTTTGGTTGAGTGGCAGGACCTCCCAGTGAATTATTTCCTGCACCTCCCACCACACATTCAATATCACCTTCTTAAGATGAAATTCAGCATTCGAAGTCGATGCAGGCGGATCAGAAGGACGACGCAGAGTCCTACGACGCTGTACGCTACGGTACATAACCCACTTCTCATCTCCTGTCACAATTCGTGTCAAGAATGGGTTATTTTTGTACCGGAAAGGCAAGGAAACGCAGGTGGTGATTCGGTCACCCCGTTGATTAGCTGTCAGGTTATGTGGAACCCAACGATTCAACTTTCTCCAAAAACCCAACTTAACCAGCCGTCTCTAGACCATTGTCCAGTATACGTTAAAGGTCTCCGCTAATTCTTGCACAGTTGGGTCCGGGTTGTTCCTTATGGCTTGGTCAATATCGTTCGTCTTCAACGTGTGATGGCCGCCCACTCCTAACCTGATCTTGGCCGCTTCTGTCTCTGTCCCTAAATTTACGAAACCATCGACGACATGTGCTTTCGTCTATTGCTTTCTCCCAATAAACTTGACAAACATTGCGACATGCTGCGGCTGCTGTAATCTTTTTATCGAACTCGTGTAACAAACAATGTCTTATATTCTCCTTCTCGCTTTCCATATTACACCCTCTGATATTTTTTTAGATGTTTATCTTTATGAGACACGATGCATTTATATGTGAGGCATCCACACGTTTGATTGGCCGACGATTTGCGTCATTACAATGTCATGTTTGACGTCAGTTCCATTGCAAATTTGCATATCAAAAATGGGCAGAACTTTCGCACTCATCCAATAGAATGGCATAGGAATTGAAAAAAAAAAAAAAAAAAAAGAGGATCTTACTCCTGTGCAGTCTTAAGCATATGTAGTGTATACCCAAGTATCAAATTTAGAGACAATCCTCAGACCCGTTTAAGAAGCAGATTGGTGTCTATAAAAGAAGTTTAAGTACCCTACAGATCTTCCACTTTCAAAATTTTCCGAAATGTAACATGTCGACTCTATTGATGACAAATAAATAAATTAAATTAAATAAATAACAATATCCATAGTATGTTTTGCGGCGATAAATTTAAATATGTGAAAGAGAATATTTATAATTTGTAGGAACAAAAAAATTAAGTTTAAAATATACATTCTAATGATTTAATTTTATTTAAATTCTACGAATGGCATAAATAAATATTATTATTTATTTATTATTAGATTCTTTCAGCTATGCTTTACTTTATATTACAGTTATTTGTGTTTGCATGGTAAATTTAGAATTATTCTCTCTCTTTATCTCTCTCTTTTATTTTAATTCGATTATTTTCAACAAATTTTAAACTTTCATTCGTATTATAATCTAGAAAGTCTCTAGAATATTTATTTTAAAACATGCAGTAATAATATATTTTTATTAATGACACTCATGATATAGTTTTTGAAAACCCTGTATCTAATACGTGTTATTGCCGAAACGTCAGTGGAGGTCTCCATTGGTGACTCATAAAGATTTTAGGTTCCGTCCGTGTGTGTGTTTATCTGTTTGTTTGTCTATCTCGCGATAAAGGTCGCGCTATTAACTTGGAATTTGGTACACATGTTCATGAGCCCCACAGGAGCAGCTGTATAGTTTTGGTTGTGTATTGCATTTGTAGTTCGTGTACAGGGAGACATCAAATTTTGTCTTATCACTACGGCCTGTGGGTAGAATTTGTATGTAGCGCAACAGCGGCTGCAAAAATCCTCCGATTGACTTACAAATTGGTACACACGTTCAGGTTCTGTATAAAAATACCTGCATATATATATATATATATATATATAAATATATATTATGTCTGTATTCATTATCGATTGTGTACAGGGGGACACACCAAAATTTTTATCATTACGATATAGGCAATTACAAAAGTGTTCTGACAATGTCACGTAATCATCCAAATTAGCAGAGCCTGATTAAGGGGGAAGCACACATTATTTATACTTACACCGTTAATTTTAACAAATACTTTCCTCCTATAATAAACAGAAAATTCTCATTAAAAATTATTTTAAAAGAATTCTGGTGTCCAATAACGGTGAGTAAATTGGATTGTTTTACACCGTTCATTTTTTATAAAAAATATTTCCTCGTCAAAGCGTGGAATTTCTATGACATGAAGTAATAAATAATTGTAAAAATATTCCGGTGAGAGTGGAGATAATGTGTGCTTCCCCCTTAATCAGGCTCTGCAATTTAGGTCAAATTTCCAACAATTATTCATGAAAAACGTAGAATAATCTGAATAGTTCTTACTGGTGTAGACAATATTTATGCTTCGTTTACAGATACACACAAAAGCATTTCGTGACATTAGAACCTAAGGACAAATTTTTATTTAAGCGCACTTTAATACGTTTCTGCTGCATTGAACATAATGGAATTATCATACATTATAACTATGCTTAAAAGCATGTTCACTCTGAAAAAAAAAAGGCATGTATAGACTAAATAATTTATTTACCAGACCACACTTGAGAATTCCGATGTCGTAGTGTAATCATCCAAATGATGTCAAATTAGTTTGAAAAAATAATGACTTATACTCTCAAAAATTTCTGGAGTGAGAATCTCCCTCCTTAAAGAAGTGACCCCTATTTTGACACCAATTAAGGTGCGAAAACATCATTATCGCTCTTGAAAATGTGACACTTCTCACTTTTTGTGAAAGAGTGACGTATATTCACTCTGTCACATAGAGTGAGGTCATCATCTATTGCAAGATCAAACTTTTGTAGAGTGAGAAATTGCTAGCGCCATCTGTTAATCATGTTTTAAAAGAAATATGAAGCACCATTTCTGGACAATCTCATGCATGTATTTGTTTAACAGAATTTACTGAAATTTTTTTATGAATAAAAAAGGAAAATAATTATGTTAAAAGATAATTTGGTTTTTTCTATACGATTGACACAATCGAAGTAATGTTATTAATGCAGAATCGAAAATCACAAGAAACATGTCGAAATTCGTCTTAAAAAGTAGTCCTTAAAAAAGTGACCCCTATTTTGATACCAATTAAGGTGAGAAATTATTGCTCTTGAAAATGTGACACTTCTCACTTTTTGTGACACTTCTCACTTTTTGTAACACTTCTCACCTGAATGTGACACTTCTCACTTTTAGTTTTATTTAGAAATATATAAGATATAACAGAAAATATCAGTGCAAATATTTAATTCGCAATGAAAATTATTTAATCGCCCTTAAAATCTGTAACATTCCATATTTTTATTATATTTACTGACAGCTAACATGCTAAATGATCGAAAATCTGGCTATAATATTTTACTAATATTTAAAATCATCAGCAAGTTTTATACTCCTGAACAGGCGAGTTTTTCAGGAAACTCTGTAGATTTGTATGCGAACAGTTATTTATTTATTTATTTATTTATTTATTTTTTAAACATGTGCACTTAAGTAAATTCTTTTCCGCATAAGGTACTTTAAATGACTGCTTGTCTTAAAAATTTGTTTTCAAGTATACATTTTACTTTTAAAATAATTATAATTTTAGCAATTTCAAAATAATTTAAATTTTAAAATATAATTTAGAATTCTGTAATTTTATATTGTTGATAACTAAAATAAAAATTTAAAATTATGATTGATCACGTATGAGAATGACTTAATAATGTAAATTAAGAAGCTGGTATATGTACTCAGTAGTTCAGTGATTAAGATACTCGCTTGCAATGGGGCGGCCTGGGTTCGATTCCCGACAGATCCAAACTGCGTTCTTTGCACCTTGAACTGGAGTCGATTCGCAAGGGGAAATGAAAAAATATCGTCTAGTGACACAATTTTTTAATTGAAAAATAAACTGTCATATTCTTTAAATTGTTTTGAATAACCTCACTCTTAATAAAGAGTGAAAAATCTCACTCTTTTGAAAATAGGCTTTTCACTGTTTAGAGGTTGGCTCCATTTTGGAAAGTTCGAAGTGTGATATGCCACTCTTTGAGAGTGAGATCTCATATTTTAGAGAGTAATTAATTAGATGTGTTCTTATTATTAACGTATAAAATAACTATGGCTACTTTTCCGGGATAAATAAAAGAATTTCGTACTATTAGGGTCTATAGTCGGTATTTCTTAAAAGTGTATTTTAACATGGTTACACCAAAAAATATAATACAATTTTATTGGAATTTTAAAAGCATGTTTTTCTGTTGAAAATTGTGGCCGTAGAATTAGTAATTTGTTTACAATGTTGCACAAACTAATTTCGTTATGCTATGTAATATTTTTGCAAGCAAATTGGTTCAAATATTTATGAATTACAGGAAATCAATAGAAGAATGTCAGTTATTAGGAATACATATGTATGCATATATATATTTATATAGAGAGACTAGCAGACCCGGCCACGCGTTGCTGTGACTAAGTTATACGTTGAAATATACGGCTGTAAACTATTTAGTACAGTTAAATTATTATTTACGAACAAAGACGAAAACGTTGTAGCCGATGTAAAAACCCACAGGGATGAGATTTGAAACTTAGGTCAAAATTTGGAAGCGATTGATAAAAATTTTCGTAGTGTTGATATTAAGCACAAATTAATTTTATTGTAGGGTCCTATAAATTTTAATGGAGAAGTGATATATATTATTTCTAATGCTACTTTGGATAAAATTGCTAAAATGACTAATATATAAATTAAATTCTATTAAAATTCTATTAAAATAAAAGTATAAAAAAAACAGACGATTTTAAAATCAATTTCTATGGAGGAGGGAAATATAATATATGCTATAATGGATAATTTTACTATTAAATGACCTCATCATTTTAAATATTTTAAAGAGGGCAACAGCTGTAGTTATAAAAGGGAAAACAATAAGGCTAAACCAGAAAAATAAGTAAATTTGATAAATATTTTAAAACTTTAAAATTGGAAATCTTATGAAATATTGGACATTTAAAGTAAATACATGTATCATTTTAAATACAAAAAGATTTTGGAAAAGTTTAGTGTATTTTAACGAAGTGATGAGAAGTTTTTGAGTATGTTAAAATTTTAATAGTAAATTCAAGTCAATAAAGATGGGAAACATTGAGGATTAAGATAAGAATAATTATAAGATTTAAAAAAAAAAAAAAAAAAGAAACTTTTTATATACCATGCTTTTAAATTTTAATATACTAATAATATACAAATTAAAAGGAAAATGATAAATATTCTATCATAGTTTGAAGTCAAATTTGTTTTCAAATGTCTAAATAAAATATCTGATGTAAGATACTAATATTTTGCAGCGGAA
Organism: Salticus scenicus; assembly: GCA_963930645.1. Taxonomy (NCBI): domain Eukaryota; kingdom Metazoa; phylum Arthropoda; class Arachnida; order Araneae; family Salticidae; genus Salticus; species Salticus scenicus. The sequence goes on along the minus strand of OZ005654.1, from coordinate 292,328,791 downwards.
TAGATTTCATTTCTGTCATCCTTGGCGAAAAAAAAAGAATATCGCCAAATTATCTGGCGAAAATATTTAATTCCTTTCAAAAATCATGGTTATTTTAACAACTTATATTAAAAGAGTAATGAATAATATGAAACAATATTTCGTACAATACATATTACATGTCATACATACGTACAATGAATAATACATATTACATTTCGTACAATGCATACATCTGGCATGTATATTTTCGTGTTACGCTTTTGATCGCCAAATAATAATAATAATAAAAAAAAAAAGCCAAGGGCGACAGAGTTTAAAAATTTAAAATTAAAATTTTGTCAATTTGACAGCAAAATAATTCAATCTAACACCCGCGATAACTAATACATATCTATACCCAAATATAAGGACTAAAATCGGGAAATAAATTTCCTCGATTTTTAATAATTTCTTACAAAAAATCCAGTGGGCAATTAACATAGGAAATCTTTTTCTTGGCTGCACAGACGGTCAGTGAGTCACACTTCGCTTGCGTATAGAACTCATAGATATAGTATAGCATATATAGAATAGAGTGATCATTGGGGAGAAAAAAGTTATTCCTTTTCATTTGGGAAAAGACGACGTTTTTACCAAAATATGGCCGTCTTTCCCCGAGTGAATACACACGGGAATACATACTAATATTTTAGCAAATAAAATTTATGAATAATTTATTTGCTAAAGGGGAATGGAAGACTCCAGATACAGTTTCAAATTCATATTTCTTTCTTTCTTTTCTTTTTCTTTTTCAATACCACTTAATGGCTGTTTCCAAAGCTTTTATTTTTTATCTTTTTTCGGCATCAAAAATCTTTCTACGATAACATGGGGATGAGAGATCTATATATATTACTATATCTATGATAGAACTACATTAGCACTTTATCAATGTGTATAAAATCTTTAAATTGATTATGACGTCAATTTTCGTGAGATGCATAATTTAACTTTTTATAATTTTTTAACGTTCACGTTTGATTAAATGTATTTATTTTTATGTCGAAAGAAAATGAACTCGTATTTTTTTTTTTTTTTTTTTGGCAACAATTAAATTAATGGAACTCACAGATATTTTGGAGCAACTTTAATAAAGGTCTATAATTAACAAATAATTGCAATAAAACAATATTGTGACAATAAATTGAGATAAAAACTATCCTATCTCTCAAGTTGGATCAAACTGCACACAGTGTGCAAAATTTCATCAAAATCAGTTCTTTAGTTTAGGAGTTTACCCCGGACAAACATCGTGACACGTAATTTATATATATATACAGATTAAATTATAAAGTTTTGATCAATGAAGCACAAATAAGTAAAAAACAGGATTAATTTCACTGTATTATCTTCATTATAATATGAATTCAATTTACACTTCAGTCTATGTAACACGTGGCCGGCTATGCTAACACCAAAAATTTAAAAAGTGGAAATAATTGAATTATACGAAATTTATTAATAGGTTAAAAAGTTGAAGATTCTTTGTGTAGATGGCAGCACCAAATATATTTCAGCTTTCATTTCAACCCAGTCGAAAGGTATCGACATCTGTTAGAATCATTTGGAGTTAACAGATAATTGTGACTGTCAAATAATAACAGACAAATAATTAGCAATAAATTAAAATTGCGACTATAATTTGAGATTTAAACTATCCTATCTCTCAAGTTGGATCGAACTGCACATGGTGTGCGAATTTTATTATAATCGGTTAAGTGGTTTAGGAGTCCATTGAGGACAAACATTGTGACACGAGATTTATATATATTAAGATAGATAGATAGATAGATAGTTATAGAAAGAGATATACACTGGGGGTTCGGGAGGTTGAGGGAGATGCAGCCTCCCCCCCCCCCTTCCCCATTTATGTAGCAAGTCAATCGAATCAATAGATATATATTATGTAATAAGGAATAAATAAAAAGGATCTGTTGAATAATGTGTGATGCAAATAGGACGCTGGGGTTCCTAATCTGCAGATCCACTAGTATAAATTGATGGCACATCATATTGCGAAATTCAATATAAAGTATTACGCTTTTTTTAATTTATCCATGCACATTTGCATTTCTGCAAAACATTTTCAGCAAAAACATTTAATGCCAATTTCTTCTATTTATGAAAAAAATATGTGCGAGGGAAAAAAAAAAATCTTCTTAATCAAAAACCATGTTTTATTTTATTTTATTTTCATTTTTATTTATTTGTAATACTTACATCTTCCAGTAAATTTATAAGCCATGACTTTATTTTCATCAAAAGTTTAGGATTTTGTCTGCATACACAATAAAACTCTCCGAAAAAACCTATATCAACTTTCTAAAAATAGTTATATCCATAAGATATATATATATATATATATTTTTTTTTTTTACTTTTCCCCCGTTAAATTCCTGGTGCATCTTTTGATATTTATGCGATATTGTCCTTTGTGAGAAAGTTTTGAAAAAAGAAATGAATTTTATTTATAAAGAAATTGGAAAACAATGATGAAGTATATATATATATAAGTGTGTGTGTGCGTGTGTGTGTTTAAATGGATAACGGTGTTGCTTCTTACTTCTGTTAAAAATGTTAAATTAACTTATAAGGAACATATGTTTTTTTTTTTTTTTTTTTTTTTTTTTTTCCGTATAACTTTGCATTTATAAATTCATGTTAAAATTTATTTTTCATTATTTATACTATCTTTAATATCTTTCAAAGGTGTAGAGTATAACTTAGCAAATTACGCGAAACGAATGTAAGAAACGAAAATGAATAATCACTGTAACTAAACAATATATTAAAAAAATAAATAAATAAATAAAAACTACGATAAAAAAAATTCAAACGTTTTATCGCTAAAACATATTAACCGATTTTTCAAAAAAAAAAAACTAATTAGAACAAAGAAGTTAGTAAAACAATAAAATAAAAATAAATAAGTTTAAAGAAATAAATTAATAAAATAAAAGTAAATAAAAATTGAATAAAATTACAGTCTATCAGAATCATTTCAGGCTACAAAAAAAAAAAAAAAAAAAAAAAAAAAAGAGCTATTTTCTTGCTCCACGAAAGCACTATTTGAAAAATTCTCTTTTTAACTCCGAACGGAGCAATATTTACTACATATATACTAAGACAGGGAGTCTTTTATTTTTTTATCCATCCGATGAAAATAGCAAAAGCCAAAGCAACTCTTTTTGTAGTGAAATAGAATACGCCGGAATATTAGTGGCATATCAATGGTCCGTTTGCTCACGGCAATCATTCGTTAACTGATATTTCAGTGCCCCATAGCGTGAAGGTCAAGCATTGCGTGGATGACATACATACAATAACACATAGATATAATAATTTATAATAGATACATAGTAATTATAAATATAATTAATCTATGAAATAATACGATATTTAGAATTTGGATTGCTTAATTCAGATCGATTTGCAAATTTATATGTTTTGTCCTAAGGGTATGCTCAAGGTCTGTACAAAACATTCTAAGATTCTAAGACGGAAAGAGGCCGCTCACCACTATTCAGCGGTTTTGAGAGTTTTTAACCTTTAGAGAGGGGCTCCAAAGCCATTGTGGAGATTCAAAAGAGCCCGTCTCCAAAGGTTTCCCCCGTATTTTATTGGATAAACAAACAACAACAAAAAAAAAAAAAAAAAAAAAAAAAAAAGAGGAAGAAAAAAAAATTACAATGATCGCCATAGCAGAGCTCTCCCGCGAGAAAAGGCGACAAAGTTGCATGAAAGGGATGAGGACCGGAGCCAAGTGGTAGTCTATTTACAAAGTTCATACATGTAATATACAAATTTCACACAGCCTTTATACAAAGTTCACGCAGTCTTTATACCAAGTCCAAACTCCCTATGAACAATGTTGGTTAATAGCAACATCATGCGTTGGATGATTGTTTCCCGAGAACACTTCCGTGGAATGCTGTAGCATCAGACATGACCAGTATTCGCTATGTAGGAGAGGAGGAAAATTTAAGGAAAGATAGAGAAAGAATTTAGTTTGTTGAGTTTGATAAATCTTGAAGGAAGGCATAGATGCGCTTTAATTTGAGCCGTAGGGACCTTCTAGTTATTATATTGTTCAGCCAAGTTGATGGTCTAGGGTTATGGTTCCTTAAATGGTAAGGTATTGTAAGTTGACAGTGAAAGTAGTAATGTTGTGCAGTCCCCTCCTCGCTGCATGAGCATAAAGTGCAGATTCCACTGCGGTTGGTTGGAAGTTGTTTCGAGCGGCGCTATTCAGAATCATTGGATGTGGTCAAGCGGTTGGAGGTGGTTCGACGGGAGAAAGTCCCTGGCTCTAACCCCCCAGCTGAGATAATTGAGGGGCCAGAGGCAGATATCTTTGTCAATTTTGCATGCTTTCCTTTAAAATAACTGCGCAATCTGATAAAAAAAGGTTGCAACTGATGACAAGACATTTGGCTCTTTGTGTCGGGAGCGTGATTAATGGTTTTTTGAACCTCGAAGTTCCAACCGCAAAGGAAACCCGCCTTAAGGGTGTTTGGGGGTATTTGGGGAAGGTATTTGGGGAAGGGGCCATGACCTCACAGAAAGGCAAAGATTTCCGGGGACAGGTCCCAAATATTGAGTGAGACATTTGGTATTAGCTCGTGAGTGTATCTCCCTTTTGGAGACACACTCCAGAGATCCTGCCAGTCGTTAATTAGTTTTTGATTTAAGTGATATTTTATGTAGGAAGGGGGAGCTGGGAGTGAATAGGCTATGTCACTATATTCTGTTGTTGATTTTGCAAGAGTGTCAGCTAGTTCATTTCCGACGACCCCCTTAAAAGTACCTCCCCGGCGGGGAATCAAAGCGCAAAACATTGTTGTTCTTGGAGGCTAGGAGCTGATACGATACAGGTAGTCGAAAAGTCCAAGATGCTATGGTGACATAATATACACTAGTAGCATTTCGCCATTTACTTTTCTACTTTTTTTTTTTTTTTTTTTTTTTTAAGCTTTGCGGGGCGGAACACTACCGAGAATTAGAATTTTGAATGGAAATGTTTTTTTTTTTTTTTTTTTAGAGTTTAAATAAACTCCGGAAGAGGGGCCTGTCGTGGCTGGAATCGCTCGACACTGCTCCTAGAGCGGTGAGCGGCACCTCTTCCCTGTTAAATGATTGTTTCAGCAGCTTTCTGTGATTATACATAATGAAAATTTCTACAAAGTTATAGTGCTGTTGAAAAACTGGACAAATTGGCAACATTTTTCTACTAGGCATTTTTATTTCTTATTATGAAACATAAAATCTTCTTCTTTTTTTTTTTTTCTATCTATATGGCTATTATAAGATCAAGCAAATTATAATTGGTTGTTTTCGCTAAATAAATAAATAAAACAAGTACAAAATTCGCATGTATAGGTTTTATACTCCTAAAGTTGTTTCAAAATGATATTACCTAAATTTTTATAACAATCGAAAGCAAAAACAAAAAACAAAATACATTTTCCTTGATTAGTGAGGATAAATTTCTTGAAAGATTTGTGTTTGTTAAATAACATTTGGAGTTTTGTTTTCAATATATTCTATGTATTATTACATTTCTCCATTTTATAATCTCTTGAAAAACATAATTCCATTTACTAACGTAAATAACATTCATTATGGGAATTTAATCCCGTTATGGGAATTTAATCCTATTCATATCTTTATAAAAATGTTTTTATATTATCAAAATATTTCTGCAGCACAATATTTTAAAGAATATCAAATATAGAAATATATTTTAAGGATATTGACAATTCATTTCTTTTCCCGAAGAATTTACATTTTAATAAAGTGCATAGATGAAATAAAAAATGTTTATTTAAAAAGAAAAAAAAACTTTTTAAGAGAAATACAGTCACATAAATAATAATAATAATAATAATAATAATAATAATAATAATAATAATACATATAAAAACAAATAAATGAATAAAGAAGAGTTTTTCTGGGCAATTTTTTACATAACATTATTTCTTTCTTTCATATTCAATAGACAAAAGTAGTGGTTTCTTAAAAAATTTCAACTTCATGTTTTCGATGAATTGACACGTTTTGAGGGATCTAGAACACGATTTGACAATTTTTCGAAAATGTGTAGCTATGTGTGTATGACAAAATTTTGGGGCAATTGTATCTCAAGAGCTGCTTCACAGAATTTCCCACAAATTTATACGTTGTTGCAACTTGACATAAATTAGTGCCTATCAACTTTTGCTGAAACTTTACTAACAGGTAGCGTTACCATCCCACTTTTTCTAAATGTGCAGAAAGAAATTTATTTTTGAAGAATCATCATGTAAAGATAGTCAGCTGGGATTTTTTTTTTTTTTTTTTTTTGTACATGTAAGAGGATTGCTTCACCCTGGGAAGGGGAGAGAGTGGATAAGATCCCCAAAGTTAGACAAAATTTTCATAACTATATCTTTCAAAAGAGTTCGGCAGTACCTTTAAAACGAGTGGTTGAACCATCGATCTGTGATAACTTAAGATAAAGTTGTCGATTTTCTTTCATCAATAAATAAATAAATAAATAAATAAATAATACAAATTAAAAATAAATAAATACATGCATTGTTTTTTTTTTCTTTAAAGAAAGATAGAGATATTATATACAGATTAAAATATACTTTCTTTGAATATTTAGGGTGATACTTTTCTATAGGGAAAATCATCTGCATTTAGCACGAAAAATAATTTTTATAAAAAATAATTTTAGAATTAGTATCTCTTTCGCGATTATCATTTGCCCAAAGGTGCAAAAAATTCCCATTTCTGCGACCGTAAATTGCGGGACCGGGTGTGAAGGAGTTTGACTCCTTTTTTGACTTGACAACGACGACAATAAGTCAATTCACAGAAGTAGTATTTGTAATTGTATAAAAAATATATTAATTTCATTCCTGAGTTGTTTCAGACTTACAAGCTCTCCTGACGGTAATGCTTACGGTAAGTTTAAAACATAAGCAGCAATATCTTGATTATATAACCTCGTTTAACCAGATTTCTCCGTTAACCGACGACGATTTCCGGACTTTTTCAGCGTCTGTTATCCGACACCTATTTAAATAAAGCTTTCTGTTAAACTTTTTTTTTTTTTATTTTTTTTTATTTTTTTTTCAGTTTCATATTCCTTGTGTCAGCAAGCATTCCTTCTGAGCTAGAAGTACAGATAAGTATTTTATTTTTCATTTCTTAGAATTCCTTCGAAATTATTTTGAGCTCCCGCCATTCCCTAAGCGCACAAATTTACACCAGTTGAAGCTTCCATTTAATAAGTTGCAAAATTTTCTAAATAAATTTTCTTGCATAATTTGAATTTCGATATTTATTCAGCTGATTAACTAGTAATAAAAGTAGTTCGATGAAGATGCTAGATTATTATTTTAAAAATGTCTATTATCCAGAAATTTCAATTATCCGATGTAGGTTTGGTTCCAATAACATTGTGCATAATCGAGGTTCTACTGTATTTTTAAAAACTGCGTGACTGTTGAATTTTACTCGGATTTCTGATTCTCGCTCTCGTTTAAGGTGTTCTACGGATTATACGGTACAGCGCAAATGGGAAGAGATGTCGCGCAAAGGGGAGTTTTTCACCACTTCCCGCAAATGGGAATTGCGCATATGGGACGATGCCTAATTGAAATAAATTATTTGTGTTGAGTGAATTTGTACAGGAAAATTTAGAAGGAAGTCATGTGATACCCATAACATACTAGTTTTCAATAGACTTAAACAAAAGGTAATCCTCATGAAACCTTACCATTAGCAATATTTTGAAAACGGGTCAGATTAATTGGAATCGCATTCAATTTTTCTTTTTCTTTTTCTTTCTTCTTTCTTTCTTTCTTTTTTTTTCTTTTCTTTTTTTCCCCATGTATGAAGGAAAGTTTGGAATTGTTAACTTGACACATACTTAAACAGTCTTTGCAAAAATTAAAATCAGCGTCTGCAAAAATCTAAGTTAGTTTGTATAAGACAAATATGTGTATTAATTTTATTTTTAACATTTTCGAACAAAGTTGGAAAGTGTTTACGACTTTGGTTTGTCAGTCCATCTGTCCGTCTTAATTTTAACTCCCGTAAATATTGACGGAATTTTTTGAAATTGATATATGTCATTCAACAACGCTATCGTATGCCCTTATTGAAAATAACGTAAGGTAATTTCGGGTGTGTTGCCCCACCGGTAGAGATGCCCCACTTAATATAATTTCGAAACGCAATGATAGATGGCTCAGCAAGTCCGATTATTATTTCAGATAGATTTTGAATGGTGTGCTGTGGAAGTTACGTGAACTTATTTCTTTGTGTTCTGCTGTCACAACAATATTTCAAGTAAGTACCATGTTTTTTCTACTCTGTTATATAAGTGAAGTTGCATTGTAAGGCTGGCACTAGTTAATAAAAGTAGATTTTTTTTATATAAGTTTAAAAATCTGTAGTAAGAAGTTGATCAGTCGACTTCGGCCATTGTGCCGCCATTTTTGCTGTCTTTTACTTTGGATAGTTGCCGGGGCATCTCTCCCATACCAAAAGGATAGATGCCCCAGATTATATTCGGGTGAGATGCCCCACATACATTTACAGGGAGAAAAGTCATTTAATTGTTTAAATTTTAAACTAATATTGTTTTTATAAAATGCGTAATATTTGTAAATCGTTAAAATTTTTAACTTAAAAATATTTTTTGAAATTATAAATTTAGATTAAAATTCATCAACTAACATTCAAATTCGCGTGATCTCTAGATGTGGCAACTCAAAACGAAATCACAAAAAAGCAAATTGAATCCAGATATGAAAGCAAAAAACGCTCAGGTATGTCAGACTGACCTTTGACATTTAAACTATAACGTAAACAATCTTGGGCGCTAATTAAACTGTAGGTGGGCGGTTAATTGTGCCGGTAAGTGAATATTATTGTATTTGTTAATGCAGTTGTTCAATGCTACTTGTTTGTTTCAGGAAAGATGACTACAGTATATAAAAAGAAAACAGTATATAAAAAAGAAAGATGACTACAGTATGTACAAAAGAAAAAAAACTGGAACAGCTGGTGGGACCAGGACAGAAGACCATTTAAAAGAGGCTCTTGAGACTAGAAGCAGGGGAAATTGGTGTCATTGAAGCTGCTAGGTACTTTGGAATTTCTTCTCGGACAGTTCGTCGTCGAAGAAAAACATATAATAATACCAAAAGAAGCTCTTTGGGGACCATTGACCACTATTGACCACTATTGATCACTATTGACCAATGTTAAAACCTTTTATTATGTTTTTTACAGGTAGGGCATCTCTCCCATGTGAGTGGGGCATCTCACCCGCAACTTCGGGAGAGATGGCAAAATGTAGTGCTGCCGCAACTTTTTTTTTTTTTTTAAAGAAAATTTACAATATGTTACAAAAAAACTACTTAGTAGTAATAAACAATATCTATTATGTATTTACCACAAATTTTCGTTGTCATTGTTACTACCTAATTTATTTTATAGCTTCCTTTCCTTCAGTGGGGCATCTCTCCCGGAATTACCTTATATACCATCACTGGTTTGTTTACAGGTACACCTGAAGTAATTCCCAAACATTGCGTTCTATGAGAAGTATTTCTTTAAACTATATTTTGATAATTTTATTCTGCACAAATCATAATGAAATTGACATTTTTTATCCATATGCATGCGAAAATGCTATCTATAAAATGTCATACTATATTCATTGTTTACTGGGCACAAAAATATCCAAATAAATTAATGGAAATCGCCTTTATGTTTTTATTAAATGTTAACTCTTTCTAATATCGTTTAAGGATGGTTGTGTTTTGAAATAATCTATCCGTCTATCTTCCTTACCGTATGAATCTATGCCCGTCTATCTGTCTGCCTCTAGCGCCCGTAAATATATTCAGAATTTCTTTAAAATGATACATTGTTGCTATTAAAGTTCCCAATTTAAAATGGAATGAACAGCTGAACTAGTTTGTGTACAGGGTCACCCAAATAATGCCAAATTATTGTGTTTTATGTGAGAATTTTTTATAAATAATATTTAAAATATCTGGTGTGAAAAAAACGCACAACTTCCATTATCTACTATTACACGTGTTATATGCATTTTTTTCTTTTCTCGCTAAGAGAAACTTGTTACGCTTGTAAAGACAGATAAAACAAAGTTTACACAGCGAGTGAAAAAGTAAATATATATATATATATATATATATATATATGATAGAATTATTTATTTAAACACCAATTTCCGAGATTTAAAACTGAATTATCTACTCAGTATGACCATTAAGTTTTCTGTAATAACCACATAAAACATGAAAAAGGCTATATAAAATGAATTTATGTAACAATTTTCAAGAAAATCATTAGAGCTGTTTTTGAGACACCAACTTTTATTAAAACTTGGCATACTCAATTAGTGACTGGAGAACAATAATTACATACAAAAGGATATTTAAAAGGGAGTTAATATGGCGAGTTTGAAAAAGATCCGTACAGCCATTTTTAAAAGAAGCGAGACCTGAAATTGAGCTATTTATATAGGACGCCTATCAATTTTCCTGAACTAACCAACTATATCATTCGAAAGAACATCTAATAGAGTGTTTATATAGCAACTTTGGAGAAAATCTTTAGAACCGTTTTTGAGATACGGACTTACGGTCCCACTTCCGGCTTCCGATGACCCACATCCGATTTTCCAGTTTTCATCAAAGTTTGAGACATTCATCTGTATACCAGACCTGTATCAATTCTGCTGTTTCGTAGTTCAATCTTTATTAGTTTGGATGATGTGATAGCCAGAAGATTCCACACATACATACACACACACAATGCCCAATTGACAAAAACTACTTTTTTGGACTCAGGAGGTCTTAAAGCGAGTAAATCAGGTGAAAACTCGATATCGAATTTTTGGACCAAATACAATACTTCCAATACCTACGGTAGTAGGGTAATAGAAGTAAAAAACCCTATACTTCAGATATCATAATGTAATCGACATTTATTTTTCATATGTTAAACAAATGTTTTTTATAGTATATATGGTCCTTTTAGCGTTAATATTTACAGGCCACATTAAAATATTTACATTTATTATGGGTTACAATGCTGGTTTTCGGGTTGTATTAAGTTCTTTAAACACTTTCTAACGATGTTTAAGAGTGATTAGGAATTGACTTATTCTTACTGCCTGTCTTTTCTTCCCCGCTGCCTGTTTGTTTTGTGATTATGTAGGCAAAGCACGTTGTAATTTAAACGATACAACATTCACGTACAGTTGGAAAAATTTATTAATATAAGCGAACGCCGGGATTTTTGCTCTTGTTTAATTAATGAAATGTATATATTTAAAAACATATGAGTTCAGGAAAAGGAATTTGTTTTTCGCTTTAAGGGGGTTTTGTACGCGATCTAAAATATAGTTGCGTCATTTTTTAAAAATTTCAAAAAGGAGAAAATAATCTCGTGTATTGATGGGCTTATTTGAAAGCTAATGATACAATTTATGGGAAACGTTATAAATTTTATAAAATACATTTTCATAATTTAATGGCTTCTCCTCTATCAACTTCTTATTCATTCAGGCTTTTAAAGTTCATGAAATGAAATAGGCAAACAAAACATAGAAAATTTCAATGAAAATCTACATCAATTTGTTGCTTACAGAAACAGAAAATACTGTTGCAAACTATGTACATATACAATTTGAGTTATTACTATATTCGAGAAATTATTGGAGAATTACTCCATACTTTAACTATAAATTATTGATGAATGTATTGTATTGTTGTTATCTAAAAATATGTAATAAAAATTATATTACCTTAAGGGATATGTTATAAATTGCAGGTATTCTAGTAGTCAAGTATGCATTTTATTACTATTTAGTCTAAAGTATCACTTATATGCATGTAAAATATCCCTTATACGCATATATTTTAAGGAATATATATATATATATATATAACTTCTTTAAATGTTAAAATATTTAGGCAGAAACATTTGTTTAAGATTTTTTTTTTTTTTTTATGACACAATATGTTATTTTTAAACAACATAAAAATGTTTTTTTTTTCTCTTTTGTCTTCAAATTTTAGAATAACGTTTTAATATTAAAATTTAAATTTATAATGCACATTTTCTTAGTTAGAAATAACTTCAATTTATTTGCAGAACCGGTAATAAAAATTCAGTTTTAATTTAAAATTTCTCATCTTTATTTCTTTTAAACGGAAATATAAATCATTATATATCTACTAAATAAATTATTTTTTCCCTTTATAATGTAAAAGTTTGTTTAAACTATAAATTTACGCACGGAAAAAAAAAAAAAAAAAAAAAAAAAACTCTCAACTCTTTTAACGATCTATCAAAAAAACTCGAATTATATAAAGTAAAAAAAGAAAACCTTTATTCGGTCATTTATTCAATATTATGAATGCCATGTTGTTAAAAAAAAAAAAAAAAAAAAAAAAACAGTGCTGCATGTTTGACATGGAATAAAATTGGAAAATTGATTTTACATAAATTAGTTCCTGTTAGAACACCAGCTGCATTCATCCAATACGTTTTTTTTCTTCTTATCATCGAAGTAGAATAAAGCATCCATGGTAGAAAAACATAAAAATAATAGAAAGAAAAATGATTGTAATTAAAAAGAAAGATTCATGCATAATTTTTGATGACATTTATTGTTAATGAACATTTAAAGTATAAGATAATGCATAAAAATATTTCAATAGAATTTCGTTGAATGAATTTATTTTACGCTAATTTAATTGCATGCTCATAAAAATGTTTTATTTAATATTTAAATATGGTTATTAAGTTCTGCAAATTAAAAATTTAAAAAACATAAATTTTTTAAATATATCTTTGCGTGGTGTAAGTCGTTTGTAGCAAAAATACTATTTTAAGCAATTTAATAAAAATATCTGCATATTTTTCCATTTTATATTTTAATGAAGCTTTTAATAAAGGCTAATACCTTTGTAACGTTTTATCAATTATTAATAATTGCTTGTTAGGAAAAGTATTGATGAATATTTGGTTATGTATATCAATGGTTTTTAATATAACAATACAAAAAAAATGAAATATGAAATAATAATAATAATAATCGTTAATGTATATTTCTTTTAATGAAAGTATCACAAAATGGCAACAAAGACTTTACCTTGATGGAAGTAGTAGTCCTCCCAAAAGGACATAATCTTTACATTTATAGTTATACATTAAAAATAAATAAATATGATCACTGTATGGTGCTTAGATATTCCGTACGCACCAAATAATTTCAAGAAAATTTAACATATTAAGAGAAACCGAAAAAAAAAACTATTAAAAATGCAAGTAGCTATATTTATTTTCTCCAGTAGCTATATTTATTTCATCCAGTGCTATATTTATTTTCTACTTTATAAAGTTTTTCCTTTCATTTTAAACGATTTTGTGAGTTGCCGCTTTGACTGCAGCACTCGTGCTTACTTTATTCGCCTGATGAAGGGTCGTGTGTTTTTTCGACCCGAAACAATTGTTGCGAGTTTATTGCATTTTATGGTGTTTATTCAAAATTTGTAAGTAATATATTAAAAATGCAATTTGAGCAACTTTCTCATTTTCTGTCAAATGTATATTAGGTATTTTTAATTTACGCAGAATAAAGATATTAATAATTTAAAAAAAAAGTAATAATTAATTAACACTGCAGTTTTGTGCATCATATAATTTTGTAGAATATGAAATATATATATGCTTTATGGAACACTTCATAGACCAGAATGTACACAAATTATTTTGTAAATCCCTTTAGTCAAACATTAGTTTTATTTACAGAATTTGAAGTAGAAGCCATTTCATAGTGAATCTAAATAACGCATATAACTTTTAAGACATTTTATACACATTTATGAAAAATAGTTTGCACATAGTCAGGCATATAGGTAAATAGATGAATGAACCGATTTGAAACCCTGTTCAATTTTGTTTTTAAAAACAGAGCATCAAGAAACGTTGCAAATATTTTTTAAAGTATAACAGGCAAAAAATAGAAATTCTTTGTAACTTTTTTTTACAGAAAAAAATAAAATAAAATAAAATAAAATAAATCATATAAATGTACTCTAAAATCACGTATTAATCTGTCAAAAGACACATTTTCTTTCTGTAACTAGATAAAATCTGTAACTTTTGTATAAGATTCTATCTATATAGAGGGTACAATTTTTTTTCCTCTATTTTCCATAAAAAAAAAAAAAAAAAAAAAAAAAAAAAAAAAAAAATAGTATCAAAGCAAGATTGGGAACTGGTAAGTAAAAACTGGAAATATGGTTCCGTAGTTCTGAGGTATTATCGTCGCCTGATTTGATTCTGGTTGCAATGAAAAAACTAGTATGTTGTGGCCACCACAAGGCTTTCTTCTATATTTTGCTATATTTTGCTAAGTGCAAATAATTCATTAAAACTATTATTTATTAAAATTATCTAAGAGAATGAATACATTTTATTCTTAGGGAAAACTAACACTAAATATCCAAGACAGTTTTATTGTCTATAATTAGCATCCCAATAAATGCGTTTTTATAATGGTTATCTCACATATCAGGTTTCGTACAGTTATATGCCATAGAAGATGAAATGTAGACTTCCCATTATGGAGGCAAATTGTAGTATAACAGTGTCACCTATTAGCCGATTAGCATCCGCATTGATTAAGCATAATATCTCATACCGGATTTTTTACATATCGAGTTTTGTTTGATTATACGTAATAGAACCTGACATAGCCTCCCCTTATATTGCGGAAATCGCTGTATAGCAGCGCCATTCGACAAGCTTTTGACACCAAAAGTCTACAGGCACTAATTTAGGTCAATGCACATCCTTGCATATAAATTTATATGCAAGTATGTGCAGTAGCTCATAAAATATAACCTTCCCTTAAACTGCGGAAATCACTCTACAGTAGCGCCACCTGTTGGCCGATAAGAATTCAAATTGAATCAGCATGTCTCATAATGGCCTTCACACAGATAAAGTTTTGTTTGATTATACACAATAGAACCTGAGATATAGCCTCCCCTTTATTTGTGGAAATCGCTTTTTAGCAGCGCAACCTATTGAGTGGTTGACACCAAAAGTTCATAGGCACAAACTTAGGTCAAGGTGTATCTACATATGAATTTATATACAATTCTGAGTTGTAGTTCCGGAGATACAGTCGCCACAAAAATTTTTGTCAAACTCACACACAAGCGGACAGACAGACATTTTCTAAAAAATTTCAAATTGTGTTCTAGACCTCTCAGAACGTATAAAGCCATCGAAAACCGAAAAATTAAAAATCCAGTACTTTCTTCTATTGAATATTGATAGACCAAAAAAAAAAAAAAAAACATAGTTATCTTTGTTTAAGCTTACTGTGAAGATAGAGAATAGATTATCTATATATTAATAGGCAAGCATAAGATATGTGGTACACATTTAACATATTAGTTATAGGAGTAGACAGTTGAAAATGGTGTTATTTGAAACATATGATTAGCCAGATGTGCGGTATACAAAAATATTTATCTTACAATGTCAAGAAGGTATTTAAAAACACTTTTATTTTTATGCATTTTTCCATTTTATACATGTATTCTTTTATATTGAAAAATACCTAAAGTAGAAAGTTGTTAAATATGGCAATTTCTGAAAACTCAATTAAACCATAGACACAGTAATTTGTATAGTATAGCATCATTATACTCTCGACTGCAGATTTTTTATTCTAAGAAAAAACAGTCGTCAGATGGTAGAAATTTGAGGGAATGAGTAGTAGATCGAAAGTTTATACTGTTGAAGATATACGCAAGTTATAAAAGAATTTAATTTATAAGAGTGCACTTTTTTTTTTTTTTTTTTTTTCAAGATCTAATTTCTTTTCCTTTGTGAGGTTTACGTTAGCTCTAATTTGAAGACATGTTTTTAAGCAAAAACATAATGCATTCCAATTAGATGAAATTGACTATTTATTAGAAAAATAAATGAATTTTTTTACTATATCTTCTGCATATATAAGAAGAAAATGTAAGATTTGGAAAAACTTTGATTTCTGCTTTTTGAACAAATTTTACGTTTTGATATTTCTTTGCATTTCAATTAACTTAAAGAGAATACTTATTTTTAAAAAGATGGATATAATACAACCTTCTGTATGTATTAAAAGAAAGTAGAAGATAAAGAAAAAAATTCGATTTCTAGTTTTCAACGAATTTACACTTTTTGAGATTTCCATGCATTTCAGTTAACTGAAATTGACTACTTACTTTTAAAAAAGTGGATGTATTACTAGCATGTATAAGAAGCAAGTAGAAGATACAAAAAAAAAAAAAAAAAAAAAAAAAATCGGTTTCCGGTTTCCAATGAATTTAAACGTTTTGAAATTTCCTTGCATTTCAATTAACTGAAATTGACTAAGTATATTTTAAAAAGTGGACTTATTATTCTATCATCTGTACATATAAGCAGAAAATATAAGATTCAGAAAAAAAATTAAATTTTTGGTTTTCGGTGAAGTTACACCTTTTGAAATTTTCCTAACTCAGTTCGACCATTTCTAGAAAATATATGTCTTTTTAAGTTTAAACACTGTACTTTATGAACAAATGGAATTAATTTAACCGAATTTGACATTTGGTTGGATCTTGGGTTGACATAGTGTCGATTAGCTTTTGGGCTGTATCAACCAACAGTGGGCGCTTCCCCGTTCCGATTTCCTTTTATTTCAGGAAAGGTTCAGCATCTAAAGTGTGCCAAACACAGAAATATATATTAAGTAAAACTTTGCTGATTCAGTTTGAGTGCATATCGACAAACAATTGGCACATTTGTGTTGCACTTTAATTCCGTTTAGGAGAAAGTAATTACTTTTCCTTGCTTCCCTTTGCAAAAAAGTAGTTGCGTTTCAACCACTGGGTGATACTATTTATAATTAATAGTTAATAATATATTTATAGTTAATGAATATGGAAAGTAAAATTTGTCAATTTTCACACACACACGTATATATATATATATATATGTTTATTACTTTGCATAATTGTTTGAGCACTGATTTGAAAATAAATTTATTCAAAGTTTAAAAAAAAAAAAATTTATAGCTATTTGCGTTCCGAAGTACGGGTACAATAGTTAGAAAAAAATTCGCAACGAGGGTTCTATACAAAAGCTGTACCTTTTCTTTAATACTCTTTGGATTTTTTTTTTTTTTTTTTTTTTTTTTTTAAGATAAAGCAAGCATAACTTAAGAAAAAGGTTTTATCTTCAGCACTCTCTTTCTCTCTCTCTCTCTCTCTAAATATATATATATATATATATATATATTTTCATTTAATACAATAATCTAGATATAAGTATAATTCCTATTAATTATTAAAAAATCGATATTGCATTTATTTATTTATTTTAGTAGTACTAAAGCACAATTTCTTTTAGTCTGCGATCCTTCATTGTCACCATTTGTAGTGTTTAACCTTGAATTTTATATTTCTTTTTATGTCGATAAAAAAATGTACATGCGAACATAATATTGCTTGAAATAAAATCACTGTTTCTAAAATAAAGATGGCAATTTCTAATAAATTAAAATAAATTGCAAAATTTGTATAAGGCTTAAATGAAATAAACGAAATTGAAAATTCCGAAAGTAAATATTGTGACATAAATTTGACTATTAAAAATTGTAAAATCATAAAAACTATATAGCGAGAAAGTATAATATTTATGAACCAAAAATAAATAAATAAATAAATAAATATATATATATATATATATATATATATATATATATTTCTTTGGGTATCTATATATATATGAACGTGCAAGCACATTTGTTTTTAAAAATAAAATAGAGAAAAATCGTTCTAAAGAAATGGAACAGCTTTAGTATAGAATTCTTTAACAAATTTGAAATTTGGCACAAAAGTAGCTCGGACGTTTCTCGCCAAAACTTTTACTTACGCAATTCCGATAGTTGTTTTAATTCAAAATCACAACAAAAATTTAAAAGCAGTAAGGAATCCTATACCAAAGAAATTTTAAGAAATGAATATAGTTAGTGATACTAGGGAATGAAACAAAGTAACTATATGCCTTCATATGAAAGAATAGATTAAAATAAGTCCTGTCGAACTAAATTCAATTCTGTTTATAAAGATTGTAAACCGATTTTTTTTTTTTTTTTTTTTTAAGGATGGAGGAAGTTTTGATCTGAAGTTTTTGTAGACCAGTTTTGAGTAACACCAAAATAAATTAAAAATATCAGTCCTTTCATTCTAAATTTGGTACCAAATGAAAGGAGTGATGTTTCTGAATTCAGGGGTGCAAACAGTTTTTCGACACGTCAATTACACTTTTTTAAAATTAACTAAATTATGAAATTTAGGTGGCAACAGTTAATTTTAATTCATTTCAGTCATTTTAAAAAGTACGTGGCCCAGTTTTATGGTTAAAAAAAATGAATTTATAATAATAATAATTATAATTATATATTATATATATATACATATATAAATTTTACAGATTACAATAAATAGTCCTTCGTACTAAGATAAACTCTGTCTTTGACAGATTTTTTATTAAATTTAAAATCGCAATACATATTTCTATTTAATTAAGATAAATATATCTATATATATAAACGTCAATATATATACATATACATTTGTCACTAGTAACTGATAACCTTGTATTAATTCCTTTTAACTCATAAATACTTGTACCAAATTTCATACAAAATGATTGCATTATCGGAATTGATTTGTGGAACCCGGTAAACTAATTATCAATTCTATGCCTACATTTTTTAACAGAAAAGCCTGCTTTAAAACATTCTAAAATCATTTCATTATATTTAATGGCCCCACTAAAAATAATCTCAAGATTTTCTAAAAAGAAAATCTGCACAATATCTAAAGTTATTTAGCCCACTTCTCAAAGTTTACAAAATGTCTTCATAATGTCTTCAAAATTTCTGTAGGTATTTTTTGGAAAAAGGTAAGTCTTCAAAATGTTTTAAAATATTTGAAGTATGTCTTCAGAAAATGATTATTTTTACTGTGTGTGGGGGCGAACCATGTTAAAATATACTTTTAAGAAATACCATGTATAGACCTTAATGATACAAAATTCTTTAGGGTGGCTCTGTAAATAAATTAATCTATACATAACCATACATTACATCTATACATTACATCTATACATACTACCTTTACTTTTAGAGAAAACATTATTTTAAGCACCTTTATCATGTATATTAATTCCATTTTGTCGAACGTAGAGCATAAACGCGTTAAAATGCACCTCAATAAAATTTGCCCATAGGCTCTAATGTCACGAAATTCTTTTGTATGTTCCTGCAAACGAATCACAAACATTGAATACACCAGTAAAAGCTATTCAATCTATTCTACGTTTTTCATGAAAAATTGTTCAACTTATGACATAATTTGGATGATTACGTGACATTGTCGGAACACTTCCTTAAGGCACTGTACCTTAATTAGGCAGCCTAAACGCACATATTTTCTGCAAAGAACACGACTTTAAATATATTAGTAATGTATGCTAATTTGACATCGTTGGATGCAGAGTAACGGTGTTAAAACGAGTTAAATGTGTTTAAGCGAAATTCACCCCATACGCCGTAATGACAGGAAGAACATTTTCGTGTCCCTGTAAATAATCTACAATCCATATAGACATAAAAAAAAAATAATACCGCATTTTCATACAAAGTCTGAACGTATGCATAAATTTTCAAATCAATCGGCGGGTTTTTGTGGCCGCTATTGCGGTACATACAAGTTCTGTCTATAGGCCTTAGTGATAAGAAAAATTTTGGAGTGTCCCTGTACACGAACTACAAATGGAATACACACACAAAATTATACAGCAAATTCTATGTAGCTCGTGAATATGTGTACCAAACTGCAAGTCAATAGCGTGAACTTTTCTGCCGCTATCGAGCTACAGACAAACAGACACACAGACGGAACCCAAAATCTTTTTGAGTCTCAACATGGACCTACACTAACGTTTCGGCAACTATATTCTATTGAATTTTACAAAGAGTAATTTCATTAGTATCATGAAAATGTCCTTCCAAAAAAATTCATATTTTATAAGTGTATTTTTGTAATATTTAAGAATTCATAAATGCCTAAATATTTTTATATAAATGTCATAAAATATTGATTATAAATGTTAAGTAAAAAATTAACGCATTCATTCTTAGTGAAAAATGAAATAAACAAACAGATATACTTTTCTATTACTAGGAATATTACTACCAAAGATTAAAAATAATAATATCTGCAGATCAGGAGCCTCAACGTCCTATTAGCATTGCGCATTATTCAACAGATAATTTTTATTTATTCCTTATTATATATATATATATATATATATATATATATACATACATATATATATTTTTTTATTTATTCGACTGACATTCTGCATAAACCGAAACGTTTCTAAAGGGGGACTGTGTCTCTCTTTCTATAACTATCTCAGATAGTTATAGAAAGAGAGACACAGATAAATAAATACAATACAGATAGTCTATCTGTATTGTATTTATATATATGTATTCCTAATAACTGATAGTATTGTATTAATTCACTGTAATTCAAAAATACTTGTACCAAATTCATAACATATCGGAATTATTTTGTGTAACCCAGTAAATTAATTACCAATTCTATGCCCACACTTTTCCGCAGAAAAGCATGCTTTTAAAATTTCAATAAGATTTCATTATATTTAATGGGATGTAACCATTTTAAAATACACTTTTAAGAAATACGGTCTATAGTCCGCAATACTACGGAATTATTTTATGTATCCCGTAAAGCAGCAAAGTTATTATATACAATAAAAAAAGAATATACCTAGTCAATTGTAAATTATAAATACTTCAACGTAATTTGACACCATTTGGATGATTGCAGAATGTCATCCGAATACTTTTGTGTTGTCCCGTAAATAAATTATTTACTCTATACATATGTATATTTATTTGAAATAAACATGCCATTATACACATTTATAATGTTTGTTAATTCCATTATGTTGGATGCAGCATAAACGCATTAAAATTGAGCTTAAGTAAAATTTTTGGTGATAATGTCATGAAATTATTTTGTGTGTCTCTGTAGATGAACCATAAACGTTGCATACATCAGTTAAAATCTTTTATCTCAGTCTACGTTTTTCATGAATAATTGTTAGAAATTTAACATTACTTGGATGATTACGTGATATTGTCGGAACATTTTTGTAAAGTCCCGTATATTAATTAAGGAGCCTAAGTGCACATATTTTCTGTAAAAAACATCAGTTTAAGTATCTCAGTAATGTACGCAAATTTCATTTTGTTGAATGCAGAGTAATGATGATAAAGTTCGTTTAAATGAAATTCACCCCATAGGCCGTAATGAAAAGAAAAACTTTGGCGTGTCCCTGTACGCAATCCGTATACAATATAGACATAAATATTTATACAGCTATTTCTATACAGAGCTCGAACGCGTGTACTAAATTTCAAGTTAGTCGGAGGAGTTCTGCGGCCATTATTGCGATACCTAAAAATTCTCTTCTTAGGCAGTGATGATAAGATAAACTTTGGGGTGTCCCTGTGCACGAACTAAAAATGGAATACACCACGCAAAGCTATACAGCTGATTCCGTGTGGGTCATGAACATGTGTGCCAAATTGCAAGTCAATAGCGTGATTTTGCGCGGTTATCGTTCGCCAGACAAACAGACACACAGAAGTAACCCATAACCTTTTTGAGCCTCCACTGACGTTTCGGCAATGATAGGGATAGGTAAAATGTTCCCCATATTCTAATAACGTGATATTTAAATTTTGAACAATGTACCATGAAAAAGTATTAGAGATAATGTTAGAGAAAAAGTTGGCTGAAAATACACTTTTAAAAATCAGGATATACGCAAATTGCGAGAGGAAATATTGTTATGTAAATAAATAAACACATTTACATTTTAATTTGTAATTAATCCGTCAAATAATCCAGTTAAAATATATCTCTAGAGCTTTTTCAGGTATAATAAATAGGATACGATGTTCCTTTAATCTCGAAAAAAAAATTTGAATGGAGTTCGTAAAAAAATTACAAAATTGAAATTATCAAAAATGAATCTCTTGAAATCTTGATCGAATTTTCAAAATTATGCACCTGCTTTTAAACGTCTTAGGAATTTCTCATGTCTGTTTAAGATAAATACCGTTTAAGGGATTAAGACAGAGGTCAAGAATTTTAGGACTCCCTGTATATATTGTTAAAAACTGGATGTTTGATTTATCACATAATCTGGACTATAATAGGCAGAACTATAATATTGTTAAATGATTTGGTAATTTTAATGCTTTAAATAGTCATAAAGCCATAGTTATGGCGAAATATTTCCTCATGATACAGTTAGAATTTTAAATCCTGTCGTCGTATCAATTTTCATAGACTTATTATTAATTCATTTTGTGAATATATATATATATATATATATATCTAGTCGATGTGTTTATATGGAAGGAAAAAAATTGTAATGCTTATTTTTTTTTTTTTTTCATCATAAATAGCATTTTTGAACAATGCACTCATTATTGCAATTCAACAATTGTACGAACACCTGCAACAATTGCGTATAAATAAAGCGAACAATGCACGAAATTTTATTTCTTTCAACAATCAAATGCTTAACTTTTTAGCATTACCCGTCAGTCTAACTATAGACCTTATCTGAGATGGCGTATCCATTCTTAGAAGTGCTTTTTGTGATTTACTTTTTTAAAAAGTTTCTCACATGGCTATTTTTTCAATTTTTCGAGTATACTGATATTGATGCTCGCAAAATTTATATATGTCCAGTCTTCTATGCTGGATTTTTGGAGTTTGATGATATTCCAGATGAGAAAACTATTCATCCATCTTTTTCTAAATCAAATTTTTCGGACAATGTTTCCTTTAAAAGTATTGATATTTTTGATCAAAATGAAAATCAACTCAATCCAATAACTGAAGATTCAAATTATATTTCCGAAATGATTAATAAAAAATATACTAATAAAAATTGGGTTTTAGAAAGAAAGAAAGAAATGTATATTTCAGCTTTAAATAGGGGCCGTCCTTTCAAGCATCCCAAAATAAAAAGACTGCCAAAAGTTAGAAGTCTGCCAACTATTATTGAATCACTTTCTGAGACTGATAATGACGAACCGTTTGAAAGCAAAGGGAAATCAGTTCTTTCTCAGACAGTGGACGCAACAAGTAAAAATAACCATGTTTCTGTTTCATTGCCTGGGACTGATACTGACGAACCTTTGTTTCAAATCGAAGGGGACTCAGTTCTTTCTCAGGCAATCGGAACACTAAATGAAAATGAACAAGCGTATATTTCAGAACGACTTGTTAAAAATAGGAAAAAGAAATTCCGAAAATTAAGGAATTTTTTTAAAACATGGTGTTGCTGTTGTTGCAGTCCTAGTGTAAAGAATTAAAATCATATGGGATGTTTGATTGCAGTACGCATGGGTCCTGGAATATCAAAACTCCTCTGGCAGTAGGCGGGGGCCTGCCTTATCAAAACTCCCCCATGAGAAACGATGCATGGCGACCTCCTCGTGGTGTTTCTCGGGTTACGCTAACAGCCATGCGTTTATTGTAACATATAAGCTTTTTTGTGTGCGTGCATCTGAGTGTGAAAATGCGCACGAGCATTATTATTTTTATTATTATGATCATTATTTTTTATTTTATTTTGTTTATTTATTTATTTTTTAGATAGTTCATGCATTTTTTAGGTTTAAATTTAAAGAAATTAATGTAGCAGTTATCAAGCAGAAACGGTCGTTTTGCCAAGCCGCGCTCAATAAACAAAACAAACAAACAACTACTAACACAAAAAGAGAACACGTCAATGATAAAATCGCCAGGAAGTAACCCAAGACCATTAGATGCTTATTATACAGAAACAAACAAATCAGCAAAGTCTTTTTCCGTAAAGTTCTAAAAATTGGAAGAATCAAACATCGCTGAATAATGAAACAAAAAGTAAAAATATTTGTATCAGCGAGAGCTTTAATTTGAGATTCTCTAAGTTCAGTATCAAGAAAATGATTGCGTTTTCAAATTATCGTGAAATTAGATGTTTTGACAACTTTTTGAACTTAATTTTTCTTCATCAAGAAATTTTCTTAGATCATGCTAGAGAGTTCATAAATGTGCAGAATTCTTTGAAAACTGATTTTTCAGATAGATAATTACTTTAGCTATTCGCTTTTATAAAATGTAGCTTAAAAAATCAAAGTTTTGTATCTTAATTACCGAAAAACTGCTAAATATCACCAAAATAAACATAAATTGCCAAATATGTAATTGCACTCCATTCAACAGGAAAGTAGTAATTAAAATTGAGCTGATTTTTTTTTTACAAGCTATTTCTTACACCAAAGGACCTTTGCTTTCATACATTGTTCAATTTTAAATTTTACATTATCGAAAACAGGAAAGAATAAACTTTCTAATAATACTTATTTCAAATCTGTAGCTTGATTTGTTTGATTTTTGGTGATTTTTTGCATATTTTTCTAACTATGACATAATTTTCATTTAATTTTACCTTAAAATAAGAAAGTCAGTAGGGGAGAGTGGAATACAATGAACCAATTTTGAAATTTTTAGGTGTTTACTCGCAAAGTGATAATTTCTAGCTGTCGAAAATATGTGTGCATATTACCTATATAATGGTTCTTATGTGGCACTCAATCAAAACCAATAATTATGTTTACTTCTTTTAATATAATTTTTTTAATAACAACTGGTAAAATGGACCATTGTACCCCGACCTCGGGGTACAATGGTTCATGACATGTACTATGGACCACAGGTCAAATTTAAAAAGCATACTAATGTAGTATGTTTTTAATAGTATAAAATCTAGAATATATTTTATTTGTTTATTTATGTCTTCGATTCATACAAATAATGTAAATTAATGAACATTAAAATTAGAAAATGATACGGCAAACAATTTTTGTGTCACTGAAAATTTGTTGTTTTCTTGTGAAGTTGTGGGGGTCTGGAAAAATCATCATTACAATAACTTGAAAATTTACAAGAGATATAGCAACACTCTCAGGAAAAAATTTAGAGATCTTGATTAAGTTTTCGTAGAATGAATCTCGCAAAAAACAGATTCTTTATCTTTTATTTCTGTGACTAATCCAACAAAATGTAAAACCGTCTTTTTCGTCAAATTTATTTGTATTATTATTTTTTAATTGCCTTGTTATAGCTGTATGATATTTCAAAAAATATAAGAATACAAAAGTAACTGAATGGTTATTAAAAATAAATAAGAAGCCTCAAAGTAAATTCTTTCTTATTCATCTTTGGAGACATAATATATCTAATTAAGGTTAACACTGAAATTTTTATACATAATTTATCGCTAACGTTTCAAAAATGCAGATTTCGTAAATCATTTTATTATAACAGAGAACAGAGATAAATGGATTATTGCCCATCGTACCTCGTTTCTTAGTAGTCCATTGTACCCCGTCTGGACCTCTGACAGCAAGCGTTTAAAAAATATATCAAATTCTCTTAAAAAAAAACATTTTAATGAGATTAAATATAATAATAGATTACATTAGCTCTTTATTGTGCTAAATTGCCTGTTCTAGATCCTAATTTCTGAAAGTCGAAAAGAAAAAATATTTAACTAAAAATATTTACTTTTGCCTATCGTAAACTAAACTTTACGAATAAAATGGCTAAATACTTAGTTAGGCATGAAGTTTCTGGTTAAGTTTCATCACTGCAGTGCTGCTATCTATGTACAAAAATACGAACTATAAAAATAAATAAATAAATAAGTTATAGGGAGCGGTCCATTGTACTCCGTTGTCCGTGTTACCCCACTCTCCCCTACACGATATATTAAATTTTAATATCCTTCAATCTGGTATTGGTAATAATGATGCATAAAGAATTTTACTTCCTTCTATAAAAGGAAAGTATTGAATTCATGGAAATTTTCGAACTCCAGTTTTCGACGGATTTACACGTTTTTAGAAAAACCTGTCAGTCTCTCTGTGTGTGTATATTTATCATAAATTTTGTGAACGCTGTATCTTACGAACCAACGAGAGAAATTAAACCATACTTGGTATTTAGTAGACCTTGACGTAAACTGATGCTGATTAAATCTGGGGACCATTCGCTTCACATGTTGCGCTGTCATTCCATTTTTTTCTAAATTTTCAATGTGACACTATAAGAGAAAATTTCAAATACGCATAATGAGAGCTATTTTTTATGTATAATTTTAAAATTAATATGAATATTTGATAATAGTTATAGTAAGCTAGGAAAAGAAGTGTGTGCAAGAATAAGAGCATCGCTCTCCACTCTGTAGGCACTACTTCCGGAAGTTCTAAATTTTCATTATGGATATCATTCAAAAAACCTCGTCAATATCTTTAAAACGAATGATTGAACTTTGATAATTTAAAACAATTTTATCGATATTTTTAATTTTCAATGAAAATGAAAACTTAGAAATTACTTCTGTATAGAGTGTTATAATTCTCTCTAATTTAGGTAAACAATCGTCTGCATTCATCCATGAAACTAATTTTAATAAATAATAACTAAAAAAAAATTTTATTGCATGAATTTATATAAGATTGTATAAAACAAAGTGTTATAGGTGACCACAGCATACTACTTTTCTTTCTGTTGCAAAAAATCTAGATCGAAAATTTATTTATTTTCAAAAGCGGAGAAATAAGCAAAAATGTAAGGTGGAAACAAACTTAAAACCTAAAAATGACTTTCATCGTAGTGATCCATTCATAAAAAGTATTATATGCATACTGAGAGAGATTATGCATGACTGAACACTGTATTCAATACAAGCAAGTATTGGATTAATAAAAGTTTTTTACTTTCGGTTTTTAATGGATTTACACGCTTTAAGATCTCCAGAAAACAATTTGACTATTTTCAGAAAATTTCTGTTTGTGTGTGTGCGTGTGCGTGTGTGCGTGTGTGTGTTTTCTATGTGTGTGACAAAAATGCTGTTCCAATTATATCTCAGGAACTACTGCTCAAGATTATATATAAATTTATATTCAATTGCACCTTGATGGGTAATAGTGTTTATCAGCATTTTGTGTCACTAGCTCAACATGGCGCTGTTATACAGCGATTTCCGTAATTTCAGAGAAGGCTATATCTGAGGAACTAATGCATAGAATTGCATATGAATTAACATATAGATTTATCTTGTTATAAGTTAGCGCCTATCAATTTTTGTGCTAATCTGCGAATAGGTGACGGCGCTATACAGTTATTTGAGCAATTTAAAGTTATATTCAGGTTCTGTTGCGTATAATGGAACAAAATTTGATATATGAAAAGGCCATTATGAGACACTATGCTGATTCAATTTGGATGCCTATACGCTACAGAAGTTGAGATATAGCCATCCCGTTATCGAGTAAATTATCGAGGAATCCGATAAGCATCCAAATGGAATCAGCATAATGTCTCTTAATAGCCTTCTCACATGTTTTCTTTAAAAATACGCAAAAGAACCTGAGATATAAACTCCCCATAACGTGCGTAAAACGCTGTACAGCAGCGTCACCTGTTTCGCGGTTGACACCAAAAGTTGACAGGCACTAAATTATGCCAATGTGCTACTATATATAAATTTATATGTAATTCTGCACAGTAGTTCTTGAGATACAGCTTTCCTTAAAATGCGGAAATCGCTGTATATTAATGCTTTTTGGCCGATAAGCATTAGCATTCAAATTGAATCAATATAATGTTTCATCATGGCCTTCTCAAACATCAAGTTTTGTTTGATTATACGCAATAGAACCGGCGATATAGCTTTCCTTTAAATTGCGAAAATAGGTGTATAGCAACGCCACCTGTTGATCAGAAGAAATCAACAGTTGGTAGACACTAATTTATGTCAAGGTACATCTACATATACATTTATATGCAATTCTGAGCAGTAGTTCTGGAGATACAGTTGCTACAAAATTTTTGTCTCTCTCACACACACAGAGATAGACATTTTCTAAAAATGATCAAATCGTATTCCAGACAACTTAAAACGTGTAAATCCGTCAAATACCGAAAGTCGAAAATTTTTACGAATCCAATACTATCTTCCATTGAATATAGAAGAAAGAAAAAAAAAATCTGGTGTAAAGCAACCACACGACTTCCATTACCTACAATTACACGCATTATATGCACATTTTAGAGATAATGTGATTAGCAGGCATAAAATTGATTTTAAAAAGTTGACTGCAAAATATTTTTCTGATAATATAAAATAGTGTTTATAAGATAGATTTTATAATATAAAATAGCGCTTACATAGTGAGTTAAAAAATAAGAAAAAAAAAATCGGTAGAGCAACTTTTTGAGACGCCAATTTCCGAGATCTAAAACTGATCTACCTAATCAGAATAAATGTCAGTTTTACTGTAACAAACACGTAATACATGAGAAAGGATATGTAAAAGAGTTTTATGCAACAATTATTAAGAAAATCGTTAGATCCGTTTTTGAGATTCCGACTTTTACCAAAACTTCGCATACTCAGTTGTTGACCGGAAAAAAATACAACTACATGCTAAAAGGTATCTAAAAAGGGTTTAATATAGCGAGTTTGAAAAAAAAAAAAAAAAAAAAAAAAAAAAAACAGCCGTTTTTAAAGGAACGAACTTGCAAGATCTGAAATTTAGATAGCTATACAGGTCGCCTATCAATTTTCCCGAACTAACCAACTAATTCCTACAGCAGGACATCTAATAGAGTGTTTGTATAGTAATTTTCAAGAAAATCGTTAGAGCCGTTTTTGAGATAAGGACTTATGGTCCACTTTTCGGTTTCCGATCCCCCACTTCCGCTTTCCAATTTTCACCAAATGTTGGAAAATTCATCTGTACACCAGATTGTCTCAATTAGGAAATTTCATAGTTTTTTAGTTTATCTTTCTTTATCTTCGTTATCTTTAGCTTACCTTTATTAGTTTCGGAAATATTATAGTTAAAATATTTCCCACATACGCACACACACTGACCAATTCCTAAAAACCAGTTTTTTCATTCCGGACACCTCAAAACATGTAAGTCAGGTGAAAACTGGAAATCGAATTTTCAGACCTAATACAATACTTCCATTACATACGTTATTCGGGTAATGGAAGTAAAAATTCTGTAACTGATATCTAGAAACTAAACTCAGTCTCTAGTAAATATATTTAGTTACAAGTCATCTTTATAAATTCTACTTCCCTTTGATAGCAAGTTCTAAAAACCCCTATTAGAATTCTAGATCGTATTCTTATATAATCGTGGTTAAACGCATTTAAAAATCTTTGCAGATAAGTGTGAACTCAACAGGTGAGTTTTGAAAACTATAATTTGGGTTTATGACTCAATTCTAGGAAATCAAGTGAGAATTCCTTGCAATACAAAGTATTCATAATATCCATAATACTCATAACATTGTTTCAATACTTACAAAAATATAGTCTAGAATTTCTCGATCATTCCGTCTATCCAGGTTATTTGTTTACCTTATACACACTGTTCGTGAATCTATATTTTTAGTTTAGAGTTTCAGAAAATGACCACTTATTCGTTCTAGATGGTGGCGCTATTTTTTTTCTCAGTGTTATCGAACTAGAGTGTATGAATGAATTCAGTTTTTTACAGTGTACCTTATGAAAAAACTCAGTGGTGCACGAATATTCTCTGCATTGTTCTGTAGTGAAAAATCTCTGCCAACGTATTATTTCTGTAGCGTATGAATATTTTTAGGCAATCTTGCTGCCAGAATTTTTCTTTAATATAATAGGATTTTTTTTACCATGTAATACGTAAGAGTTATATCATAGCTTAAAATTAATGATAAGAAAATTTTTGTCAAACGCCCCAATTCAATGTAAATTTTTTTATGAAATTATTCCAATTAAAAAGAATGGCATTCATTTCACAGACTCTATTTTTAAACACAGCATGAGCATTTTCTTTAATGTTGTTGTAGGATTTAAGGCCGATTGACTCCTGATGTGTCCTAGGCCTAGAGGGGGAATGCCCTCCGTGGGGGTCTTTCTAAGGGGTCCTAGCCCGTATTTACGCGAGTTTCGGAGGAAACCACGGAAAACTCCGAACGGCTAGGTCGATGAGCGCGACCTGGGATCGAACCCGGCACCTCCCATCTACCAGCTTTGAGCGCAGAACCGCTCGGCCGCTCATTTTCTTTAATGAAAATTTCAATAAGAAATCCTTCATTTACGTGCAGATGTAAGCGTTAAGACTTTTTAAGCTGTCTTTGACATTAGAAACTTAAATAGAATTTATATTCCCAAACAGAAATTTGTCAAAGAACTAAAAGAAGAATAATTTTTAATTTGCGGAGAGAGAAAACTAAAATAAATGGTATTAATAATATTATAGTTTTAAAAAATTAAAGAACACCCTTTTATAGAAATGTGAACTAAAAAACACAAAATATCTATCTTAGTATTAAAATGCAGTGTAAGTGACACACCATAATATTTGCATACATTTAAATTTTTAATTAAAAAAATTTAGAATTAAACAAAAACCATTTTTAAAATATCGCCCGTGGCTGGGATCGAACGCTAGACCTTTAGGTTCGTAGCGCGGAGCTATACCTCAGCGCCACGATGTTCACGTACGGACATTATTTTTTTTACGATATAGATTTGTTTGCTCCCAGAGCAGTTACAAACATGCAAACATGCATGCAAACATACATACAAACATACATACATACAGGTGAAGCTAATAAAAGCATGTTAAAAACCGAAAACAACTGATTATATGTAAGAGTATGGATTTATCTAAATACGTAACTTCTGAGTGTAGGATTCGTACAGTTAAAAATTCAATTTATTGGAGATTTCTGCAATCGTTATATTGAATTTGAATTTCAAAAAGATTGAATTCATTTTAAAAAGATAAAAAACAAAGATGTCGGTTGTTATCACCAATAGGCATTTTATTTTTTAACGAGGGCGTCATTAACGTACGATCTAACTGGACCCAGGCACAGGGATCCCCGTTTTTTGGGGGAAGCCACATTTTTAGCATACTTTTTTGTTTAAGTAATAAAGATAGTTTCTTTTTTTTATTATTAATTTTTAAATGACATTTCAATGCTTAAAACAACCTGTTGGTGCAATTGGCTACGATGGTATGGTGTGTAGGATGTACGGCTAAGGAATGGAGGTCCTTCCCCCCAAAAAATGACATTCTCGAAAAAAATTAGATTAAACGAATATATTAAATTAAAAAGTAATGATAATTACCCCCCCCCCCCTCCATCCTTCAAAGTCGAGTTTTGGAACCTCTACTTGAGGGGGAACTTCAGACCCCAGGCCCCACTATGACTTGATCGGGACCTGCGCTTAACAACCTATTTTTTAAAGAATTAATTCATGTTAATAGAAGGATATAAGAGGAGATCACATGCCCGGAAAACATGAATCCAAAACCCTAACCACAGAAGCTATTAAATGACATAACACTAGTTAACGTTTTGGTAGACTCAATATGGCTTCTTCGGTAGCGCTGCTATAGCAGTAACTATTTTGAGTGGACAACAGCTAATTTCATTTACTCTGCATGCTCAAACGCCGTATGTATACTCCCATTATATCCATCCTTTAAGAGATATATGTGTGGATTGAAATTACACGAAAACTCATGTTACGAAAAAAAAAAAAAAAATACTGATGCGAGTATGTGGAAGTAATTATTTATTAAAATTCAATAAAATACTTTTGTAAAAATATAAAAATCGCTTAACTTTTCCTAAGCACTGAAAGACTACTAGTTATTTATAATATAAAAATCTTTGTGAAAATGTCTTCGAAATCCAGTAAAAAAAAAAAAAATTGGAAAAAATAATTCTTGAACAAAATTCAGTAAAAAATAATAATAAAGAATTTCTTAAAAAAAAAAAAAAAAAAAAAACGTTAATTAGGAAACTTTTGTGAATACATTTTATTTTACGTTAATATGTTTATAATACAACTTTTTTCTTTTGTATAAATAAAACGAAATATATATGTATATATATATATATATATATATGTAACGGAGGAATTCATGTTTAAATGAAAGTAAACAGGATATTTTATTCAACAAAGATCGATATAAAACACAGATTTATCTTTTCATCCACTTTTTTTTTTTTTTTTTGGCTGCAAAACAAATTTGGGATTATCTATAATTTTATATTAATTATTAACTATTCACTGTAATTCTTAATTTTACAAGTCTGTCTCATTATAAAAAATTAAACTATTGAAACAACTTGAAAAATTAAAAATAAAATCGAATTATTAGAAAAAATATTAATAATTCAATAAATTTCCTCTTTAATTGGTAGGACATATAGCTTTATTGTTGAAAAACAACAACATTTTTTTGTTTCTTTTTCAATGCTATATGACATTAATGTCATTTTAATTTTTAACACATAATTTATTATATTAGTAACTGCGTAACATACAAATATATTTTTGAATTAATTTTGTTTCTAATACTTTAAGCGTATGTAATATTAGCCACTTTAGACATCTAAGCATGGAAAGTATGAATTAAATATGAATTTTCTTTGTTCTTTAGTTTTACATTAGAACCAAATATTTGTTAAATATTGCATTAACCATTTATTATCTGGCAGTTAAAGACAATCCTCTTACATGGTAATCATTTCTAATCACTTACCGTGTCCTAGTATTCTCTTTTATTATTAAAACTGAATACAAAATGATGGGTGTTTTCAACATGTGCGCCTATGCAGTGCATATAACCATATAACCAACTATAAATATAAATTTGGATGTGCATACGTGTAAATAAAATTTACATCATTTATTATTTTGCTTTTCAGTATCTTCTTGCACTGTCTTTTGCATTCATAAATTTTTAATACTTTATATTTTGCAACTTTCTTAGCATTTTATATGTTACATTATGAATTGGGGTAAAGTGGGGTACAACTGACCAATTTTAGAAATTTTAGATGTTTACTCACAAAGTAATAAATTCTCGATATTGAAAATATGTGTGCATATTACCTACATATTGGGTCTTATGTGGAATTCAATCGAAAACAATAATTATGTTTACTTTGTTTAATATAAATTTTTAAATAACAACTGACAAAATGTGCCATTGTACTCCGACTGCGGGGTACAAATGGGGTACTATGGACCACAGGTCAAATTTAAAAAGCATACTAATTTTGTATGCTTTTTACTAGTATAAATTGTAGAATATA
Organism: Salticus scenicus; assembly: GCA_963930645.1. Lineage (NCBI taxonomy): Eukaryota > Metazoa > Arthropoda > Arachnida > Araneae > Salticidae > Salticus > Salticus scenicus. The sequence goes on along the minus strand of OZ005654.1, from coordinate 292,295,333 downwards.
TTATATTTGTTTATTTATGTCTTCGATTGATACAAATAATGTAAATTAATGAACATTAAAATTAGAAAATTCTGCGCTAAACAATTTTTGTGTCACTGAAAATCTGATGTTTTCTTGTGAAGTTATAGGGTCTGGAAAACTCATCATTACAATTGTTTGAAAATTTACGAGAGATGTAACAACAGTTTCAGGAAAAAAAAAAAAGTAGATATCTTAATTGAATTTTCGTTGCATGAATCTCACAAAAACAGATTATTTTATAGAAATTCTTTTTATAGAACAGATTCTCTTTATGGAAATCGTTTATTTCTGTGATTAAACAAACAAAATGTAAAACCGTCTTTCCCGTCAAATTTATTTGTATTAATATTTTTTAATTTCATTATTTAATTTAGTTTGTTATAGCTGAATGACATTTGTAAAAATATAAGAATACAAAAGTAACTGAATGGTTATTAAAATTAAATAAGAAAAAACCACAAAGTATTCTTCGACAAATATCATGAAACCATGGAAGCATTTGCGCAAATGGTAACTCAACGAGTCCAATGCTAAAATAAGGGTGACATTCATCTGTCTCAGAGAAAATGTGCAATAACAGAGCGCGGAATTATTGGATGTTTTCCAAATTTCAAACTGTCGGCCAAGCTTGCATCCCTCCAACATTTTGGACGCGTCCTCACTGATAGTTTCAGGATATGTGGTCGCACTGTAAATTGATTTTATTATTCATCTTTGAAGATATAATAGATCTAATGAAGTTTAACTCTGAAATTTTTATATATAATTTATAGTTAACACTTTAAAAATGCAGATTTCGTAAATCAATTTATTATGACAGAGAACTGAAGTAAATGGACCATGGTCCATTGCACCTCGTTTCTTAGTGGTCCATTATACCCCGTCTGGCCTTCTGACAGCAAATGATTAAAAAAAAAATTCTCTTTAAAAATATTTTAATGAGATTAAATATAATAATAGATGATCTTAGCTCTTTTTTGTGCTAAATATCCTGTTCCAGATCATTATTCCTGAAAGACTAAATGAAAAAATGTTTAACTAAAAATATTTACTTTTGGCTATTGTAAACTAAACTTCTCGAATAAAATGGCTAAATTGTTAGTTAGGCATGACGTTTCTGGCCAAGTTTCATCGCTGCAGTGCTGCTATCTATGTGCCAAAATACGAACCATAAAAATAGATAAATAAATTATAGGGAGCGGTCTATTGTACCCCGTGGTTCGTTGTACCCTACTCTTTGTACATTTCATAGAAAATAAAGATTCGCTAAAAAAAAAAAAAAAAAATGTACTGAACACTTATTACCTTTTGAAACTATTTAAATATTAGGAGCACATATGGAAAAAGTAATTAAAGATAGGTTTTCTTATTATAATAAGTTTTTTCATTATAATATTTAAATTTAAAGTAATATAGAAAGATTAAATATATATATATATATTGATAAATTAATGATTACTTGCAAATACCTCAACAATTAAACCTGAAACAATCTACTTGCCGCGAGGCAAATTAATTAATAAATTGGTGACTAAAGTACTATTAATATCCGGCTAATCTTTTTTTCTCAATCATCTTAGATTTTTCTTTTCTCACAAAGCATAAAGAATAAAGAATAAGCAAAATAACAAAACAAAACTGTCTTTTATTTATTTATTTATTTATTTATTTTTTAATCTTTAAATATATCAGGCGCTAGGAAGTGGGGTGCGCTGGCGGCTTCTACAGAAGAAAAATGCTAATTGCTTTTACAATATTAAAAGGACGGAATAAGGGCCTCAAATGTCCAACTCACGGCTGCAATAAATTTCCCACAAATCAGCCCTAGTTAAACAGGATTATTATTATAATTATTTTATTTATTTATTTGTTTTTTAAAGAAGTGCAAGAAAATGAAAATTTTGGTAGAGTCAATTTATTCTCTAGCATGTTTTATTAAAATTATTACTAAGATAGCTTTTCAATAGCCTTTAGTTTTCTGCATTTTTTCTTGTAAGTATAATTTAATATAATTGATGTCCAACTAATGAAAAAGTGGCCCATAAGCTAATAGACTAACGGCTATTATTAAGTTGACAAAATATATCTACTAAATTCTAATGATGTGCAAGCCACTGGTTTCAAAAGCTTGTGTTAGATTTAAAGGCTATAAAATACAGTATGTGCCATATTCAGTATTTTTTTTTTCAATTTCAAGGCATAGTATAAAAATATAAAATAAAACACAATAAATAGAGATAAATCATATTTAAATTTCTGTAATATTTCCTCATAGAATAAAAAGAAAGAGAAAACTCTCTTTATTCTATATTTAAACTAGAATAATCAAATAATGAAACTGTTATCAAACTTGATACTTTATATCTGCAAGTTTAAAAAAAGCAAATATGAAACCCCCAAGTTTGCAGTTGTCAAATTAATTAATAAGAAATATGTGTAAAACAAGCATTATAGATTCCCGCAATGCACATACATCACCTATCTGCAAAATATATATATATATTTTTTTTTTTTTTTTTTTTTTTAGCAAAAATTCATTTTTTATGCTTTTTTGTAAAACATTATTTATTCTATGTTTTCTAAATTATTTTTCCTCATTTCAGTAGCTGTGAATTAAGGCAAAGTAATAATTCTCAGCGCATCTTCTAACTTTTAATCTATGAATTGAAGGAATTTGCAAGCCAGTAGTATGTTTGATTTACCATGTGTAATTCACCAAGATTAAAGATGATGCACAATTGGTATCTGAGTCACCGGCCGTGTGGCTCTTTGGCACTTGATCGTTATAGGCAAACCACCCTCACTCGATTCCTCAGTGGTCATCTTACATCTTTGACATTTTTGGGTGGTTCCAAACGTTTTGAAGTCTGTTCCAATTGTTCTATTGAACAGGCTTCCCCTGATCATATTCTTGAGTGCCTGGGGCTCTAGAGTTCTTTAGGATGCGAAATTTCATGGACCTGATTCAGCCCTGCTAGTCTTTGGGGATGAGCAACAATAACAGAGATAACTGAAAAAAATCCTTAAATTATCATTTTTGTCAAGCTTGTTTAAGCAAGTGTGCTGTTTGAGTTATTAAAATTATAAGATTAACAGATTCAAAATTGAGTACTTCGAAAACAGACTTCTAATTAAAAATAGTTTAAAAATCGAAAAAAAAAAAAAAAAAAAAAAAAAACTTTTAAAATTGTCTTGAACTAGGATGTGCAATAAAATAATTTTACCTGTATCCAATATGATAAATTTTTCTGAGAAACTATAATTTTATAAAATTTTTGGACATCAAAATCTGCTCGAAAATGGCAATCATTAAATTACTCGCCTTAATATATAAAAATTCTTCACTAAAAATTTTAACAAATACAAAAAAAGGTCTAACGATGATTGTACATATACATAAGGTTTCGAAAATTTCACTTAATATCATGTCAGCTGGAATAAATGAACCATACTTGTACAGAGCGTCAAAGAAATAACAATCAACCGAGAACGGCAACAGAATGCCAGTGCAGAATTTATGATTTTCAGACTGACGATCACAACACTTTGTGCATCCTTATAAAAGATCCAATGTATACATCAGGGACAGCAGTGAGAGCAAAATCAGACCCATAGAATGGGAGATGAGATCATAGAGGCCCATTGCGTCGATAATTTCAAACCATTGCTCACTACCAGGTGCCTTAAATATCGTCCTCGTCGCATCGTTTACAATCATCTTTATATGAAGTCAACCTATCATGTCAGATTATACATCTATACCAAGTAATCTCTTAAAATATCTTCTAAATCTATGAATCGCTGCGTATCTTCATAACCACCTGCATCAGAGCGAAAAGTATCCAACAATATTCATTATTATTATTATGGGAAATTATATTTCTCAATTCCTTTACTTCCTTTGTGTGACGTCACTGCTATGTAGTTATGACGATATTACTACGTCACTGTTTGTATCATCCTTTCAATGTATGCGCACGCACCGAGAAGCGCACCTGTTTTATTCAGATGATGTTTAATCGTTGTCGAGGGAAAGACGTTCCCGCTTGGATGTAAACCAATGTTTAGTTATTGAGTTGACGTGGAGCGGTTATGTGAGAGACAGACGGTCTTCTCCGCTCGTAAAATATGTATATGTTAGTGTTTCTGTAATGTACCTTTTCTTTATTTAATAAATGTCGTAATGTTATACTGGTCTGTAGCCGTTTCCCTATATTTTTGGGGGCTCGACCTATCCCGTTAAATTCTACCCCTAGATAGACGTTACTAACGGAAAAGCCGCTATTTTGTTTTCAACACAGTAGCGTGAAGACGAATGTTTCATTTATTTTTTCTTAATAAAATGACTGACGAAGTATCCTATAGTTGATAAGACGTTTGAATAATATTTAATAGACGTTCTCAAGTGTTCTTCATTTTATCTTGAAATGTTCTTCGTTTCATCTAATGGACGTTATTCCATAACGGACGAAATTGTCCGTTTTTTTTTAATGAAATACCAGAGTTGCAAGTAATATTATTTTATATGCCAACATTATGCCGATGACTTGGAGTTTTTCAGTATTAGTGCTCCCTTCTTCATGATCGACGTATTCTTGTTCTTAAAGTGCTTCATTTCCGAAGTGATTCTATTTCAGGTTTTGTTCCTGATGTTTTTTTTCCTACCTTCGTTAGCTGCAATAACCATCGCTGCATCTGCATGGGACTGTCCTTAATGTCAGGTAGGAGCATGCATTTTTTTTTCTCCTCTTTGTATGATAGTATATAAAGAAATTTTTTTTTTTTTTTCATTTGTAATTAAAATTTGAAATTCATTCATTGCCGTTTTACGCCCTTTAAAATTACTTGTTTGTTCATTTTTATATAAATAAAGAATTTTTCCCCCATATTCAATTACTTTCCATGAATAAAGAGATATTCTGTTCCCCAATATTTATTTATTATTCCTAAAATATATATGTTCTGGTTTTAATCCATTTTTTCCCCCAATATTTACTTAAAAAAAAAAAAAAAAAAAGAACAATTTTTTTTATTTATTTACTTCGGTTTTCTTATTTTATGTTTCTTGCATCCTAAAAATGGCCCTTAAATTAGGCGACCTTCCGCTAGTTGCAAATTCTTTGAAATATTCTAAAACAAATACCATAAAATTGCTAAACACGCTATTAGGATACCCAACATTTGACCATCGATCGCGTAAACGTATGCGAAATTTTAGCGGTTTTACTGCCGATTTCGACATTAATAAACATCAAGAACAAATTTTAAAATCATTTTCTTTGTCCGATTTTATATCAATCGCTAATTCGCTACATTTAGAACCAGTCGGTAGTAAGGAAAATTTATGTAAAGACATTTTTCATGCACTTACTAATTTATCTGAATTTCAGAAAACATTATATACTAGTTTTTTGTCAGACGAAGACGATCTCAGTGTAAATAATCATTCTGTTGAAACCCATTCTTCGATCGTTCCAAATAGTTCTGTTTTTCAAACCCAAAGCGAAACTTTTTTCCCTTCGGGTGTTCAAAATATTTCTCCGAATGACGCTGCAGACGCAATGTCTGATTTGAGTAATCATTTCTGGTTCCTCCTTCGAGATTTAGCTAGCACATGTAGAACTTTTTCTGGAAATGACTCATATTCTATTCGTAATTTCTTTAATGACATTGAGGAACAATTCTGTTTATTTCCTAGTCTTACCGATCAACAAAAACTTATCTTTGCTAAACATTTAATTAATGGTTCTGCTAAAACATTTTTATTTTCGCAACGAAATCTTAATACTTACGAGTCATTTAAAGCAGCGTTAATTTCTGAATTTTTGGATACCATACCATCCATCGAAATACATAAACAGTTAGAAAACAGAAAAATGCGTCCTAATGAAACTGCTACGCAATATTTTTTAGCGATGCGCGAAATTGCTAACCGCGGTAATGCTATTATTGACGTTTCTTCGGTCATTCAATACACCATTCAAGGTATACAGGGTAACCCCTCTGAGAAAATTCTTCTCTGTGGAGCAAAATCTTTTTCAGAATTTAAAGAAAAATTGCGTATTTATGAAACTGCTCTTAATACAATAAACTTAAATCAACGAAATTCAGTTAATTATAAACAAACATATGACAGTCGAAAACGCAGTACTGGTCACACACAATCAGCTTTCACTCGCGAATCCAAATTTAATACTGGTCCGGCATCTCAAAATAAATTACGTTGTTTCAATTGTAACGATATCGGTCACTTATCTAAATTTTGTCCTAACCGTTCTCGTGGCCCTAGGTGCATTGCATGTGGTCTTTTTGGACACAAGTCTACCGATTGCCGCCGAACCGCTGCAAATGAAGGACCTCCTTCCAGAGATAGAGTTAATACTGTACATGAATCGCATGCTTCTCATATGTGTAAACAAGTTAAAATTAGTGGTAATGAATTAACTGGTTTGGTTGATACTGGTAGTCAGTTAACCCTTTTGAAACATTCTGCATGGATAAAAATAGGTTCCCCACCGTTGTCAAAAATTAATAAATCCTTAACTGGTTTTGGCTTTGCGCGTATACATGTTATCGGTACTTTTAATTCTTTTATTACTATAGACGATCAAGAGTTTTCAGCAACTATTTCAGTTGTACCCGACGTGTCCACATTTTATGACCTTATAATTGGATGTGACGTCATCCAACAAGCGAACATTAGCATTTCACCCACCGGTGTTACTTTTTCTAGTTTTTCACAACAAAATGAGTGTACCGCAGATCCAAATTTTATCATGACGGTCACTGACGATAATCCCAAATTTGATATTGGCCCTAATGTTTCACGACATATTCGTAACGACATTAACAAACTGTTGTCGACCTATAAACCTAATAAAATCAAAACTGCGAACATTGAGCTTAACATCACTTTAACTGACGATACACCTATTTTTCACTCACCTCGACGTCTACCCTTTACATAACGAGACATTGTAGACGCACAAGTCTCTGAATGGCTTAAAGATGGTATTATCGAACCAGTGTCCTCCCCATATGCCAGCCAAGTTGTAGTTGTTCGAAAACAAGATGGTAAACACAGAGTTTGCATCGATTACAGGAAGCTCAATCGTAAGTTAGTTAAAGATCACTACCCCCTCCCCCTAATTGATGATATTTTAGATCGACTTCAACATGCAAAAATTTTCAGTACGATAGACCTACGATTTTTTCATGTACCCGTAAACAAACAGAGCCGCCCTTTCACTAGTTTTGTAACCCATAACGGTCAATTCCAATTCCGCTACATGCCTTTCGGACTTAGTTCCTGCCCTTCAGTGTTCATGAGATATATAAATGCCGTTTTTAGAGACCTTATTGCTGCCGGCATAGTACTCCCTTATATGGATGATCTTGTAATTCCCGCGAGTAACGAACATGAGGCCGTAGAACGTCTAAAAACTGTTCTTCAAACAGCAAGCGAGTACGGACTCGACATAAATTTTAACAAATGCCAATTTTTACATACCAAAATAGATTTCCTCGGTCACATAATAGAAAATGGTAAACTTTTGCCATCCCCTTCCAAAACTAAAGCTGTTTTAAATTACCCAGATCTGAAAAATGTTAAAGACGTACGTAGATTCCTTGGCCTTACAGGATATTTTAGGAAATTTATCCCTCATTTTTCTACCATTGCAAAACCCTTAAATGATCTTCTGCGTAAGGACACCCCTTTTCAATTTCAAAATAAACAAAGAGCCGCATTTCAAAAATTAAAATATTTACTTTCCCAAGAACCAGTCCTCAATATTTTTAATCAAAATTCCCCTATTGAGGTACACACAGACGCGTCTATAGATGGCTTAGGGGCAGTCCTGTTGCAGAAAAACATGCATGATAATCAATTCCATCCAGTCTTTTATTTTTCGAAGAAAACATCTGATAACGAAAGAAAATATACTAGTTTTGAACTTGAAGTCCTGGCTGTGGTAGAAGCCCTCAAAAAGTTTAGAATCTACCAGCTCGGAACAAATTTCAAAATTATCACAGACTGTGATGCGTTCGTCAAGGCACTTAATAAAAAAGAAATAAATTCCCGCATTGCACGAAGGGCTCTGTACCTTCAAGAATTCCATTACAATATTGAGCATCGAACAGGTTCCCGCATGGCACATGTGGACGCTCTAAGTCGAGCTCCACAATGTTTCATCATCCAAGATAGCCTTCATCTAAAACTCTTGAAAGCTCAGCAATCTGATGAAGAAGTTCACGCATTAAAAACGCTTTTGCAGTCCACTCCCCATGATAATTACATTATAAAAAACAACAACTTTTATAAAACAGTGAACGGTGTCGATTTACTCGTCGTCCCTACACACTCGCAGGGTAGCATAATTAAAGAAGCACACGAGCGTGGACATTTTGCAGCACTCCGTACCCAAGAGCTAATAAACAAAAATTCTACAATCATCGCAGTCTTATCCAAAGTATCATCCGACAAACCCGAAAAGTGGTTTTCCCATGTGCCTGCTCTCCAACAAATCCTCAATTCGACATTTCAAAGAAGCATAAAGACGACACCATTTCAATTACTATTCGGTACCAAGATGAGAAATAAAGATGACATCAAGATCCTGGAGCTTCTCAACGACGAATCTACAAACACATTCCAGAGGCAACGTGAGGAGCAGCGTATTGACGCGAAAAAGCAGATTCGAATAGTGCAAGAAGAAAATCGCAGGCAGTATAACCTTCGAAGACGACCAGCTGCTTTAAAACTTAATTGACATAGTTCTTCAAGACTTTTTTATTTTTTTTAAGAACTCTTCCTTGGACATTTTCGTGTGCACAATTAAACTTTTTTTTTTAAATCATACGTTGAACTTCAACTTGCCAAAATAAGAAGAACTCTCCTTTTAACAAACTATTTTTTTTTTTCATGAACAATTTTTTTTTTTTTTTTTCCATGAACATTCTTCAATACCTGATTTTTTTTTTTTTTTTTTTGGTGAAAATTATCTACCTATTGTTTTTCTACTTGTCTGTATGTATATTAACATCTTATCTTATTTTATTTTAGTATTTTGACCATATGATTCAGGTTTTGAGTGTAATATTTACAATATTTTCCATTTGGTAATGTATACAATTTTTTTTTAATTTTATTAATGCAGCTATATTATTACTGTATCTATAATTCTATTATGTAGTGTTGTGTTGTATATTGTTTATTTTTTTTTTATTTCTTTTGTTTTTGTATAATTTACTTTTTTTTTTGTTGTTTAATAACCTTCAGGCGAGGCCGCCTGCTTGTTCATGATGGCCGATATGGGAAATTATATTTCTCAATTCCTTTACTTCCTTTGTGTGACGTCACTGCTATGTAGTTATGACGATATTACTACGTCACTGTTTGTATCATCCTTTCAATGTATGCGCACGCACCGAGAAGCGCATCTGTTTTGATGTTTAATCGTTGTCGAGGGAAAGACGTTCCCGCTTGGATGTAAACCAATGTTTAGTTATTGAGTTGACGTGGAGCGGTTATGTGAGAGACAGACGGTCTTCTCCGCTCGTAAAATATGTATATGTTAGTGTTTCTGTAATGTCCCTTTTCTTTATTTAATAAATGTCGTAATGTTATACTGGTCTGTAGCCGTTTCCCTATATTATTATTACTGTCGATTGCTGATTAATTAATTAATTTTGCTTATTATTAATTATTTTTTTTCTTTAATGCTTACGCATATATATTCAGCTATATTTATTATTATTATTTCTGTTAGTTTATAATTCTTATTAGTTAATATTGATTTTCATTACTGTCGATTGCTGATTATTAATAATTATTATTTTTTCTTTACTGTTTACGCATATCAGCTATATTATTTATTATTATTTCTGTTACTTTATAGTAATTATTAGTTAATATTGATTTTATACTGTTCATGTATATGTATTTCTTGAATAATACGTTCAATTCCTGATATTGTTTCGTTTCCATCACCTGTACATCATGTCACAAGAATTTCATATCATTAGGGTAATCTTCAATTTTTCTTTCAATTATATATTGTTAAGAGTTAAATACTTAAAAAGAAATTTATTTTATTTTTCATAAATTCCATATTATATATTTAAATTTTGAATATAATTATTTTTATTTGTATATATTTTTTAAATAAAATTTCTTTTATAAAATAAGATGAATGCATTAAAAAACTTAATTAAAAAAAACGTGTTTTAACATTAAAAGCTTTTTATTTTGGAGTCCTAAAAAGCATAAAATATATGTTTATTATTGAAAAGCCATAGTATAAAGAAATGTAAGTTTCAACAATAAGAAAAATATAGAGAAAAATGTAGATATTTCACTTTTTCAAGAGATGAATATTTTTAAATATTTTAAATAATTTAAAAAGCATTCCAGACCAATGCTATCAGTTATTTTTTGTATCAGCATTCTTTAAGTCATAAATTTAAGAGGTCTCGAAAGATTTTTAAAATATATAAAAGTTTTCATCTCTTGAAAAAGTGAAATATATATTTTTCTCTATATTTTCCTTATTTTTGAAACTTACATTTCTTCATAGCATGTATTTGCAAGAATAAACTTATTTTATGCTTTTTTAAAGACTCCACAAGAAAAAGCTTCCCATGTTAAAAAAATGTTTTTTTTATTTATGTTTTTATTTTGCGCTTTTAGTTAGGAAAAAAGAAGTTTTTAAAAGAACTAATCAAAAATTGTTACGGTAGACATTGGAAGGTTTTCTTTTATCAATTGAATTTTTTTCTATTAATTATCTGCAAAAACTAACACATTGGCCCTTTAAGGATCTAACCCATGACCATTACGTTATCAGCATGACGCTCTAACCCAAAGTCAAATAACAGTCCAGAAAAGCTGCAGAACATGCTAGAAAACCTAAACAAATACTGATACGAAAATTAATGACTAAGAATATTGTTTTCAAATATTTTGTATATTTAAAAAATTTTTCATCTCTTGCAAAACTGAAATATGTATATTTTTCTTTAAAATTTCCTTATTGTTGAGCCTTTTATTTTTAACACGCTTTTATTAGCTTCACCTGTATGTATGTATGTATGTATGTTTGTAAGTTTGTAACTGCTCTGGGAGCAAACCAAAAATCTATATTGTAAAAAAAGACTTCCCTACGTGAACGGCGTGGCGTTGAGGTATAGCTCAGCGCTACGAACCTAAAGGTCTAGCGTTCGATCCCAGTCAGTGGAGATTTTTTAAAAATAGTTTTTGTTTAATTCTAAATTATTTTAATTAAAGATTTAAATGTATGTAAATATTATGGTGTGTCACTCACACGATTTTTTCTTACTCTGAATTTTAATACAAAGATAGATATTTTGTGCTTTTTAGTTCACATTTCTATAAAAGCGTGATCTTTAATTTTTTAAAACTGTAATATTATTTATAGCATGTTTTTGCAATAATAAATTTTTGTTCATGCTTTTTAGGGCTGAACAGTATTCCAGTGTTGTTTTTGTTTTTCTTCTTTTTACTTAAATTTTTATTTTGTGCATGTTAGTAACTATAAAGAACTTCTTAAAAAAGATAAAAATTTCGAAGGATACTGTGTAGAAAATGAAAGGTTTTCTTTTATCAATCGAAATCTTTTCTAGTAATTCTCTGCAAAAGAGTAACACATCAGCCCTTCGAGGATCGATCCCAAGAACTCTGGGTTATCAAAATGACTCTCTAACCAACTGAACTAACAAGTGATGAAAAAAGTTTGTTTACATTTTCATTAAACTGGAGGTACCTTGTTTTTTAGCGTTACACTAAGACACGATGTTAAAAATCCAATTTTTATTAAAAGCTTCTAAAAAAACTATTTTTCTTTTTTACTATTTTTTTTACCTTTTAGTAACTAAAAGAAAGCTTCTTAAAAAAACTCTTCGAAAAATTTTAGGAAACAGTATAGACAGTGAAAAATTTTCCTTTAAAAATTGAAACCTTTTCTATTAATTGTCTGCAAATGTTAACACATCAGCACTTTGAGAATCGAACTGACAAGCATCGTGTTATCAACATGGTGCTCTAACCAACCGAGCCAACGAGTGACGAAAAGAATTGTTTACATTTACTTTAAAGTGGAGGTGCCTTGTTTTGAAGACGTGAAGACGCGATGACAAAATTCAGTTTCAAGAAAACGCTTCTGATAACGAACACGAACGCATAAAAAAAAAAAAAAAAAAAAAAAAAAAAAATCATTATTTAATTATTTTATCCTGCATATTTCATTTTGTAATATCATTGGTTACGGATAATAATATTAATTTAGAAAGAGGAATTCTGCACTCTTATAAAAGAAGAAATTTAATTCATTGTCATAATAATTAATAAACTTATTAATTGAAATAAATCATATTGTAAACGAAATTAAAATTATTTTTCAAAATAAGTCTTTATAATTTAAAGAAAGTTATCTTCAATAATAAGAAATCGATTAGACTTTGCAGATGTAAGATAATTACATTTGCATAATTATCGATCTCAGTTTATAAAGAATCGTAAATATTCCTTTGCTTAAGCATTAAATGAATTTCTATTAAAACAATAACATTTTATGTCTTCTAAATTCATATTTGTTGTATTTGACATTTCGGATGGTTCCAAATTAATCTGTAAATCTTACTCTGTGTCGTATGGGATAAATTAAAGCTTTAATTTTAAGAATACATATAAGTGTTATTATTCAAGAAATAGTTATTTGAACTCGAATTGAGAATTAGACAAAGATGTAACTACAATTACCTAAGTTAGACAATGTATCTTTTATATGGAATATATTTAAAACAATTTGAAGTTTTAATATCTTATAATCAGTTTATAAAGGATTTTTACCTTTTACATTAAGAAGTTATCTTATGTAACTAGAAAAAGTAGATTTAAATGAGCATGTGACAGTATCATAAAAGCTGGAATGTTGTTTAAAAAAATGCTTATCATTGAGAGAATAATAAATTTATAAAAAACAAAAAGATTACTGGGAATGAATATTGTATTTCGCCTTAGGTTAAAAAATAATCATCATGGTTAATGCAATCTATTCACTGACCATAGTTGAAAACTAGTGGTTCCGTAGTTTTTTTTTTTTTTTTTTCTCCAGCAGGCGTGTAAGAATATTTCAAAAAGGATCCTCGCTGAAATATTATTACATTAAAATTTGCATCTTACACTTATCATTGTTCATAAAAAAACAGAATTTATGCAATATATATATCCTAAATATTACTTACTTTTCCTGTATTTTTATTTTATTTAGAATATGATTACACTACCCTAAAATGCATATAGTCTAACAAGGTTATGCATCTGTACTTTTGAAACAAAAAAATACATCCAGACAAATTACTTTATTTAAACATACTAATAATATTTACAAGGCAGACATTTTATATAATTTTCTTACAAAAAACTTCTCTTTTCTAAAAATATAAAAATTTACTAAAATATTACATCTGAATTTTTAAGACATGACAACAGAAGATATAACTTTTCTAAATAAATAAATATATATATATATATATATCCTAATTATAACTTACATTTCCTATATTTTTACTTTGTTTAGAATATGATGACAGTATCTTGAACAACATATGGTCTAAGAAGGTTATGCGCATCTTTATTTTTCAAACAAAAAATACATACAAACAAATTATTTAATCATAGTAAAAATATTTACAAGGTAGTTAACTTCTATATCTACCTTACAAAAAACTTCTGTTTTCTAAAACTACAAAAATTCACTAAATATTACATCTACGTTTTGAAGATATATCAACAGACGATATGATTTTTTTTAACCGGAGATATCTGGTGAGTACATATTTTTTTTTCTGTTGCCAGTATGCAAAGTTTGGTGTGAAAGAAGGACTGAGAAGTGCTAACAAGAAGAAGTCACGAGTCACGACATGGAAAATGTAGATCGGGACGAAATTGCGCAGGATTGTAGTATACTATGAAGGTAACAACATATTAAAGCAGTAGCACTCACTAGCCACAGAATTTCGAGAAAAAAGCGTTTAAATTTTCAGTAATCTTCAAATGTAAGTTATTTTGCAGCAGAGACAACGTTTCTGCGGCGTGGTCATCAAAGCAAATGGATGCCACGCGGAGGGCCCGTGTTCAATGCTACCGACGGGAATGTTTTTCCCCTTTAATTTGTTTAATATAAACATTTTATTTTACTGATACTTTCTCCTATAATTCAATTCCAAATTTGAAAATTTTAATAGATTATTTAAATCTCTTGAACTTAAAAAAAAAAAAAAAACGGAAGAAAGAAACATGTATTTTTTAAAATATTCTATTTTTATATCTATAATTTTCTATTAAAAAAAATAAATAAATTAAATATTTTTTTAAACTATCTATAATATTAAAACACAAGAATATTTCTTTAAGACCAAAATCGCTCTATTTGGGCATGCGCGAGAAAATTATAAACCAATTCGGAACGGGAATATTTCTTCCCTTTATGCAGTGCAATATGAACATCGATGATAGAACTCGAGCAGACGACAATGATATTTCGCATGTCTATGGCAGACGCCTAATTAAAGCTCAATAATAAAAACAATTCACACGATTAATTCATTGATACATATTTTCCAGGGAAGTATATTAAAAACGAAGCAATTGGCGAATACTTATCGGCTATCGCCAAATGCATTTTCATTTCACCGAAAATTTTCCTACGCAGGATAATATTTTAAGAGTTTTTGTGCCGCCATCTCTTATCATATAAACATAGCATACCATATTCCTATTATTATTATTATTTTTCTTAAAGGAAAAAAAAAATCTTTTAAAATTAATGAATTGTCGGTGTTTATTGTTCTTTAAAAGTTAAATTTTATCAATTGAAAACTTTGTTTAGAAAAAATGAAGGCAGATGTTTAAAATCAAAGGAAGTTTTCTTTTCTTTTCTTTATTTTTATTTTTTAATCTAATTTTAAATTGATCTCTTATATTTCATTTCTCTACTATAACACAGAAAAAAATATTTTAAAAAGAATAACTTTAAAAATGTTGATATTTTATATGAGTAAAAATATGCATAGAATAATTTATTATTAAAAATTTAATGAGCAAATTAACTTGCTAAAGTATTAAATGCATTCTTATTTATTCGGACCCTGAGTAGCATATTCCATTTCTAAGGGAAAATAAATTGTAATTATAGAATGTAAAGAAAACACAAAACGCTAATAAAATTTATTTTAAATTAAATTATTTTGCCTTATAAATTTATCTGATTTTAAAAATATTTTTATAAAAAAAAAAAAAAAAAAAAAAAAAAAAAAAAATATCTGAGATTTTCTTTTTAATTGACAGATTATAGATGTCGCCAATGTTATATTGTAACTGAAATGGAATATTATACATACCATAGTATAGATTATTACCATAATTTATAAATTCAGTCTCTCTTTTAATTGCTCCAAACATTCTTTTGGTTGTATTTAGAGTAAAATTAGAAAAAAATCTTCGGATTTTAATGTTATTATATGGATTAAACTTAAATTTTGTATATTGAAATTCCATGAAATTTATTCCCCCTTCCCCTCTAACCAAAAAATAATTGATTACAGCAGTGGGTTTAGACTGGTTAAGAGCAATGTGGATTATTAAAACAGGGATGTTTAAAACTTTATGCCGTGGGAAGATTTAAAATGCACATGATCCGCCAAATATTGGCGGGTATTAACTAGTATTTTTTAAACTATAAAATAAAGTTAAAAAAAAAAAAAAAAAAAAACAGAATTAAAATCTAAACATTTTAATTCTTTTTAGGTATATTTAAAACAATGCTAAGCTTTGTTTTTTAAATTTCGGGAAAAAAAAATATTACAGAAGAATAATGATTTTAATTGCACATATAATTACGGCGCAAACAAATTAACTAATTACTTCTTCAATTGTTACAGATTCTTGAAAAATTATAATATGGGATTCAGATTATATCACTGCATATTTCTGAAAATAAATATGAATTAAAAGAACATGTGATTTTATATGTTTTTTTTTTTTTTTTTTTTTTTTTTTTTTTTTATATAATTATCATATTCTTTTAAATTTTAGTCTTAATATCTTTTTTTTCTTTTAAAGACTAGTTTAACTCTCTTTCTCTCTCTACAGGTGCGTTTCTAAGATAAAAGTTATGTCTTAAAACTTTTGATTAAAAAAA
Organism: Salticus scenicus; assembly: GCA_963930645.1. Lineage (NCBI taxonomy): Eukaryota > Metazoa > Arthropoda > Arachnida > Araneae > Salticidae > Salticus > Salticus scenicus. The sequence goes on along the minus strand of OZ005654.1, from coordinate 292,279,092 downwards.
AAAAAGAAATAATAATGATTAATTAAAAAAATATTTCCGTTTATCAAATCTATGCAATGTTTTTAAAAGCAAGATATTCTTGTGAATCATTTGCTATACCACACGTTAGTAAAGAAAGAAGAATCTGATAAATGAAAATATATATTTAGAGGACATTCTCTAAAAATAAACATAATATGCAGCGCTTGAATGATTTATTATCGAATCAAATGGGAAACAATGAATTAAAAGAAGCTTATATATATATATAAAGGCAAAATTCTGTCTAAATTTAACAAAACGAATAATTTTGATAATTTTTATTGATCAGAAAAATTTGTTCCACTAGATTTTTCCATATTTTAATGTGTCAAAAAATACAACTACATAAAACTGAATCAAATTAGGAACGCATAACTCTCAGAGTCATATTACAGGAAATAACACAAATGATACAGTTTCCAAATAATAACTGATTTATATACTTTTAGTTGGTTAAAATATGTTTCATAAATATATTTATATTTAAAAATAGGGTGTCTATGAATAAATTAGTTTACTGTTATTTGGCACAGTTCGTGTAAGTAAAAAATATCTGGAGTGACTCTACTCGACTTTCCGAACATTGAATAATCAACCGTTTTCTAGATAAAGTAAAGTAAGAAGAGCTGTTAAATAAACAAAAGCGAGAAAATTATAATTGGGTTATTTGAGTATTTTTCTCCATATAGTACACTGATTAATTTAACTGTATTGTACTTTTATCCCACAGATCGTAATGATAAAGAATTTTTCGTTATGTCCCTGTAAAATCCTGTAAATTATAGATTCACCAAAATATTTTTAGTTAGTGCAACAGTGACTTATAATATTTATAAAAATTTTTAGCTCCATCACATAAGGCATTTAGACGGTATCCCACTTTAAAGTTTGAGCCCATATGCCACAATGATAAAGAAATATGCATTGTGTCCCTGTAAAAAGAACCATAAGTGCTAGATTCTCTAAAGTTCCTTAGTCGCTGTCGCACTTTAAATATTTTGAGCCTATAGGCCCTAATGATAAGCAGTTTTTATTTAAGTCTCTGTAGAATTCTGTAAGTGCTAGAGTCACCAAAATCTATACAGTTTGTGTGATGGTGACCGAAAACATGTATATAAATTTTCAGCTCATTTTGATAAGGCATTTAGATGCTATCACACTTTAAATAATTTCACACTAAAGGCCATAATGATACAGAATTATTTGTTGTGTCCCTGTAAAAAAACTATAAGTGCTAGATTCACCAAAACCTGTACAAATCGTGAAACTGGGACCTATAGTAATATGTATATATATATTTATATATATATATATATATATATATATATATATATATATATATATTGTGCTCAACTGAATAAGACGTTTAGACGCTATCGTACTTTTAAAAATTTGGTCCCATAGGCCATAATGATAAAGAACTTTTCTTTGTTGTAAAAAAAAAAAAAAAAAAAAAAAACTGTAAGTGCTAAATTCATCAAAATCTATACAGTTCGTGCAACTATGACCTATTGCATGTGTATAAGTTTTTTGCACAGTTTAATAAGACGTTTAGACGCTATCACACATTTAAAAATTTGGCCCCATGGGCCATAATGATAAAGAATTTTTCTTGGTATGCCTGTAAAAAACCTATAAGTGCTAGATTCACTGAAATCAATAGGGTTCGTGATACGGTGACTTACAACATACGTACGAATTTTCAACTCATTCGAGCAACGCGTTTAGACGTTAGTGTGTTCACTCACACACATACACACACATACACACATACATCATCATAAAAATAGTGAACAAAGACTCGGGGGACCTCAAAACTTATAAAAACATCAAAATCTCGAATTCGGATTTTTGACATGATTACAATATTTTCCTCACATATGTATGTTCGGAAAGTAAAAATAATAATGATAATTTTTTTTCTTTATCTTTATTATGATATATTTTTTATATGCTTTTATTTAACGTGTTATATTGTTTATTCAATTTGTGTGTGGGTCAAATCTAAGAATTGAATATTTACTCACTTCCTGTCATCCAGTTGAGCTAAAATATTTAATAAAAATATAACTTTTGTCCAGAAGAACAAACATTGTGGGTGTTTCAAGAACAACTTCTGCAATGGACAATTTGCACACATGGGGGATTTGAACAAAATCTTATTTTTCGGGTAGTTTTAGGCTCATAAATTTCAAAAAGTTTATTAAAAATGCAAAAAAACTTCTCATTAATTTCAAAATTAACTTTAAAATTAACCAAAAACCATGTGACTTCAAAACGCTGTCTGACGTCACACTTTATGATGTTTCAATGTATACATTTTGTTAACCTAGTTAGCAAGCAGCAATTCGTTTTAACTTTCGTAATTATCAATCATTTATGTGATTTCTGAGCATTTCTTTTTCATTTTATATTCATTTAATACCATTATCATCATTTTTCCTTATCATTATTTTCAATTGTTTTCTTTTCATGGCGATTGACCAATGTTTTAGATTAATAGGTTCCTGTGGAATGCTAAAGAATAGCTTTTGAGAAGCATTTAGCCGTTGTATTAGTGCAGAGTGGTGCAATACAATATTTATACTATGATTCTTTGGTGTCCATCATTATTTTAAAATACAAAACCTATTTCACTGATTGAAGAAGTAAAGCAAAGAACAAAATCGAATGTAAACAACGATTACTCCCGTTTGTTGTCCTAAAGAGTGACGTCACGATATTTTATACTGTGTTTTCTCGATAGTGTAAATAGTGCGATGATAAAATTGTTATAAATCAGTCATTAGATTTCAAATAAAGAAAATGTTTTTTTTTTTTTTTTTTTCCTTACCTTTTCATATTCTATTATATAAGAATAAAATCAGAAAACGTGCAAATTGTCTATTGTTATTAAATCCCAGTCTAAACTGGAAAAGATATCTATCCTCAGAAAATCAGAATAAGTGTTGAAGGAGATAATCGGCCAGAAACTCAAGAATACACTGCAGAATATAACCTCTTAAATTTAAATAATTTTTTTTTCCTCATATCTATTAAAATTTTACAATATAAATTTCCCAACTCTATCAATTGTTTTAAATTTGTTAAATTAAAAGTGTATCTTAAAATGGAGTAAAAAGAAATATAAGCTTAATAAAATTAAAAATTAAATGACGACCAGCCTGAAAAATATACGATTTTAATAGCGCCCTAAATTAACATCAGCTTATCAACGACAATTTTTCAGATTTTAATGATTGCAAGAGTTTTTATTTATTTATTTGTTCATTTATTTTTCAGTAGAACGCCACACATTTCACATGTAAAATACGCAAAAGAAATTTTCATAAAAAAATACGTACGAAGTTTTCCCTTTAAATAATTTTAAGCAGTAATTTTATCCAGTTTTTTAAAAACAACGCAAAACCAAATTTTCATCTTTAGATTTTAGATTCAGTTACAGTTTCAATAACGATACCTGAATTTAATATAGACATTTATTTTTGTTATGAAATAAAATTGTTTATTAAAGTATTTTTACCAGTTTTTTCGTTTTCTGTATTTTGTAGAAAGAATAAAATTTCGGAAAACAGGAAAACACGAGATCTTTCTAACGTGTGTCTGTGTGTGTTGTGAAGGTTTATGCATAACATTGGGGTTTGGAGCTTTTATCTCTTTCTGATAAAACAGGTTTATAACAAAAATCTTGTGTAACCATTAAGACATAACATTATATTTAAAAGTAAGGCTTCAATGAAAAATATAAATAAATCTTTTAGATTAATTGTCCAATTACGAAAATTGAAATAGTACGTGATTAAAATTAATTGAAACACTTTTAAATTAACCGCTCTTTATTATATTACCTTCCAAGGCAAATGTTTCGTTAGAATTTAATTATCTCAAACATATTAATAATTATTTCCTTCCGTTTACTTAATTAAATCAATTTTTCTGTAACTTAAAATGTAGTTAATTTCTTTAGGTGGTTACTTTATTTTAAGTAAATTATTATTTTAAATGATAGGAAAAATTCTGTAAAGTTATAAAAGGTGTATAAATTAACAATTTTCGAATATTTGTCGCAAATGGCATAACGTTTACGGAAACTGAAATCTTAGACAATTTAATGAAATAATAGTTTTATATATGTATATAAAGATCATTATATATATGTGTGTATATTTCTATTATTTTTAAGTACATAAGATATGTAAAATATTTAATTGATTAGATATTTCAAATTTGTAAATATAACTGATTTAAATTTTTAAGAATGATTCAATTTTAAAAGGAGGTTTGGCGCTGGAATATTAAAACCAGTAAAATGTACAACGTCAGGAACGCCAAAGAGAAAAAAAAAATTGGAAGCAGATAGAGCGAACCGTCTTCATGCCCTGAAGACGGTAAGCTAAAGGCTATTAAAACAACTCTCTGCTTTCCAAAATTCGCTTTAGATATATCAACATGACATTTCGGTGTTTATAACAATAATTCTTCTCTTTTTCTTCATTATTATACTTTGCACGGTAAAATGTTTTTATTTAAGTGTTTTGGAATGTTAAAATTTTATCGAATTCACCAAATGTTCAAGTAGAACAATTATGTTATAAAATATTATTAATACTTTAATAGTTTATGTAATAATCCTTTAATTAATTTAGATAAAATATTGTAACTTATAAATGCATTCTTTTATTTTAATTGCGCTGATTATTTTATGTATCAGTAAGAATGTGTAAAGTAGTTTTAAAAATTGTAATAAGAATGAATTAAAAAAAAAAAAAAAAAAAAATCCGGTGAGAAACAACCGCGCGACTTCCATTACCCACTATTACATGTATTACATGCATTTTATTTATTTATTTATTTATTTATTTATTTTTGCAGATGTGATCAGAAAACATAATATGTTCAGAATACATACAATTCACCTAACGAAGTATAAACCTAAAATATTTCCGGTAAGAGAAACTTCATAAATGTGTAAAGACATAGAAAACATTGTTTACATAGCGATTTAAAAAAAAAAAAAAAATGACAGAGTTATTTTTTGAAACACCAATTTCCAAGATATAAAGCTGACCCTACCTAAGAAGGATAACTGTTTAATTTTCCTATAATAACCACTTAATACATGAGAAAAGATATTTAAAATTGATTTATGTAACACTTTTCAAGAAAATCGTTAGAGCCGTTTTTGAGAGGTCAACTTTTACCAATATTTTGTATACTTAATTATTGATTAGAAAACAATAATTACATTTAAAAGGATATTTTAAAGGTTGTTAATATGGCGAGTTTGAAAAAAAATCCGTACAGTCGTTTTTAAAGAAACGCACTTGCCCGACCTGAATTTGAGCTATTTATACGGGATGCCTAAAAATTTTCCTGAACTAACTAACTATATATCATTTTAAAGGATATCTAATAGAGTGTTTATGCAGGAAGTTTCAAGAAAATCGTTTGTGCCGTTTATGTGATATGGATTTACGGTCCACTTCCAGTTTCCGATGTCTCATTTCCGGTTTTACAATGTTTACCAAATTTTGGAAAATTCATCTGTACACCAGACATGTCGTAATTCTGAAGTTTCGTAGTTCTGTATTAGTTTTAGAGATATGATAGCCAGAACGTTCCCCACAAACATACGCACGCACATACATACACACACGCACTGATCAATTGCGAAAAACTACTTTTATGGACATAGGAGACGTGTAAATCTGGTGAAAACACGATATAAAATTTTTGGACTGAGTACAATTCTTTTATTACCTACGGTGGTCGGGTATTGGAAGTTAAAAATAAAAAATAAAAAAAATCAATAGTAAATTAAAATATTTACATAAATACAAAAGCAAAATATCCTACTATATGTATAATAGAAAATTAACTATATAACGCTGTGAAAAAATAAGAAGAAGGGGGAAAAAAAGAAAAGTATGTATATAGAAAAAATATATATATTAATTTATATCATGTATATGCACTTAAAACTTTAATGTATCTAAAAATACAATGACGTAAACCATCGTAATGAACAATATTTCATTTATTTTCTCATTAATATTATGATTAACATGAAAATAAGGATAAATCCTCTCATTCGGAAACTTGTGACTAAACTAATTTAACTTTAAAACTCTAAACATAAATTTCTTCTGTATTTTCATAAGAAAATTCACGCAGTAGAAATTATTTCTGTTGTTGTTGTTGTTGCTTATCCTCCTTGTCTGACGGAGTCAGACAAGATCCACGAGTTCGTTGACTGTTAGGAAGTCAAAGACCAGAAGAGGATTGGTAAATAGATCCTCCTTAGAGAGTCCCATGCAGTCCAAAAGGTGCTCAGGAGAAGCCTGATGATTTTGGCACTTGGTGCAGGTGGCGAAGGTTTTCCTGCCCTCGTTGAAAGTGCGGCACTTGATATGACTGCTAGCGAGTCTTGAGAGTACAGTTTGGGTACGTCAGTCACACGGGCGGTCAAGGGACAAACCCAGTTTTGAGCCCATGTACCAATTATGGGTGGGGGAATTTTCCACTCCTCCGAGATTTTTGAATTTTCCCGGGAGTATAACTCCAGAAAAGTAAGTGCGAAGGAGGGAGTTGATGAAATCCTACAACCCTCCATAGCAAGATTAACAGTCATTTCATTACCGTGGAGATTCACGTGTGAAGGTATCCATTGCAAATGAACGTCATGATTAAGTGAAATGAGCTTTAATTTAAGCAGTATAGAGGTGCTGATCTTGTCGCCCACAAGAATCCAATTACTAAGATAATTACTACGGTTATCAGTCAAGAAGAAAAGTCCCCTCCCAAAGTCCTACTGTTTGCCTCATCGTGGCGGAAGGGTGTTCCTGGGTGGAATGAGGGAAGTACGTCGGGAGTTTACTCCTGTTAGGGTCACCCAAGGCATGAAGGCCATTCCATTATGCCCAGCTAAATATCAGTAGGCGAAGGAGCCAAGGCAGACTTCTACCTCCTGGTGCTCCGGTCCTCGGATTAACAGAAGCTGCACATTCCCTTACCAATGACTTCGTAGAAATTATTTCTTAAAATTATTTATAGTGATAAATGCAGGTGATTTTCGCACAGAGATGTAAAGTGTTAAATGTCCAAAGAAAATCATTTTTCTGCAATTCAGAAAATAACTCATGTAATGCATTTTTCTTTCTTTCTTCATCAATTTTATCCAATTTAGAAAATATCAAAACACATTAGAAAGTGCTTTTTTTTTTGTTGTTGTTAAAAATGAAGGAAATCGATTTTTTTTTTTTTTTAAATTATCACAAATATATGGTTCAACTATTCGTTTTAGAGGTATTGGTGAGTTATTTTAAAATATACCCAGATTAACAATTTACACCCCTGAGGAGGAGAGATGCTCCTACATGTACCCATACTTTTTCCTAGTTTACTATTGCTATTATTAAAAAAAAAAAAAAAAAAAAACCTTCTAATTTCACAAATATTCGTGTAAAAAAAAAAAAAAAGAAAATCTCATTATAGATATTTATACAAAATTTTGTCCTGTAATGCCATGTTAAAAATTTTCAAAAATAAATATATAAATACATAAAAAAAATGACAGGTAACCGCCCCCTGTTGAGCGATTGATCCCTTAATAATAATAAGTAAGCACTAATTCTGGTCAATGACATACTAAATACCATGCTTGATTAAATCTAGTTCGTTGATTTCGTAGATACAGTGTCCCCAATTTTCGTGATACACACACAAACAGACTTGCATTTTCTAAAAATAATCAAATCATGTTCAGGAAATCTCAAAATGTGTAAATTTGCCAAAAGTCGGAGTTTGAAAATTATTACGAATCCGACATTTTCTTCTTACATATATAGATAAAAGTAAAGAAAAAATAAAAGAAACAGAGAAAACAAGAAATGATGTTTAAATATAGAATACGATTTGCTTAAAAAAAAATGTACTGCTATCACACTCCTATTTACAAACTTGTCTGTATGTAGATAATAACACTTAAATAGTATTTAAAAGTACAGTATACAGAAATAATTCATAGTTCTGTATACGTTTTTTATAGTAAAAATAGCAGAATTGATTGTTCCTGTTAATTACACGAACAATGAACAAAGTTGTCTTCTTTATACAAAGTTTAGTAATTCCTTAAAAATAAGTTCCTTAGTTACACTTGATTCATAGTAAAATCGATGATAATTCTGGAATGTAATTAATCACTACAATCAATGTTGAACAATCAGTTTACTAATTAAACTCAATCCTGTTTAAGTCTTGATATCATGTTGGTGAGTACATATTCCGACTATATAAAAGAGGAAAGTAATCATGAATTAGTTAAGATTTATGTGAATCAACACTGCTCTTGATAATATATATATATATTATTATTATTATTATTATTATTATTATTTTGTGCATTATTAGGGTTCTTTTCTCATTTTTTACTAAGGAACTAATATTGAGCAAAAATGTCTACCAGGAAATATAAACGACATTTTAATGATCTTGATGAATAGATAAAATTACGTAAAATATGATTATTAAAAGGTTATACAATATGATTACTAAAACGTATAACAGTGTTAAGGTATACTGTAAATATTTAGAGGAAAGATCAAAGTATATATAACTACGGTCTTTTATCAGACGAACTAAAAGTGCAAATATCGAGCGATAATAGAACAATTCAATTTCTGCTTGTAAAGTATTCACTGTTTATTACTTGTGCTATTTTAAAATTGAACTATGGCTGATTTTTTTTTTTTTTTTTTTATTATTTATTAAATTTAAAATAGATGTATTATTTTAAATAGCTATAATAAAAAATTTTTGCTTTAATAAAAGACCCAAATCTTCTTTTTACCCAAATCTTCCGCTTCAGTAATTACTATTTTGAAAGTAAAATAACTCAAAAATAAATATAAATAAAAATAAATAAATAAATCTTGAAAAGAAAAAGTAAAATTGAATTAAATCAGTAAAATGAATTCGCCGAAAATGCAATAAGTATTCTAAAAATAAAGAAGTACACAATGTGCAGGGATTAATAAATCATGAGGTTAAATTCATCAAGTGATTCAGAACTTCGGAGTGAAAAATCGATCAATTTTTCATTTCGTGCAAAGAATTTTCAAACTCATTTTAAAATGGAAAAAAGAAAAAGAAAATAAAGCCTAGGTATTGAAAAATGGAAGAGAATTATTGCTTTATTTTAATCGATTTTTTTTCCCTTAAATTCATGTTTTCAAAAAATAAGGAACAATACTTTAAAATATAATTCAGTTTAATCCATAAATCAGTTTTTTAATAACAAAGAAGTTTTTAATTAGTTCAGGATAAAATGTTTATGTTAAAAGGAAGTAATTAAACATTTAAAATACATATTAATTTGTATCATTTACGTCACATTAAAAAGAAAAGAAAAAGAAAATCATTGTTGCAAAATTCCCAAAATTAGCTTAAATTTGACTACATTCATTGATATTTTTTTAAAATACAGCATAATCATTTAAAGCTAAAAACAATATATATGCATGTACAGAAAGAAATTGTATGTATAGTTATCAGTACAAAAACCCTTGACGGGTTAAAAGTTTGTGACGCAGCTACTTTATGGCTATAAGAATTTGAAATATGGGTCTTAAAAATAATGATATCAAATTTTAAGTGACGCTTTGCTAGTAGTTAAAATATACATAGATTTTCTTATTTGATCATTTGCTTTTTTCTTTTATTTATATTTACAATGCAAACATATTTTTAACTTCAAGATAAGACAAATATATAAAATATACTCTGATGCTTTTTCATTTGCATTTCAATTTCAAAATAACAGTTTTAAAAGGAATGATATCAAAATTCCAGTGACGCCTCAATGTCACTTTAAAAGATCTGTTTTTAGATTCCACTAAAATTACCTTTGCTTTGTCTAATAAAGTATATTTACACATTGAAACAGTGCTTTTAATTTTCAAATATATACTGTCAAAAAATCACACTTTCACTGAGTTTGCATTATAAATTGAAATTATTTATTTCAATAAATCGATTTGTTTTTTGCGTCACGCTATCCAAAACGGTAAGTAAAATTTGTGCAAATGTTTTCTTTGCATCACACTATCTCTTTGCACACATTTTGACTTAGTTGGGTACTACGATACAAAGTAACATTAACATAAATTTTACTCACAGTTTTGGATAGCGTGACGCAAAAGACAAATCGATTTATTGAAATAAATAATTTCAATTTATAATGCAAACTCAGTGAAAGTGTGATTTTTTGACAGTATATATTTGAAAATTAAAAGCACTGTTTCAATGTGTAAATATACTTTATTAGACAAAACAAAGGTAATTTTAGTGGAATCTAAAAACAGATCTTTTAAAGTGACATTGAGGCGTCACTGGAATTTTGATATCATTCCTTTTAAAACTGTTATTTTGAAATTGAAATGCAAATGAAAAAGCATCAGAGTATATTTTATATATTTGTCTTATCTTGAAGTTAAAAATATGTTTGCATTGTAAATATAAATAAAAGAAAAAAGCAAATGATCAAATAAGAAAATCTATGTATATTTTAACTACTAGCAAAGCGTCACTTAAAATTTGATATCATTATTTTTAAGACCCATATTTCAAATTCTTATAGCGATAAAGTAGCTGCGTCACAAACTTTTAACCCGTCAAGGGTTTTTGTACTGATATCATTACTTTTTATAGGTTATTAATCAAAAGATTAAATTAAGTCCTTCCGACTCATAAGAAGTTTAGGTTGATTTATCTTTTCTTATGAAGTTGCCACCATTGTTTTCAAAATGGCAGCTACAATTTATTAATGGACTTGGTGGATTTATTAATGAGGGCTATGTATATATGCAGCTTTAAGCAAATCATTTCAAAAGTTATTGTGATAATTTTCAAGTGGCCACCATTTAGAAACAAAAGGACAGAGTGACTGAGTTGCCCAGTGAACTTATCAAAGACATTTGAATGATATATCAACTGCGCAAATTTGATTTGAACTGATTCAATATTACAAAAGTTATTGTAATGAAAAAAAATTAAGTGGCTGCCACTTGGAAACAAAATAGTGGAGCAAGTTGCCTAGCAAACTTATCCATGATATTTGAATTGTAAGTTCCCTCCCCAAATCTGATTTGAACCAGTTTAGTATTCTAAAAGTTATCGTGGTGGCACATTTTCAAGTAGCAGCCTGATTTCAAGTGGCTGCAACTTGGAAACTAAATGCTAGAACAAAATTCATCCAAGATATTTGTGTGATAAGTTCAATGTCCAACTTCAACTGATTCAGTATTTAAAAAGTTATTCAGATGATAAGTTTAAAAGTGGTAGCCTGATTTGAAATGGCCGTACTTAAGATATCGGTCATTTTGTTAAAAATGGCAGATAAAATTTATTAATAAATACTTGGTTGAGACCCTTGTGTGGTCAATGTAAGCATCAAAATTCAAGCAAATACAGTCTTAACTAACCTTATTTCAATGTGGATTTGAAATTTTCATGTAGCCACCACTTGAAAACAAACTGCAAAGCAACGTCGTTAACAAACTCATCTAAGATATTTGTAAGATAAATTTGCTGTATAACTTTGGTTCAACTTTGAGTATTATGTCAAAAATTATCGTAATCACAAAATTTCCATTATATATACAGAAAAACTAAAGGGCAAAACTGGGAAAATTCATTAGTGGCCAGTGGCCGGTATTGTCAGTTTCATTAGTAGCCACTTTTTTAAGTTAGTGGCCACTTTTCACATGATAAGACTATTTCTTTCAGACTGCAAAAAGCATTGTCACCATTTTGTGGTATAATTACCACAAGAAAAATATGAAAATAAGAAATACATATAATAAAATTAACACAGAGACACTGAAATTGTAATTATGTTCTTTTTGAAAATCCTAAATTGCACATCCTAAATTGATATCTGCTTAGGGCTGTAATAATAAAAGCAAAAGTTTTTATATTTCAGATAATTTAGTAGTATTTTTTTTTTCAATTTATTTAAGTGAAATAAGCTGTTATCATTCACAGTTCACATTGCTATTTTCTAAGTAAATGAATGATTCATCATCATCACAACCTTTTACATGGTCATGTGTAAATACAGTTAGCAGTTTTATTACTTTTTTCTTATTTCTAAAGACACACTTTTTTAATTGATTTTATTTCAATAGAGTTAAAATATTTCCTCTTAAAAAATATAGATATGGAAACTTAGCTGCTTCATTAAAAATAATTTACTTAGCTGCCAAATTTGTAGCTTGGGGGGGGGGGATTACAAGAATTATGAGTAAGAGATATTAAACAATTCTACTTCTTTACAGATTCTAGAATCTAATAAAGTAAGTTTAAAATAGATATTTATATTTTTACAGCAAATGGAAAATGGTTAGAAATTATAAAGCTTTCTATAAGCTGTGTGATCACAGATCGTTAGGGGGGGGGGGGGAGTCCAAAAAATTATATGAGTAAGATATATTAAACAATTCTACTTCTTTATAGGTTGTAGAATATAATAAAGCAAGTTTAAAATGAACATTGACATTTATGCCATGGATGGAAAAAGATTGGAAATCACAAAGCTTAGATTCTCTATCGTCGCTCGATTTTTAGAATCTTTTAATGATCACAAAAAGTGGCGACTTTAGTGGCGATCGATGCATAATTTTTAATCGCCATCTCTTTTTATTTAGTCGCCACGTGGCCGGTGGCCACCGTTAATTTTGCCCTTTAAGAAAAACTCAACATTTTTTACATTTATACGACCATTTTTTAATTCATGAAATCAATGAAGGTAGTGAATCAACGAAGGCTTTTCTCGCTTCGCTGGTCACTATATTTAAAGGAAACTCTTTTCTATATAACTTTACAAAAAAAAATAAAATTTAAAGAAATCATGAAGCACTTTAAAGCCCGCTTTGGTTCCCCGCTGCCTTCGGCAGCGACCCACTCATTCGCTGACTCTCAGGTGACTGTCCCTATTGCCTGTGACGACCGCTAACCAGTGGGCTTCCATTTGAGTGCTTATCAGATGACAGTTTCAAAAAGATTGAAGTAGTCATTTTATATTTGAATCCCAATTACATATGAACAACACTATATGTGGTGCATATAATATTTTCTTTCACGTTATTTTCTATATTTATTTTATTTAATCGATCAACCATAAAATGACAACAATTTCACACATAATGAAATATGTAAACCTGATCATGGTACAGGCAGCCTTAATGTAACTCCCCTTGGTGACTTTTCAATTTTTATCGTCACTTTAGACAAAAATACATATATAGATGAAGAAAATAATTTAGATTTTAAAACTTTGCATTTCGTCAAAAAACTATTTCGATAATATTTTAAATAGGGAACTGTTTTATAATTATGGTGATTCTATTTCATAATTGTTGATAATAAAGTTACAATTTTATAAGGAGAAGATATTTCAATGTATTCATCCACTGGACCACAAACAGTAAAATGTAAAAAGCAAATTTCTGATTGGCAACTCTGCAAACAACAACAGTTTGTTTTGTTACCATTGCTTACTTTGCTTACCCTTGCTTACAAAATTATATTGCATTATTTTTAAAATTTTCTTTTTTTTTGTCTGGTAAAATCTTGGATTAATCTACATTTACATACATTATATTTCAGGTAGGAATTAGTATTTTAATAGTTTTATTTTACTTTTTATACACATTGTCCATTGTGAAGCACGTATAAACTTTGTACATTTAGCTTCTCAGTTTTTTTCAGCTTTTTTATGTTTCTGATGCATATTTGTTCTTTTTTTATACACTGAAGATTAAAATAAATATTTATTACTTTTATTAAAATATGTATACCATGAATCATAAAATAATTCATGACAAAAAAAAATAATAATAATAATAACAATAAAAACATTAGCAGAATTTTCTGAATCTATCTGCAAAAAAATAAAATTTATCTTCAAATAGTGAAGAAGGAAGGCACTCCCTCTCAGGCCTAGCACCGTGTAGTCAGTCAGCCTTAATCCCAAACACAAACACAATCAAACCATGAAAGCCGAACCAAGTCTGGTATCACTAGGAATAATTGCAATTCATAAAATTAATTTGTAGATGCAAATTTTACATAAATTAAGACTATACAATATAGTAATCTAGAGCAGGGTGCGAAATTTCCGCTCACCAACTCGAGTGGAATTTTTACTGTGGCGAGTAAAAATTTGGTCAAGTTATAGATAGAATTCTTACACAATACGGTGACAGAAAATTCTTTTTATAGATTTAAATAAGACAAAATCTTGTGATCTTATAACCTCTCCTTTCTCTCTTCTCGGAGTGTTGAGTCTGTGTGTGCGCTGTCTGACGATCGCCCCAGCCTAGGAAAGGAAAAATGCTTAGTACATGCATAAAAGTTTTAATCTCTTCATCAGTTTCATTTCTCTCACTTTGATTTCTCCAAGCTGAGTGAGAACAGACGAGCAGAGAAGAGAGCCTCTTTGCCCGTCGCCCTCTATCCGAGAGAATAGAAACACGAAAGTTTGCCTATGCGATATTGGTGCATGAAAATGAGCTCGAGCCCTTTTAAAGATACTGCTTATTTTTATTTTGTTGAATAATTACCAAAACGTAGTTCACATTCTCCAGTTTTTCATTGAAACGTCAAGGATTTGCGCTTGTAATGATTTGTAAGCAACGATTATATCAAAAAAGTTATTCTGAAATGGTTATTTCAAATGACAATAATGAACAAACTATACACACCGACATTCCGTCTGATTACAAAAATAAAATGGACAAAAAACACATTTCTGATGAAAAAAGTTAAATAAATACCGTATGCCGTGTATAAGCCGAGAATTTTTGGAAATTTTTCGGAAGCTGAAGTCGGGGGTCGGCTTATATATAAGAGTACACATTTTTAGGAAAAAACGTACATTAGAAACAATGATTGAATACATAGATTTTAAGCTTAAAAACTAATATAAAGTAAAATAGTGATATTAAACCTTATTTTTAAATAATTATCACATATAAAACTTTTAAATTAGCAATTTTAAATTTATTTCAAGAAACGCTCAATGTAGTCACGTGTGTTACATTTATTTTTTTTTTTACCTGCCGGTAACTGACATCATCGGCAGATTGCACGAACGGAGTAACTACTCTGTCTGATTCAGAAATAGTATAAGAAAAACTTGAAAAAACAGGACTCCTGATCATATTTTTAATTTATACAATTAAATCATATCTGTTTAAAATGTTTCAAGGCTTACACTAGCAAAAGAAGTGGCAAATCTTTGTTTTTTTCATATAGAATTTTTTTTTTTTAAGATTGCCTTGAGGTACTGATAACAATACTCAAAAGTAGAAATATACAAAATAATTTAGATATGTCATAAAAATAAAAAATATGCAATCGGTCTTTTAACGGCTTATTTATGTAAACATCCAGCGGCTGCATCATCGACGTTAGGGTTAGGCCTCCCGGTATTACGGCAAGGCAACCATCGTTTTCAGCTGCTGGGACTTGTGTGTGCGAGTGCGTCTGTGCTAGCCTCCCTTCTGATAGGGTTGCCAGAGTTAAAATTATCGTCATTGGCGAACACACTGCGATCATTTTACGTCATAGCTAAGCAAAGTAAGGAATTCTATTGGATAAGCATGCATTTCGTGCAATTTCATTGGACAGATTATCCTGAAAGTTGTATAGATTGGCAATATACTCGAACTTTAAAAGAGTATTTTTTCAATTCGGCTTGTACACAGGTTGGCAATTTTGGGCAAATTTCTGCAGGGAAAAACATACTCTTGGCTTATATTCGGAAATATACGGTAAATAGGTAAATAAGGAAGCTTAACATTTCAAATAAAAAGATTAATTTTCACAGAATATTGTTTGACAGAGTTTTTTTTCTTCTTTTTTTCTTTAATGAATCTTTGCATTTTATGTTATTAGATATTTTCATCTTTTTCAAATCTCAAATACAATACACTATAATGAATTTTAATTATAGATGATTATGAGACATGATGATATACGACACACTTTTAATATACCATAAAATTCCGATAGTAACCCCCCTCCCGATTATAACCCCCCCCCCTCTCTTACCTTTGGCGTAAAGGTAGAAATTAAGAAATTTGGTTGGTGGCCACTGGCCACTAGCCTTCATTTTTTTAGTGGCCACTTTTAAAAAGTTACTTGGCCACTCGCTGATAAAAGTAAAAGTAAAATAAAATTTTCTTTTCTTTAATTTTTTCAATGTTCAGTCTCGACAAATCATTAAGAAAATAATTAAGGTAGTCAACTTTTTGAAACTCATCCACAATAATACATTTCTGATAAATTTTAATAAATGAAATAGGAATAGATTTACATAATTTATACTATGAATGTAAGAAAATACTATTCATTACAAAATTCATATGTTTAAAATGCTCTTTTGGTTATATTATTTTATAACAGAAAAATTCTGATTATATTGCCCCTTCACTATCCTGAATGGTGTCGATTTTCTACATAAAAAAGAAAAAAAAAAAAAAAAAAAAAAAAAAAAAAACATCTTTGATTCATGAAAATATGTATTTGTAAATAAAAAAAAATATTTTTTTAATAATACTTTTTTATTTTGCAAGTTTCTTTTTCCTTTTTTTTTTCTTGTTACAAATGAATTATAAATTAATTTTTCTTTAATAATAATGAATTTTTAATAATTTGCAATTATAATCCCCCTCTCTAACTGAATTTAGAGAGTGTGGCTGTAGTCGAGATTTCACAATGAAATTGTAGCTGTCACTTTTTAAAAAGTTAATTTTGACAAATTTTAAAATTAGTAGCACTAATTCATCTTAAGGATAAACAAGATCTTAAGCTCAATCATTAAATGATAATTCAATAGAAAAAAAAAGAAATCAATTTTAAGATATTATCAAATTTGTAATTTAATGGTCTGTAGTATGTAGTACATCAGTGTAACTTAGATTAGACATAACAAATTACATAAATTACATATAATGTGTCAAATGACGTTTTTAATTTTTCTGCGAACGTAATACAATCGGAGTTTCAGCCGATTGATTATCTCACGAGCTTCCTTTTTGTCTCTTTCTCCCGAAAGTTGGCCGAAACTCTCATTTTGACATTTTTTTAAAATTAAAATCTAATAATTTTATAGAAAAATGGAAAAAAGCCATACGTTTTTTTAGTATATGAATAAGACTACCTGCCAATTTCCAGTGTTTACTGTTAAAATTGACTTCCGAAAATGTCTGTAAGTGGCGATGTTAGATTTGAGAAAGCCTGAATTCGAGGCGCACGGCGCGTTTACTGTGAAAACGCCGCCGCGCGATCCAAGTTTGCATTGGAATGGGGTATTCTGTAAAGAATGGGTAGAAGAATTTTAAGTGTTTACTATTAAAATTGACTTCCGAAATATGTTTGCAAGTGGCGAGGTTAGATTTTAGAACAGCCTGAATTCTTTGCGAGGCGCGTTTACCGCGAAAAAGCCGCCGTGCGATCAAAGTTTGCCTTGGAATGGGGTATATTTTATAAAGAATGGGTAGAAGAGAAGTGGCCACTGCAGTGGCAACCAAAGGCAATTTCTTTAGTCGCCACTTTTAAAAATCTAGTCGCCATGTGACGAGTGGCGACCGCTAATTTCTAGCTTTACTCTGGCAGCTAAGTTCGCCACTCTTTCGTTATTCCCATAAGCGTTGCAAACATACTTTTTTTAAATTCTGAAGTCTTATATGTTTATTTAGAAACTTTAATTTGCATATAACGTATCCAAGTATTATTTTTACTCATCTTTTAAAAAAAAGTAAAATAACTCCAAATAAAAAAAATGTGGTGTTGTTTACATTCTTTAAACTCCAAAACGTTAACTGCTAAATCAAAATATTCACCGTACTTTATTTGCTAATGCAAATGTAAACAAACATGCAGCTTTAGCATAAAGCAATTTGTTATGTTTAGATTTTCAAAATCAGAATGAGGAACAGCTATACGATAAAATAAGCCACCCATTACTGTTGCCAATGTACACCTTACCAGATGAGTCGATAGTGCGAACTGATACTCAGAATCATTACAAAATATCAAAAATACATTTTAAGAAAATAAATTATTTCACTCGTGTTTGTTTTGAAAGTCACTGAAATAAATGAATCTGAAAATGCATGAAAATCAGGGGTCGAAATTAGAATCAGTAAGTTGGGAGCCAAAAGACAACTAATATTATTTTCTTAGTTGCAATTATGTTGTACTAAGGTGCCATTTCAAAATTGTCATTTACACATAGAAACATGTGCATAAACATTATACATAAACAGAAATTAATCAAAATACTGATACCTTATCTAGTTAGTTTTTTTCCATTTTAAAAATGTGTTAGAGCAAATATTTTTACAAGAAAGCTAGGAATTTAATTCTACTACTTCGTTGCTAGTGCCTTTATTTTCATCACACATTATAACTGCACACTGAAGGGGGAAAAAGAATGTTAGGCGTCAAAGTGATGATTAAGTATAAAATTATGGTCATCAAAATGAAATATTTATTTGCAAAATACAACTAACTACCACTAATTTCAAGCCCTGATGAAAATCTGTGCTGCAGCGGTCAGTATTCTAATATAAAAACTAAAAAATAACATCACTGGATACCCCTAATTCATAGCACACAAATCAGAAAATGCATAAAAATCTGTACCGGAGCGGTTAGTATCCCGATATTAAAACCAAAAAAACATCACTGGATATCCTTAAATTGATCGGACAAGGATCGGAAAATGCATGAAAATCTGTACTGCATCACTACCATAAACAATTTTTTTCCCTAAATAATTCCATTAATTTAATAATAATAAAATACACTCAAAAATTAATTTTTAAATTTCAAAAATGCATTTAAAAAAATCATTCACCTCGGTTGCATTACAATAAACATATATGAGTGGCTGGCGCATGAAGAAAAACAAAATTCCGAGACAGTTAAACGAAGTTCCGATACAAAAAGGTTACTATTAAAAAGTGTCGATACTCAGTATGCTCATTGCTCAGTAAAATCAATGAATAAATCAAAAATTAGTTACCATAGTTATAATAAAATTCTTAATTTAGTTTTAAGAAAATGACTTTCCAATTCAAAATTTATAGGAAGAGATTTAAGAAAAAATACCGTAAGATTTTGTAATGGAATATTATCCATCTAAATACTTTATATATTTCCCAAAGGCAGAAACACTGCGACACGGCGACATAGTCGCGGACACAGAAAAACGGCTTGCGGATACTTTTTGTCTGCACTGAGAAAAAAAATTTGTCTGTAACTTTTGGATAACTATTCACTTATAAAAATTTCTGTATCAAAACTAAAACTAATACTTGTATTATTTATAATTATTTATATTGTGTTGTGTGGAACATTGCTATAAAATATTTAATTGAATGAGATGAATTGAATGAATACAATTGTTTATATTATATCGTTTTGTAGTAAAATTGTATTTGTGTATTGTTGCACAAGATCAGCACTGATGTTAAGCCCCCTCCTCCCCCCCGTCCCCATCAGCTTTCAGGCTTTTTGAGTGTAAGCCATTTTCACCCCTGATTACAAGCAAATTTTGCAGACAGATTATGAAATCTTAAAAGCCTGTTGCAGACAGCTTCAAAACTTTCTGCCACTGGGATATATTTTACCGAAGTGGCTAATCGGACCGTCGGTGCGATTAGTGTACAGTCTATTTGGACCATCTTTTCCAAGGAGAATAAATTAGCACTGATAAAAGAGTAAAATTTAGAAATAATATAATGTGTCTCGTCCCCATGCATGAAAAATTATCTTGTTTACTTTTTTTTGAGTGCGGGAGTAGGGTAGAGATTAATTATTTTCACAGAGATTTTGTACTCTAAATGAGGCTAAAATTATTCATAAAAGGACAATAACTCAAAATTAATTTTTATAAAGCAAAAATGAAAATAATAAAGACTTCGAAAATTGAATAATAAAAACAAAAAAATGCAACATGAAAACAGACCTTAGTAAATGAGTATTATCAATCTTTGAAAAAAATCTTCGCAATATGTTTGTTTATGAATATGTATAAATAAATCTTCATATTCAACTACATTGATGTTATTTGTTTTTTTTATTTCTTTTCTGTCTTTCCTCTTTTTTTTTTTTTTAAACAATTAAACCGTTCCAATATAATTCAATGCAAACTAAACTCAATTTTCTATACAAATATATGTATGATTTTTCTGAAAATAACTTTTGTACTTATTTATTAATGTTGACAGCAATGTTGAAATAAACATGGATTGTAGATCAATCGCATTATACACTTTTAAAATGTTAAAAATTTGAATTTGCAGTTGAAACAAGCAAAATAATTAGTATAGGGTTCCCACTAAATTTCAAAAATAAAATTCCCTGACTTTTCCAGGTCTATTTTTAGAAAATTCCAGTCACAAAATTTGGTTTGTGACATAAAAGATAGCTCACGGTATAAAGCAAAACATAGCTCGCAACATAAAAGACAACATAGTAACGTGACTTGTGATATAAATTGAATGTTTAAAATGCATTTTCCAGGTTTATATCATCATTTTCCCAGGTTTTTGAGCAATATTTAGATTCAGAAAATTCCACTAATGTTTTATTACTATTATTTTTATCATGCTGAAAAACAAAACAAAAAAAAAAAAAAAAAAAAAAAAAAAAAAACTGAGAAGCTAAATGTACAAAGTTTATACAAGTTTCATAATGGACAATAAAACTATTAAAATACTAATTCTTTTAATTAAAATCCAAATGTAATTTTTAACGTATACAAACATCAAACCGTCTCAATTATATATATTAAAAGCAAACACGTTTTATTTATGAGACAAAAAATTTTAAGTTAAAATACATTTAAAAAACAAAAATTACATATAAAAACAATTAAAATCAGACGTTTCGAAACCCGTCCAGGTTTCCTCATCAGTAATTACAACATAATATGCAAACAGGATATGAACACTCAAGGAATTTAAAGGAGTACAGAATATTGAGGAGCCAGTGCGCATGCTTCATTGATAGTGTGGAGATGCTTGGCAGTGTGCCAGCTCTCAAGGAAAATACGCGATTTATAATTATGAACACCAGAATTTAAAATTTTTATATTATCGAAGTCAGGAATATGATCGGTTTCTATTGAATGGATTACAATTTTAGAATTTTGGTTGCAATTTTTAAAAGATCGTCTGTGTTCTTGTAGTCTAATTTTTGCGTGTAGTCTAATTTTTGCGTTAAAACGTGTTTGCTTCCAAATGTAATTGTTATCCAACAGACTATTTAAGACACCACGGAGTATTATAAGACGCTTTCATGACGCCAATCCGTGCATGACGCTAAGAATCCGTGCGCTAAGATAACAAAACATAAACAAACGTGTTGTTAGTAGTGTTGCCAATCAGAAATTTGCTTTTTACATTAACTGTTTGTGGCCCAGCGAATGAATACATAGAAATATTTTCTCCTTAAAAAATTGTAACTTTATCATCAACAATTATGAAATAGAATCACCATAATTATAAAATAGTTCCCTATTTAAAATATTATCAAAATAGTTTTTTGACGAAATGCGAAATTTTAAAATCTTAAATATTTCCTTTATAACAAAAAATATATATATATTTAAGTGAAATTTTATTTCGTATGTATACAATAAATATTTAAAAGAAACAATAAAGTTTCTTTCTTGCATTAAAAAACAAAATCTTAATTTTTTATTGACTGCATTCAGATTGAACCAACCAACCAACTACAAGACCAAACCGAATAACACCTGTTCAGAATTCTGAGAATTATCAATAGAAATCTTTGCATCGCGTAGTAAAAATAGTTCGATTTTTAAACTGAGTTATAAAAAAAACAAGAGTTTTCCTAGGGAAAAGGGAGATGTCAGGCACATCAGATAAAAGCGATTAATATCATATATAAATTAAACTAAATTCGCTCGAGCCATATTCGAGAAAAAAATCTTACACATTAGGCCGCCCATTTATAGCTTAAATGAGCCAATTCATATCTCGAAATATACTGCACGCAGAAATGTAGGGATTTCAGGGTAGGATCAGACAGAAGGTGAAAGACTATTTTGAAATTATCAGAACATAACCTCCCATATTTCCTGAGATATTAAGTGTCGGCTTTCAGCGGTCTCTTTGATCTTTAAATTCCTGTATATATAAGTGTCGCAGTTTCGTTCGTTTTTCCGTTTCCGCTGAGTGTCGTGGCGTTCGTTTGTTTTTGCGCTTGCGTCACTTGAGACTCTGCCGAGTCTCTTGATTATATGTCTGAATATTTCAAGACGATTTAAAGACTGCGAATATGGTATCTGAAAAACAAACTGTATGAAACTTCAAATATTTATTTGTATTAAAGCCACATGCCATACGGATTCTCCGCATATGAAAATTTTCATAGAGATATATAGTTCATAGAGATATTGGCAGTAAAAAGATGTTTACAACTGGTGTGTAAGTATAACTCAACGCCAAACATATGAAATTTTTTTCGTAATAACTTTTAATAACATGCTATTTATTATTACTATTTTCTTGGCAAAACTAAAAGCAATTCCTTCACTACATAAAGTAAAAAAAAAAAAAAAAAAAAAAAAAAAAATGTGTGTTTGTGCCCGCTTATGTACGTCGCTTTATAGGCAAACCACCAGAGCTGCAGAATTTTGCATGGAGATCCGTTTCTTACCTCTCCTGATGCACTTCTATGCCTCATTTCTGAATTCTTGATTAGTTTTTTAGAATTAACAATACATATATAAATTTCTCAAATGGTCTACTCTGGATTTCGAAACCTGAATGTTAAAATTTCTTCCGTAGCACAATATTGGTTAGAGCGTCTTGCTGATAACGCAAAAGTCGTGTGTTCGATACTTCAAGGATCAATGTGTTACATTTTGCAGATAACTAATTAAATAAATGTCATTTGTTAAAAGAAAACCTTTTAGCATCTTCATAGTATCTTAAACCATATGGATGACGATAAAATGTAAAAAGAAAAATAATAATAAATACGTTTAAGCTTAGAGAAGTTTCCATCGCTCTGTAGGCAAACGGCTAATGCTCAGACGTGTAGTAATCTTAATCGCGTAATCGTAATCGATTGTAATCGATTACAAAAGCAACGTAATCGCTTATTATTCGTAATCAAAATAAAATATTTAAATTATAATCGTAATCTAATCGTAATCAAAAAAAAAATATTTAAATTGTAATCGTAATCTAATCGTAATCAAAAAAAATATTTAAATTGTAATCGTAATCTAATCGTAATCAAAAAAAAATATTTAAATTGTAATCGTAATCTGATCGTAATTTAATCGTAATCTCATTATATTTTTCTAGAGAATAATCTGTATCGCGAAGCAATGTAAACGTAATCGATCTCTAAAATAAGATTGCACTATACTTTTCTTTTCTTTGCTGCCATTTTTACTCTATTTATATTTTTTGTTATCCCTTTTTTCAAAATTTTCTAGCTTCACAAGCTAATTTATGAACTTACCTACTCACCCTGGAAGATTTCAGAGGTCATGTTTTCAGGGCCCGATTAAGCTTTGAAGCTAAAGGAAGCTCAGCATCATTTCGGGGCCACCTTTCATTTCGGAAAATCTTGTTTTCCTGTAACGTATTGTAATATAAAAATGCTACAGACCAAAAAAAAATAGTGTGTGTTTATTATTTTTATTTTTTACTTTCCGAAAACTATAGTGAGGAAAGTATTGTAATCATGTCAAAAATCCGAATTTGAGATTTTGATGTTTCTATACGTTTCGAGGTCCCCTGAGTCCGTTTCCACTATTTTTACGATGATGTATGTATGTGTGTATGTATGTCCGTGAGTGAACACGCTAGCGTCTAAACGCTTTGTTCGAATAAGCGGAAAGTTGGTAC
Organism: Salticus scenicus; assembly: GCA_963930645.1. Classification (NCBI taxonomy): domain Eukaryota; kingdom Metazoa; phylum Arthropoda; class Arachnida; order Araneae; family Salticidae; genus Salticus; species Salticus scenicus. The sequence goes on along the minus strand of OZ005654.1, from coordinate 292,255,108 downwards.
GTATATTGTAAGTCACCATAATACGAACCCTATAGATTTTGGTGAATCTAGCACTCATAGTTTTTTTACAGGGACACGAAGAAAAATGCTTTATCATTATGGCCTATGGGACCAAATTTTTAAAAGTGCGATTGCGTCTAAACGCTTTATTACTCTGAGGAAAAAAATTATATACATGTTATAGGTAACAGTTGCACGAACTGTATAGGTTTTGGTGAATTTAGCACTTACAGTTTTTTTGCAGGGGCACAAAGAAAAATTCTTTATCATTATGCCTATGGGGCCAAATTTTTAAAAGTGTGATAGCGTCTAAACGCCTTATTAATCTGAGCAAAAAATTTGTACACATGTTATAGGTCACAGTCGCACCAATTGTATAGATTTTGGTTAATTTAACACTTACAGTTTTTTTACAAAGGGACACAAAGAAAAATTCTTTATCATTATGGCCTATGGGACCAAATTTTTAAACGTGCGATAGCATCTAAACGCTTTATTCAATTGAGCTGAAAATTTATATGAATATTATAAATCACTGTTGCACTAAATATAAACACTTTGGTGAATCTAGCATTTGTGGGTTTTTACAGGGACACAACGAAAAATCCTTTATCATTATGTTTAAGACTTCGGTTCGTCTCTTCGCGCGCGCTCTAATTCCCTTAAATATTTATGGAATTTTTTGAAACTTATATATGTTATGTTCTTCAAGTTCACTATAGAATTGTTCCTTTTTAATAATAGGGTAAATATTACCACTGGTTTATCTACAGGGAAATTTGAAAGAATTTCAAAGCGTTGCGACCTATCAAAGGTATTTCTATAGATCATATTTTAACTTTTATTTCGCACAAACCATAATGCAGTCGGCATTAACAATACATATGCGCAAGAAAATGCTTCCTGCAGAATATAATGTCATTAGCAATAAGATTTAGAGAGCAACACAAAAATTTTCATTTTCAATAACGGTTATAATTGAAAATTGCTGGAATTGCATTTTCGTTTGCCTTTATCATTTTTAATACTTCCTAGCAACGTTATAGAGTGATTATTGTTTAGAATGATTGTTTCATTTTCTATATCTACAAATTTATATGAACTTATTGGTGTATTTTTTTTTATAAACCTTTTAAATGGGGTTTTATTTACAAAAAATATTTAGTAGAACGCTTTTTTGAAATTAAAAAAAAAATAATAATAAAAGTTAACAAACAAATCGAAAATATTTTTATGAGAATAAAGAGTTTTGCTTAATCACAAAATTAAACATGTTAAGAATCCACTTAATAAGATGCTTTGCCATTAAAAAGTAAAAGAAATCTCTGAAATATGATTGTTACTCACCCGTCTTAAAACTTAAGTTGTCCACTAAAAAGCAACTTTAAAGTTTAGATATGCTTTAATGATTTCATAATTTTTTGGACTTACGAAATTTTAATTTAATTTCTTGAAATATTTAAAATTTAATTTTTGATTGTCTTTTCCTCTTCTGTCTCTCCGTTCATTTATCTATTTGCGTATGCTCTAGTAAATTTAAGTAAAACATTCTGATTGCCGAAATATTGCGAAATAGGTGTATTTCTCTTTTCAAACATATTTCCGTAATGATTACCGTTATTTATGAGGCCTAATAAAATATATTTAATATATTTGTTTTTATTGTATTTTATTGTTGTAAAATAGTTTAAAATCTATAAGAAATATTTCTCATCCAAGCTTTGAAATTTTCCTTAGAAAAAAGATTGAAAAAATATGTGGAAAGTACACCATTTATTATATCAACAATTTTGGATCCACGATTCAAGAATAGTTGCTTGGACTTGACGAATGAGCAAGTGTGTGAAATAATAATTAAAGAAATGAAGAATCACTTTCTTGTCGAAGAAATAACAGAACCAGAAGAAAAAGCCGCAACTGAACCTAAAAGAAAAAAAAAAAAAAAGACCAAACTGTTTGCGTTTTTGGACGGGAAAAGATTAAGTAAACTTGCCAAGAATTATACAGCAAAATCGGAAATAACGGAGTATTTAAAAGAGCCATTGAAAGGAGAAGATATTTGCCCCCTAAATTTTTGGAAGGAAAATGACAAAATATATCCAAAAATTGCAAAAATTAGTTCAAAATATCTCTCTATCTGTGCATTTTCAGCACCCGTAAAGAAGTTATTCAGTGTCGCTGGAAAATTCTATACGAGTTCCCGCACTCTACTAAAAGCGGGAAACTACTAAAAAATTTAATTTTGATTAAATTAAATAGTAAAAATGTTTAAAAGAATTTTAAATCTCTCCTACATTCTATTTGTATATGTATGAAGTTCAATGTTCAGAAGTAAAAAAAATAAAATTTTTTGGATTATTAACTAATTTTATTTATTTATTGGGGGGGGGGGGGGGGGTAGTAGTGCAAAATTTTACAGACGAGAAATATTTGTTTATTAATATTCATTTGAGAAACATAAATATATTATCTAGACCATTTAATAAAATCATTTAATTAATACAGGTGTCATCATGATCTATGAAGGTATAAAGATAACTAAACTCATTATTTATTATAGGCAACAGAATTGTACATCTAATTTGCAATTTTTAAATTTATATCAATATGATATTTCTCCTTTGTAAAAAAGAAAAAAAAAAAAGAAAAGAAAAGAAAATGCATTTTTAACTGACAGTTTTATTTAAATCAAATGCGAATGTTTGAAACTTCTTTTTTAATTAAATTGATTGCATTTTCATTTAGACTTCTTACTTATACCTTTACACATTGCTACCCATGTAATTCAATGCGTGTACATACTTACATATGATATAATTTAAGGGGTTCTCCAAATTTACATAGCTTCTACTTCTTACCTTTTTATGTTTTACTAAATAATATATATATATATATATATATTATCTTTCTTTTCTATTGAAAATGCAAAAGTAATATAAAACGAATTTCATGCTTCGGAACTAGCGGTCGATTTGAAAATAAATTTTGGTCAACTAAGTTATTATAAAGAAGTGAAATTTGTGACAGATATTTGAGATAGTATTTTAATTTCTGACTCATACTTAAAACTTCTTTCAATATTTTAATGCTTACATTTCTTTGATGGTCAAAATATAGAGTTTTGTATAAATATAAAATTTCCCTCGCTTTAGATTTTATCATCTAACGCGAGGGAAATTTTATTGATATGATATTGATATGATATTACTTGATATGATAATTTTAATCTGCTTGCTGTGATATTAAAAGCTTAATCTGAAAGCAATCAAAATAAAGAATATATAGAGAATATAAGGAGAGGATATATACAAGATATATTTCAGGATATATGTGAAGAAATTGTTAGAACATTATAGACTCCGAAATTCATATTTAATATTAACCTAGAAACTTTTTCATTTAAAGAACTCTCATTTTCAGTACGTGATATGTAGATGTATTAAACTCAATTGTTTCCGCGTTCTCGCCACACCCTGCGGGTTAAATGTAGATGAATCTGATGTATCTTTTTTCGCCTCTGTGAAACTGTTTAGTTTTACGAATGTAAGTGCTTCTTCGAGTAAGAGCGAGCTTCGAGCTCGCTCCATAAAAATAATACTACAATAAATATTCAAGAAATCAATTATTGATTAATTTTTACATGAATACAATTCACCAAAGATTAATATAAAATGTTATAGATTTCATTACAGAATGAGTACTGAGTCCCAGAATAAAAAAACTGGAGAATGCAGACAATCACCAGTCAAGTAAGATAATATAAAAACAGATTTTCCAGTAAGAAGATTTACAGGTAAGCGAAATTTTACTTACCTAATGTCTATTTGACAAGTGATATAATATTGAAAAATAAATATCTCAAGGTAAAGTTTGAATAAGAGGTAAAAACTTACTCACGCATACTTAATAGGTGAATATTTTATTCAAAATAAACTAATAGATTATGAGACTGATTCGATAAACTGTTTTTTCAAAGAAACTATTCTTGCTGAAACAAACAAAAAAAAAAAAAAAAACAGTTGACATTTATATACTTTACATTGAGAAATATCACAAAAAAAAAAAAAAAAACTGTTTATATTTGTTTATATTTCAAATAAACTATTCTTGGTGAAAAATAAATTACGAACACTGATAACTATCTTTAAAAAAAAAAAAAAAAAAAAAAAAAAAATGTCTACTTATATACCTATATATTAACGAATTGAAACAAACTGTTGTTTTTTCAAACAGACTATTTTGGAGAAATAAATTAAATAAACAAAATGAACTTATTTAAAGATACCAACATTGAAGCACTAAATGCAAATAATTACGACATATGGAAATTTAGAGTTGAAAGTTTGTTACAAAAAGATGATTTATTCATAGTTATAAGTGATGAGCCTCCAACGCCAATAACCGATACATGGAGGTCTAAGGATCGTAGAGCGCGTGCAATTATAAATTTATTAGTTGATGACTCTCAAATAGTAAACGTTAAGAACCTATCCACAGCTCGTGAATGCTGGGAAGCTCTTAAAAAAATACATGAGAGGTCATCGCTCTCAAGTAAACTATTTCTCCTTCGCAAGTTATATTCCATTAAATTAAGTGAAGGAGGTAATATGACAGAGCATATCACTAAAATATACCAAACGCGCGACAAGCTGATAGCAATTGGTGAACAAATAAGCGATCAGCATCTATCAGCATTAATGCTTTGTTCTCTGCCGCAATCTTATGATGTATTAATTACTTCTTTGGAAAGTAGAGATGAAGCAGACCTTTCTCCCGAGTTTATCCGATCCAAACTGATCGACGAATATTTAAAGAGAGAAGAAAATAAACACGAAAACAATATTTCAGCTTTGAAAATAACTAAAACAAAAAATGAAAACGTGAAATTCTGTAAGTTCTGTAAAAGAAATAATCACGATATCGACGAATGCTGGATTCTAAAGAGAAAAAATAACTCGAGATCCAAACAAAATAATAGATATAACAAAAACAGACAGCCCTTTAGAACTGCAATGTGCTCTCATGATAGAGATAACGCAGACAAAACACAGACTTCGGCAACTGATAAAAATAAATCAAATAAGGTATTTACATTATATATGGGTATGAAATCAGATAAGTGGTATATTGATTCAGGGTGTTCGACACATGTAAGTAACGATAAAAGTAAATTTTATGAATTCTATCCTAGCTCCTCCTGCGTGACGATCGCGAATGGGCAGGAAATAAAATCGTTTGGACATGGATCTGTAAAATTACATACCATAAATTCAAATAATACACAAAACACCATACTGTTAAAAAATGTCTTGTATGTACCGGATATTGAGACAAATCTCATATCTGTGAAAGGGGCAACAGAAAATGGGTGTATAGCAGTATTTAAAGATAGATCATGCAAAATAATGCATGAAGGCGAAACATGTATTGAAGGGTATATCAATAATAATTTATATGAATGTAAAATAAATTCAGATACAACACACACCATAAACATTGTGAAAACGTGCGAAAACAAAAACTGCATAGACAAATGGCATGTTAAATTGGGTCATAGAAATGTTAATCATATAAAACAGTTAGTAAACAAAAACATGGCAACAGGGATTAAACTAGATGATTGCAAACATGATAGTGTATGCGAAACTTGCATATTATCTAAGTTAACTGACAATCCTTATCCCAAAAAGGCTCAATTTAGGGCAACAAAAGTTTTAGAGTTGGTTCACAGCGATTTATGCGGGCCGATGAAAACCCCCACGGTCGGTGGAAAGTATTATTTTTTGACATTTATAGATGACTTGAGTCGATTTACCGTTATATACTTATTAAGAAGTAAGGACGAAGTTTTATCAAAATTAAAACAATACATAGCAATGACTACAAATAAATTCGGGAGAACTTTGCAGGCAATCCGCTCAGACAATGGAGGGGAATACACCGGAAAAGAATTTGATGAATATTTAGGAAAATTAGGAATAGACCATCAATTCACAGTCCCCTATTCGGCTCCTCAGAATGGCGTTTCTGAGCGTAAAAATCGAACTTTGGTTGAGATGGCACGTTGCTTATTAAAAGATGGAAATTTACCGAATTCTTTCTGGGGTGAGGCAATTAATACGGCTGTTTACTTACAGAATAGACTCCCGACTTCCGCGTGTGAATCAACACCCTACGAATTATGGACGGGTCGAAAACCTGACCTGTCAAAATTAAAACCTTTCGGTTGTCGTGCCTATGCTTATGTACAAAAGGTACACAGGGGAAAATTAGATGATACCGCCCAGCAAGGTATATTTGTAGGGTATGATAATAGGAGTAAAGGGTATAGAATTTGTACGAATGGTAAAAACATAATTATAAGTCGTACTGTAAAATTTGTAGAACATGAAAATAAAGAAATAATAAATAATGAAACATTAAAAAATAATGATGAAAGGCCTGATAACATAAAATTATCACCAAAACTGCAGATAATAGACTCGGAAGCAGAAAACACAGATGATAGCAGTTTGTCAGATAATTCACAAGACTTACCGCGAAGATCGCAAAGATCTAATAGGGGGGTACCACCTGATAGATTTACGTTCACAGTAAACAATAAAAGAATTGAAGAACCGAAATGTTGGGACGATATAATGAAAATGAAAAATCCCATAGAGAAAGAAAATTGGATTAAAGCCACGTTAGAGGAAATAAACTCACTTAATGAAAACGAAACATGGGAATTAGTAGAAGCCTCACCAGGAACTAAAGTAATTGGTAGTAAATGGGCATTTAAGGCAAAATTCAATAATCAGGGACTAGTGGAAAAATATAAAGCGAGGTTGGTAGCCAAGGGATTTTCCCAAAAATATGGCGTTGATTATGATGAAACCTTTGCACCTGTTGCATCACACACAACCATAAGAAGTTTTCTAGCAATGTCCCTGTACAAAAATTTAAGTTTAAGACATGTTGACATTAAGACGGCTTTCTTACATGGGGAATTACAGGAGGATGTATATATGCAGCAACCAGAGGGTTATGCTGCACCAGGCGAAGAGCATAAGGTTTGTAAGTTGAAAAAGGCCATCTATGGGTTAAAGCAGGCCGCGAGGGCTTGGAATCAGAAATTAAATGATACATTATGCAAATTAGGTTTCAATCAAAGCCAGTACGATAAATGTCTTTATAAAAGAAAACAAAATAATTCAACAACGTATGTTCTAGTCTATGTTGACGATTTATTAATTGCGGGTGAAAATAAAATTATAAACATGTTAATAGACAAATTGAAAGAAGAATATCCGTTGACAGACTTAGGCGAAGCTAAGTATTATTTAGGTATAAATTTAGAAAGACCCAGTAAAGATACGATAACGCTCGACCAAACAAACAAAATAATGGAACTAATAACCAAATTTGGGCTTGAAAATGCGAAACCGACAGATACTCCCATGGAGCCAGGCTACATAAAGTTAGTCGATAACGAAAACCTTCTACCGCACAACACCCAATACCGACAAGCTATCGGAGCGCTACTCTACATAGCCACGGTATCGCGACCGGACATTAGCGCTGCAGTGGGGATTCTAAGCAGAAGGAATGAGTGTCCCAGATCAAAGGATTGGGAGGCGGTTAAGAGAGTCATACGCTATCTAAAAACAACAATAAACTTAAAATTAACATTTAGCAATAAAGAAGAACCTATCCTGAGGGCATATGCAGATTCAGATTGGGCAAATGATGCATCCGATAGAAGATCAATCGCAGGAAACCTGTTCATGGTCGGAAGAAATCCCATTCAATGGAGCTCAAAGAAACAAAATTGCATCGCTATGTCCTCCGCTGAAGCTGAATATGTGTCCGCAGCGAACGCTGCACAAGAAATAATATACATTAAGAATTTATTGCACGAACTAGATTTAAATCAAGAGGAACCAATAACTTTGTATGAGGATAATATGTCCTGCATTAAATTAGCAGAAAGTGACAAGTACCATCATAAAACGAAGCATATAGATATACGATATCATTTGCTTCGTGAAAACATTAAAGAGAAAAAAATCCAGATGGTTTATAAATCTACAGAAACTATGATTGCAGACATCCTCACAAAGGCTTTACCCAGAACTATCTTTGTTAAACATAGAAACAAACTATTGAACTAAATAAAAAAAAAAGACTTTCAGAGTCTAAGTGGGGATGTTAGAACATTATAGACTCCGAAATTCATATTTAATATTAACCTAGAAACTTTTTCATTTAAAGAACTCTCATTTTCAGTACGTGATATGTAGATGTATTAAACTCAATTGTTTCCGCGTTCTCGCCACACCCTGCGGGTTAAATGTAGATGAATCTGATGTATCTTTTTTCGCCTCTGTGAAACTGTTTAGTTTTACGAATGTAAGTGCTTCTTCGAGTAAGAGCGAGCTTCGAGCTCGCTCCATAAAAATAATACTACAATAAATATTCAAGAAATCAATTATTGATTAATTTTTACATGAATACAATTCACCAAAGATTAATATAAAATGTTATAGATTTCATTACAGAATGAGTACTGAGTCCCAGAATAAAAAAACTGGAGAATGCAGACAATCACCAGTCAAGTAAGATAATATAAAAACAGATTTTCCAGTAAGAAGATTTACAGGTAAGCGAAATTTTACTTACCTAATGTCTATTTGACAAGTGATATAATATTGAAAAATAAATATCTCAAGGTAAAGTTTGAATAAGAGGTAAAAACTTACTCACGCATACTTAATAGGTGAATATTTTATTCAAAATAAACTAATAGAAATATCTAAGAAAGATTATATACAAGCGATATTCATCACATCGAGATTGAGAAATCTGTATAATTGAAGTTTAATTGTAATCGATTTTTCATGTAATCCTAATCTGAATATAATCGTATTCTAGAGTCTAATCAAAACGTAATCAAAATTGTAATCGTAATCTGAATGTAATCGTATTCTAGAGTATAATCAAAACGTAATCAAAACTGTAATCGTAATCGGAATGTAATCGTATTCTAGAGTATAATCAAAACGTAATCAAAACTGTAATCGTAATCTGAATGTAATCGTATTCTAGAGTCTAATCAAAACGTAATCAAAACTGTAATCGTAATCTAAACGTATTCGTAATCGGCATTTGAAGATTAAAAATAATCGTAATTGTAATCTTTTAAGGATTCTGTAATCGACTACAAGTCTGCTAATGCTACAGCTACAGAATTTTTGCACAGACGTTCGTCTTAACTTTTCCGTATGCACTTTGAAATTTGATTTTTCAATTTATGATTTTTTTTAATTAATTAAAATTTTTGAAGCTAGGGTGATTGTCTAATAGTGTCATCTCTTCTCATGGAAAGAAGATGATAATCGGTCAGATACATGACTGTCTAAAAAACGTATTTCTTAAAATTATAGAAGAGCCACTTATCGCCCAGTTAGCACTTAAATTGAAATATATGCTTAAGGCACAATTACATGTAGTTGGGACTCAGAATTGATATAAAATACATGAAGTAGTCATTTCCGAAGGAAGAGAGGACCCAAAGCCAAATTTTAAGCAATTTCAATGATTTTATTTTAATTTATTTTTTATTTTAGATTTTATTAATACAGAAATTTAAAATATAATGGTTATTATTATTTTTCTAAACTCCTTTAAATGTATTTGTCGTCCAGTTAATTAGCCATCTTCAAAAATTAAAATTTTGGGAAAAAATTATTTATTTATTTATTTATTTATTTTTTTTTTTTAACTGCGAATAGCCAAAATAACTTTTGAACCAAAAGCCTTTAGTTTTACAATCATTAGGCGAACGTGTTTTAAAACTCATTTTAGAAACTCCATAAAAAAAAAAAAAAAAAGTTTGTGTATACATTTTGTTAAACAACCCCAACAGTTAATTATTTTAAAATCCAGTATGTAATACAATCTAAGTTATTTTTTTTCAGTGCTTAAATAGAAAGCATAAGGATAAATGTAACGATTTTCTTGTATTTTCATACCTTCAGTGCATGAAACGTAACTAATTAATTTTAAATTAGATCAAAATAGAATGTTAAGAAACTGCATTAAAGTATTTTTTTCTATATTTTAATTATATCTCAACCAATTCAGTTATATATATATATAAGAATAACTTAACAAATAGGTGAAATGAAATATTGAACCAAAATTTGAATTTGGTCCCCCCCCCCCCAAAAAAAAAAAAAAAAAAAAAAAAAAAAAAACATAGGTTTTCGTCAGGAAGGCCCCTTCGTGTAGGGGTAAAAGAGTAGTTTCTGAAAGGATTGTAGCAATTAGCTAATAACTATCATTACCATATTAACTGTTAACTTTTAACTCTTAACATCCTAACTTTTAACCAATATTTCCAGTGTTTTTCTCTTTTAGTTTGTTCTATTTCAGATTTGTCATATTTCTATTCAGTTAAAGGTTTTTCTGTTTGGTGAGAAGTTGGGGGCTAAGGATAGTTATTAGCTAATTGCTACTATCCTTTCAAAAAATTCTCTTTTACCCCTTCAAGGAGGCGCCTCCCAGATGATGACCTCTGTTTTTTTTTTTTTTTTTTTTTTTTTTTTTTTTTTGGGGGGGGGGGGGTATTTTATTTCATTCATTTGCTAAATCATTCCTAAATTCAAATTTTGCGTTTCCTTTCGCAACAATTTTGCGCATTTGTTAGTAATTCCCCTCTTTGTTTTTCTAACCTTTAAATTTTTATTTTACTTTTACATTATATACATTTTAAAAGTTTCTTATATATATATGTGTATATGTGTGTGTGTGATTGTGTACGTATATATATATTTGAAAATTATTTTTGATTTATGATAGGTATTTATTTTTATATTTTATATTTATTTATGACAGATATTTAAAAATATTTTTGATTTTTCAAAAGATAAAACATATCTACCACTTTAACAGTTACAAAGAATTTTAAATCTCGACCATTTATTTCAATAAATTAAATACACTTAAAATATAAAACCTGCTTAAAATTTATTTATTACTTAAAACTTTTGAAATAATAATTTAAATTTTCTGAAATGCATATAAAAATGACAGGAATCAGTAAGTGTTGGCTTAAATAAAAATAATGATTACATTTATTTACATTTTATAATTAATGTGAAATTGCTTTTCTTACATTTATTTCACGAGCTTTTAATTATGTTCTGGTTTAATGGGCCAAGGATAAGCAAACTTAATTTCGTGCCTCTTAATGAGTCAGTTGAATAAATTAGCTTCGCCTTAATTTACATTCTTGAATCTGAATTTAGAATCTTTAGTCTTTTGCGTTAATTGTTTGTTTATCCTGAAAATTGCAAGCTAAATTAGTTTTAGACTAAGTTACACACTTACAGCTGTATTTAAGTTTTGTTCAAATACTTTAGCAGCAAAAATTATTAGACATTGTATGGAGAATTAAAAATTCATTTACTAACATTTCTGCGGTAGATGACCAATAACTTCCAAAACTCTCCTAAAGTTTATAAAACTATTAAAAATAGTAATAAAAAGTAAAGGGTGATTCTCCATAAGGTGTTTTTTTCGACACTTAAATCGAGGAATATATCAGGTTGGTCACATCTATTTTGCGCTTATTTATTTTATAACATGAGTATTTTAAGCTTAAATCAATAATATTTATACTATTCTAGTATTTTTTTCTGCCCTAGTGACCCAAACATTTGCAAATTTGCATTTTGGCAAAATTCTTCTAATTTTCCAGACGTCTTACTTTTTTTATATGAACGCAAAGGCGCAACATATTTTACTTGAAGTGTGTTATTAAGTACATTATGGCGTAAATTACACATAATGATAAAAGCGTTGCCCCGCTACGCACAAGTTAAAAAGTTAGAACTTAAAAGAGGAACACAATATTGATTACTGTGAATACATTGCGTAAGCTACAACTTCTCACTTATCGGAATGAGATGGAAATGATGAAAGCGAATTAATTTAATCAAATTATTTTGAAATTTCACTTTTGCTACACAAAATATTCTTTAAAAATTATTTAACAATATCAAAACTCTGAATGCAGAAAGTAAAATATACGGCATTTAAAAGCTGTAACTCGACCTACAGTGTTCTTTTTGCAGTTTGTATGCTACAATATTTTTTAGGAATGTACCCATTATTCGTCTTTCTAAAATCAATGTACTATGGATGCAAATACTTTGATTAGAAATATTACAGTTATAATGTATATCCATTTCTAATACAAACATAAATACAGAATACCCTGTCATAAAATTATACAACTTGCAACAATAACACTCATATTCGGAGCTTATATTTATCATTTTGCGAACAGTGACTGTGAGGGGTCTACGTATACATATTGTTACGTTATATTTCGTAGCAGTTACACTAAAGTTTTGAAGTTAATTCACAACTCTCTATATTTTTAGTGGACTAATCTTACATATGATGAAATAGTACATTTAAATTTCTTAGGGACGAAAATCTCTCTTACGAACATTCACCATATCAAAGGTCTATTTACATGATTCAATATATTACGATTTAAATACCTAAATTCATTGTGTATATTTGTTACACCGATAATAGTTTAATTTGAAATAAAATTTATTGCACTTAACTTAGGACATATGCCGATATATTTATATTAGAGGGCCAACGCATCGTTTTAAACGTATTTATTCATGTATTACATACACACTCACATCTTTTTAAAAGTCTTGCAAGGCTGACATTAAAAATTTGTTCAGTTCACTCTCTAGTGTAAGTGTTTGTCATCTAATGCTTGTACATAATGTTAAACGATACATTTTTTTTCAAATATTATCATGGAAATTTCTGTGGAAAATACCTAGTATTGCAATTAGTTATTTTTATATATTCTAATATCAATTTTGCCTTGGTATTGGCAATATTAGCTGTATACTGCCGACATTACTTTCTAAACGTTCTTGAGGTCCATGGGTGAAAATAGTAATTTTTGTGGGGTCTGTCTGCATAAATGTCTCTCGATACGTGTTACAAAAATGAGTCAGTACTCATTCAATGTAATTTCTATATGCACGAAGAAAAAAGATTCAACTCCTATTGTTCATGTTGCATTTTACAAAAATGATTTATATTAAGCGATACACACCATAATTCATTACATTCCCATCTAAGGATGGAATTATAGAAAAGAAAAATTTAATATCTTTATTTTGGAAGTAAGAATATAAAATAAATACATAAATCATATGTAGGGAAACGCCGCCGTCTTCTCAGAAAATTGTGTACAGATATTGTAAAATCTTTAAAAGCACCTAAAATACTGGCATATTGTTAAATGAAGAAAAAATACTTAAAAGAAATAATAGTATGTTTAGTGTTAAGTATATTAATATAATGCAGTCTACAAATTTTATAAGCGATGACTATGAGAAATAAATTTATATAAAAAATGAAAATAAGACAAAAGTGACTGTGTGAAATCTTTAAGGTAACCAGTAAAAAAAATTTGAAACTATATTTTATAAGAAAATAAAATTTATCCATTGACGAATGGTACAGAATCTCTTAGGATAAAAAAAATAATAATAATAAGATAGAAGGACAGAAAAAATGTATCCTTATACATATGCATGTAGATTTTGTGTGTATTTATAGAGACAATAAAAAGAAAGAGAACAATTGAATTTAAAACATTTAAATTCAACCTGCAATTTCATGAGGAATGAGTAGCAAGTCTGATAAGATAAGAATATCGAAAACTGTTATCAATTATTTTTGTTAAATTAAAAGATAATTGTGAAAAAAAAAAAATCTGGAGTGACTCTACTCGCCTTTCCGAACATTGAGTAATTAACAGTTTTGTAAATAAAGTAAAGAAAAATGGAGTTGTTAAACAAACAAAAGAGAGAAAATCATAATAGAGCGTTTGAGTATTTTTCTCCATATATTACACGATGTTTTATTTAACGCTACTGAACTTTGAGCCCATAGATCATAATGATAAAGAATATTTCGTTGTGTCCCTGTAAAAACCTATAAATGCTAGATTCACCAAAATGCTTATAGTTAGTGCAACAGTGATTTATAATATTCATATAAATTTTCAGTTCAATTGAATAAAGCATTTAGATGCTATCACCCTTTTAAAAATTTGTTCCCATAGGCCATAATGATAAAGACTTTTTCTTTGTGTCCCTGTAAAAAAAAACTGTAAGTGCTAGATTCACCAAAATCTATAGGGTTCGTACTATGGTGACTTAAAATATACGTACCAACTTTTAGCTTATTTGAACAAAGCGTTTAGACGCTAGCGTGTTCACTCACAGACATACTCCCGTACACACACACACACATACACACACATACATACATTATCGTAAAGATAATAGAAACGGACTCTGGGGACCTCAAAAGTATAGAAACATCGAAATCTCAAATTCGGATTTTTGACATGATTACAATACTTTCCTCACTACAGTGTTCGGAAAGTAAAAAGGAAGATTATAAATTCTGTTATCCAGTAAAAAAACAAGGAGCAGTTTTGAGAGTAGCATCTTCATGTACTCGATTATGAAATGTAAGCAATCGAGCGGACTAAAAGCATGTAAATTTTATGTATTTATGTATATTTTTACTATAATTTAACCCTTAAATTCCTCATTACTTTTCAATCAATTAAAAAATGTTTTACTTCTTTCCTCTATTAAATATATAACAGGAAAAATACTTTTAAAAATCATGCATTATTTTAACTATGGTTTACAACTAAAAAGGAAATTGTTGCCAATCGGCAAACACTAGAACTTCAATATTATTCTAATACTACTTTAGAAGACAAAATTGGGTATATTGCCGGAAAGCAACAGTCGGCATTTAATGGTTAATCTAATAATTTTTTATATGCCACAATGTTCAAAAACAAAATGAGTTGTTAAGCAAACTCAAAATACAACTGTAAGTGTTTACACAAGAATTGAGGATATTAAATGACAAATGTTAGAAAAAAAAATTTCCGACGAAAAAAAAAAAAAATAGTTAGGTCGGATACCAGGATGGTTATAATTAAACTTCCCCTATAAGCAGCATACTACAGCGCAAACGGGTGAACGGAATGTAACGAAATTTGGTATATTGACTATACACGAAATGCGCTCACGTAATTTCGAAAAAAAAAAAAAAAAAAAGTTCCAAAATGTCCACGATAGGGTGGCTTTTCCGAAAAAAACAACAACAAAAAAAAACATTAAATTTAACACAATAAATGACCAAAGCGGAATACAGACACAATATTAACAATCCAGAACAAGAATTGTGAGTAATAAAATGTAAAACCAGGAAAAGCTGTCAGTTCTTGGGGAAAAAATGCTTGCAAAGAAGAAGGAGCTTATTAGGGTATAAAACGTTTGCAGACGACAAACGTTTGCGATGACAAGGTGATCAGAAACTAACCAATAAATGTTAATATTGTTTCTGTATTCCATTTTGGTCGTTTATTGTGTTAAATTTACTGTTTTTTTTTTTTTTTTTTTTTTTTCGGAAAACGCGCCTTCTGGTGGACATTTTGAAACTTTTTTTTTTATTCCGTGAGCGCATCGCATGTATTGTCTACATACCAAATTTCATTGCATTCCGTTCACCCGTTTGTGCTGTAGCATGCTGTTTACATCGGAGGTTTTATTAAAACCACACTATAGTTTTAGCATGATCCGTTATGAGAGAAAGAAATATTTTCCATGTGTCGAATACCAGGGATATTTATTATGGAGTGATAGTTCTTCTATTCAATTATTTTGGACTATTGTATAGTTTATATTTTCTTCCTTTACAAATACGCAATTAGAAGCATGCGTAAGGCCGTGGCCAAAGGGGCAGGGAGGGCGACTGTTGGTGTTCAAATGACCTTTTAAATTTCCATAATTTGTTGAAAAAATATTTGTGTTATACTTCATTTTTGTCACTCAACACTATGTACTAAAATTTAAACCCCTCCGAAATTTTTTTTTCTGGCTGCGGTCTTGGGCATACATAATGTTTCCTTCTGCCACTTGCCATTAGAAACCCTTTTAGCTGAAGATGAACATTTTTGAAATAGTATAATGCATCTATCCACACACGTTGCAAGACAAAGTATGAAATCGTTTCCAACGTTATCGAAACTTTGAATGGCCTGTGAGAAATCCTGACTTAAATCATATTCAGAAGATATGGAGTGATTTGGCAAAAAAGAATTTATAATAAATTTGTATTTAACTGTGTGAATAAATGATTTATTTGAATCCATTTAAAATAATGGATGGTCCTCCGGTTACTAGATATTAGGTTCTTTATTAATCCATTTTTTTTTTCCTGTTGAACTCAATTTTTTTGCACAGTCTTAAATTGTCGATACCTGTATTTGATAAAATTTTATTGAAATGTTGAAAAGTAATATTTTTTGTCTATGTTACTATTGTTAAAATATAATGATAAATAATACATTTAAAATAATGGACACTTCGTTTATATATCTAATAAAATTCTCAGTGCTTTAGACTGGTATTAAAATTATTGCACCCTTAATACAACTAAAAGTCCATTTACAAGACTATTCGAAAGATTTCAGAAACATTTTATACATTGTGTGTTAATTGCTGGATCTCTATTATCAGCTGATATTTATTATTATTATCATTATTATTTTCAAAAGAGGCAAATTTTGCTTTAGAACAACAGTAATGTAACTTAATTTATAAAATAAAATAAATCACATCATTGAGAAACCTGACAACTTAGTATTTTCAGATTTTGGGTCTTTTTAGAAATCAAGCAATGAAAATATTTTTTAACTTTTTTATATTATTAATATTATTATTACTTTAATATTACTATTTTTATTACTATAATCATTATTATTTTCGCGAAACATTACTTCTTTACCTTTCTCCAAAGCATTAATATAGTCATGCAAAAAATATACATGGACTATCTTTCAGCCAATTTATATACAATTAAACTGTTGTTTGGAGCAAAGAACACTTCTATAAAGTAACAAAGAGATATATTATCTAAATCAGTAATTGCTATTTCGTAATTTATAAAATGTCAATTATTCACATACAGGATATATGTCACTGATATGAATCCCGGCGGAATCTTAAGTATTTATCTAGCTTATAATGGGAGGATGTCTCTTGACTTTGACACTTTGCATAATAGTCTTCCTTCATGCAAATGAAATGCATGCTAGTTAATTGACGATACTGTTGAGGTTATAATTTTGTACTACTAACGAATAATTTAGCCGTATCGATACATGATGTACTAAAGGAATTGGTTTCACCCCTTTGATATACTAAATACATCACTAAATTCTTCCATTGCAATTTTAAACCCGATTTTAAATATTACAAATTTTCTAAAGTCTTTCACTTGGAACATTTATTTATGAACTATATAATCATAATGGTTTCATTTTTCTTATTAAAAGTATATTGCGAAATATTATAATGCAAATAGTTCTAGTGCCCTTTTTTTATAAACTTTGCAATTCATTTATCTGCCAATTTATTTAACTCATAAATCTGAAAGAATATATATATATATATCTTATCTATCTCTCTCTCCCTCTCTCTCTCTCTATATATATATATATATATATATATATATTAGTAGGCAGATATTAATTATGAATTCAAAATTACTGTTCCAATCTAGAGTAGACGTATATAATTTTTCTATTTTTTTAAATGATAATAATATTATATATAATAATGATATATATATATATATATTATAATTATAATAAATTTTCTAATTTTTTTATTGGTATATTATATTGACTTTTGCGATTTGAAGTGTGTATAAGGTATATATTAAATATTAGCAGCTAAAAAAATGGTCACATTTGAAAAAGAGTTTCAACTATTTTTTTAAACCATTTACGGCCCTCTTCACGTACCGTCGCCGGAAGCCCGAGCCAATGTTATTCTATGGGTAAATTTTCTTTACAAACAACTTATTAACTAATACATATTTTTAAATTCTATTTTCACATTCAGAAAATTCCCAACTGTTAAATTGACGGATCTTTTTTAAAAATGTATTTTTTTTAATTTTTAATACTTTATTTTGAAATTGCAAAATGAAAAAATTTCACATATTGAAAATTCGTATTTTGCAGCTTCAAAATAAAATTAAAGAAAAAAAAAATGTTTTTAAAAAAAGGTCCGTCAATTTAACAGCTGGGAATTTTCAAAATGTGAAAACAGAATTTAAAAATATGTATTAGTTAATAAGTTATTTGTAAAGAAAATTTTCCCATAGAATAACATTAGCGTCGGCTTCCTGCAGCGGTGAGTGAAGATGGCTCTTCACGGGCCGTAGTAAGTACACTTACCACTAAATTCATCAGTTGTTAAAAGGGGAATGAGTGGTGAACTACTTTATCATGCCTTCCGTTTTTACTATAGTAAAATACATATAAAACATTTTATTTTCTGTAATTTACCTTCTAAGGCCATAAAAACTAATTTTACCCAAAAAAGAATTATCAGACTATAAATAGTAGGCGTGTAAAAGAATCTTACCGTGTCTTTTTAATTTAAAATAATGAAGTGGGTTGCAAATATATTTCTCAAGACTTTATCAAGAAATAAAATTCAAATTTATTACATATAATACGCTAAATGAATTTATTTTCTTAAATCAATCTGAATCCCAAAAATATTTAATATTCCATTACAAAAGTAAATTGCCCATTAAAAGATAAATGTAGTATTATTTTCTATTTAATTTATAATATACATACATATATATATATATATATATATATATATATACAGGGTGTTTATAAAGTCCCGGACCCATTTTGATGTTTAATAACTCATTAAAGATAGAATAGCGCCCTATTTCGCAATTGCTAAAGCCTTTACCACGCATAAAGTCGATTTTCGTCCTCTCGTCTACAGTCAAAGTTTTCCCTCTTGCCATCCTGTACAAACTCCGTAAATTTTGCACTCAAGCATTAAAACTGATTTTAGAGAATTTTATCAACACGACTATTTATGTATTAATTTAACTCTGGCAGTTCTGTTAAATTTTAAACGCAAAATACAGAGTGCGTTTAATTTCGTGCAACAAACGAAAAACAGTGAAAAATAAGAAAATGCTTAAACATTCATTACATAAGCTTGCATGAGCCTAAACATACTTGCTCAAAGCACCTTATTCAGTTGTTAGTCATATGCAATAACTGTAAGTCACATTCCTTCTTTTAAAACTAAAAAATTCCATTTCTGGTTATTGGAAAAGGTGCGTTGATATTCATGCAACGCACTGTACTTTATAAAAATTGTGGTGTGAAAAAAAGGTTGTCGACACCTGATGCTACATTGCTTAATCTTTAATGTATTTTACCTCGGTATTAGTAACTTAAAATATAAATATATATATATATATATATATATATATATATATATATATATATATATATATACTTCACTAAAAGTACCTTTGCTGTTGCAACAAGAACACGGGAAAATTATTGTTTTCCGTTCTTGTTATTATTATTACTACTACTTTTTGTGTATGTACCTAATAATATACACGGTAGCTATAATTAAACTTGGCTCTCAAAATTTATGTAGAGACAATTCAAATGATGTATTCAAAGATTCGGCAAAAATAAATAAATAAGAGACTTTCTAGGGTGGCCATATCTAAAAATACAAATAAGTTATAAATTTCAATCCAAACATCTTTATTTATTAATACAGAAAACTTTGTTGTTTTTTCAGAGACAGTTTAGCGGTGTAAATCATATTGTTCAATGTGGGCCCCATCATTAAGTTGTAAAATCTGCAGCTAATGAACAGTGCGTTCAACTGCTGACTGCAGCTGATCACCAGTGATCTGATGAACATGAAAGGTATGCTGTCCTTGAAGTCAGACAAACTTCAAAGATTTCTATGATAAACCAAACTGTTTAAATGGCCCCATAACAAAAAAATTACGTGGGTTAAGAACGGGGAAATGGGGCGGTCAAGGAGTGAAAAGTGAATAATTAATGACTATGTTATCTGTAAACTTTTGCCGCAAAAACTTTCACAAAACGTTAGAATAATAGTTTTAAATGTTGTAAGATTTGAAAATGTTAAAAAAGACCAAAGTTATTTATTACATGTCATTTCAAGCATTTTTACTGTAATGCACCCCTTGCGATTTTTTTAAAATTATTACTATTTAAATTATTATTATTTTCAGAGCCTTTGAGTTGCCTATATACAAATTTTCGACTCAATCCGCATTTCAGTTACAAGTATAGAGTGCACTAGAACAAATTTAATTATGGCCACCCTGTATTTTGTTTTAAACTATGCGGAGAAAGTGCGTGCTAAGAGTTTGCACTCTGAGAAATACTCAGATCACTCTCTTTACAACAAATTTATTAATTTTTATTCGATTCAAACAAACTCAAAATAATTTTCCTTATATATTTAGCTTTCCATCTATACAATAATAATAATAATAATAATAATAAAAACTCTAATGCGCAGTAATAAAAAAAATCCCTTTTCGGCAAGCTAAAAGGCATAGGTAGATTCCTTTACGTTGTACGGAATTACAATTTCAACTTGCAATTATAACATTAACATTAACATTAGTTAACATTGGACCATTTGGGCACCACTAAATTTCAATGTTAATTATTACGAATTTAGTAAATTGTATGATTTGGCTAAATTTTGGTGACAAAATTTGCGACTTAGAATGAAATTTGTGATTTGGCGTCAAATTTTGATAGCTGACGACGAAATTTTCGACTTGGCGGCGAAATTCGTTATTTGTCGACAAAATTTGGGTGTCATTATATTTTCTTCCCACGCGAAAACCTCATAGTATCTCTTCACAGACCAATATCTTGTTTCCAAAAGATAAAAAGTCAAAGGAAGATGTAACGTTTTACTCCCAATTTCAATCGTAAATTTTAAATTCTTGCCTAAACCGGCGTTTTAAACTATTGACCACAAATAATATTTTATTAAGGCTAACGTATAATTTTAAATTTATATATTTAAATGATTAATTAAAGCGGTTACCATGTTTTTTTTTTTTTTTTTTTTTTTTTTTTTTCAGTGATCTTTTTTATTATCGTTTGGACGTGACGTAAGAACCAGATTATAAATTTAATCAATTAAAGCTATAGAAAACGTCGGCATCATCACAATTGACGAAAAATAATTTTTAACTTGTAACTTTTCAGCAATTGAAGCAATCGAAAAAGTTTAAATGCAAAAATTGCTCTTGAAGGTAAAATGGTAATTCGCCTGATTCGAAGTTTTTTCTTATTTTCAATATTAAAGAAATTATGGGCAAATAAAAATTTCCACAAATCCCCCCCACCACCACCACCATTTCCAACCCCTTTGAGCTATCTACGAACTCGACCGAGATTTTTACTGTCCTGACAACATATCCCGAGCTGGTTAAATTTAAATAAAAATTACTCCAGTTATCGTGTTCACAACTTGACATGGTAAAAAGCATTATACACACACACACACACACACACACATATATATATATATATATATATATATATATATATACTTTTGAACGGAGGGTGGTTTTGGGTTCTAGGGGTCATGATCGGTGAAGATATGAAGATATTTCCCAGAAGTCGTGTCATGAGGACCATTGCAATATATATATATATATATATATATATATATATATATATATATATATGTTCTGCAAATTTCGTAAATTTTCGTTGAAATAAATTTTTGTTATAGATAAGAATCTAGCCAAAATATTAATAAATTGAATATATATATTTATTATATTTCTCTCTAAATATTTCTTGTATTCTTACGAAAAAGCATACAAATATTGTAAATAGTAAGTGAGATAATATGTTGGAGTAACAAGTCATTTGTAGCTACTTATGATACAGTTAACTAAAGTCTTGATGTTTTTCGTTAAATTGTGGTTTGTCCCTAACTGCACTCTGCATTAAATCCATGCTGGAAAGAGCGAGGTGGTAAGCGTTTCTTACATGTCTGAAGTTTAAGGCCATTTTGCCAGTATTTACTTAAAAAATAAATAAAGAAAGAAAATTAAAAATAAAGAAAAGTTGATTTGTGTTGTGTTAACCAGCTCGGGATATGTTGTCAGGACAGTAAACCTCGATGCGATTTGCGGTTTAAAACGAATTTTGTGAGAGATTTAACTGTCTAGTGTCATATTGTTTTAATATATAATTTTAGAACTGTAATTGTCATTACCATTGACTACATATATTAGAATAGACCAGAGATTAGTAACCTATTTTTTCCCGAATATTACATCCCCAACATGCCACTAATTCATTCTCCAAACCGACACTCCTTTTCCATCAAAAATGGTTTCCTCCCCCCGACACATAGTAATCCCAAGAACACGTTGCCAAGAAAGACATTATCGCCAAAAGGAAGCGCCCATTCACCCAAAAACCGTAGTGATGTTCGCAGAATTTTCCTTTACAGCCAGTATAGGGACTTCGTCCTTTACATCCTATCAGTACATGGCCATTACCAATGACATCATAATGGTAGAATTACGGCAGGTGGAGCTCTTTTTTTCTGATAAAAATTTTGTTTCTTTTCTTCTATATTTTGTTTCATACGTTGGTTCTAAGTGATTCGGTTATGTAATCTAAAACTGAATCTAATACAAGGAAAAAAAAATAAAAATTTATGTTTATTGCATACAAAGTCTGTCCCGAAAGTAATGCGCCCATTTTTATTTTCAGAAATTTATTGAACCGATTCATACAATTACTCAATATTTTTCGAAATTCCTCCTGCTTCCAACACACTTGTTCCAACGCGATTTCCATACTTTATGTGCTTCCTGGAAGTCATCCTTGTGACGCGCGGTGGGTTGGGAGCATTGCCATGGTGTAGCTTCCAGGAATGTCGCGCCTGACGCGGTTGACCCGTTGCTTTAGCCTTTGCAGTACTTCGACGTAGAATTTGGCTTTGACTGGTTGGCCAGGTGGAACAAATTAAAAATGAACCACTCCCTTAGAATCGAAAAAAACAATAAGCATCGCTTTGACATGAGATTTGCTCATCCTTGACTTTTTGGGCGTTGGGACGTCGTCTGCCACTCTGCGCTCTGTCTTTTTCTTTCTGGGTCGTACAAGTAGATCCAAGATTCGTCACCACTTACCACATTGTCCAAAAAAGTCAGATCGTCCTCACAACACTGTAACAGTCACAACACTGCAACAGTTCTGCTCGAAAGTTTTTTCCCTCTTGATTTCGACCAAGCATTCATACAAGGGTTCACTGAAACAGGCACTGTGACTCTGCAGGAGCTCGGAGTTGACTGGCGCTGGTGGCGTGGTGTTAAAAAGACTCCACCCACCCTTCTTTGCAAGCGGCAATCCTGTGCGACGGATAGACCCAGAAGAAGAAAATGGGGCGCATTACTTTCGGGACAGACCTCGTATTTAAAGAAAATGATAATATTTCATTCGTATACTGATTAGTGTCTCACTTACGATACAAACAAATTTTGATAAAGAAGAGTTGAATTGAATAATATATTTAAGCATTTAAATCTTAAATTACTTTTTTTAATAAATTTAGTCATCTAAAAGTTATATATCTTTCCTGATTTCATTTTTCTTTTATTTACAACAATTTTAAAGCAGAATGGTAAATTAATTTCTTTGACATGGATTCTTTTAAATAATTACGAAAATAATTATAAAATTTCTGTTACCTCATTTGTAAATTTGAAATGAAATTACTTTGAACTTATGTTAAATAACTGAAAACATTATCGGAATTATTTACGAACGCTAAAAACAATTTATGCAAATTATTGTCTTTTCTGCGTGATGTTAATAATAAAAGTTTCGAAAAGTTACTTGTAATGTTAATTAAATGCCAATGCTTCATTATTCATGTTTTATTCTTCTAATTACAGCACATAAAAATAAACCTAAATTTTTATGTTTCCTAATTAAATACAAAACGATAATATCACGTTTTAATTAATTATGATATATTCAAATCTTATTACAGTACAGGTTTTATTTTGAATCTGTTAATGAAATGTTATGTTAAGCATAATTAAAATGAAAACTACATTTAAAATTTTATTAGTATCAACGATTTTTTTTTTTTTAATGATCTTTATGCAATAAAATTTTGTTCATTTTCAAAACTTAACATTATTTTCTTTTCTTTTCTTTTCTTTTATTGTAAATGAAATCGTTAATTTAAATTGTAATATTTTTTATAAAACGAGAATATATCTTAATAACTTTTAAAAATAAGAAATTAAGAATTTATTTCATTAAAGAATGCAAAAAATGTGCATATCTTAAAAATAATAAATACATACATAAATGAAAAAGCGATTTATTATTGTTGCTGCTGGATTAAATAATATTTGGTAATAACTGTAAAAAAATGCATTTTGATTAAAAAAAATAATAATAATAAAATTCTAAATAGTATATATTTTTAATAGTTTGTAATGTAATTTATCAATGTAATTTGGTTTAAAAAGTCAGGCATATTGTTTTAGATTAATATAAGAAAAAATATTCCATTGATTGCATTTAAAGTTTCATAAAAGCACACGAAAAAAAAAATCTGCATAAATAATGAAACTTTAGGCAATTCATATTTTATTTCAATCCGTTTTAGGAAAAATCACATGGATTAGAGAAAATAATATATATATAATATAAAAAATATGAAAATTAGTTTAGCATATTCTCAATGTTAGAAAACTAAGAAGCTAACATTTTTAGTAAAAATTCATATCGTTCATATTGGTTATAAGCTTTTATTTAAAGTTTTTCCCTTCTTGAAAAATATCTTTTATTTTATCGTTATATAGCATGAATTAATTAGGATGTTTTTACTTTTTTATATATGAGATGTCTGATTTATCTCTTTCATATTTAATTTAATTTTTATCTTTATTTTCCAAAATTAATGACCGTGAAGTATATTTTTTTCATCTTATTACATTGTCAGCAATGAATTAATATTTTTAACATAAATTAGCATATTAAGCTGTGAATGCAGGTTAGGACTCCTTAGGAAAGTCGTCGGTGGATTTCACTCCAGACAAGAACAGGTTCCTAATTCACGCAACTAGGTGGGAAAAAAATGTGTTTTAAAAACTACCGAAAAGGTTACTTTTCAATAAATAATAGCAGAATATGCTCATATAATAAATTTGCTTTTAAAGTTCTCACATTAAGATCCATGTAATGAAATTTAATTTATTTATAATATTAATTACATTAATTCATAAAACAAAACGTTTATGTAACTGCACGTAAGTTTTCCTTTGAATTTACATTGTTATTTATCAGTATATTTGAACCATTGTTACATATCGCTTTATGGATTAACTGATAGTTTTTTTTTTTTTTTTTTTTCTTAAGTATTGTTAGCTTTGATTATTCCAATTTCACGCAAATTTTTAACATTCAAGGAAAAGAATTATTTCTAATTTTTATTATTATTATTAGTAGTAGTAATATTATATATATATATATATGTATATATGAATATATATATATATATATATATATATATATATATATATATATATATATTTGCTGTATTATTTTATTTTATTATTAGTAATATTATTATATTTTTTATTAACATGACTGATCGTTTCTTTCATTCTGCAGAATTCTCTTATTCATTATTTGGCGCTTTTTAGTAGGTTTTAATCTGAAATTAAAAAGCACTAACCAACCAAACTAAAGATTTTAAACTGGCATTTTTGTGTGTGTGCGTGTCGTAACTAATTGATCAGTTAAATTTGAGAAATTTCATGTCCTCCCCACCCCACCCCCTTATTTTTTTAATATGGCGTGAAGTGCGTTGCGATCGTTTCAGTACAACTTTACTACACGCCCATTCTTTACAAAGTGAGAAACTACCCTTACCTACGTTGCCGCTTTGACTGCAGCACTCGTGCTTACTTTATACGCCTGATGAAGGGTCGTGTGTTTTTTCGACCCGAAAAAATTGTTGCGAGTTTGTTGCATTTTATGGTGTTTATTCAAAGTTTGTAAGTAATACCCTTAAACTTACCTCGATTTGAGTCTCGATGCATTTTCATAAAAAAAAATCTTAATTGGTAATTTAAAAAAAAATCTTTCAAAATGGGAAATTTTAACGTTAAAGCTATCTGACAATCCGAATAACATCAGAATGCTACATATTTTGGTTTGAACTATTTTTAATTATCTTAATAAATTAATACATGGCTTTCTTTACATATTTCTATCGATATCAAAAAGTGCAAATAAATTTCATATTTGACAGTAAACATACTTTCTAAATCGATTTTTGCAAGAAATGAATTATAAATTAAACAAAATAAACCGATTTTCAAAAAGCATTTGTTTCCATCAGTGATAAATGAAATTTGAGTTACATGTACCATAGTAATTCTATCAAAAATAGCTCAATTTTCATTTTTTTTTTTTCTTTGTGTCTTTAATTATGTTCTTTTGTGTGATTTATGTTCGATAGGTTAAATTTACGGAATTTTTTTTTCTAAAAATTTACAAATTTTCCAATATGGTAAATCATAACAAAAAAAAAAAGATGTTCTATACTAAATGAAACAACAACAACAATAATAATAATAGTAATAAAAAATTTTGGGAATTCTATTTGCAGTGAGAAACATAAATATGTTAGTTATTTAGAAAACAAGTAAAGGAAACTGCGTAAATTTTTGGGTAAAATGTTTTTTAAATATCACAAAGTTTAATGTTTTTATAAGAAATGGGACCGATTCTTGAAAATAAAAAGTTATTCTCCATGTAAAACTTTTTATTTTAAGAATGCCTTAGTTTTACAGATATATTTAGTAGTTACTGATACATTCTAGGAATACTTCGGTTAAATTTCAGATGAGGCGAAAAATTTTTGCATTTTTTAATAAAATATTAATAACTCCTTAAATATTCAAGACATCAACGCAAAACTTTCCGCACTTATATTATATAACATTTATAACCATATCTAAAATTCGCAAATCAATCGACGCTTTTCCATATGCAGGGTAATCATAAATACTTTTTATTTTATTTTATTTCTTGTTCGTTAGACAGAATCTTTTATTTCGCTTTGTTCAAAACATAATTCATAAATTTAACCACCAGTACTTAATTTAATTAGTTAAAACAGTTTTAACGTTTCAAAACAGGAAAATGTTTTTTTTTTTTTTTTTTTTTTTTTTTTGTGTGTGTGTGTGTGTGTGTGTGAAAGTAGTTTTGTTTTATTTTTAAAAGCAATTTGTATTATTTACATTTACTTTTTACACAAAATAAATGTAGCAATTGAATAAATATATATAATGTTAATTAATTAAAAAATGTAATATATTGAAGAACTTGATGACATTTCTTAAAAACACAATAAAAAGATAATTAATTATTCTGTCTGTGCTTCAGAAAATATACATTGTAATGCATATTGACATTTATCACTAAACGGTAATAAATAGTAAAAATTTTAAATCGATTTTTGTATTACCATTTACAATTTACATTTAATTACCGATTTTGTCACAATATCAGTTATATCTAAGCCGAATATGAATCTTTGCTGATCTAAATTCAATATCTCGAGCAAATGATTATCGAAGTTCACTGACAGATTTCTGTAATTTTGCATATATATTTACCAAATAACATCAACTGCGATTTTATCGTCGTAAGTTCTCATCAGTGGAATGACCTGCTCTGTTACTTTGAGATAACAATTCGATGACTTATCAATCTAACTGTAAATAGGAATTACGCTAATGAGATTGAAATTTCAGCATTTAAATTTTGTAATATTTTTTTATTATATTATATATGAAATAAAATATACTTCGATTTGTATTTTCAAACAAAATGTATCTAATTGAAATTTTTATAAATCCACTTAACTTTGATATTATATATTTTTATAAATCATCAATTTCAATGTCATTGTTAATGTTAATGTACTCATAAGCGATTAATAGCTCTTTTGTTACTATCGCCTAAAATAAATCGTTTGTAAAAAAGAATATAAAAACGATCAAAACTTAGAATCGTAAACTGATAACTAAGCAATTAATAAAGGAGAAAACTAATAATAAGAAAAATTAAGAACGGACGGTTTTGAAAGTTAAAAAATTAAGTAAAATTGAAAAAATATTTATAGCGTTATCAGTTTTTCAACATTTTTGTTTAATGATTAATAATATTAATAATATTAATACAATATGCAATGTGAGTATTAAAATTTTATGATGCTGTCGCACACTTCGCTTTGGTTGAAATGACACAGGCCGAGTTATCTATCTGTAATTTATTCTTCTATTAGCTACATGACTCCAGACCTTTTTTTTAAAAAAAAAGCTCCAGAAAAAAAAAAAAAAAAAACATTAAGTCTTTTCGGGATTATTGTATTCATCAAAATCCTAATAAAAAATACCTAAACAAAACAAAACAGAACAAAATAAAACCGTCTTTCTCTCCCTTTTTCTTTCTTAATTTTCTTTTTCCTGCACATGTGCGTGGTTTTCATTTTCTAAATTCAATATTATATTAATTTTAATAAACCATGGCATAATTTTTATTTTTATTATATATCTTTTTTTTTTATGCTTTTAATTTCTTCTTTTAATTTACTTTTTATATTAATTCTAATTTAGATGTTCAGCTATTTTGGCTAAGAAAGTATCCCGCGGACTCTCTTGGCTATGAATTTTCCTCACGGACGTGACAGATGCATACTACAAATATAATTGATTGCATGGCGGAAAATTATGGACACACCACTGAAAGTATTTTACAATAAATATATGCAAAACTTAAAAGCTGTGTAGCTAAAATATTTAATGGAAAATAAAATGGAAATAAGTAAATAAATATTATTATTATTATTATTATTATTATTATTATTAGAAATTTAGATTTTTGTAACTATTTACTCAAATATATACTGGATGCTCGAAAAGTTACAGAAAAAGTAAAATTACATATTATTAAAATATACTGACTATACGAGTCTCACTGAACACAGAAATACATGCGATTTTTCTTCTTTATTTTTCCTTTCTTTCTTATTTTTTTTTCTTATTTTTTTAAGTAACAAACGATTTATTGCCAAATTAGTTTCAAAGGTTTCAAAGACGGAAGGAGGCCGGTTACCACTATACACCAGTTTTGAGCAATTTTAACCTTTAGAGTGGGGCTCTGACAGCAATTGTCAGACTACACTGAGAAACTTTGAAAGAGCCCGTCTCTATAGGTTAAGCCTACCCCGTTGTTTACTGCATAAAAAAAAAAAAAAAAATCTCTGCTGGTAGAAAGTCCTACGCGACAGATGGCAGAAGACAAAGGATCATTGAAGACTTATTCAAGAAACAGGCCGTCAGGCTTTATGTATTGGAAATTCTCATAATAAAGCTATACTAACAATGCTTTAATTCTTAACAATATCATGACTTTTATTTTATTTTATTTTTATTTTTTAACAGTAGTAATAAGCGATAAATGTTTAGTTTAAATATTTCCTAACATCTGAAATCATATGCAGCATTCCAAAATCAAATTAATCAGTATTCGCAATATGGCATCATTTCAGAAGGCAGATCGTTTTAAAATGTGAGAGGGTAATGTGAATACAGTGCCATTTGCAGATAAAAAAATTTAACTAATATATATATTTTTTATATATAAAAACATCCCATACTTTTCTGTGCAATTTCTTGAAAACCGCATAACATTATGGTCAAAACATTTTGAATAATATACTTTTTATATTTTCTGTAACTTTAGGATCACCCGGATATACATATATATATAATTTTCTTTACATCTTAAAATAACACAATGATTTTTAAGAAATTTCTTATTCCTTCTTGCGTTAGGAATTAAATTGAGTTTATTATAAAAACCGAATGATCAATTGAATGATTAAAGTATTAACTTTTTATACGATTATAAAATCACTTTAAACAAAAACATGCTTATGCAGTAATTAAATTTATAATGAATAAATCAGACAAAGCCTAAAATGCATTTTATTACAAATTATAGAGCAAAAAAGGTAAGTGCTAGTATTTTATATATGAATTTAAAATCTAATCCTACCATTTGAAATACGTTAACTGTTTACAAACAAATGCATATTTATGAATTCTTATGTACAACGCTTCTAATTTAGAGACGAAAACTTCTTTTTTGTAACTGTTATACTTTTTATTCTATAAGTCTACTGTTAAGTTTATGATTTAATAAAATCTATTCTATCTCAAATTTGAATGAAAATACATCATTGATTTTATTCATTGTAACCATTTTAAATGTACTTTTTTAGCATTTTCTGCTCCACAATTTTGTTGTGCCAAAAAAAAAAAAAAAAAAAATACTCACAATAAGTATTACCAACTTTAGAAAATCCATTACCAAATAATGGGAGTTTTTCGATGTACAAAATTTTTAGAGGTATACACCGCCTTGGTCAGAACATTTTTTGTCCTAACAATCATGTTTGATGCAGGTTCATTTTCAGAGATGTTCACGCTAGCAGTCTCACGAACGTATAAATAACACGCCTGGTGACCATTTGGTATGGTGCTACTGGTTTCTCTTGTTAATGTAAATTTGTGGTTCAAAAAAAAAAAAAAAAAAAAAAAAAAAAAAGGATGATTCTTGGGATATTTGGGGCAATAATTCCCTCAATGTTTGTTTTCTAGTAAGGATTCTGGAATGTATCAGCAACCTCCAAATACATACATATTATAAACGTACAACTAAATTCGTCAACCCAGGAACGTTTCTAAAAGAAAAATGTATTATTTTTCGGAGCTTATTCAAAATTTAAAAATTGAATTTCAGAGTCAATTACTTCGTAAAAATCAATCCGGAACTTTTCTTGGATGTTTGGGGCATTAAGTTAACCAATATTTTCACTGATGTTTACAGAATATATCCGTAACCATGAAATATATAATTAAGTATGCCACAAAATTCCTCAAATCATGAACGTTTCTTAAATATTTTTTTTTTTTTTTAATTTACGTAGTCTCTTTTAAATTTAAAAGTAAATTTGGTAACAATTATATTCTAACATAAGTAAATATGAAAGTAACTCTAGAATTTTTGAAAGAATGGCAGACGATAAATGCTGAAATATGTAAATTTGAACTATTTTATGGCCGCAGACCATAATTTGTGACAATAATTTTAATATAGCAATCATGTAATAAATTTTGAATAAATCAGAACAGTAGTGTGTGAGTGAGAATAGCAATTTATGTGTCAAACAACTTTTTTGGTTTATCAAGATTCAGACTTTTTTAGAGGTAAATATAAAAATCCCGCAATCTATTTACAAAGCACTAAAATGAGTGAAAACCTAATGCAATTTCCAGTAAGGAAGTTAAGTTTGTTAGTAGCCTGATTTCCAGGAACATGTTTTTGACAGCAGGTAGTTAAGGTTGGTTTATTCTCCAAGATGATGATTTGGGTTATATGGAATACCAATTATTCCAGATTATCCTTATTGTATTGAATACTTTATATTTCCAGTCATTTTCCATTTAAGAAAATATAAGAAAAAGATGGATATTTATCTGTATAAAAATGTAAACAACGAATATTAAAATAATTGAAACATAAAAGAGAAATAAATAAACTTAAACGGAATAAATAATAAGCTCATCTAAACATAAATGTGGATGAACCTTGATCAAACTGGTTTCTTTCTCAACTATCATCTTAGTTTAAAAGTTTAATGTCCCTTAAAATATATAAAACTACCTGTTTTTTTTTTTTTTTTTTTTTTTTTTTTTGTAAATTATTATAATGCGTAACTTACTTCGTAAGATGCGAAAACGTTAAAGTTACGTGAAGTACAAAGTTAAAGTTTATACTGCTCCATAAATATAAGCCATAAACTGCTGCTTCTTCATGGGCATCCTGATATCGATGTAATCAATTTGGCAAGAGAGAACCACGTCGCAATAATGCGATTGCCGCCCTCACACTACCTTCTGCCCTTGGACAAAACATTTATGGGAGAGTTGAAAATATATTATAAGGAGGTATTGCGTAATGTCATAAAGCACAGCCATATCATTTGAGTGTATTTGATATCATAAAAAGTTTTGGATATGTGCTTATCTCAAGACTTTAGGGGAAAGATATTGCTGACAACGGCTTCAGGGCTACTTGTATCTACCCTATGAATAGAAACATTTCCTCCGAAGATTTCTTTTCTTCTTTTATTACACTTACCAACACTGCTGGGGTCCAAATGCAAGATAAGATGAAGATGCAAAATATTCATCATTCGTTAGAAGTCCGCCTGACTTTTCCCCTCAGCCATATTTTTCAAAACATGTAATTCGAATGTGGCTCTTTCTGCTTCAGTCGCTACAATCTTTCGGGTGTTTGAAATATCAGCCCCTCCTTTCAGAAGACGAAAACGGGGGACTTCAATTTTATTGACAGGATATGCTTATAAGGCTAAATTGGAAAACACATTGGTAAAAAAGACAGCAGAAATGAATTAGAATTGTTGATTCTTAGAGGAGGGAGGGTAAAAATCGTTTTTCGGGGCGGTGTGGACTTCAAAAATTACGGATTTTTTTAGTACAGCTCTACTAAAAATGGTACAAAGATATTGAAAACAACCATGCGTCTTAGGATATTTCCACAAATATATTTTCGCTTTCATTGTGATTTTCAATTTTTTTTTTTTTTTTGGTGTGTGTGTGTAGGGGGGGGGGGCAGGATGAGGATTACGAAGGAGCGAAATCGAGACCCCGCTTTTAGCGCTAAATTTTTCTTGGGAAATCTATGGGGTCTGCGATCACGAAATTTGGTGCTGCAATTAATTGTATCCGACACTTATTGTAACGGGATTTTATGAAATTCCCCCCTTAATTCCCCATGTTTTCCCGTTGGAATTCGCTTCAAATAATGTTAGAAGGGCGAATTTCGGTGTGTGGATATTGATTAAGTGTACGCATTATGATCTTTGGTAGGTTTTCGCAAAACTTCGAACTTACCCGCTAGGAAAGAGGATGTAAGAAGCGGGTAAATTGCTGCCGAAGACAGTGTGGACCGAACGCCTCACGTTGAAAGCGGGAAAAACTTCTGCCGAACATAGCAGGAACATTAACTTAGATTAGTAATAATGATATGGGATTTTGACAACTCATTTAAGTATAGTGCCCGTCGAAGCGGGCAAAGCCTGCTAGTATATATATATATATGTGTGTGTGTGTGTGCAAATATATATATATATATATATGTATATATGTATGTATGATAATAATAATTCATCCTTACAATGAAAAAACACCAGGAAGGATGACGTAAATTAATGAACAACAAACCACATACGGAAATGAAATCTCATATAAGGTAAACAAGAAAGAAAAATCATGCAGAACGCATTGATTAGTAACACTTTCCAACGGTACGTAATTGTTGTATCGAATAACTTTTAATATTCTATGCCTACGTTATCAGACAACAGACAGAAGGACTGAAAAATATACAGATAGACTAATTGATTTTAAAATTACTCTTAGGCATTTTGGAAAGTGTTAAAAACACTTAACGAAAAAGAAAATGTAGCTATTAGATTATAATTACAGATTTTGATCTCTCTGAATATTTTAGTGTAGCCCTGTGAATCAGAAAGTTAATCATATCATATTCTATACAAAACATTATTTTAGAATATTAACAATACATTTCAATATTTTTATGATTTTTACAGCAGAAAGGATTTAAATATAACTTTCTAAATATTCTGTCTTAAAACGTAATGCGTTGGCATTTTTTTTTTTTTTTTTTTTCGTTGTTGTTGTCCCTGTAAGCACACTAGTTATGCAGAACCAATTAATGTCATTTTAAATGGGGAACATTCTATAGGGAAAATATTTATAAAAATAACATTGCTTTCGAATGCTTTTGGGTGTCCCTGTACACAAACCAGAAGAGATATTCACTCCATTTTCAATATGGAACATCCGATAGTGAACTTAAATAATTCCATAAATATTTACAGGAGTTAGAGCGCGGGTAGACAGACAGATGGACATATACACAAACTGAAATCATATTCACACTTAAAAATGTTAGAAAGTGTTAAAAACGTTTAATGTAAACGAAAGTACAATTCTAGCAATTTTCTATTAATAGCTCTTAATATAAATGGATATTTTTGTGTCACCCTGTAAATCTAATTCTAATCATGCTATATTCTATGCAAAGCATTCTTTTGTGCATATAAATAACATATTTTAATTTTCTAAAACTTCGTGGAAAGTAAAGTTATTAAAATTTGATTTATAGAAATATCTCTCATAGAACACAATGCTTTGGAATAAATTTGAGTGTCCCTGTACATAAACCGATGGTGGTATTTCCTCCATTTTATACAGAAAACATCCAATAGTGAACTTGAATAACATATTTCAATTTCATTCAGATATGTCTACAGTAAAAGTATGGAAATATGGTTTATAGAAATACCTCTCGTAGAAACAATGCTTTGAAATACTTTCGATTGTCCCTGTACACAAACCAGTAAAGGTATAAACTCTATTTTCCATAGGGAACGTCCGAATAGAACTTGAATAACATATATGAGTTTCAAGAAATTCCATAAATATTTACGGGAGTTAGAGCGCGGACAGACAGACAGACAGACAAACTGAAGTCATAAACACTTTTCAACCTTATTGGAAAGTGTTAAAAATGTTAGAAAGTGTTAAAAACGCTCAACGTAAACGAAATAACAATTCTAGCAATTTTTTATTAATACCTCTTAATGTAACTGGATATTTTTGTGCCACCCTGTAAATCGAATGCTAATCATGCTATATTCTTTGCAAAGCATTCTTTTGTGCATATAAATAACATATTTCAATTTCAAAAAACTTCGTTGTAAGTTAAGTTATTAAAATTTGATTTATAGAAATATCTCTCCTAGAATGCAATGCATTGGAATACTTTTGAGTTTCCCTGTACATAAACCGATGGTGGTATTTCCTCCATTTTATACAGAAAAAATCCAATAGTGAACTTGAATAGCATATTTCAATTTCATTCAGATATGTCTACATTGATGGTATGAAAATATGGTTTACAGAAATACCTCTCATAGAACACAATGCTTTGAAATACTTTCGGGTTTCCCTGTACACAAGCCAGTAAAGGTATAAACTCCATTTTCAATAGGGAACGTCCGATAATGAACTTGAATAACATATTTCAATTTCATTAAGATATGTCTAAAGTAAAGGTATGAAAATATGGTTATTAGAAATACCACTCATAGAACACAATGCTTTGAAATACTTTCGGGTGTCCTTGTACACAAACCAGTTGAGGTATAAACTCCATTTTCAATAGGTAACGTCCGATAGTGAACTTGAATAACATATTTCAATTTCATTAAGATATGTCTGCAGTAAAGGTATGAAAATATGGTTTATAGAAATATCTCTCATAGAACACAATGCTTTGAATTACTTTCGGGTGTCCCTGTACACAAACCAGTAGAGGTATAAACTGCATTTTCGATAGGGAACGTCCGATAGTGAACTTGAATAACATATTTCAATTTCATTAAGATATGTCTACAGTAAAGGTATGAAAATATGTTTTATAGAAATACCTCTCGCAGAACACAATGCTTTGAAATACTTTCGGGTGTCCCTGTACACAAACCAGTAGAGGTATAAACTCCATTTTAAATAGGGAACGTCCGACAGTAAACTGGAAAAACATATATCAGTTTCAAGAAATTCCATAATTATTTATGGGTGTTAGAGCGCGGACAGACAGACGGACAGGCAGGCGGACAGACAGCCAGACAGACATACAAACCGAAATCATAAACACTTTTCAACCTTGTTGGAAAGTGTTAATAAAAAGGTATTTTAAAAGTTAATATAAATTGTTTCTGCAACATTGGTGGATGATATCATATATAGCAAATATGATCAAAGAATTACAAAACATTGTAATAAGTCTGAGAAAAAGAAGAATCTGAGGTTCCCATTATAAGTATAAGTATATGCATATCTGAAAAAAAAAAAAAAAGAATCAAATTATACACCTTAATAATTTTTTACACAACATTATGGAATATAAATTTTTATGATTATATTTAGATATTTTGATAAAAATATGCTTAGAAAAAAGGTTATAATAAATAAACATAAAAAAGAAATTCCGAAAATTTTAAAAACAGACAAAAAATATGCAGGATTTTAGTAATACTTAAAAAATTTCTCTCCATCATTCTATACATAATCCTACACACACACACACACAAACATATATATATATATATATATATATATATATATATATATATATATATATATATATATATATATATATATATATATGTATGTATATAATAGATCGCATGTCGGTTTAAAAGTACTTTAATATGTCTACAATGCTGTATTATGAAATGCATAAATTCGCAAACGTATAGACAAATCAGGTAAAATGCACTTCATGCGATTCCAGATTTACAATTATGTCCCCTTTAACGAATACCTAGAATATTATATGAGAAAAAGAAAATTTTAATGGTCTCTCTTGAAAACTGCTCGATTGTCAAATGAGAAAGACTATCTCGCTGCACTGTTCATTGAAATTACCCTTTGAAGTTTTGCATCAAATAAATTAGTTTTCATAAATGTGACAGTACATTATTGTAAATAATTTCTCCAATAACTAATCTTTAATTCATTAAAATATATTTACGAACACTGATTTAAAAGTAAATCATAAATAACATAAAATTTATTAATCTGATTTCGCAAATTGTTTTTAGGCAATAAATAAATAAATAAATAAATAAATAAATAAATAAAATAAATAAATAAAAAATATATGCATTTCAATTAAAAGAAAGATTACCAATAGTTTACTTTTTTATTATATCAATTCTTAATATCTATATTCCTTTTTCTTTCCTCAATATATATATATTCCAGTAATGCAGATTTTTTCTAAGTATTTGAAAAGATGGACTAATCTTTATTTTTTATTTATTTTATATAAAGAGATACTTATATACTAATTTATCTTGAAATAATAAGAAAGAACTATTCAAAAACTTTAATAATTAAATCACCATAGTTTAAAGAATAATTAGAAAATTGATTCTTTCTTTTTTTTTCTTTTCTTTAATTAAAATTCATACGGAATTAGTGTAGGTAGAAAACTGCTATTTGAGAATATGCAGTACCAATATATTTAAATTGTAATTTTTAAAATTAAAAAAAGGATTTACGTTATATATTTTTTAACGCTATACTGTCCAGTTTTTAAATACATATACATATGTGTATACGTATCATAATATGAATGATTTCAAAACATGCTAGTGAGTAATCAATTGTTAGAGGAGAGGGAGACGTTATAAATCTGTTTTATAAATTACTCACTTAGAGCAGGGTTGGCAAAAACTCAGGTGTTTTAGAAAAAACCCAAGTTGGCTTGGGTTTTTCGTGTTTTTTCGAATAAAACCAGAAAACATCCAGGTTTATGTGGGTAAAAAAGAAATGGTAGGATTTTTTCGGGTTTTTCAAGAAAAAAAAAAGTTTTTTATTTTTTTTAATTTTTCCCTCTAAAAATCTTTTTTTTGAAAGTAATAAATAGGAATATCCAAAAGATGTTTGGTAATCAAAAATTTATTTTTCTTCTAACTATATGTTTATATATATTTTCTGGATAAATTTATCTTTTATAGAAGATATTGAATATATATATATATATGTAGAATCTTGGCTGGGTGTCTAGAGGTGGGGCAATGATGAGACGCGACTTAGATAACGAAGACATTTATTACGTAACATACACAAAACAGATTAAATATAAGGATTAACATATAACAGCAGACTTCCTATCATTAACCATTTGCTCGTTTCGAGGCTTAGCAATAATAAACTCTCTTGATCAGTATAACCGTAACATGACAACATTTAAGCACCTACTCGTATATTCACAAAAACACCTACGCGTGCTATCAAATAGTAAAAATGAAGTAATGAGCCCTCCATGGCTCTACCCACTTATTAAGAGCACAACAAGCTCTAATTATGAGAGCATGAGCAAGTCAGCCTTCGCGCTGACGGTCTCAACCGATCTCCACTGCAGCCAGTTCTCAACTGACTCCCGTCCGTCATCTCGTTCAAAGATAAGCATCAGAGACAGCGCCATCTGTTGGTTGTGCAAGGAACTTCCCACAACGCTCGGCCATTCTGATGTGCGGTGACCTCACCGTAAACCAGCCTGGGATACTAAAGGATATCTGCAAAATACAATTAAAAGAAAAAAAAACAAAAAAGAGAAACAGACATTAAAAAAAATTATGTACATAAAAATTCACAGTTAACTTTTTCTTTAAAGTTTATCAGTCTAGTTTGTGGATTCCAGTTCAGTTAGTGGACCATAATTTCATATGGTCTGCAGAAGTACTAGTATGTATAGGTCCTTCGTGATCACCTATCTTCTCGACTTCATATCTGTCTTTGGTCTTTACTCGCACAACTTTATAAGGACCTAAGAATTTTGGTCTTAGTTTCATGCCGGTTCCAAACTGAGTTCGCTGGATGGCAACTAGATCATTAATTTTATATACATGGGCTTTCTTTCTCTTCTTGTTGTAACATCGGCGATTTTCTTCTTGAATCTTAAGAATGTTTTTTCTTGCTTCTTCACGAATGGTGTTAAGATTATCAAGCATGGAATTTATCCTTTCCTCTTCGAGAAGTTCTAGTATTCTCTTATCTTCTTTCCTTCTCATTGTTACTCCAGTGAGTAATTCGAACGGAGTTCTTTTGGTACTTCTTGATACGGTGGAATTAATAGTTCTCTGGACAGCCTCAACAAACTTGTACCACTTGTTAGGGTCATTTATACATAACTTGGATAATACAGGAATGATTGTTCGATGAAGTCTCTCAATTTGACCATTCCCTCTTGGGATTCCGGTTGTGATGGTGTCATGTTCGATTCCCTCGGATACACAGTAATCTGAAAACTCCTTAGATATGAACGCAGGTTCACGATCAGATATTATTCTTGCGGGGTTACCAAAAATAGCAGCTTGCTGTTTTAATTTTTGCAAGGCGTCTGCTGAAGAAGTTGACTTCATCGGGTATAGCCACGAAAATTTACTAAATCCATCGATGACGGTGAAAATGTGATTGTAGTTTTTGTTAGTGGTTGGTAATGGACCCACAAAATCGATGTGATACGTGGATAATGGTATATCTCCTTTAGGGATAGGGTTCAAAAAACCTTCTCCTTTTCCCTGTTTCTTATTTACAAGTATACATTCTACACAACTTTTTACAACATTATCTATGCATTTTTTCATATTAGGAAAGTAATATTCTCGTTTAACTAACTCTTCAGTTTTATTAGCCGAAAAATGTCCTAAGGCATGACATTTCTTTACGACCTCGATTTGCATGATCTCTGGGACAATTAGTACATCCCTATCATTTAACACTTTATATAAAACATTATTTTTTAACACATATTCGTCATTTTGGTTCTGTTGTAAAAGAGATTTCATAGTGTTGATAAACTCATCATTTTCTTGAGCAGTAGCAATACGATGAGTAAGGGTATCAGTTGTTACAGTCATTACAGGGTGTCTGCTAAGCGCGTCAACATGCTGCATTTGTTTACCAGGTCGATGTTCTACTTCGTAGTCGAATTCCTGTAGCAGGAAAGACCACCTGGCTACCTTAGGTGTCAATTCACGTTTATCTAAAGTTTTAGTGAACGCTTGACAGTCAGTATAAATTTTAAATTTACTACCTAATAAATAGTTCCTAAATTTTTTAAGGACTTCTACTATCGCTAACACTTCTAACTCATAACTACAGTATTTTTCTTCTTGTACAGAGGTCTTTTTTACTCATATAATGGATTGGATAGTACTGTCCATCGTCATCTTGTTGTAATAGGATTGCACCGAATCCTAATTTAGATGCATTTGTATGAACTTCTAACTTATAGCCTTGCTTAAAAAGGTGTAAGACAGGCGTATTAGATAAAATGTCTTTCAGCTTTTGAAAAGCAAATTTCTGTTCTTTCTCGAATTTAAATGGAGTGGAAGCACGTAATAAGTCACTGAGTGGTCTTGCTATGTTGGCATATGAACGAATAAATTTTCTAAAGTAACCCGTTAAACCTAAGAAACTCTGCACTTCCCTAGCATTACGGGGTTCTGGGAAATTTTGGACTGCAAGAGTTTTTTCTACTGAGGGTTTAATCGTGCCATTCTCAATTATGTGACCTAAGAAATCGATCTTTCGTTTCAAAAACTGACATTTCTTTAACTTTAACTCTAGACCAAATTTTGATGCCGTTTCTAACACACGTTTTAATTTATCTAACCCTTCATTCTCATCTTTAGATGGAATAATTATATCATCTAAATAAATAATTACAGTACCATCTTTCAATAGGTCTTTAACCTTTAGAAAACGGGGTGTGAATTCCTAACAATCTTCTCTCTATACGGGAAAATCCAAGCGATTTTCACCCCCTTACTTAATGAGAAGTCGCTGTGGGTGGCGCACGTGAAACTCATTTTCGAATAGTGATGTCCAAAAGAGGGAATTTATTTTCCCCGTGTAGAAAGGAAAGGAAAAGAATTCACATGTCAGTAGCAACACATTTCTTGTTTATAAATAATCTTTCACTTATAGTTGATGGAGATAAATACATTCTTGAACAAATTTACTCTCGTTAAAATTAAATGATAACGTTTATCCGTAATCAAGTTGTCTTTTTTGAAAATAATTGGATATTTCTTTTCATTAGTATAGCAATTAATGGTTTATTTTACCTAAAATACAGAATGACATAAATAAACTCATAATTACAAATAAATGTAGTGCTAATTACCTGAGCCAGATGAAGAAAAAATATTTGTTATTGCATTTGAATATCAAAAGCTATGGTAAATTAAATAATTCAAAAATAATATTTAAAATGTATACTTTCTTTTAATGAGGGGGATTCAAATTTCATAAAAAAGAAATATTAGATGAAAAATCCGCATATTGAAATTTAAAAGGAATGGAACTAGATAAAAGTTTTATTTATGAAATGTTTTATTCATTCCTTAAATTATTGAATATAAATTGAATATATGTAGATATGTAACTAAACAATCTATAAAAATGTCCAAAAAAAGAAAGAAAGAAAAGGAAAAAAAGGAATTAAAAGTAAAATTATTAATACGTTCATTTTGTTCGCACTTTTTATACGTACGTTTTCAGATTTTTTTTTTTTTTTTTTTCGTTCAGATATGTGGAAAATTATTTTTATTATTCAAGTTTCATTTTTACATTTTTATATATTATGTCATTTAAATATTGAAAAAAGATTCAATTTAATTTATTATTATTATTATTATTATTATTATTATTATTATTATTATTATTTACAAATGCATCGCAGTTTTTAACAATTAGAAATTTCTTAAGCTATCAACAAGCGAAAAAAATAATAAATAATTTATTGTTAATATTATTTACAAGTGCATCGCAGTTTTTAACAATTAGAAATTTCTTAAGCTATCAACAAGCGAAAAAAAAAAAGAATTTATTTTATTATTTATT
The DNA here is from genome assembly GCA_963930645.1 of Salticus scenicus. NCBI lineage: Eukaryota > Metazoa > Arthropoda > Arachnida > Araneae > Salticidae > Salticus > Salticus scenicus. The sequence goes on along the minus strand of OZ005654.1, from coordinate 292,213,423 downwards.
TTATTTATTTATTTATTTATTCTTAAGAAATATGTTTAATTGGTTTCAAAAATAATGCTTGATTCCGTCGAGACACATAACTTCTGAAACTAAGAGATGTAGACAAGATAATTATAATTATATTTAAAGTCCTTCGTATAAAAATTTCGTAATTTTATCCAAGTAATAAAAGACACAAGAATGAAGCTTTGTAATATTTCTTGTTTGCTCAATAGAGAGTTAAACAAAATTTAACATAAGGAGTGAAAAAAACGAAAGTGTAACTTTCATAACAAACGGAAATACGCTTTCATTGATATCATTTTCGTCATAACTTTGCCATTTGCTTTACAGGGCCCATCAATATCCGAGCGGTTCTGCGCTCAAAACTGATAGACGTGAGATGCCGGGTTCGATCCCATCTCGCGTTCGTCGACCTAGCCGTCCGGAGTTTTCCGTGGTTTTCTCCGAAGCTTGCGTAAATACGGGATAAGACCTCTTAGAAAGACTCCCATGGAGGACACCTCCTCTCATGACTAGGACCCTAGTTCAGTCAATAGGCTTGCTCCCAAAAACCTTTTGCCTTCCTGTTGATTATTTCCATTGTATTAACTTTTACAGTTTATAATTTTAGTTCTGATCTTGTTATAAAGAACGAATAATTTAGGTATTCGAAAAAAGTTTCTATCTCAGTTTTTGACTTTTACACACATTTTAGGCTTGAGGAATACGAAAATCACTAAATAGGTGAAGTGTCCATTTATAGGACGTGTTAGTTTGTACGTTAGTTGTAGTTAGTTTACAGCATGTTAGTTTGTACGTTATTTTTTTATTTAATTTGTTTGTTAATTTCTTAATTTGTTAAACTTCGTACAAATTATCTGAAGAATAAATTATCCTAAAACCTCGGACCAGTTTTAAAATATTTTTGATATTGACAAATCTCTTTTGAATTTTAACATACCAATTTGAAAATTTTGTATACTATTATCATCATTAATGTCATTATTATTTTAACATAGTCGAACAACGAAAAATTTCATAAAGTTCATATTGCAGAAATAACATTTACACTTAACATTTAACAGTTTTTTTTTTTGAACACTACACACACAAAAAAGTAGATTTTTTGAAAATACTATTTAAGGAAAAGGATAATCTTTAAATAATGTTAAAATGTATATTTTATTTATTAATTATCCCTTTTATTGTGGCTTGTTTGTTGCTTTTGTAAAGAAATATTTTTAAATACTGTCAAGGTTTATATCTGATTTATTAATTCTCCCTTCTATGGTAATCGTTTTGCAGAGTAATATGTGGATTATTTTGACTTTTGCGTAATGTAATATCGTTGATAAACCCAAATGTAAATTTTGGTGGGCCTCTTTCAGTGCTTACAAAATAATTCATCAAATTACTATAATAATATAAAAATCATTTTTAAAATAATATTATAACTATTAAGAAAATATTCTTATGATAAACGCTGTCATATATCACGAATAAAATCTGTATCCTTGAAAACACGCAACACCATTAGCTTTACTTTTGTAATAAGATAATACTATACGTGTAATTAGTATTGATATTTAATATATTACATCCATGTATTGTCTAATAGAAATACAGCGACTTTTAGTTATTAAACCTATCTTTCTTTTTTTTTTCTTTTTTAATTTTTTTTTAAGTTTATTTGGGGGTTAATTATAGTCAGTTCTAAAATAGTTCTTTAATAGTTTATAATATTTTTTAATAGTTAATTCTATACGTATAAAATTAACTACATTTTTTAAACGCAAGAATCGACATGCATGAATAAATTTTCGCCAGTGTCCAAAATGTCCGACATTCGATTCCCCAGTACTTTTAGGTGAGCGGAAGGTGTCGGGTATGAGACCAGGATGTATTTGTCAGCTCAAACACTCAGGGTTTTCTGTGGTTTTCTCCTTAACTCACACATTTTAATGTAGTTAATGTAAAATGTTCTTTCTTTAGTGTTTTGAATTCTACTGAAAAATGGCTGTTTCAAATGAGCAAACAGTGTAAATTTTAAAGTGAATTTTCCTTCATTTTTCTTTTAAAGTTATTATGATAACAAAAAAAAAAAAAAAAAAAAAAAAAAAAAGCCTTTTTTTTTTTTTTTTTTTTTTTTTTTTTTTAGTATCATACGTATAATTAAAAAATAATAATTTTTAGTCCTTTGTTTTACATTTAATACAAATTTTATGAAAAGAAAAATGTTTTTTATTATATAAGCACATAGCATAAATAAAAGTGGCCAAACTGCTTTGCATGGATTTTAAATCAGTATTTTATAGATTTATTATCATAGTTACCAACTTTTATGCATTTTGAGTACCATAAAAAAAAAAAAAAAAAAAAAAAAAAAAAAAAAGCCTTGCTTTATTTGCAGAATAAAATTTTTAAATTAGGCAAAAAATAAATAAATAAATAAAAAGTGAAATAAATGAATAAAAAGTGAAATAAATGAATGAATAAATAGTGTTATTTAAAAAGGTTAAAATTTGGCGAAATTGATATATTATACAAATTTGACTTTTAAAGCAAAATATGTGAATTTAGATAAATAAAAACAAAAGGAATTATTTTAAACGTGATTAAATAATGCTATTTCGTTAAAAATACAAGTAAAATACATGCCTAAAAATATATACAGAATATCAAAACTCAAAAGAAAAAAAATAAATGAGAAAATGTACAATATTTTCTTTTATTTATTTATTTAGCTAACTAATTTTTTAATTAATGCCAAACTGTTTTACCCGGATAATAAATCACTATATATTTGACTTTGCAGCTTCCATAAATAATATTGTTATTATATTTAAGGATGTAAATTACTTTAAGAAAAAAAAAATTTTGATTTAAATTTTACATTTGTTTAATTCATAAATAAAAATGTAGCTACCGATGCATAATGTAGCAAAATCAACATGTTTACAACAGTGAAAAAATTACAGAAAATAACATATAATTAGTAAAATAAACTATCGCTTCATATACAAATTCTGATAATGTTCTTAAAATATAAATAAAAACTAGCATTACAAAATATACAAGATATTTTTTTTAATTTTTCAAATAAATTTTTATTACATACTAATGCGGCAAAATTGAATATTATTTCAGAAACATGTGAAAAATCACAGCAAAATATATAATTGATTATCTTAAGTACAAATATTTAAATAATTTCATATAATACTGTAATATGCGTTGGTCATGTTAGGCAACAATCATTAAACGAATTATTTATATTCATGCTGGTAAGAATTTAATTACAAAAAACTTTAATGATCTGCTGATGTGCTAATTAAACTAGATGGATTTCCTTTTCCTTTTTTCTTTCCTTTTCTTTCTTTTTTTATGCAATAAAAAATAAAATAAAGTTTCTAACAAAATAATAATAATAAAATAAAGAACAATTAATAACGGACTCGAACAGTTTGTAAAATTTAAAAATTGCAAAACGGAGTATATAACCAATAAATACGTTGTATTGTTGTATAAACGAAATACTTTTGTTGTATAAAATAAATAAAAAGAATCTGAGAATATTTCAAATTGGCGTTTAACTATAATAAATGTGTTATATAAATGAAAGAAGTATAAACATTACTTTACTGTATGTTTAAAAAAAAAAAAAAAAAAAAAAAAAAAAACCTTCGATTAGTATTTTAATCACAGAATTTATACCAATAACAAAAACCTTAAAAGGCACGCATACTAAAATTATCAAAACTTTATAGTATGAAATATTAAATGAGAAGAAATAAAGAAACTAAAATATTGCTAGCGCAATCAAGACCGAGAATCATATCAAATGTCGTCACCCGACATGATTTTCCCTCTTTTTATCCGTATACGAAATACTATCATCCCTACACATCTTCCCTTCGCCGGTAATTAATAAGACACCCACGGAGAAAACCGATTACTACACCTCATGCTTTAGGGGAGAAAATACCTGGGAAAAGGGCAGTACCAGCCCCGTATTCTTGAACACTTTTTTACTTGGGATTGCCGTTGTCCCTCCCGTAAGGTAAAGGTTAAACACATAATTTACATATCTTTGAAATACTAAGGGACTATTACATAATCCATAGGGAACTTTTAGAAACTCATACTGGGCATTATCGGTCACAAAAGCTGTATATTTCCTACTTTTTTCCTCTACATCAACTTGTAAAAACGCATTCTTTAAATCTAGTGTCGAAAAAACTTTACCCTCCCCTAATCTATCAAATAAATCTTCAATATTTGGCAACGGGTATTTATCTTTAATTATTTTCTTATTTAAAGCACGATAATCACAGCATAACCTTATTCCTCCATCTTTTTTCCTACACACTACTATTGGCGAAGCATAATTTGATGTACTTTCTCTAATTATACCATCTTTTAACCACTGGTCAATTTGTCTATCCACCTCTGATTTCTCTACAAATGATAATCTGCGAGAGCGTAAGCACACTGGTGTATCATCAGATAAAATAATGGACATTTTTAAATCAGTACTTTTTGTTTTAACTGGCTTATAACTTTTTATTAATTCGCTTAATCTCTCTTTTAACGACTTATCTAAAATATAACTGACATCGAATTTTTCTTCTTCTGAAAAATTGCACATATTTAAAAAAAAGAATCTATTTCATTTTCCTTTCGATCAAATACAGGAAAAGAACACTCACCTGCTTCATCGAAATTGCTTTCCCCCGAACTCAGAAAACTATCTTTCCCCCCTACGTCGCTGAAATTCGAAACATCTGTTTCCTCCCTATTTTGTGGTTTCAAAATATGAAAGATATTACCAGGCAGAATTACGTCGCATGACAAATTGTTGCATAAAGCACCGATTATGTTTACTGAATCATGATTAGGCAAAGATATTTTAAATTCAGTTAGAATTGCATCTTTCTTTTCATTAAAGCAGCTAACTAGAGTGGTCGAAGAAATAACATTTTTAGTCTGTGGAATACTATTTTTATTTACAATTGGAATCGAAGAACCTGAATCTTTCAACCCTTTAAGTGGAATATCATCCACTAAAATATCAACATATTCGAGCTCATTAACAATTAGGTTAATCTGACTTGTTTCGGATTGAACTACTGAATTCGTTGGAAGATTTTCACGGAATTCTTTTTTCTCTGAAATACGTTTAGGACACACTCTAGCGAAATGAAATGTTTTCCCTTTTGCACCACAAATATAACACATTCTTTCATGCTTTTCGTGAGTTTGATTAGATACCGAATTACGTATTATGGGATCTTTATTATTATAATGTGTCTTTCTAAAAGGAGTTTTGTTTACAAACCGCTTATTCTCTGAACTTTCGTTTCGCGTATTATTATTAGTTTCAATTAACGATTTACCTCTAGAAGAGTAGAATAAATCACACTCCCGACCTAATTCGTTGGGTTTAAACCAATTTTGACCTTCTCGAACACTAATATGTTCCTTAGTTCTAGAATCCAACGTTTCATATAATTTATCAGAAACTATAAGATCACACAATTGCTTAACGTCGTTAACCCCTCTCAATCTACAATAGTAATCGAAAGAAGCGCTTAGACGGGAAGCGAATTGGACATGAGATTCTGAGGGATTACGGAACGCATTTTTAAAATTACTTAAACATTCACGCGGCGTTGGTTGAAATTGTCTTAAAATTAATTCCTTAACTTTTTCATAATCGTTAATTTCTTCGGTGGTTACGTACGCAAGAACCTGATTACATTTATCTCCCAATAAATTAATCAATATTTCCGATTTAAATTTAGACGGTACATTTTTAGAAACGAATGCTTTTTCAAGGGATTGAAAAAATAAGTGCAAAGCTTCCGGTTTCTCAGGTACTGAAATGGTTAAAGTTCGAATACTTCTAATTAAATTTTCTATTGATTGTGAAGTAGTTTCTGAATTTGATTGCTCAACATTATTACTAGAATTATTTGCTGCAGCCTGTAACTTTAAATTCTGTAACTCTATTTCTTTTTCTAACTGGGATAATTTAATTCTTTCTATCTCAATTTTGGTTTGTTCTTCTACAGATTTCAACTTTTGTTCTTCTACTAACATTTTAATAACACCTATAACAAATTCTAAATCCTTTTTATAAATATCAGAACTCTCAATCAAAGTTTTGATTTCAAGTACCTTAGCTTCCGCCGGAACAGTTAGGCCTAATTCTTCAGCAATTGTTCTTAAATCTGCTTTTCTAATACATTGTAACACGTTTTGGGCCATTATAACTCTAAATAATTACTTATACCAGAAAATATTTCAATACTTCTACCAAATTAATATCATACTTAAATAGAAACAAAATAATCTGAGAACAATTTTCTCAAAAAATGATTCTATGGTTTTTGTTCTCAAATCAAAATTATCATGATTTTTAAATAACCACATGCAGAACAATTTGTATTATACAACAGAATATTTAGATCATCTTATATATTTCTTAATTATTACACATATTTCATATAATATCACCATTATCATTATTGTTCTCTATTTAATAATTGTTATCACTTTCGTTTTAAAATAATATTGTTATAATATTGTTAAAATATTATTGCAAACAGTAATAAGCAAAATTATAAAAGATTACTCAGAATATTTTTTCAATCATAATTCTTATTTCTATTCATTCTTCTCAAGTAATGTATTTATTTAATTTCATCACACAGTGAAACCAAAACAGTTCTCAAAAAATATTTCACCATTAATTTCTAATTCAAAACTGTATTAAATTCCTTTTTCTCAATTTATGCATTAATCATTATTATTTATTATCAAATAGAATGATAAATATATAACAGTTACCTTTTATAACTTGTTGGTGTATCCATAATCGCGGCAGAGTCCCCACTTGTAGAATCTTGGCTGGGTGTCCAGAGGTGGGGCAATGATGAGATGCGACTTAGATAACGAAGACATTTATTACGTAACATACACAAAACAGATTAAATATAAGGATTAACATATAACAGCAGACTTCCTATCATTAACCATTTGCTCGTTTCGAGGCTTAGCACATAATAAACTCTCTTGATCAGTATAACCGTAACATGACAACATTTAAGCACCTACTCGTATATTCACAAAAACACCTACGCGTGCTATCAAATAGTAAAAATGAAGTAATGAGCCCTCCATGGCTCTACACACTTATTAAGAGCACAACAAGCTCTAATTATGAGATCATGAGCAAGTCAGTCTTCGCGCTGACGGTCTCAACCGATCTCCACTGCAGCCAGATCTCAACTGACTCCCGTCCGTCATCTCGTTCAAAGATAAGCATCAGAGACAGCGCCATCTGTTGGTTGTGCAAGGAACTTCCCACGTATATATATATATACTCTAATTATCGCGACCTCTGTTATAATTATGGTGATCTTTGTTAACCAAAAATCGTGACATGCACTTAATATAAAGGTATTCCATAGCTAAGAAAGACATAAAAAAGTAAATTTCAAGAATAGTTATTCTGTAAAATTGTTTCATGCTCAAATTCTACAATTCCTTTATTCAGGGCTAATATTGACCCTATTTTAAAAAATTTGAAGTCCTATGGGAAAAAAAAAAAAAAAAAAAAAAAAAAAACATGGTGCAAAAGCTTTTTTTTTTTTTTTTTTTTTTTTTTACGACTGTTACCAATAAAATACATGTACTAAAGATTTGTAAAAAAAAAAAAAAAATCTATAAGAAATGTGCTTTTTGAGAATTATTGCATCATAAATTAAATACAAAACAGAATCCTAGTTGGTTGAGCTTTTCTGACTTTGACCGGAAAATGGCCATCTGCAGAGTTCATTGCTCTGATCTTGAATGTACAGTAAAGCACCGTTTACACGTCTCTCGTTTATACGTCTTTTAGGTTTATACGTCCTTTTAGTGAAGTTCCGATTCATTCCTATTCATTTTAATGCAAAAATTCTTCGTTTATTCGCTGCTAATATCGGTTATATACGTCTTTTCCAGTTTCCACTTTACTAAAATTCGCAAAATTTCTCGACCTGTCATTATTTTTCATTCTAAATAAGACGGATTTTTCCTAGAAAGCTTCTTAAATGGAGGAACACAAGAAAGATCGAAGAGTACTGATCAAAGAACCAATTGAATTCACAGTAGAACTTTTAATGCTCATAGACAAGCAGCATCTGTACGGATATAAATCGTATGCTTAATATTAAATATATGCAATATATATAATGAATATTAAAATGTGTTCATATAATTCTAAAGAAATTTAATATAATATTCAATATATGATATATGTAATTAGAAACCAGTCATGCATTAATAGTATGATTTTTATCACTTTTTACAATAAATCTTTATTATTATTATTATTATTATTATTATTATTATTATTTTAATTTTTAATAATAATAAAAAAAAGTATAATATATATTTATTAACTTAAGAAACTTTATTAATTAATAATTTCATATAAATTTTGCTTAAGTGTCATTGAATATGTAGTAATCAAAGTGTTATTATTAAAATTTCGATTATACGTCTTTTCATTTATACATCCTTTTACGTCAGTTCCTTGAAAGACGTATAAACGCGGTTTTATTATAGTATGTTACGTTCTATAATAAATATTGTTGAGAGCAAATGTATATTGGAGAATAGGGCAGATATACCAACTAGTTACATTCCGAACACTATAGTGAGGAAAGTATTGTAATCATGTCAAAAATCCGAATTTGAGATTTTGATATTTCTATACGTTTCGAGGTCCAATGAGTCCGTTTTCACTATTTTTGCGATGATGAAATGGCCATGTGTGTGTGTATGTATGTATGTGTGTATGTATGTGTGTATGTCTGTGAGTGAACACGCTAGCGTCTAAACGCTTTGTTCGAATAACCTGAAAGTTGGTACGTATATTGTAAGCCAACATAGTACGAACCCTATAGATTTTGGTGAATCTAGCACTTATAGTTTTTTTTACAGGGACACAAAGAAAAATTCTTTATCATTATCGCCTATGGGAGCAAAATCTTAAAAGTGCGATAGCATCTAAACGCCTTATTCAATTCAGCAAAACATTTATACACATATTATAGGTCACAAATACTCAATCTGTATAGATTTTGGAGAATCTAACACTTATAGTTTTTTTACAGGGACGCAAAGAAAGATTCTTTATCATTATGCCTATGGGGCCAAATTTTTAAAAGTGTGATAACGTCTAAACGCCTTATTAATCTGAGCAAAAAATTTGTACACATGTTATAGGTCACAGTTGCACCAACTGTATAGATTTTGGTGAATCTAGCACTTACAGTTTTTTACAGGGACACAAAGAAATTTCTTTATCATTATGGCCTATGGGACACAATTTTTAAAAGTACGATAGCATCTAAACGCCTTATTCAATTGAGCTGAAAATTTATATGAGTATTATAAATCACTGTTTCACTAACTATAAGCATTTTGGTGAATCTAGCATTTATCGGTTTTTACAGGGACACAACGAAAAATTCTTATCATTATGATCTATGGGCTCAAAGTTCAGTAGCGTTCAATAAAACATCGTGTAATATATGGAGAAAAATACTCAAACACTCTATTATGGTTTTCTCTCTTTTGTTTGTTTAACAACTCCTCTTTCTTTGCTTTATCTACAAAACTGTTAATTACTCAATGTTCGGAAAGTCGAGTGGAGTCACTCCAGATTTTTTTTGGTTGTAGAAATATTTAGTAAGTATCTGAATGCATTGCTAAATTTGCTAATTTTAAAAATTATAACTGAAAATGAAACTCATTTTTTTATGTAAACTGTTTTGTAAAAAAAAAAACATAAATGAAAAAAAAAAAAAAAACTGTGTTTCAGTTTCCTAGTTATTTTGCTTATTTTATCGAAGAAAGTCTTATAAAATTCAAAAAATCCAAAAGTGGGCAAAGTTGCGGGTTTTTGAAATGGGTTTTCCTCAAAAACCCTGTTAGTTTCGAACCATTTGGGTCCAACCTAGCCAATTCTGTCTTAGAGTGAATAAAATTTGTATACATACCATCAGAAACTGCCCCATTATATGCCAGAAGCCTATCTACTTCCTCTGATTTCGTGTAGAGTGTCATCCTTCAGATTTTCGGTCTGCGTTCGAAATAAGCTTAATTTCAGCAGGATTAATTCTTATCGTAGAGTCCCTCTGGCAGCACTCTGACAAATTTGCACATTGTCTTCTTAACACTCAACTCGAGAAACTTTGCGCCGAGAACCTCACCCACTAGCACCGCTCTCGCAACTCCGAGGCCAGAGATCAGCTTTGTGTGATGTAGCCTTTCCAGTGCCTTACTGCGTCAGGAAGGCATTTCCGACCTGGTTTTTCTAATGGATTCCGAGTCATCTAGAGGCGTACCCTATCTGCCTTTAAAGTTTTTAACATCCTGACTGTGACACCCTGTATATATATTGACTATATCTATAAACGCGTTTATATATATATATATATATATATATATATACACACTGGAACCTCGTTAACGTGAACACACACTGTAAAAATAAAATTAAAATTTAATTTAATTTAAAAAAAAAAGGTAAAATAAAATAGGTACGCATTAGTAACATATTTGGGTAAAGCAATATTCCAAGTAGGAAAGTTCTGTTTATAACGCAAAATGGTCAGAAAATTTATCTATTTGAGTTTACAAACTTGTTATGTTTGGTTCACTATCTTATTTTACATTTTTGTCTATAGTAAATAAAGACGTTGTAGAAAATATTGTATCACTCAACTCTTATTAAAAAAAAAAAAAAAAAAAAAAAAAAAAAAAAACTGACATGCGTAGATGATTTAAACAAAATGTAAACATTTCGTATTTATACGTATGTACACTGCAAAAAATAAACCCCAAAACAATTCTATCCCAAATTGTTCGCGTATCCAACTTATTAGGTTGAAATTTTGGGTTATAAACAGATTTTTCCAATTTGGAACATTGCTTTACCCAAATATCTTATCTTATTTTTTTTTATTTTTTTTTACAGGGCACTTAACGTGGATTACTTTTAACGTGAACTGTTTCCACAATCCCCGGCAAAAGGAAGATAAGTTTCTGAATTACTGATAAAATGAACAATATTTTTATCGCCCTTGAGATCTACGTTAATGAGGTTCGACTGTATATACTATATATGTATAAATACAAAATACCACTGATTCATCTATCAACGTCCAGTCCAAATCTCTGAACATAGAAGCAAGAAACTTTATGAGAACATTCCTTTCGTGCCGTACACAACCACTAATAAGTTATTTTATAAAATTCTCTTCTCGATGAAGGCGTGATTTCATAAAATCCTTCATAACTCAATATTAATAATAATAATAAAAAGATATCTGCATGGTTTTTGCTTTAAAATATGAGAAACAAATATGCCTAATACCAATTATTAAAATTTTATGATTTCAGCTCCCAAAAGGGAAAGGGAGCAAAACATATTTTTCATGGAATGAAACGTGATTTTACATATTTTATATCTCAAAAAAAAAAAAAAAAAAAAAACCTTTCATATCTTCATTTATACATATAAAAGAGGCATCAACTCATAGACTTAAGATGGCCGTGTTAAATCTATGGGAGATTGGGTCACGAATTTTCGCTTGAAGGTTGGTTTTGAGAACCTGATACCCACTTAAACAGGTGTTTGTGAAATTCGCTCCCCTCCCTTTAGGGAAATGGTGGCAAAGACACATTTACGAGCATAACTTGGCACCGAATTACTTCACTGTGAAGGAATTGCATATAAAGGTGCTAGACTCCAGTACATATATTAATAACAATAATAAGCATTTTAATAATAATAAAAGAAAAACAAATAAGTTTGGAATGGTCTTTGTTTTTAAAAATGCAAATTTTATAAAATCCGGATTTTCGAATAGAAACTTACGAAAACTGGCACATACAGATTGAAGATGGCTGTGCATCTTCTAGAGCACATTTCCAAATATTCATTTTGGGTGTTTTGCAATTTTTGATTTGGTGTGTGTGTGTGTATGTAGTGTGGAGGGTTTTACAAAGGGTCAAATTAGGGAAATTTGTTCAAATTTCTTCCGGAGAATCTATAGCTGCTGCGATCATAAATTTTAATGCTTTGGTTGGTAACATACATCCAATACACACTTTTAAACCGGATTCATAAAATTCCTCTTCCACTTCGCTTTTCTGCGGCAGAAAAACACGTTTGAAAAAATACCTCTGCTCCAAATTACCTCAGGAAGTTGATTTTGGGTTTTGGGGGGATTATATGTGCCTAATATGTACTATAACGGGATTTTGCAGAAAATCCCCTTTTCCATTTTTGGAGTGATAGGACAAATAATAATAATAATAATAATAACTTTTCCAAGCGTAACTCACTTTTAAACAATCTCAGGAAAACTATTTTTCTATATATATAACGCGAAATACTACTCAGTCATTCATTCTTTAATTCATTCATTCATTAACCATTAAGAATGGTAAAAATGAATGTCTAGCAGTTCTACCCGTTCATTGCACTTAGAAAATCGTGGTGACTTCTATTTTTCTGATCTCCAAGGTTTTAATACGTCTATTAAAAGCTTGTAGATGAGCAAAATATCTCCTTGTATGTCCCAATTAATGTAAAATAGGAGAATTTTCTGAAATTTAATTGTCAAGGATTGTAAAAGAGGGAGGGGGTTCAAGCATATCTACCCGTCCTTCGCACGTTTTTAAAATAGCAGTGGTTTCCAGTTGAATTTTTCAATAGATATAAACCAACTTCATCTTCATCAGAACTCAGAATAGCAATCTGTTGTCAACATGCGAAAATAAATGGCTCTGATTTCAATTTTTATCTTTTATTTCTTTATTTCATTACGAAGAACGAGTAGAACTTCTAGTAAGTGTTTGCATATGCTCACAATTTGGTGTAAATATGTAAGAAACTAAATTATTCAATGGAATGAAATTAGTTATTCTTTATAAATTATAAGTGTAGCATAAAACTTAAAAGTAACTCTAATAAAACACGGTATTTATTGTACAATTATTTATTGAATTTTGACATATGAAACATATTGAAAGCTAATGAATAATAATTGTTTTTATTTTTTAAGGTCACATTCACCAGCTAAAAAAATTGTGAAAAATTTAATGTAAGCCTTAAAAAATATTTATTAAACAGAAAACTAAATGTATGTACAATATAATTTTTGATAGATTTGTGTTTAAATCTAAAAAGTAATTTTAAATTATTTGATGATATTAAGACGGATTCAACCCCCGCACCAAAATTCGTCGTCGTTGCAACCATAGATTTTCCAGAATAAATTTAAAAGAGAAAGAGGGTTCTCGAATTCGTCCCCTTGTACCCCCCCCCCCCTCTGCCCCGCCACCACCAAATCCAAAACTGAAAAACACCCAGAATGTGTTTTTGGCAATGTGCTTTAGAAGACGCATAACCATATTGAACTCTATATGCAACTTTTGGTAGAGTGCTCTTCGAAAATCCAGATTAAAAAAAAATCCCTCCCTCTTAAAATTAAAAAAATGCCAGATTTATTTACTTTTATTATTATTCAGATTATTATTAGTATTATTTGTATTTGTATTCGAGTCTAGTCTCTTTGTGCAAATTCTTTACAGTGAAGTAATTGGGTGCCGCGTTATTCTCGCGAATGGGTTTTTACCGCCAATTTTATTTTATTACCGCCATGTTAAGGTTGGTTTTAAAGCCCCTACCTCCACTAAACCCCTCGGATTTTTCCAAGGGGTTTAGTGGATGTCGGGGCTGCAAAACCAACCTTAACATGCTAAATCGTGACCCGATCGCCCGTAGAATCGTCGCGGCAGTCTTGAGCCCGTGAGTGGGTGTACTCTTTTACATATGTTACTCTTAAAGCTCGAAATCCGTTAATGTGCAGATTACCTAGCTAATCTACTAAAATGACCCGTTAAAGTGCGGAATCAAGAGTTATCAGCATTTTAACTAGGTAATCTGCATATTAGCGGCTTCTGTGTCGTAAAAGTTCAAATGTTTGTTTCGAGCCTTAGTTTTTTTATATTCACTATGACGTCAAACAGACATGTGATACAGATACGCGAATGACCTTCAAACACAAACTAAAACTTCTATCCCTTCCGCTCCGCTATGATAAACAACTGTGAAAGTAAAGGCAAAACGTGGAGTATCGAAGCTTCAAAACCATGATTAGGTTTCCTATTATGACCAAAACAAAATTTAAAGAAACAAGTATGTTATAATTGATTTAATTTTGACTTTATTTCTTCTCTTTTTTAATTCTGTCAATATAAGTTTGATAAAGGTCTGGATTTTATTAATGAAATCTAATCTTAATTAAAAGCTCTCTCTCGTGATACTTCATTTTGAATTATGAATATTAAATTTACAACACGGTAAGTATTTCCTTCCGAAATAAAACTATTAAACCACAACTTTTTAAAACTAATTTATTTTAAAATTGGTTTAAATTAGTATTACTTACAGGAAAAAAAAATAAATTAATAAATAAAGATGCATTATTTTTTAACTCTGAAAAATATGGCATTCAGTATTATGGCATTATCTAATAAATACTACTTAATATAAAATTTTTATTCATTTTTTAGCATTTCATTATAATTTTTTTTCTTTCAATTTCAAGTTTCCTTTATATATTGTACATATCATGATTTTATTTTTTTATTTTTTATTTCGTTCGGTTTTTCAGATAATTTCGTTGTAGTTTATCACATAAAATGTGTTAATAAAGTTTTCTTTATTGGAAAATTAAAATATTTGCTAAAGTTGTACAGATATGCATGCTGCAAAATATAGTTTAATAAAACATTGGAAAACTATCGTTTTAATTTCCATGCGTTCTAAAACATATTAAACCAGTTTTAATTATTTGAAGTACTTCTTAAATAATGCTTCTGATTAGTCGAATTTAATATTTCTTTAGCGAATTAAAAATTGGTGCATAACTTAAAAAAAAAAAAAAAAAAGTAATAGTAATATAAGTTGTTAAAAAAACATATTTTAAAAATTTAAATGGTTAAATACTTTTATTTATTCTAACATTCATTTATAAAACAGAATTTATTGAAAGCTATTAAAGTTATTATATTTCATATTAAAAATGCATAACATCTTCAAACTTATATTGACAGAATAAAAAAGATGAAATAAATAAAGAAATTAAAACAAATATAACTTTAAAACACATAAAAATTAAAACACATACAACAGATTAAAATAATTAAAGAAAGAAAGAAAAGAAAACTAATTTTTTTTTTTCCGAATGACAAAAACATATACGACACAGCGTGCTGTAAAATTACAACACCAGAGATCTTATTTTCACTTTAACGAGTTCCTAGTTGGTAATGTGCAGATTATCTAGGTAAATCGCAGATTACCTAGGTAATTTGAGAAATAAAACAATTTTCTTCACTTTAACGGATCATCCTAAATAATGTGTAGATTTCCTAGCTAATCTGTAGATTAACTGATTTCTGCACTTTAACGGTAACATATATATAAATGAAGGTTTATGTGACTTTACGTTTTGCTCCAAAAGACGCTCCCCTTTTCAGGGACGAATTCCGAAAATTCCTGAATTTGGATTTTAGATACTGGTGTTTATCATATTTTAACGGATTTTTTTTTTACGGATATGAGTTTTTTTTTTCTTTATTATATGAAGGGTTATGTAAAATTACTTTTGAGGCATGTAAGAACACGTCTACTCCCTATCTACCTTGGGACCGATTTTCTAAAATTCCAGTAATCGGTTTTTAAGTATTTTTGTTTCTTATATTTTAAATCAAAAATTATGCTGATACATATATATATATATATATGTATATCAGCCTACTAAGAAGTGATTTTTAAAAATTTGCTCCCCAATAGGGGAGAAGGATCAGAGCATGATTTCAAAAAATGCTTCATATATCAAGTAATAATATATATATTATTACTTGATATATGAAGCATTTTTTGAAATCATGTTCTGATCCTTCTCCCCCATTCGGGAGCAAATTTTTAAAAATCACTTCTTAGTAGGTGTTTATGGCACAGAAGGAATTTGCTCACCAAGTTTCATGTTATAGATGCAGGAGATTTGACTGGACGTTCAAATATGAATCATGGGTATTTAGTGTTTATATATATATATATATATTTATATATATACATATAGAGGAACGGTGGGGAATCTGGAAAATGGACATATCGTTACATGTCTCCTATACTCAACAGCAATCTATCGTATGAACGTCACTGGGCCTACAATATAAACGGTAGTTCCTTTTGTGTCAGTGAGAAGGGCAGTTTTTGTGTACTGCAAGTTCTTTAATTTACAAACTCAGACTCTTTAGAGGTAAGTATTACGAATATCATAATCAATTTACAAAGCAGTAAAATAAGTGAAATAACTAGTGTCATTTTTGGTAGGGGAGATGAGTTTGTTAACAGTTTGATGCCTTTGAACTTATTTCTATCAACATATGGTTGAAGTTTATTTATTCTTCAAGATGGTATTTCTGGTAATATGGAATACAAGCTATTCCGTATTATTTGCAAATTTGTAAAATTTTAATGGTGTAATTTTGTTTTTTAAACACTTTATTTTATTTTTTTTTATTTATATATATATTTTTTTTATAATAAAATGTTTATATTACAATTCTATATGATTTTCCTATGACAATACTACTCTATTTCATATTATTCTTTAAGGAAACGGGTATTTCATATTCCCTTTTATAACTATTTCATATCACCCGCTAGGTCCGTATTATCCAAATAATAATAATAATAATAATAACATTTTTTTTTTCTTTACTGAAAACTTTGCATGTAAAAGCTACTTTTTCTAACACAAAACCACTTCTCTCTCTCAAAATACATTTACAGTACTTTAAAGTATTCAATAGTCAAATCAATGACCTAAAGTACTTCAGTTTATTATGGTAAGTTAAATGGAAATGGCATTCCGCATCACCTAAATTTCCCCTATATATATATATATATATATATATATATATATATATATAAGAAATATATATATATATATATATATATATATATATATATAAGAAAATTTAAAAAAAGCTAGATTTATAACTTTTTTTAATAGAACTAATTATAATTTAAAATGTATTTCCTTTTCCTACAAGTTCAAGCAGTTTTATTCCATTAAAAAACAATCTAAAACTCTTTTTGATAGGAAGAATAAAAAATAAAAAAATAAAAATTAGGCGCGTTTTCTTGTAAAAAAAAACTCGCACATTTTTATCTCTCGTAAAAAATAAAATTGAAAGAAAAATAGCTAGTACGATAATTATGTAAAAGACGTACCCTTAAAATAAAACAAAAGAAACAAAGAAAGAAAAATAATAATAAAAATAAAGAAAGGTGAAAAAAAAAAAAAGTTTTCAAATGATTCTTTTTTTTTTTTTTTTTTTTTCCTTTTTATAATAATTACTAGAGAAATTTTAATGAGGATTTGATTTTTTTAACATTACCTTTAATTAAAAAAAAAAAAATCAATTTTTTTTTCTCTCTCTCTTTAATTTCTATGTGAAACACTCTCTCGAGGAGAATAATTTCAATTTTTAATCTACTAAATTTCGATTTGACATCATTTTCAAATTTGGTAAATTTAATTTCCGGTTTTTTATTTTTAATAAGGATATAAGGATATAAGAATAATAATTAAGTGAATATATATAATTACTTTTTAAACAATTACAATTTTTATTTAATGACGAATTTAATTAATTATCAATTCCCGAATTAATATACGTGCATATATATATATATACACATATACATACATATATATATATATATATATATATATATATATATATATATAGAGAGAGAGAGAGAGAGAGAGAGAGAGAGAGAGAGAGAGTCGATGAAAGGGGCAAAAAATAAAAAGAAGATGATAGGGATACGCACACACACACACTCACACACACACACACATATATATATATATATATTGGCGGGAAGGAGGGCAGTGGAAGAAATGATGCGCAGAACTGAACTTTTTTAAACGGCGCTGAGCAGATGTTTGGACTAGTCGCTCATTAGATTCGAGAGAGGTGCGATGCACCTTAAACCAGTAAAACAAAACTAATTCTGAATAAGACTTATTCGTATTCTGATAATCTTATTAAACTTACATAACGTCAGTTATAAATGTAACTATAAAGTCTATTTGTCAAGGATATATTAGATTTCACAGTCTCTTAGTGTGAGATATTATATTCGTCTCATCCCGGGATGCTGGCAGAGGGTGAGTAAATTTAAACTTATTCTCATTTATTCTAATGTATGTTAATTTGATTTCATAGTTGAGTAAAATTTGCTTCTAAAGTGAAATCGTAAGAAAATCTTATTGTCCGATATTCTAAGTGTAATATAAATTAAATCGAAATTCTTATAAATGAAAATTAGTCGAATATTCTTCATTTGGCTGCAAAGTCATATATGTATATATATATTGAGAGAGAGATAGAGTGAGAGAGAGGGGGAGATAGAGAGAGTAGATGAGGAAAAACAAAAAGAAGATGATAGGGGGCATTATCAATATTTATTTAAATCAGCGAATACTGTATTAAAATTGAGCATTGATTGAAACAAAATAAAAATGTGAGTAAAACCCCTTGTTGTTTAGCTTTTATTTTAAGAGGAAGAACTGAAATTCTGTTCATTTTATAACTCATAACTGTTTGAGTTTACACGATATTTGTTTAGGGTTTTTATATAAGTATCTTAATTCTTTTAACTATTAAATTCTGCAAATAAATTATTTTAAATCTTGCGCATGCTTAATTAAAAATTATTTAGTAATAGTGCTCATATTTCGTAATATATTTAACATTTTTGCATTCTATTCTATGTCTAATGCAGTAAGCCAAGTTTAGAAAGAGTGGCTTTGCACTGGGTCAATACCTTACGTGTTATAATAAAAAAAAGTAGCATTTTTTTTAAACCTTTTTTTTTAAAGAAACCGTTATATCACCATGAATATATATGGTAGCCTCATAAACATTTATGCAGATATAATGAGAAAAAATTACATAATCACACACTACAGCCAAAATGCCTTCAAAACATTACTCTTTACAGTGTGATTAAAAAAAGTTTGACTTTTGTTTAATTTTTTACTGGTCACTATTTTCTTCCCAGCTAAAACTTTTTGCTGAAATGTATGAGGAAGAACATGTTCTTTATACTTCCAAAGTTTCAAGATGATACCTAAATAATTTTCCTAGGTATTTGAAAAAACACCTACATTCTAAACCGTCTAAATACTTATTGGTAGTTAATGTATATATATATATATATATATATATATATATGGTATATATCATTATATGGTATATATCATTATGGTATATATCATTATGGTATATATCATTATATATATATATATATATATATATATATATATATATATGGTATATATCATTATATATATATATATATATATATATATATATATATATATATATATGGTATATATCATTGTTTGGCGATAATACTCCCCCGATTCTGAGGCAAAAGCATTCGTCCAACAAAGCGACTAGCTGAATCCTTGAGTACAATTTTATATAGATGCTTTTATAAATATTGATGTCCGGTAAGTAAACAAAAGCAAGCAATTCCAAAAGACCGAAGCAATGAACTGGGATTATATTACTTTTATTGAGCAGTATACACTATCTACCAATAAGTATTTAGACACTTTCGAATTTAGACGTTTCGTTAAATATCTAGAAAAATTGAAACTTTCGTATAGTGTAAAGAAAATGTTATGCTTCACATATTTAAGCACAAGTTATGTCCTGAAGAGGAAAAGGAGTCTAGTAAAAAAAATAAACAAAATGTTTTGGATCACCCAGTAAAACGAAATGCTTTAAATGCGTTTTGTCTGTAGTATGTGATGAAGAAAATATTTCTCATTATCTGTATTAATTTTTATGAGGCTACCGCATATATCGAAATATGAGTATTTTTACTAAGTAATTTGTAACTACGCAAGCGCTAGCTTTTTAAAATATTCATTTACATAATTTAATAGCCAAAAGTTTTGAGAAACTTATATGAAAACCCTAAAAAGTATCAGGTAAATTTAAAAAGTTATTGAGGTCGAATGAACAGATATTCATTTTTTTTTTCTTCAAAATAAACGCTAAACTGTAAAGGATTTAGCGTATGAAATATGCGGTAGACTCATAAAACTTTATACAGATAATGAAGAAAAATCTTCATAATCACATGCTACAGCCAAAACATTACTTTTTACAGGGTGATTAAAAACATTTTGACTTTTGTTTAATTTTTTACTGCTACCCTTTTCCTCTTTAGGATACACCTTTTGCTGAAATATATGAGGTATAACATGTTCTTTACACTACCAAAGTTTCAAAATGTTTCCTAAAGAACTTTTCTAGGTATTTGACAAAACTTCTGAATTCGAAAGTGCCTAAATAATTATGGGTAGATAGTGTATGCCATCTCTCAACAACAGCGGCATTATTACATGAAGGCATTCAGTTATCTGTAATTTTGTTGTAAATTATTCTTTTAAAATTATGCTTAGACGGAGAAGAATAAGACTAGGTCGTAAAAGATTACTCCTGCTTGTTCATTCCCAAAAATATCGCACTGGCTCAGAATTCACTGAACGTCAAAGATTTCTCCGTATTTCTGAAGTTCTTAAAGCTTCATTCTTAAGGAATAATCCTGTGCATTTTTATTGAAATTTGAATTGGTAAGCGACAAAATAGCAGGTTTCGGATCAATAAGGAACACAATATTGTAACGAAGAATTTTTATTTATTTATTTATTTAATTGATTAAAATGTTTAAATTTGTTTAATTGTAAATTATATTCCCGCTGTCGCACCATCAAAATTATCATAAAACTTCTCAAGAAGAAAGCTAATACTGAATGTACCTGAATATTCTTTAGCATCGTTATTTTCTATTGTATTTTCTACTGAAACATCTGGGACCGCAGTTTTTAACTCGTTTTACACAGGTAGATTTTTTATTGCCATTCCAGGCGAGATCCAAGCGACCTAGATTTAGAACAGGATTCAATTCCTGTGAAAAGACATGATAGTTGGGTGTTGGAATATCTTACGTATCATAAAGAATTGAACAGTTGAAAGGAAAGATTTATGGGTTTTTAATATCTCACTTATTGGTTTATAATAATTTAGAAAGTTATGTTTTCTTCTTCGGATTTTTTTCACAAGGTTTATGCCACTTCTTTGGCAACTTTACTTACGGGCCCTATCTGCAACTCCATCGCAACTATAGTAGTTGGTTTAGCATCACTAATGATCAATCGCAGCATGTTGTTTAGGAGAAAAATTAGCCTGCTTCTAGTAGAATCTGTGTCGGTTATCAAAGTTCCTCTTTTATATTCATGAACAGACCAAACATAGCTTTTATAGTCTGTACATAAAACACTTTGAAGATTTACAATCGTACTACAAGTCAAGCATACAAATCTCTCTTTTCTGATTAATATTTGTTACCAATTAATAAATGAAAACACCTTGTGATGAGTTATACAAAAGCCTCATAAAGCTGACGTTTAAAAGTAATAAGTACAAAGCTTTGGATAAACACCATAAAATGCAAGACCTCGCTACAATTATTTCGGATCGAAGACACGTCCCTACGTCAGACGAACAAATTAGACATGAGTGCTGCAAGCAATGCTGCAACGCACTGAGTAAAAATCGACAAGAAATCGAAAATAATGTCTGGGCGAAACAGAGATATTGCATTTCAAAACTTCATATACCATACACGGTTGACTAAGATAACTAAACTCTTTCAGTAGTTTTAAAAAAATTTTAATGTATTTTTGTTGCTTATTTATTAAGGATGTGATAAATTATCTTAAATTATTGTAAGATCTTTAAATTATCCTTGATTATTACTTTTTAGGAAAAAGTGATTAGAAACTTTATTGCAGATTTCAGTTTTTTTTTTTTTTTTTTTTTTTTTAATTGCTAAATGTACTAAAATTTGATAAGTAATCAGTATTCGGCATTTCAGATAATTAGGTAACTTTTTAGTAATGTATTTTATCAAATATTCAAACCAATTAACATAAAAAAAGTTGATTCATGAAGTTATTCTTAACAAATATTTTTAATGTGGCTGTGAAATAGAGGCGATGTCTATAATTCGGTTTATTGTGGTTCAATCTTGACTGCTACTCTGAAGAAAATTCTGTGACTGACATCTAGAATCTAAATTGTGGTTCTAGTAAAAATAATTCCATGTCAACCTTATAAATTCTAATCCCCTTTGAAAGCGAGTTCTAGAAATCCCTATTAGAATTCTAGAGCGTTTGACTATATTTTTGAAGTCAAACTTTAAAAAATTTCTCTGCTAATAAATGTGAATACAAGAGCGAATTTTATCAACTATATTCTTGGCTTATGAACCAATTCTAGAAGAAACAAAAACGAAATTCTCGTAATACAAAGGATTCATAATATCCATAATATTCATAATAGTGTGTCACTATCTAGAAATGTATAGACAGGAAATTCTCGATCATTTCGTCTATTCAGTTTATTTGCTTACCTTATAAGCATAGCTCGGAAATATATAATTCTAGTTTAGGGTTTCAGAAAATCACTAGTTATTCGTTTTTGTTTAAGGTGGTATATTTCTTTTGTCAGTGTAAAGAAGATGAACTTTAGTTAATGCGAGTTGCTTAAAATCTGCCAAATGAAAAAAAAAAAAAAAAAAAAAAAAAAAAAAGAATATTACCCACAAATATTCCTTATATTGTTCTATTACTGAATGTTTTTGTTACATTATTTTTTTCATATTATATGAATATTTTCTATCAACGTTTATAACAGACGTTTTCTGTAATATAACAAGATTTTCTTTTACAGTTTGAGTGCGAGTATTTGAACAAGAATCTAGTAATCGAATCCAATGTTTATTTATTAGGTAGTTTTAATCCTGATCAATTATACGTTGTTTGTTTAATGTTGATTATTGAGAATAAAGAAAGTCGCCATTTACATTTGATATCTGATGTCTTCGTTCTAACATATAAATTAATAAATAAATAAGAAAGGAAATATTGATTCTTAAAAAAAAAAAAATTCAAGTCTGATATTTATATATAAGCGTGAATATATGGGAAACCAGATTCTGGAACTATCGAGATTCTTTTATATATTAAAGTCTTCTTTTACTGTCTATTAAAAGATATCCGCTGAAAATACTTATTAATAAGTTTTATTGTGTAAATAAAGAGACTTGAATATATAAATATTTAATAATATTTAAGTGCGGATTTCAGTTCAGAACATGCATAATTTTCATTTGCAAATTCTTAAGAACAAGTCTGCAAATCCAATATTCAGTTTAATGCAAAACTCAATCACGATGCGATATGCTTATATCTTTAGTTAAGGGAAATCTTTCAGTGATAATTTAGGAGTTAAATTACCATTCATAAAACAGTTAAATAAATTGTAGGACAAAACGGACTATTGTTTAGAACTGTTTAAACGAAAATATTATCCATATGAATATTAATGCTTTTTTAATGTCTTGAAATAGAAAATGTTCATATAGAAAATGTTCATGCCAACATTTATTTATTTTTTTCCCTTAAAACTCACTGTAAAAACTCGTATTAAGGTAACGACACCAGTGCTCGTCACTCTTAAGGCCTTATTTTTAAAATGTTTGTTTTTTTCGCGTGGCATTTATGTGGAATTTATGTATCTATATTATACTTTGGTCTATTGTATACACTGATTCTTCTAGTTGTTGTTAGACACTTTCAATTTTTCAATACGTTAAGCCAATTCTTTTAAAAAAATAAAAGTTAAACCTATAAAAATGCACCAGTGCTCGTCACTTGAAAACTGCGTTTCACCAGTAGTCGTCAGGTGTTTGCACCAGTGGTCGTCATGTAAATAAAACGCAACAGTTTGCTCAATAGTTTGATTTTAATTGCTTTTTGCAAAATTAAATGAAACAGAATATCTCTGGAACATATTTAGAACCCAAATCCATTTTTAGGGTTTAAAACACAAAACATTAAATGGGGTAAATTCAAAATATTGCGAATAAAATAAATCCATATGTGAAATAATTTGAAAATTCTTTGCTTTTAAGAAAAGTTTTCAAAATTTTATTCGTTCTCAAAAATATCTTTTCTTAAAGCAGAGGGTAAGTAGCAGGGGAGGGGGTAATAATCTCGTTTTTAAGAGTGACTTTGTTCCAAATCATCGCAGTAAGATTGATTTTACCATGCTTTTTATTAACGCGTATTCTTGTTTTTTTTGTCCAATACAAATCTTACAATTGATTTTTAACTAACTTCCCGACTACCTAGACATTTGGAACTTTCAGAATAGTTCAGAACACGATGAAAATGCATTTTTAAAATACTTTTAGCCAACTGCTCCGGGTTCCTGCAGCCTTCGGCAGCGTTATCAGTACAAATCTCGCAATCGATTTTTAACTGACTTCTCGACTAGCTAGACATTTGAAACTTTGAGAAAAGCTCAGAAGACGGTAACAATGGATTTTAAAAATATTTTTAGCCAATTGTTTCGGGTCACTGCTGCCTTCGGCAGCGTTTATATGGTTCAGCAGAAAATTTATTTAACTTTTTTCCCGCCTAGCTAGACGTTTGAAACTTTCAGAATAGCTCAAAACACGGTGACAATGCATTTTTAAAATATTTTTAGCAAATTTTTTCGGGTCCCCGCTGCCTTCGGTAGCGTTCACATGATTCAACAGAAAATTTATTTAACTAACTTCTCGACTAGCTAGACATTTGAAACTTTTAGAATAGCTCAAAACACGATAACAATGCATTTTTTAATACTTTTAGCCAATTGTTTCAGGTCCTCGCTGCCTTCAGCAGCGTTTATATGATTCATCAATCATATACTCGTCCCGATCATCAATCTTCCCGACTACCTAGACTTTTGAAATTTTCAGAATAGCTCAGAACACAGTGACAATGCATTTTTAAATTACTTTTAGCCAATTGTTTTGGGTTCTCGCTGCCTTCAATAGCATTTATATGATTCAACAGAAAATTTCAAAACACGGTATATAAAAAATTCTTTTTGTATTGCAATTATTTTTTTTAAACGTATGGGTTGATTATGCGTACCTAACACATACTATAAAGGAATTTTGAGAAATCCTTCGTCTCTCCTTCCTCATTAAGTGTGGGGGGGATGCAAAAACACGTTTTCAAGAGTAATTATTCTCAAAATTATATCAGGAAAGCAATTTTTTGATGCGTTGACTGATTATGCGTACCCAAAAATACTGTAAAGGTATTTTGCGTAATTCTTTCCAACCAAATTTTGAGAAAGGTTAGCAAAAACGTATTTCTACGCATAACTCTGCTCTAAATAATCTTACAAAGCCGATTTCTGATGTGTGAGTTGGTCATATGCATCCAACACCTAGTATAAAGAGATTATGCGAAGATCTTTTGTCTATGTGAGGGTGGCAAAACAAATATATATATATATATATGTTTTCAAGCTCAACTGTTCTGCAAATTATTTTCGGGAGGGGATTTTTTTTTATGCGTTGGTTGGTTGTGTGTGTGTGTACCTTACACGCATTATAAGGCGATTTTGCAAAATTACCCTTCCCCTCTTCCCTCGGCCGGACGGACAAAAAACTCGTTTTTAACCTTAGCTCTACTCCAAATTAACTCAGAAAGGCGAGTTTTGATTTGTGGGTATTGGTTAAAAGTACGCAATATGTAATTTAATAATATTTCGTTAAAATTCTAAATTTACCCGTGAGAGAGGAGGGGGGGGGATAAAAAGCGGTTAAGTCTATGCCCAAGGCAGTAGAAGCCAATCATCATATTGCGAGACGGAAAGCTATTACAGAAGCCAGCGGGAACATTAACTGAGGTTCCGACTGATTTCAATTTTTTTTTTTTTTTTTTTTTTTTTTTTTTTTGATATTGATAGGGATTTTTCCTATTTTATTTAAATATAGGGACCAGCGAAGGTGGCAAAGCTTGCTAGTATTATTCTACACATCAAGCTAATGTTATCAAATATTATGGATATTAATGTTATCAAATGTTAATGTTAATTAATGTTATCAAATATTATCTTACAATTTTAATTATTTAAGAACAACAGTCAACAGAATAATTTTGATCAACATTTTAACAATGTGTTTATCTTACATAATTAATATAATGCATAAACAGAAAACTTGCTTAAGAAATGTTTTTAATGTTTAATATTTTCTATATAAATTTTTATTCACCTGCATCTAACATAACAAAAAAGCCTTAACATAATTTTGAACCGACTCACAGTCATGCTAACTATGAAATTAAGTCTTTGTATTTTATCATTTTCGAAATATATATGAATTAAAATTAAATTATCACGGTCAATAAAAAACTTAAACATCACTTAAATACATCTTCGCAAAAGCATTACATCAAAAAATTTAAAATACATTAGACAGTTGTATGGAGTAATCATGTCTGCTTTTCTAAAATATATAACAGAAAACTAGAGAAAGCTCTTTATATCTAAATATGTTTATGTGCCATTGTTTAATTTTCCCAGCAAAATAATATGGAAAATTTTAGGTGGTTTAAAGTCAGTCATAGTGAATTAAAGGTACCATGACTGACTTTATTTAAACAAGCTATACAAAAGTTACAAGTGCAATAAAGTTCACGTTCTTGAGGTTAAAATACATTTGTTTACATTTACGAATACCCCTGACGACTACTGGTGCCGATAGTCAAATTAAAGTAAAAATTATACCATCATAATTCTAAACGAAAATATAGTATTTTTCATCAAAAAAGTTACACAGTTATTAAAAATGTTAAAACACCAGTGTTCGTCAGGGGTGACGAGCACTGGTAAAACGTGCAAAATATGCACCAGTAGTCGTCATACCTTAAAAACCTTTATATTATGTCAAATTTTAAAAAGTTGCACATAAATCGTATTCTGCATTTCATAAGCATTACATACAATGCTTTATGAGCAATGTCAAATGCAGCAAACAACAAAATATACCAAGAAATGCGTATCTATTCCCTTAATCATTTGCTTTACGTTGACTCAATTCAATTGTAATTTAACGTATACTTCCTTTATTTTGTTTCTCCCTACTCTTCCCCAATAGTTGAAATCGAACTTTTTATGTCATAAGAAGCAGAAGGCTTTGGAGAATCTTATGTGGGTAGATTCAAATTCATACAGGTTATAAAACGGTTATTTTAACACTTCTTTTAAGAGGGTGACGACTACTGGTGCAGATTTTAAGGGTGACGAGCACTGGTGTCTTTACCTTAAATAAATCTCTCCAGTTCTAGCATCTAGGACTGAAACAATTAGTAGGCGATCTTACCTTGCTGACACGGTATCACAATTTATCCTGTTTCTTTGCATTTCCCAATCTTGCTTTGGTATCAACATTTTCGTATATGATGGAGAAACATATGTACCCAATGGATAACATCTACTACATCAATGGCGAAATGTTTCATCTGATGTAATAGATAAAACATATATGCAACATAACATGTAACATGTATACCATGTATAAAACCAATAACGCAACCTTTGACAGATTAAAATCTAATTTTGAAAAAAAAAATGGAATTTAATAAATTCAGAAAATTTATTATATTTCTTTTTTCTTTTTTTTTTTTTTTCTTTTTTTTTTTTTTTTTAAGTATAGTTTCGAATATTTAGGCTCTTACTTAGGACTTAAACAATAATTCAAAAAGAAATTCAAAACTGACTATAGTTTATCGTATTATTTAAGAAATATTCATATGCGCGGTTGTATTATACTGTTATTGATGGCTTAATAAAACATAGAATTACATTTATGATGCCGCTGATAAATAGCAGGGACAAATATATATGACATTGAGAAATATATATATATATATATATTATATATGTGATATATATATATATATATATATATATATATATATATAATCTGTTTTGTACTTTTATTTTTTATACATACTTTTTTTTTTCAGTTATATTGCAAAACTGGATCTAATAAAAAGAATTTCTCTACTGAAATATAACATATATTTATTTGCTACATGAAATGCTAATGCTTTCGTATTTAAGTTTCAGTAACATCTCGCTGAAGATGTAAATAGTTAAAAAGTTAAAAACTTTAAAATTAAACTGCTTACTCTTTTACATGTATTTAGTGATTGGAGTACATAACAATTACTATTTATTTACTTTTACTGTCTGTAATAATTTTACAGAAACAGGATAAATTAATTTCCTGGCATAAAAAGCCATTGAAAATTAAAAAAAAAATTAAAAAAAAAAAAAAAAAGATTGTGTTACATGTTTTGTAAATTAAAAATGAAGTTATTTTGAACAAATGTTTATTAAATGAAAGGATTCCAAAAATTAATTACTAAAAACAAGCAATGTGATTCATTTATTCTACACTATGTTAATAAACAAAGTTCAGACAAGATAGTCGTAAATATAATTAATTGTCAATACTTCTTTATTTATGCTTCATTATTCTAATTACTGCACGTCAAAGGAGATTAAATTTAAATTTCTTATTAAATTCAAACGATAAAACGTACTTTAATTAATTCAGATACATTAAAAGCCTAATACAATGCAATTTCTAGTTTAAAACGTGAAAATAATATATTAACTAAGCGTAATTTCTTTAAAAGTTGCATTTGAAAATTTAATAATGTCACGAAAAACTTTTTTATTTTTTATTTTTTTTTATATTTATGCTATAGTTTATTATATATATATATTTAAATGAACAAAGGATTTCTTCACTTACAATTACTTTGTAAAACGAATGAATGTTTTATAAATATGAATAATCTTCGTATAAGAATATATATATATTTAATTTAAATAAAAGAAGAAACTTAGTATCTTAATAAAATAATAAATAAGCGAATAAATATAAATATTCGCTCCGCTCATCAACCCACATACGAGTCCACGCCACCCCATCTATGCGGATATCTACTGGCCTATTCACGCAGCTCTCCCCCCCCCCCACACAAAAAAAAACAGCGGCAGAAGTAAATATTTATTAATATATAGTGAAAAATCAATTTATTTATCTCAAAAACGTTTCGAGCTATAAAATTTTAGGGAAAAAATCGATTTTTCGTAAATTTAAAAATTATGACCCGCTAATTGAAAAATGTATACGGTTCGAAAGCGATTTAAATGCCTTTCTGATGATACCTATATTAAAAAATTGAGCCATTGTTTTTTCGTAGGGATTCAAAGGGTGTGTCAGCGAATGCAAGCCGAAAAAATTCAGAAATTTTGAAGTTTTTATTTATTTATTTAATTTTTTTTTTTTTTTTTTTTTTTTTTTTTTATGTTTAAAACGTTAACTATCCGTATTTAAAAAAAAATGAAAAAAAATGTGCTTTGGAATGGTGCAGGCGTTTTTCCTGTATTTTTATTCGGCTATACTGTATTGGAATTTAAAAACAAAGGTTCATTATTTGATTGATTTTTATTGGCACAAGGTATACAGTAGGATATGCTGCGTCAAACAATTTTCTAAAATATAGACAAATAAAATGTGGCATCAGGATGGTTTCACCCATCCAGATTGCCATTAATAAAAAATCATTTTAAACGTAAAAAAAAAAAAAAAAAAAAAAAAAAAAAAAAGAAATAAAAAAAAAAAAAAAAAAAAAAAAAAAAAAAAAGAAAGAAAGAAAGAAATGTATAAAATGTAAAACGTTAAAATAAAGTGTAATAAAATAATATAAAATATAAATAAAACAACATAAAATCAGATATCACTGTAAAATTTTGCTTCTTTTAAAAAAATTGTGAGTTCAATAGGAAAATTTATACCTAAAAGTCTCGTCAGATTTGGTAAAGGTAATCCAAAGTAGCGTCTATACAAATGATGTAGACAAGGTCAGTCGATGAGTAAATGGCGAATGTTAATTTCCTTAAAATTACATCTGGGACAAAAAAGTTCTTTTTGTCCAAGGCGTAAGTTTTTAAGTGTAAGCCTTGAATGCCCAATTCTGAGACTTGTAATAATACCGTCATATTTTCTAGGGCTAAGTGTGGGCCAGATAGAAATTTCAGGTTTGTTCTCTTGTAATTTATTATTGCTTTGGAAATTCCTGTCCTTTTGCCAATTGTTTCTCTGAAAACTTCTTAGAGTATACTTAATGTCATCGGGCTGCGGTAGTCCAGTCGGAAGAGCGCCGGGCTCGTAATTTGAAGATTGCCGATTCGGTAGTCGAGCCGGCCAAAGACCGTCGTGTACACTGATGGTGGCTGGTGCATGTAAAATCTGTCGTGGCCGCAATGTCCTCCACGTTCCCATCAAAATTATACCTCTGGGAGTCACCGAAGCGAGAGAGCCATCCCTTCCGTGGATGATCAAAATTGTGATGGCGTGTCTCCGGATCACCTCTAAGGTTGAGTCGTAGACCGTCGCCAATTGCCCATTGCGCAGCACTTGTGCGACGTAAAAACAACCTACCAACGAACCAACCAACCTTAATATCATCATAAGAAATTAGACAGTTCAGAGTAATAGATGCTTGTTTAGCGGCTTTGTCTATTGCTTCAGCATTGCCCTTTATATCAACACGGACAGAAATCCATCAAAATAAAATATGAAATCTCTTTTGACCATTACATGGTTTTAAAACTGATATAAAAGAAAATTTGCAAGAAATAGATGAATGAGAATCAAGAGATCATTTTGTGTCTGTGTAGAGTATGAATTTTTGATTGAATGATTGAATTAGAGGATGAATTTATGAATTTTGCAACAAACTCTGCAGAGAAAATGGGAAAAGAATTAAGGAGTTCATAGCTAAATGTCATGTTACCAGAGTCAACATCACAACCAACCTGATTGCCAGACTTGGAGCCATCTGTAAAAATTTCGGTATAGTCCTTTTATTCGTTGAGACAAGCAGTGTGGAGAGTCTGAAATATGGAAGCATCTGTGTAGGATTTGTCAAAGCCTTTAAAAAGATGAAGTTAGAAATATCCTGGAAATTCCAAGGAGTCATATTCAAAAGAGCTCTAGGACGAACTTTAGTGTGAAGATGAGAAGTGCCCCCAGATAATTCTTAATTCTGAGGTCAAAATGTGGGATGTGTAATGGGAAAAAAAAAAAAAAAAGAAAAAAAAAAGAAAAATCATGCAGTACGCATTAATTAGCAACACTTTCCAACTGTACACAATTGTTGTATCGAATAACTATTAATGTTCTTTGCCTACGTTATCGTACAACAGACAGAAGGACTGAAAAACATACAGATAGACTAATTGATTTTAAAATTACTCTTAGGCATTTTGGAAAGTGTTAAAAAGGCTTAAAGCAAAAGAAAATGCAGCCGTTAGATTATAATTACAGCTTTTAAAATCCCTGAATATTTTACTGTAGCCCTGTAAATCTGAAAGTTAATCATATCATATTCTATACAAAACAATATTTTAGAATATTAATAATACATGTCAATGTGCTTAAGATTTTCGTAGTAGAAAGTTTTTTAAAAAATTCTGTTCTAAAACGTAATACATTGGCTTTTTTTTTTTTTTTTTTTTTTGTTGTTGTTGTTGTCCCTGTAAACAAACTAGGAGTACAGGACCTATTAATGACATTTTAAATAGGGAACATTCCATAGGGAACTTGAGTGTATCATTTTTAAAAAAATCTCAAAATATTCGCGGATGATAGGAGCCGGAGACAAACATATAGAAAGGAAGACAATCGGACAGACAAATACACGAATTGAAATCATATTCCCACTAAAATTTTAAGAAAGTGTTAAATCGCTCATGTAAACAAAAGTGCAATTCCAGCAAATTTTTATTAATACCTCTTAAAGTAATTGATTATTTTTGTGTGGCCCTGTAAATCTAATGCAACCATACTATATTACATAGAAGGCACACTATTTTGTGCATGCGAATAATATATTTCAATTGCATTAAGCTTTGTGGAAAATAAAATTATTAAAATTTGGTTTATAAAAATAACTCTCATACAACACAATGCTTTGGAGTACTTTCAAGCGCCCCTATACACAAACCAGTTAGAAATGTACTCTACTTTACATAGGAAACATCCGATAGGGAATTGAATAACATATTAAAATTTCATTAAAGTTTCTATACATTAAAGGTATTAAAATATGATTTATAGAAACTCCTCTCATAGAACACAATGCTTTCGAATAATTTTGGGTGTCCCTGTACACAAACCAGAAGAGGTATCCATTCCATTTTGAATAGGGAACATCCGATAGTGAACGTCAATAAAATATATCGGTTTAAAGCAATTCCATAAATATTTACGGGAATTAGAGCGCAGAAAAACAGACAGAGAGACAGACAGACGGACAGAAGAACAGTCAGACATATACACAAATTGAAATTGTATTCACACTAAAAAATGATAGAAAATGTCAAAAACGCTTAATGTAAACGATAGTAGAATTCTAGCAATTTTTTATTAATAGCTCTGAATATAACTGAATATTTTTGTGTCTCCCTGTAAATCTAATGGTAACTATGCTATATTCTATGCAAAGCATTCTTTTGTGCATATAAATAACGTATTTCAATTTCCTAAAACTTCGTGGAAAGTAAAGTTATTAAAATTTGATTTATAGAAATATCTCACAAAGAACGCAATGCTTTGGAGTACTTTTGAGTGTCCCTGTACATAAACTAGTGGTGGTATGAAAACTATTTTATATAGGAAACATCCAATAGTGAACTTGAATAACATATTTCAATTTCATGAAGATATTGTACAGTAAAGGTATGAAAATATGGTTTATAGAAATACTCTCATAGAACACAATTCTTTGAAATACTTTCTGGTGTCCCACAAACTGGTGTACACAAACCGGTAGAGGTATAAACTCCATTTTCGATAGGAAACATTCGATAGTGAACTTTAATAACATATATCAGTTTCAAAAAATTCCATAAATATTTACGGGAGTTAGAGCGCGGGCAGACAGACAGACGGACAGATACACAAATTGATATCATATTCACACTTAAAAAAATGCTTAGAAGTGTTAAAAACGCTTAATGTAAACGAAAGTAGAATTCTAGCAAACTTTTAATAATAGCTCTTAATATAACAGTATATTTTTGTGCAGTGGCGGCTCGTGCAAATTTTCACAGGTGGGGCCCAATCCATCGTATGATGCGTAATTTAACTTTAATACTATTCATTATTCAAGCATGAAAACAAACATTAATAAAATGAGATGTAAAACGAAATTTCGGATTTTTTTTGATGGCGAATCTTAAATTCAACACTATGGAAAACATTGCATAAAATTATTACAAAAATTAAAGTTTTATAAATACAATTGAAAACTTCTGCAATGTTCTGATCAATGAAATATCAAAATTTAAATATTTGGAAGCTAGTAGACGGAAATTGCCAAGTTCGATACCAGATCGCTTTCGTCGACATATACGTTTCGAGTTTACTATGGTTTTCTCCAAAACACAAATAAAAAGGGCTATGTAGCACTTAGAAAGACTTTCTATAGAGAGTACACCACTCAGGTCTAGGACCCTCTTTTAGTCAACTGGCTTTAACCCTAACACTACACACCATTAAAATTTAAATTCAAATGTCTCAGAGTGTAATATTATTTAGCTTAAGGTAATTATATCCCTAAATCTTTTAATTATAGAATTTCAAGTGTTATATTCATGTTTCTTATCTATTGGAATTTAGAAAGTCGTGATTAATGTAATGTGGATACATATTTAAAAAAAAAAAAAAAACACCATGTTTCTCACTTAATTTTAGATAATTTAAATTAACTTTCAATAAATAAAGAAATAAAACTGGTTACCATCTAAAAAAAAAAAAAAAAAAAAAAAAAAAAAAAAGAAAGAAAGAAACAAGGAAAAAAATAAAAAGAAAGAAAAGAAAAAAAAAGAAAAAAGAAACATTGCGGATGTTTCTATTAAATCGCATTTAAAAGAAAAATCCTTTAATAATAAAAAAATCACAATTTTATACAGCTATTTAATCCATTTATCCATGTAAATCCATGAATTATTTATCTAAAAATTTTACAATTTATTTACATAAAAGTTTTAATACACTATTCTGAAGGGGAAAAAAAAATCGCATATTATTTTTATTTTTATTTTTTTCTCCCTTCATTTAAATTCAAAACACTTTAGTTAAAGAGGTCTTAAATTCTTATACAAGCTTTTATCTCAAAGGCTAGTCTAGAAAATATTTTTGACTATTACCAGATTTCTTTTTTTAAACACTAAAATTTTAAACTGTCATATATAACTCTAAAGAATTCACTGAAAAATCAATGAGGGCAAGAAAAAAGAAAGAAAAACGTAATGCAGAAGTCGCCAAATATTATCCGTGAATTGCATGGTTAACAGACAGTTTTTTTCCCCTATAGTTTTGTTCCAAAGGGCAGGAATCTGCTGGCCCATCGACGACAAAATTACAGCGTGCTTAAACTGGTAAAGGAGTTAGTCGCCAAATATGTTAACCAGATGGCTTAGTAGAATAAACTATACAAATAAACACGCCAATTTCAGGCCGGATGAAATCGGCCCGTTGTATTGGAAAAGGGAAGTAGCGGTCTCTCTCTAAGTCAGTGATTTGTGACAGCTGGAAAAATATATTGACAAATAAATGATAATGAAAGAAGATTAAGAAAAAGACAGACGTCGTTATTTTGAAAATATGTTTTTGAACAGTTATAAAAAACAAAATTATTATTATTATTACAATTTTAATCGGGAAAAATTTAGGTGGGGCCGTGCCCGTTCGCCCTCAATGTAGAACCGCCACTGTTTTGTGTCACCCTGTAAATCTAATGCTAATCATGCTATATTCTATGTAAAGCATTCTTTTGTGCATATAAATAACATATTTCAATATCTTAAATCTTCGTGGAAAGTAAAGTTATTAAAATTTGATTTATAGAAATGTCTCTCATAGAACGCAATGCTTTAGAATACTTTTGAGTGTCCTTGTATTTAATGTATTTTATACAGAAAAAATCCAATAGTGAACTTGAATAACATATTTCAATTTCATTATGTGTACAGTAAAGGTATGAAAATATGATTTGTAGAAATACCTCTCATAGCATACAATGCATTGAAATATTTTCGGGGGCCCCTGTACACAAACCAGTAGAGGTATAAACTCCATTTTCAACAGGGAACATCCGATAGTGAACTTCAATAACATATATCAGTTTCAAGAAATTCCACAAATATTTACGGAAATTAGAGCGCAGAAAGACAGACAGACGGACAAACAGACAGACAAACCGAAGTCATTACACTTTTCAACCTTGTTCGGAAGAGTTAAAAATGTTAGAAAGGGTTAAAAACGCTTAATGTAAATGAAAGTACACTTTTAGCAAATAATTATTATTAGCTCTTTATATAACTGAATATTTTTGTGTCACCCTGTAAATCTAATGCTAATCATGCTATATTCTATGCAAAGCACTCTTTTGTGCATATAAATAACATATTTCAATATCCTAAATCTTCGTGGAAAGTAAAGTTACTAAAATTTTATTTATATAAATATCTCTCATAGAACGCAATGCTTTAGAATACTTTTGAGTGTCCTTGTATATAAAACCGAGTTGGTATTTGATCCATTTTATACAGAAAAAATCCAATAGTGAGCTTGAATAACATATTTCAATTTCATTAAGATATATGTACAGTAAAGGTATGAAAATATGATTTATAGCCTCTCATAGAACACAATGCTTTCGTAATACTTCTGTGTGTCCCTGTACATAAATCAGTGGTGGTATTTACTCCATTTTATACAGGAAACATCCGATAGTGAACCTGAATAACATATTTCAATTTCATTAAGATTTGTGTACAGTAAGGGTATGGAAATATGGTTTCTAGAAATGCCTCTCATAGAACACAATGCTTTGAAATATTTTAGGGGGTCCCTGTATACAAACCAGTAGAGGTATAAACTCCATTTTCAACAGGGAACATCCTATAGTGAACTTGTATATCATATTTCAATTTCATTAAGATTTTTTTACAGTAAGGATATGAAAATATGG
This sequence comes from Salticus scenicus, assembly GCA_963930645.1. Lineage (NCBI taxonomy): Eukaryota > Metazoa > Arthropoda > Arachnida > Araneae > Salticidae > Salticus > Salticus scenicus. Next base: position 292,177,238 of record OZ005654.1, on the reverse strand, counting down.
TTTATAGAAATGCCTCTCATAGAACACAATGATTTGAAATATTTTCGGCGGTCCCTGTACACAAACCAGTAGAGGTATAAACTCCATTTTCAATAGGGAACATCCGATAGTGAACTTGTATATCATATTTCAATTTCATTAAGATTTTTGTGCAGTAAGGATATGAAAATATGGTTTATAGAAACTCCTCTCATAGAACACAATGCTTTGAAATATTTTCGGGGGTCCCTGTACACAAACCAGTAGAAGTATAAACTCCATTTTCAATAGGGAACATCCGATAGTGAACTTGTATAACATATTTCAATTTCATTAAGATTTTTGTACAGTAAGGGTATGAAAATATGGTTTATAGAAATTCCTCTCATAGAACACAATGCTTTGAAATATTTTCGGGGGGCCCCTGTACACAAACCAGTAGAGGTATAAACTCCATTTTCAATAGGGAACATCCGATAGTGAACTTGAATAACAGATATCCGTTTCAAGGAATTCCATAAATATTTACGGAAGTTAGAGCGCGGACAGACAGACGGACTGACAGACGGACAGACAGACATAGAGACAGACAGACAGACAGACGGACAGATAGAGAGACAGAGAAACCCAATGCATAAACACTTTTCAACCTTGTTGGAAAGTGTTAAAAAGATTATCATTATTACTATTTATATGAGGATGAAGTGAATGATTATCTTATGAAATAATTACATAGTACACTTGCAAATATAACCGTTGTCTAATATTAGTAAGGGATGGCTCCACACGCTCAGCATACAAACTAAGGACTGGAGAAAAGCCCTGAGCATCTCCTAAATTTACTGTAATGTAATATGTGAAGTTTATTAAGGTGAAAATAGGAGCTCACTCGTAAATTTCGCAGGCATAATCGAACCTTAAACGGATGACAGAACGGTATATTTTTAGTAAAGAAATGCTATCTGCACCCCAAGATGTGTTTGAAAGTACCATTAAATTGTTTAAAATTTTGTCACATTTCGTCATTAAATTGAAGTATGCCAAGTTTTCTGAAAAAGTCTTTGCTCTGGGTCTAATATCCTATGTGTCATAACTTAAAATGTGCAAGTGTTTTATTGCAATGTTTTAAAAAAACGTTATATCTCCTTCAATATAAGTGGTAGTCCCTTAAACATTTATACAGATAATGAGAAAGTTCCTCTTAATCGCATGCTGCAGCGAAATTTATTTCAAGCAATACTTTTTGCTGGGTGATCCTAAACATTTTGATTTTTCTTTAATTTTTTACTGGTTCCCTTTTACTTTTCAGGACACAACTTTTGCTGAAATATATGAGGTATAACGTGTTCTTGTTGAAATGTTAACGTGTTCTTGTTAATGTGTCTGTTGTGAAAATAATGTGTTTCGTTGGAATAGCCTTATTGTAACAAAAAAATAGAAATACGTTTTACTGCAATAACTTTTTTGTTTTTAAGATTCTCTAGAATTTCGGCCTCTGGTATAAACTGAAATCATATTCGGAGATGACACTACGGCAAATATTCAACGTTCCGCGTGTACTAACGGTAAATGGTATGTTTGCGAATTCGGTACATTTCTTTATGTTGTTTGTTTGTCTGACAATTTCTACTTCAATCAATAAGTCACCCGATTTCAGTCACCCATAATTGGTTGCAGCGCTTTCTGTATAAAAAAAGACAAATTCGTTAGAAATCGCCTTCGTTTCTCTTTACCAAAATAATCTAACAGCGGAATTCATAAAAACATTATTCTCACTAAAAGGCTCTTCCCTTCTGAAGAAAATTCTATTCTTAAAAAAAAAAAAACTCTTCCATTCTATCTGTCCATGATTTACCATTTGATCTTTTATTAGCTTGCACCGTGCCTGGCGCATTATCCAAAATTCCTTTTACTGTAGCATAGTAAGAGAGATAAGAAAAAAGCGGTGAGTGTTTATTCCAACGAATAAACGCAAAGGGATTTTAAGATTGCTCTCTGATATACCAATAACTACTCACTAGCTACCAGGCTACCGACCCTGTTCAGGTGTCACTTGTGACAGTCGTGTTAGTCCGATGTTTCTCGTTCGCGTAGACACCGTTTTATCCCCTTCACCAAAGGCACCAATCTCCCAGTGTGATCCCAAAACTAGACTATCGTGGAACCCTCACCAAAACCTTTGACCCAATAGCCAACACCACAGCTACAGGAGACTAAACATCGTTAATGTATATTTTTTGTTTCACTTTATATATTTTATATATTTTTTATTTATTTTTTTTTTCTTTTAATTTTATTTTTTTTTATAAAAACAATGAAAAACAAAGGAGTAAATCAGAACACAAAGCAAAAAAGTGAGTAGAACAAAGATAGTGATGTCAATTTTTTTCTGTGTTTTTCAAATTTCGTTTTTTTTTTTTTTTTTTTCACGAGAACAAAAAAATTAAGAGCAAGTTATGACCACAAATTTATTGACAGTGGAAAAAGTAAAACAAAACTAAAATTGAATGAAAGAAAAGAAAGAAAAAGAGTTAAGCAAAGGGGAAATGAAAAGATTACTCAGGCCCGGATTTCGTGACACTATGATTACCTAAAAAAATTATCCCCATGGAGATACAAAATAAAGATTTCAAAGAAAGAGTTGAAAATGAGAGTTTCGATAAATTCATGCGCACATCTCACAATAATAATAATAATAATAACAATAGTAATTCATAACTTGCGGAATATTTTGAAATCGGATTTCATTCTTTTTAGGATTTGTTCCTTCTATTCAGATCTATAATTAAAAAATAATAAGAAGAATTGTTTTAATTTGCTTGAAAAAGATTTGAGTTATAAAATGGTTAGTGAAAAATTTTATGTTTCGTAAATTTTAAAAATATGAATCGCTTATCAGTAATTTGTTAAAAATTTTATGCTGTTGGAAAGAATATATTAAATATCCTTTGTGAAATAACATCTTTTTTTTTTTTTTTTTAATATCGAGCGATTATTTTTTCTCACATCGCAATTCGAAAAAGAAATGATAGAAATAAACAAAATTTTTGACATCTTTAAAAAAACAAACAAAAAATTACTATTTTTTAAAAACAATCACTTCATTGGAATTGAAAAAAGACACTGTTTTGAATGGCACAGACGTATTTTGCATACCTTGAGCCGGTTACAGAGGGATTGCTTTTAAAAAACGCAGAAAAAATTCTGCCTTCACTACTTTCTTCTGCAGATTTTCTTAACGATTTCTGATAAAAGGACAAAGATTTTTGGCGACACTATTTGCAAGTTGGCAATCAGAAAACATTTAAAATAGTTTCTTATTAATAATTTCGTTAAGTAAAGTAACAGGGCTTTCTAATCAAGATAAATGTGTTCCTTGGATTATTTGGCAAACATCCATACTTTTTGCGACGCTAAAACCCTCTTGTACGGAAAGAGATGCGGTTGAAAATAAAAAAATCGGACAGCTGCTCAGCGACAGTAGCTTTTTTAAGATAAAGAGATATAAGTTACCACTCTCATCATATTTTTTGGTAGGAACCATATGCAAAATTGTGCCAGTCACATTAAGAAAAGGGAATATTTATTAAATAATTGATAAATGTCGTGTTTAAATAGTCAAGTTAAATGTCACATTTATCATTTAATTTACAGATGAAAATATCATTTTATCGATCTTCATTTTTATTTTATTTTTTTTCATTAATGTAAAAAAGAAAAACAGAAAACGGTATGATGTACTTTAATACATTAAATTTTTACTTTCTTTTACCCATAAGGTACAGAAAGTATTGTTTTAGGTCAAATTTTTGAAAGGGAAGTATTTTAATATTTACACTTTTTGAGATACCATGAAACTGAAAATCATGTTTTTAGCGGTTGGTCTGTGTGTCTGTCTGTTTACAGCATATCTCAAGAAGTCTAAACTTGGTATTCTAAATGTGTATTATATAGGGATTCTACACTAAGCTTTTCGTTGAGATGAAGCAAATGGTTCGTGTACAGGAATACCCAAGATAATTCAAAAACATTACGTTTACGGGGAAATTGTCGGTATATAGAGTTTAACACCTATAGACTACACTAAACCAAATGAAAACAATATATATATTTATATGCATAAAAACATGTCTCATGTAGAATATGGTAGGAAACTCATTCACTGTTCCTTTACAGGGCTACACAAAAGAATTAGATTATAGTGCGACAATAGTTCAAAATTCATGGAAGTGTATTTCAGGTTGTGCCTGTATTATAACTTTAAGATTATATTTGGGTGCACCATTTGATCTGTAATTAATCTTCAAAAGATATGCAGGGCTACTACTTAAGCGATAACATTCTTTTTTATTGTTAGTGGAAGTGCTTTACTATAATATGTTACCATGTCCAGGAAAGCTGCTCAGGAATTGAAATGAATTTCTCATAGACATATGGTAAATAATGTATGTTTTCAAGCTAAATATCCATCGCTTGTTTTTTGTATATATAAATGTTTTGAGGCTTCCTGATTACCAAAATCAAGTTTTTTAACATTTGATCTTTGTCTGCGTCTCTTAGAGTAACTTAGAAACGAATAATTTCAGGAGATCCAAAAGTTGTTTTATAAAATTAATATATGTTTGTTGCTGAAAAATTTAATCAAGACTGTTAAGCTTCAAAGAACGTGCGTGTAAAAGCTCTCTGAATAATTTTAAGTTAAAATTTAGTTTTAATAATAGATTTAAATTCTGTATAAATGTTGGTGCTGTAATGAAACAGGGAGTTGAGGGGGGCGGCAGACCCCCTCACACAGATTTAATTACCATATAAAACTCTTCCGAAGCTTAATTGGACTTATTTTAACGTAGGTTTACTTAGCAGTACTCGTTATCTTACCCTTTAATCTCCAACCTGTATTTATAGTATTCAATTTCAGGGTAAGGGAAAGTCGTGTGAATGACACACCAGATTATTTTTATGTGATTTAGAAAATTAAACTTTATAGATAATAAAAAATAGAAAAACTATATATATTTTTTTATTATTAGATTTTCTACAGCGAAAAAACCATGAATGATTTTTTTTTTCAAACTTAGTATTGCCATTCACTATTGTGAGAAGATTTCAATGAAAGACAGATTTTAACTTTCTCAACAAACAAAAGTAAAGAAAGTATTGTAATCATATCAAAAATCTGAGTTTGAGATTTTGCTGTTTCTACATGTTTTCAGGTCCAATGAGTTCATCTTTCTATTTTTCAATGATGTATATATGTATGTATGTATTAGAGGTGAGTTCGGGCTCTATTTTGGCAATCCGAGCCCGCCCGGGCCCGAAACATTTTTGAACTGAGCCCGCCCGAGCCCGAAAAATTTTGTGTGATCAGAGCCCGAGCCCGCCCGAGCCCGATATTGAAAGTGGTACGCTATGCAACGCATACACAATAGTAAAATTAAATACCGTTTTCATTTTCAAATTAATTTTCTTATTATCAATCCTCAATTTAAATAACTATAAATGTTATTATAACAATTTATAATGTCTGTGTCTCTGTATACATGTATATATTTATATAATAGATATTTATAGTGCAGCCCATTGTTTATAACGCGCCTATCGGGGTAAAAAAATGTATCCGAATGAGTGATATAATGAGGCCCGATATAACGAAGGAGGAAGGATTACTGTATAACACTATGACATAATATGCATCCCGTTGAAAAAAGAGTTCTATTTAGAAAAAGGAAAGTCAAAGCTACTAATGTTTGCAAGATTATTTTGTGATTTATAACCTAACATGACTATTATGACATTACTAAAGGTGCTCTCAAAATGAATAAAATTTCTTTTTTTTTTTTTTAACATTTTCCAGTTAGTGAAGAATAAAATAAACGGAACTTTTAGCTTGAATCCGAGCCCGCCCGGAGCCCGAAGACTTGCGTAAGATTTGAGCCCGATCGGGCTCGGGCCCGGGCTCGGGCTCGGGCTTACGGGCTCGGGCTGAGCCCGTCTCATCTCTAGTATGTATGTATACGAGTGAACACGATAGTGTCTAAACGCTTTGTTCGAATGATCTGAACGTTGGTTCGTATATTATAGGTCACTATAGCACAAACCCTATTGCTTTTAGTGAATCTAGCTTTTATAGTTTTTACAGGGACACAAAAAATTCTTTATCATTATGGTCTACAGGCCTAAATTTTTAAAGTGCGATAGCGTCTAAACGCCTTATTCGATCGAGCTGAAATTTTATACACATATTAAAAGTCAACATTGTGCAAACTGTATAGAATTTAATGAATATAGCACTTATAGGACACAAGGCAAAATTTCCTATCATTACGGCCTATGAGTTAGAATTTTAAAGTTCAATATCCTCTAATATCCTTATTCGATTGTTCGATTGAGCTGAAAATTTATACAAATGTTACAGGTCACCGTGGAATGCATTGCACAGATTTTCATGAATTTATTATTCAAATTTTTTTTTCCATGCACACGATGAATAACTTTTTATCAGTATGCTCTGCGGGCACAAATTACTTATATTGCGATATCGTCTAAAAGTCTTATCCAGGTGAGCTGAAAATTTATATACATTTTATAGATTACTGTCACGCACACTTTATGATTTTTGGAGAATATATCGATTAAAGTTTTTTACAGGGACACAAACAAATATTCTTTATCATTGAGACTTACGGGATCAAATTATTTAAAGCGCTATAGCGTCTGAACGACTCATCCGATTGAGTTGAAAGTTTATATACATGATATAAGTCACCGTCGTACGAACTATATCGGTTTTGAAGAGTCTAGCACATACATATATATTACAGGAACACAACGAAATTTCTTTATCATTATAGTCTATGGGCTCAAACGGTTTGAATGGAAATCGTGTTAAATGAAACAGTATATTATATATAGAAAAAATACTCAAACATCCTACTATAATTATCTCTTTTGCTTATTTAACGAATTTATTCACTTTAATTTAATTATACAACTGTTAATTACCCAATATTAGGAAAGGGAAGTGGAGTCACTGCAGACTTTTTTAAACTTTTAATTGCACGATTGATTTACAAACAAAAATAACACTAGCATTATGTATGTATAATGAAGGTTAGTTTAGCAACTATTTCCGTACTAGTTTTAAAAGATACAAAACATTCAATAAAAATTATTGTTACGTATCTGCCAACATTTATAATTTACTCCGGAAAGCTTTTTGTATCCGCTCTTCTCTTACCCCATATTTTTTGAACAGTAATCTTCTTCATATTTAATCGCAATTATATATTGAAGAAAAATTCTTTACAAGGAATACGGCGTGAAGAAAGGGCAGGTACTTACACCATTCCGGAATAAATCTTAAATGTTTCTAGTTGTGTTGTTATAATTTTAAATAGAAATAAATCTTTTGTGTTAATAAACGTAATTTTTCCTTTTGATATATTTCTTTTTTCCTTTTATCATATTTTATCATATTCCATTTAAATTTTTATAATTTTTCATGTTTATATTTGTTCGACTTATTTATTTATTTATTTATTTATTTTGTTTTCTTTTCTTTTTTAGGGGCTGGTGTACCTTAATAAATTTGTTCGTAAATTAGTATCTTAGAATTGCAATGTTATGCTTACATATGAATTGAAAAATAACAAATTTACGTATATTGAAATTTCTGGAAAAATGTTTAAATGTAATAATAAAATAAATAATTAAATAAATAAATTTGAATAAAATTCATCATTTGTATTCATCATTGTAATGCTTTATAATTTTATCATGAATACAATTATGTTAATAAACACATTGTACCATGTATGGAAAATTAGAAGATGGTTCGCTTCCGCACAAAAAAAAATTATCTATAAATTAATATTTACAAAAGAATTTCTCTCACAAAAAGGCGTCAAAAAAGTCTTATAAGATGGTGAATCAGAATTTCTGAATTCACTTTTTTTACGAAGGAAAAAGAAATATCTGCAAACAACATCTGCTTTCAGTGATAAATGAACTCAAATTGCCCATCCCATGACAATTCTATAAAAAGTAAATGCTCTGTTTTAAAAGATGTTTTCGCTTGGATAAATTTACCAAAAGCTGTTTCTGGCCACTTTAGAGTTTTGTAATATGGTATATCAGTAGAAAATAAGGTATTACATTTTCAAAGAAGTAAAGGACAAAAAGCTCGTGGGAATACTATTTCTGGGAAGGAAAGTGGACACGTTTTATTGAGCAAAAGCAAAGAATAATTGATGAAGAAAGAACGAGTAACAGATATTTGTTATTTACGATATTCCAGATGTTCAGTATTTTATATAAGATTTCACTATTTGGTTTTACTTTCTTTATACATACACACACACACACACATATATATATATATATATATATATAACTATTTAGAGATTATTATTATTATTATTATTATTATTATTATTATTAGTGTTATTTTTATTACACAGCGGTATGATAAAAATTTATATTAAAGCAATTTAAAACATTTAGCACATATACACAGAATTTATAACACAAAGAATTAATTATAACAGAGTCTTTTCTCATTTCTCTTAATTTAGAGGTACCGAATATAAAACATTTCCTATCTACTCTTTAGTATAATTTACTTAACACTTTTTTTTTTTTTTTTTTTTTTAAATATCCCAATGCTTAAAATAGCGGCAGGATTCTAAATTATAACAGCTTTCTTGTTAAAAGCATAACGAAATTAACTTTATTATTCGTACTTATGAATAAAATTTCAAAAGCTTTATTACGAACCTACCAATTTTGGACAAAATTTTTCCATGTCCGAATGCTTAAAATAACTGAACAGTTTAGGATGATAAAAGTTTCCTTGTGAAAAAGCCCAACTACAGTTACTTTCTGTACTTTCTGTTACTTTCTGTATAAAATCTCAAGATAATTTTTACTAACTTACTTTTTATAGGCAAAATTTGTTCATGTCTAGATGTTAAAAATAGCTGAAAAATTCTCAATGATAAAAATTTCCATCTAAAAAGCATGCAGAAGCTTACTTTCAAATTGGCTTTCATTTTGAATCTCAAGAACATTTTTCACAAGCCGCTTCTGAAAAAAAAAAAAAAAAAAAAAAAAAAAAAAACATTAAACAACTTAAATTAAAGTTTACGGGGTGAATGAAGTGGTTAAGAACAATATGACTATCTGTTTTTAATTTGTCAGATGTGTACAAATAAATTTTTCTTTCCCCATAATGGCTTTTTCCCCAATTGGCTTACAAGGGAAGTATGAATCAGTAAAATTGCTATTGAAACCAAACCAAGCTTAAATTAAAGAGCATTGTCGAAAACATAGGGTAGAGTAGAAATTTGCTGCAACTACCTCCATAGGGGCGACATATGGCCCTTTAATAGTTTTAGTTATTTCTATAAAAGCCAACAAAATACTCATTGTAATAAGAGCGAATGGTGCTGTGGTAGCGTGCTTAACTCCTGATACGGAAGTCCTCGGATCTAGTCCCTGCAAAGGCGTTTTGCTTTTTAATTTTTTATTTGAAATACAATATTTATTTTTTACATTTTTAATTAAGTTAAATCATTATTTTAAGAGAAAATATTAATCATATTAAGAAGATTTTTTATTATTTTATTATTATTTTTTTTTTAGTATTCCAGTTAATAAAGTACTGACCATGAATTTATGAAATATATATTTTTATTTATAAAAAAGAAAATAATATTTAAAGCTACGAATATGGTTTCTAATTTATAACAGTTATGATTGAAAGTAGAAAAATCATGAAACCATAAGTATTTTTCACAATTAGAACAAGAAATACACAAAGATTGATCGCAATTATTTGAATTACAATTTTGTTTACCGTCAATTGTTGTTCATCACAAACATTTTGTTAAATATTTGGCTTTTCGTCGAGATTACTAGATTTGTAAAATCGATATTTACCCAGATTTTGAATTTTTTGAGATGTAAACAAATTATAAATTAGTGAAATGATTTTGAGAAAATTTGCCATCGTGTTCAATATTATTATCAGTTCTTCCGACACCACTAAATTTGACAGTTGTTTAACGAAACATTTGAAATAAAAGTTAAATGCGACATCGAATAGTTAAGCAACAGCTGCTGTTCATTCAGGATTTTTCCTGCAAAAAATTGCATGAATAAATAATACAATTGAGAGCAGACGATTAATTCTTGATACTAATGTCGTCGTTAAAAAATAGTAATTAGAAATTTACATAAAACATAATCATTAACAAAATTTTATCGGAATGTAATCATTAACAAAATCTTATCTAAATGAAATATAAAAGTATTTCCCGTTAAATTATTAATTTCCTTAAATTTAATAAATAAATAAATTGGTTGAAAAATTAAAAAATATTAAATTGTCCGCGCTGGAAAAAAAAAAAAAAACTTGTTTTAATATAATTAATATTTTATATTAAAATAATGATTTAATTAAAAATGTAAAAAACAAATATTTTAGTTGAAATAAAAAATAAAAATACAAAAAACCATTGCGGAACTCGATCCGAGGACCTTCGCATCAGAAGTGAAGCACGCTACCACAGCACCATTCATTCCTGTTACGAACTGTGTTTTGTTGGCTTTTATAGAAATAACTAAAACTATTAGGGGGTCATATCTCGCCCCCATGGGGGTTGTTGCAGCAAATTTGTACTGTACCCAATGTTTTCGATCATAATTTAAGCTTGGTTCGGTTTAAATATCGATTTTACTGTTTCATATTTCCCTTGTTATATATTTCCAATAACTAAGCCTAGCACCACCTTACAACCAAATATTAGCTTTGCTTAGACAACTTTACTTAAAATTAGGGACAGATGATGCCAGAAATTTAAGATTTGAAATTTTATCTTCCAGTTTATATTGATATGATAGCATCTGTAACTGCATTTTTACGAAAATACCAAAGCGTTTACTGATTGAATTTAAGATTAAATATGAGCTATATATATAAAATCCATGTAAATAAATTACCAAAATACTCGTAACTTGTTAAAATATAACTTCAGAGAAAAAGTCAATAATTTTATAATAATCGTTATAACAGTAATTTTTTAAAACATTTTCAAATATGCGAATATGGGAAAAATAGCCATACCTACACGAAATGTTCAGGAAAACCTTTATATTTATTAGTGCAGTTACGGTTCATAGCACAAATGTCATGAAAGCGATGCTATAGCTGCATCATTTTAATATCTTATATGTAATATAAAAAAAAAAGAAAGAAAAGAAAAAAGAAACTTTATATCGCTGATATAAACATTTTTTGACATTCCACAGCTATTATTCCCATTAAAAAAAAAAAAAAAATATATATATATATAGATATAGATAGATAGATAGATAGATAGATAGATAGATAGATAGCATGTATGCAGTAATTTATAGGCATCATGTGTTTGATTTAACTTTACTTTCTCATGAAAAATTTACCTGAATGAAAATTGATATATCTGTATGTGACATCATGTGTGTAATTTAAATTGACTTTCTTATCAAAAATTTACCTAAACGAAAATTGACATTTTTTATTAAAACCACACAATTAACTGAAAGAACACATTTAACTGTTAGTCCAAGATCCGGGGTTCGACTCCCGGTCCAGGCATTATTTTCACTCAGTCGGAAAAATAAAATAAAAATCGAAAATTGACATACCTGGCAGTTTTGACATATCTGACATCATTCCGTTACTTATTTCTCTGCTGTGTTCGCAGATGTGTTACGCTTGTTAATAACTGAATGAATATTTTCTGTATGTTAGAATTATTTTAAGTTAAATATAATCCATAAGGGTTGAGTGCGAGGATGGTTCCCTCAGCAGTGAAACTCATGGTAACAGAGGAACCTGAAACGCTTCGAATTATAGAATAAGTTAATCATTCATTAATAATATTAATCATAATCACAGAAAGAGAAACAAATGAACTGTTCGACATTGAGATGTCGAATTAAGACGTTGAAACTGTTTATATGCAGACCAGCAGTTAAAAATACTATTTTTTCTGCAATATCATTTTGTTTTACATTTTTAAGGTAAAAATAGATGATTTAATAAAATTATTTTTGTATTTAATTGTTCACATTTGCATTTCTCTTCAAAATAAAAGTAAATATTGTAACATATATTAATATCTATATTAGCCGTGCAATATTCAAAACAATCTTTATGATGCAGCAACTCATACTCTTGGAACCTTGGTAACCTCTGGACAGCCCCTAACGTGGTCTAGCCCCTACCTACCTGCGCTTGGCCAAGTTTAACGTTTTTGATACCGTCCAAAGGGGCGTATACCGCCAGATTTCTGCTTAGCGACCAACTCTACCAGCTACTTGAGCCTCCTATCGTAATGAGCTATGTCCGGAGGAACTAAGTTGAAATTTCTAACTGTAGACTTTTTTCTTATAGGTAGGACTTCGTCAATGCGATTTCACTTTTTCTTGGGCACGTTGTTCGACTAGCACAATCACAATTCAGAAATTTTAATTCATCAACCTGGAAATTAATTTTTGATAGAATGGAGTAGAAGGCTAATTTTTACCAACTATATGAAAAATACCAGAGCCGGGAATCGAACCCCGGGCCTTCGCTTAACGCGCGGATGCTCTAACCACTGAGCTACCCTGGCTGATAACCAGCTCGGCACTTCTCACATAATTTACGTTGGCAAGGTCACCAAGTCTGCATTAAAGCAGCTATATCAAGTGACAAATTTGAATATGGCATAACTCCAAACGGCCACGAAATTTCAATTCAGAATTTTAATTCATCAACCTGGAAATTGATTTTTGATAGAATGGTGTAGAAGGCTGATTTTTACCAATTATGTGAAAAATAAAAAAATAAAAATGTTAAAATTCTGAATTGAACTTTCGTTGCCGTTTGGAGTTATGCCATATTCAAATTTGTCACTTGATATAGCTGCTTTAATGCAGACTCGGTGACCTTGCCAACGTAAATTATGTGAGACGTGCCAAGCTGGTTATCAGCCAGGGTAGCTCAATGGTTAGAGCATCCGCGCGTTAAGCGGAAGGCCCGGGGTTCGATTCCCGGCTCTGGTATTTTTCACATAGTTGGTAAAAATCAGCCTTCTACTCCATTCTATCAAAAATAGCACAATCACATTTCCAAGAATGTGCTAAGAGGAGCTCAGAGAGGCTATGGTGTTGGGGTTTTGAATTAGGCGCAGAGTGAAATGATATGAGAAAATAGAGAAAAAAAAAATCAAAAAAGCGAAATGGGCAGGAAAGCCGCAAAAAGTAGTGTTGCATAAAACATTACCAGCCGAAAGGAAGGACATAAAAATGTATATATATATATATATGGAAAAACTGCTAAATTACGAAATAAGCTGAGAACTAATGGCCTGGGAAAATTAAATACTTGAAAGGAGAATTCTGTAATTATCACTGGGGGCGAAAAAAAAATACTTAGTCATATGCTTAAAAATGGTTTAGATAATCATTTCCTACATCCGGAAATTAATGGATACATTTTTAAATCTGTAATACGCTTAAAAGTTTTGCAAGATTAGTTTTTTCTATTTAAAAGCTTATCTCTCGATGGAATGTTTTGAAACATCGGTTATTTAAAGATTTGGGTCTTCCTCGTGTTTTTCCGCGAAGATTGGTTTAAGACAACATTTAGCGAGCCGGTAACAAACTGAGCAAAATCAATAATGTTTGTGATCACCCTGTATCATGAAATTAACAAAAATAGCTGTAACTTTAGGATATGGTAATATTGACCCAGTACGATTTGTGGATGAATCTGTGTGATAATAGAATGTTAACTAACGGACATATAAGCATTTCTTTAAAACTTAAAAAAAAGAACATGTTTTATTTATAATATACGGAGTTTAAAATGAAAATTGTTTCCACTTTCATATAAATTGAAAAAACATTTTTGAAACAAGATACTGAAATCGGAATAGAAAAATCTGAAATATATTATGAAATATGATCCTTTTTATAAAAAAACGATGTCACCGTGCATGCGCGAAAGATAGAAAGCTTTGTATTACATAAGTTTAAAACTATATATATTGGGCATATTTTGTCAAAACTGCATTTGAATAGAGTAAAATTAAACAAATTATCAAAACAAGAACGAACTAGATTTTAGGTATTTTCTAAGAGTTGAAATTTTATAAGGGTTTTTTCTCATGCCGCGCAATTAATTTGAAGATATAATTATTTCAACTTCTTTGCAAAAGTTCTTTTTTGTGAAAAAAACCTCTTTTATCTTACAAACGCTTACTTTGATTACGCGGCATGTGAAAAACCTCTTATGAAATTTCAACTCTGGAAAAATACATAAAATCTAGCTCTTTCTTTTGCCGACAATTTCCTTAATTTTTACTCTATTCAAATGAACTTTTGATAAAAGATACCCAATGTGTCTAGCTTTTAACCTGTGTAATAAACATTTACCTACCTTTCACGCATACGCAGTGAAATCTTTTCAAATAAAAATACTCATATTTCATGAGATATTCAAGATAATTGTATTCTAATTGCAGTATATTGTTTCAACCGTGTTTTTGTTTTCAATTTATCTGAAAAATGGGAATAATTTTCGTTTAAAACTCTATACATTATATATAAAAAACCTGATGATTTTTTTTTTTTTTTTGGGGGGGGGGGGGAGGTTTTTAAAATAAATGCTTATATCTCCATTATTTAATATGTTATCGTCACACAAATTCCTCCACAAGTTGTCCTCGATCAATATTAGCATATCCCAAAGTTACAGACCATTTCGTCCATTTAATGATACAGGGTGATCACAAACATTATTGATTTTGCTCAATTTGTTACCGGCCTTCAAAATGTTGTCTTAAACCAATCTAAACTGAAAAACATGAAAAAGACTCAGTTCTTTAAATAGAAAATGTTTGAAAACATATCACCGAAAGATAAGTTTTTAAATTGAAAGAAAGAAAAAAAAAATGATCGTTTGCATATCTTTCCATATCTTGCATATCTTGCTAAGTGTATCATTTCTGAATAAATTGTAACAAATACTGAAATACTAAAAATTAAATCCACGGTTTCATTACAAATCGGTAATTACATTTAATTGCGGATTTTCAAACGCATTATAATAAATTTAAGTCGCACATAAATCTTCGCTGTTACAAATTCAGTATCCTGAGCAATTGTCACAGTTAACGGACAATGCTCAGTAATTATGCATATATGTTTAAGGAATAATATCGGCTGCGATTTATCATGTTAATTTCTCATCAGTGAAGTGACCTATTGTGATACATTGAAATAAATTTTCGATAAAATTAATGTAAGTCTCACTGTAAATTGGAATTAAACTAATGGAATTGAAATTGTAGCATTGGTTTTTGTAATGTTCTCCTCTGATGGTATATAAAATATAACTGTAATAACTTTTAAAAATAAAAAATATAACAATAAATGTTTGTTAAATAATTAAATAATAAAAAGTATGATTGCAAATGATTTCAGATATCATCATTTTTTAAATAATACAGTTATTATTAATCAGGGATTACTGTTGTTGTGGTATATTACTACGCATTATTGCCAGGATTAAATTAATAATAATACTATTGGCAAGCATAAAAAAAAAAAAGAAAATATACAAAATTAAGAGAAAAAGTGTTCAAATTTAAAGATCTGTATTAATAATAATTGCCGAAACGTCAGTGGAAGCCTCCCAGTTGAGACTGAAAAAGATTTACGGGTTCCGTAATTGCGTCTGTCTGTCGTACGATAGAGGCTGCAAAAATCACGCTACGGACTTGAAATTTATGATGAGCCACACGGAATTAGCTATATAGTTTTGGATATGTTTTCCATTTGTAGTTCGTGTGCATGCCAAAATGTTTCTTATCATTAGGGCCTATGGGCAGAATTTTTATGTACTGGAACAGCGGCCACAAATATTTTCCGATTGACTTGCAAATTGGCACACATGTTTAGGCTCTATATAGAAATAGCTGTACAATTTTTTGTTTATGTCTATATTGTTTATGAACTGTATACAAGGACACGCCAAAATTCTTACCATTACGGCGTATGGGGTGAATTTCGTTTAAACGCATTTTAACATTATTTTGCAATCGAAAACATGAAATTAGCGTACATTACTAAGACACTTAAACTTATGTTTTCTGTAGAAAATATGTACTTTTAGGCACCCTAATTAATATACTGAACTTTACAAAAGTTTTCCGACTATATCACGTAATCGCCTAAATCATGTCCAATTTCGAACAATTATTCATGAAAAAGTAGCATAAGTTGAATAGTTTTCCCTGATTTATACAATATTTATGGTTCGTTTACAGAGACACACATAATAATTTAATAACATTATTGCCTATAGACAAATTTTTATTCAAGGGCATTTTAACGCGTTTATGCTGCATTCAACATAATGCAATTATCATACATTATAAAGATGTATAAAAGCATGTGTACTCTAAAAAAAGGGGCATGATAAATGATTTATTTACTGGACCACGCAAAAGAATTCGGATTACATTCTGTAATCATTCAAATGATGCCAAATTAGGTTGAAATATTAAAAAATTATAATTAATTAAGTAGGTGTACTATTTTTTAGTGTATATACTTACTGTGGCTCCTTCACCGGGATACATAAAATAATTTTGTACTAATGCGGTCTATACTCGATATTTCTTAAAAGTGTACTTTCACATGTTTACACCCATTAAATATAATCATATTTTATTAGAATTTTAAAAGCATGGTTTTTCTGTGGATTTCGATGTATTATGTAATCATTTTGCAGGAAATTTGGTAAAAGTATTTATGAATTACAGGGAATTAACAAAAGACTATCAGTTGTTAGGAATACATATATACACAGATAGTCATAGAATGAGAGATACACCGGGGTGTTGAGGGGGGAGGCAGCCCCCCTCAGAAATTTTTCTGTTTTTGTAGGATGTCAATCAAATCAATTGATATATATTATATAATAAGGAGTAAATAAAAATTATCTATTGAGTAATGTGTGATGCAAATAAGACGTGGAATCTCCTGATCTGCAAATCCGCAAATATTATAAGAAAGTATATTTTTTTAAAATACAGGGTGGGCCTAAATACTTTAAAAATTTATAAAACCCGAAAAAATAACGGAAATAAAAAACGGTTTGCAGGTTTAGCATTGATGGGTCACGGGATTATTTTTAAGATAAGGAAAAAAAACAGCCGACAGATGGCGCTGATATGAACGACTTAGTTGGAAATATGCAAACGAGACAGGTGATTATGAATACGTTTAGCTATGGGTATACTTTAAATCCCGGGTGTTTCGATCCCGTCCATCCAATCTGTCGGAAATAAAAAATGAAATCCGCCGAGAACTATCATGTATACTGCCGCACATGTCTCACTCTGCCGTTGCTGGATTTGTGACACTCCTGCAATGTGTTATCACCTGTGGTGGTGGAAATGTGGATCACATATTGCTATAATAAGTGATTTGGTAACATTATTTTTGTTATTTAAATGTCTTTTTTTTCACTTATGTACGAAACACCCCCTATCGGCTGTTCTTCGAACTATTTTTTTTTTCTTATCTTATAAAAAAAATCCTTTAACTTATCTGTGCTAAACCTGCAAACCGTTTTATATTTTGGTTATTATAAAAGACACAAACTTTTAAGAGATAGAAAGAAAACTGAAAATAAATTAATAAATAATAAACTAAAACAATTTTAGTTAATATTTTTATTAAACTGCTAGATAATATAATACACTCATGTCCATAAATTAAGAATAATTCAGAATCTTACGGAAATTCAACTTTAATGCAAAAATTTCACCTGGTGAAATACCACACATTTCTTTAAGAATAATATGCAAATTATAGGTAGCCATTAGATGACGCCGATATGATGTCACAATGATAAAAGTGTAAGATACGGGTAGATAAGCAATAGGAGCAAAGAAGGATAATTGTTCACAAGCGTTCTGTAAGCTGCTCAATGACACAACTGAATAGTTATGACACAGAGGACAGGGCGCATGCGAATGTTTTTTTACGTGGTAGAATTATTGGCCGTCTGGAATGTGTGCGTACTCCGATAGAAGTATCGAGGGAACTTGGAATCATCCAAAGTGTCCCCTCTAGGCTTTGGCCACGATTCCAAAATGATGGAAATACCAGTCGATGTTACAGTATTGGTCATCCCCGAGTTACAACGCCGATTGACGACCGGTATTTGGCAGTAGCTATCAAAATAAGCAGATGAAGCACAGCATCAGACCTATCTCGTCAGTAATCTTCAGCCACGGGTACCACAATTTCAAGGCAAACCGTGTATAGACGTTTGTAATATATAGGTCTATATGCTCGTAGATCTGTCAGATGTATTCCGCACACAGCAACGCACTGTGGCTAGCGGAGCTTGGAGTAGAGAACATGGAATGTCGGCATCGGCACAGTGGGCTTGTGTGATGTTTTCCAACGAGTACAGGTTTAGCTTGCAGTCAGATTCATGTCGGACTTTGACATGGGGAACGCCAGGTACACGTTACCACCAAGACAACATCATTGAACGACACCGTTACGGTGGGGCTGGAGAGCTCGTTTGAGGGGGAAGGGGAGTATATTGGCCACCAGAACAGATCTGCATGTTCAAATCGGAACCATAAAAGGCCAGATTTATCAGGACATCATTCGGGAACAACGTGTACGTTTGTTTGGAGTGCCATGGGCTCAGAATTTGTATTTATGGATGACAATGCGCGTCCTCACCGGCACATATTATACACGGATGCCTACAATATGAATATATTACCAATATGGAATGGCCAGCATTCCCACCTGACTAGAATCCGATAGAGCTTGTGTAGGATATGCTTGTCTGAAGAGTTACAGCCCGTCAACCACCTTCTACATGTGTACTGGAACTTCGAAGAGCATTGATTACTGAGTGATGTAATCTTCTTCAAGATCATCTCGATAATTTAATATCAGCATGCCTAGGCGTTGTATGGAATGTATTTCATTATCTGGGAGACATATAATGTATTAACCATCATGGTTTTGCCTTGTGCCTTATATAAGTGTTTATAATTCTTAAATTGTTTGAAACCGAATTTATAAGGTTGATTATGCAGTCACGTAACTTAATAACTCAACTGATTAATGAACAATTCGAATTGTTAAATAATAAATCGATTGTAAAACCTTTTTAAATAACAATATGTCTTTTATCGTAAATAAAAATGCAGCTAGTGGAAATTGTAAAATCATAAAATGTATTTTTTATGAAAGACATTTAGATAAAATCGATTAAGGATTCATATTATATGAATATAAGGCTACACTCAATCACTTTCGAGTTCGAGGGTTCGAATTCATGGTAAGTTATTCGCGCTTGGAAGATATACCAGAGGAATCTAATCTTAGCTGACTACATTCTGGTATAAAATAAAATGCTCTCCATAGAAAAGTTGGTTTTGTAAGGGAAGGTTGCCAGGCGTTTGGTTCCAGGAAAGTGTGAGTAGTATAGGACGTTGTGAATTTCTTGGTGTTCAGGTGGCTCTCGATATTTTTAGGATAGGTATTTTAAAGAAAATAAAGTGAAGCATTTCTCTAGTTTATATTTTAAAAGAAACTTCCGAAATTATAGGAGCGTGCTTTTTGTATCGTGCTTTTGAAAGGTGATATTAGATGGAGCTTATTAGATCGAGAATTTCAATTTCGCTTGTAAAGTTTTTGAAGGTGATTCCTTTCCTAATTTTAAAACAGTGAGACTACGCTTTTTATGCAAGTTAGAAATTGCGGTTATCGGTCTTTTTGCAAGTTTGGTAAGACGATAGCTTTATAGATTTTTTTAAGATTAAGATCTGCTTCTGATTTATTCAGTGAAAGTTAAATATCGAGGGTGAAAGTCCTTCCTTCCCCCTTATTTAAAGTTCAAAATAAAAGAAATTACTTTTTATTCGACTTGTTTCATTTGCGTTGCATAGACATTTCTAGTAGATGAGGTGAAGGAACATATGGAGGCTGTAAACCAGATTTTAAAATATTTTATATTTAATTTGAAATTTAATTCTTTGTCATTTGAAACAAATTACTGCATATCAATGGATTTGCTTAAGTTAAAGTATTCATTTTGGAATATAAAAGAATTAATCTCAATTATATAATTACGATAGAATTTTCTTCAAATTTTTAACTTCCGCTTTTCACATGCTTGTGTTGTCTCTAAACGTATACTTTAACGGAAATTTTCAGTAAATTTCGAGAACTATTATACGAAGAGCGAAGGAAATCTACATGTTTATGCTTTTATAAGGCGCAAAGATTTTTAAATTATAAAATGACGCACTGTTAAAAATGAAGTGCTCAAAAATGAGTAAATAGACAAACTCATTTCGAAATGAGTAATTTTATTTCAAAAAGTGAGACATGCTTGTCTCATTTATGAAATAGTTTCAAATTAATATCTATTTACTTCATAATTTATTATAAATATGCTGAACTAACAGAAATTCTTTAATAGAATTTCTGCAAATTTAAACAGAAAGAGTTCAAACACAAAATTTATTCCTTGAAATCTGAAGAACTATATTTTATGGCAGTTTCACACTGGTTTGTGGAAGAATACATGAATGAAAATCTATGTTTTGAGATACTGAGATCTCCGACAGCCGTTGACAGTTTTTGAATATATTAATATAATCTGTAATAAGTACATGGGATTTTTAAATTTGAGTACGTTTGTGTGTTTGTGTGCCACGAAGCTTTATTGAATATGTGACATACT
Organism: Salticus scenicus; assembly: GCA_963930645.1. Taxonomy (NCBI): domain Eukaryota; kingdom Metazoa; phylum Arthropoda; class Arachnida; order Araneae; family Salticidae; genus Salticus; species Salticus scenicus. Next base: position 292,156,435 of record OZ005654.1, on the reverse strand, counting down.
AAAATTGGAAACAATTTTATTCATTTTTGAATATATTTGCTTTCTTTTTATTTTTTAAGTGCATGAATTATAATTTTATACTAAAAAAATTAAATACCTCATTTTTTTAATAGTTATACTTTTTACTTCTTGTAAAAATTGTTTGTATTCAGTGCCATTCATTTCCAAAAATTCACTTATTCCAAACAATTTGAGATTCTAGTTTCTACAGTGGAATACATTATTGACTAAACAAAAAACTTCAAATTCTTTTGTGATAAACCAAAAATCTCTTCTTTTGAACATGTGCTGTAATGGAAAATATATACTGTAAATGGATATAAAATGTATTGTGAGAAATAAAGGAGTGAATTTAGCTTTTTAACTTTATATATATATATATATATATATATATATATATATATATATATATTTAAAACCAAACTTTATTTCCAAAACCTTGTTTTTTTTTTTTTTTTTCTTGTTTTAAAATTAAAACCTTTGTTTTGCTGAGCTAATTTCCTAAATGGCTATTACACACCCAATTAATAATAAAAAATGTAAAAAAGAAAATATTAGCATTTTAATTTTTCAGAACTTTTTTTGTTCTAAACATCTTTTCATGAAATCCTGTAATAAGTAAATTCAAATAATAATTAAATTCAAATAATAATTAATTCAAATAATAATTAATTTAATTAATAAATATCTTTTTAGCTAATATGCAAAATCTCGCAACAGTCATTTCAAGCCTGAAAATAGTACGGAATTTCATCAGATGAAAAAAACTAGAACGAGTACATTATCAACGCAACTTGGTGCACATGAGAAAATTTAAAACGACTTCTGTTCGTGGCTTCCTCCGAAACTTTATTTTTTAAATTCTGGATTACCGCTACTATCTAAGAATACAGAGTGCACAAATATTTAAAAATCAGTTAGAACAGATTTTTTTTTTTTTTCATCAAAAATTGTTAAATATTTTGTTTTTGTTCTAAATCTATGAACGTCAAGGTTTTAATACTTGCTTCCTATTCTTTCCTATTGATAGCTACATGTTCTTGTAATGAAAATAATTTTTCATTTCAGTTGAACTTCCTCTTATTTATTTATTTATTTGTTGTCTTTTTTTTTTTTTTTTTTTTTTTTTTTTAAATAAAAGCTATACATAACCAACACGCTTTTTAATGACTACACTTAATTTAAAAGGCAAAAAGTTTTATATGAAATTTCTGCAGATTGTTGAGTTTCTGTTTTACAGGAATATATTGCAGGTCTGTGTCAGAACGGATTATGAAGCTTTATTTTAGTGATAGTTCCATAAGAATCGCTTGTAATCTCTCAATCTTAAATTTTATTAAAAAATATATATTATGAAATAATATATACTTTAATGAAATGTATCATTTCACAATTGAACGTGAGATATGTTTAATGATGCTGTCAAAATTTATAACAATATTTCTTTCAAACATAGTGAAAAAATTATTTAAATTTAAAAGACGATAAAAATATGAAAAGCGTTTTTAAAAATTTTAATCAAAGATTATAAAAAGCGGAAATGTGAAAAGAAATAAAAAAAGATGTAATTTAAATTTTTAGATTAAAATGAAACTTTTTAAGGAAAAAAAAATCTATGCCAATATTTTTGATTAAATTTTACGTATAATAAACTAAAATAATTAATTTGTAAATATATTCAGTATATTATCTTTTTTTTTTTTTTTTTTTTTTTTTAATAAGTTATGTGCTAAAAATTCATATGCAAATCTTTCTTTGTCAAAGGAATGAAATTTAATTAGTTCCTTTTTTCGTGAAATTATTTTTTTTCTAGGAAACTCATTGCAATGAAGATTTTCTAAGGCTATTTATCTAATCAAACAAAATTTTCAGAATAAAATTATGCATAAGACTTATTTTATTAAACATATTTTGAATGTAAAAAAGAAAAAAAAATCTTTCTGTTATACAACGATGAAAAAAATTAAATGCCTAAATTTATAAGTATTTCTTATCATAAGTCATATTCTGAATTTTACAATCGGCTAAAATTTTAACTTTGGGTATTCTAAAATATTTTTAGAAACTTCGTTTAAGAACATTAATGCGTAAAAGTTATTTTTATATACTTTCTATGTATTATATTTATTGACTTTTCTCTTCACTGTTTCTCCCACATATATCCTTATTCAGAAGAAATTACTTTATTATATACTACAGAAACACAATTACATAAAAAAAAAAAAAAAAAAAAAATTAAAGCAACAGCTAAAATTGAAATATCATATTTTTTAAATAAATTTTTTAAGATCATTATTATGTTTTATTTCTAAAGTAGATTTTGAAAACATATTTATCACCAAATTTTTCCATCTTAATTTAAATAAGTTTTAAAAGTAATGTTAAATTTTACATCAATTAATTTTCAGAAATATTTGTCAAACACAAATACATATATACAAAAATATCTAATATCGTAATTTAACATCGTAGTTAAAATATGTCTTTTATTTATTTATTTATTTTCAAATAGGCAATATTAAAAGCAAAGATTTTCCCGCAAAATTATAAAATGGGGAAGATATTTTTATATAACTTTTCTATATAAAAAAATATAATTATCAAGAATAATTATTTATTATTAGAAAATTTATATTTGCTATTAGAAATTAGTATTTATTTTATTCATAAAAATATTATTTATAATTATAGAAATTACAATCTTAAGTATTCATATAAGCATATCTATAAGCAAAAGCATATATATATATATATATGATACTTTCTCTAGAGTCTTATAATTGTATATAAAGTATTTTCCATTAGGTAATCATATTAATCAATCCAAAAATTTTCTTTATGTTCAAAATAAAATATAGCCCTTTGTGAAGCAATCAGTATTTTGAAATTCCCTTCTGCTTAATAAAAACGATATAATTAACTACTGCAGTATCTAAATAATGTACAAAATAATTACTTTCAAAATTGTTTACATAAATTTATAAAATATATATTATAAATTTTATTTTGGATATGTTTTTCATCATTTACGAAGTGTTTATAAGCTTAAATAGTGCCTCAAAACGGATACTTTTTAGCACAAATTTGCGTAGAAATTTAAATTATTTAAACGGTTAATGTACAAAACTCTTAAATCAAAGGAAATGTGCATAAAACATAATACTAGCATTTTTTATGGTGATGGTAAGGAGAATTCTAATACGAGTATTTTTCCCTTTCCTTTTCTTTTTTCTTTTTTTTTCCTTCTTCTTCTTTATTTTTATTTTTATTTTTATTTTTATTATTATTTTTTTTTTACTTTTTATCACTAAACACATTTTTGCAGATTGCTTAAAAAAAAAAAAAAAAAAAAAATCAACAATTTATCCTTTCTTTTATATACTGATGAACTATTATCATGATTTTCGAAACGAAATTAAAAAATTAAATTAATTAACTTTCTTTAAGTTGACTAATTTTAGATAAGTTGACTACTATTGGCGATAACGAAACATAAATAAAAATATCTGTTATCATTAAAGTGACCTGTTATTTTAGTGAATAATGATGCGAAATAACAGTTTATGATGATAGAAATAAAAAATATAAAACAATTTGAGCCCTTATCATATTTTTCATGTTGTATCATAACTTAAACAGTACCAAAACTTTTTTTTTTTTTTTTTGGAATTTGTAAATGCAATTGGTAATTTCCCTACTTTCCCTACTTTCCCTACTTTTTCTAACCCTGTATCTACAGACATATCATTACAATTACAATTGTAAGGCAAAATTTACTATATTTGAATATTAATATTCTATAAATAGTTCAAGTTTGTTCTAGAAGCAGATTTATTTAACATGCAATAGTGTTTGAAAAATACACTACCCCTCTTCATTCTCACATTTAAATAGTGAAACACATAAAATAAATATTATTGTGAATAAGTTAAAAAAATTATTTCAAATTATTTAGAGACTTTTTTTCCAAATTGTACTTCGAAACATATTCGACCTATTCGTGTATTCATGTATGTAATCTTTAAGTTGTGTACATATGATATAGTAATATCATAATAAGTGATATGTACGTACACGCACATATCACAATTTGAAATTCACTTCAATCACTTCATCTGTGGCCAAAATATATCCGATATCATTAGTTTAAGAACATGAAAGAAAAGTGAATACTTTTGTATCTTATTCTGCATGAAGCATAATTTTATGAATACCAAATATGTATGTTAATTTCATTAAAAATAGTGCTAAAGCTACAAAAAATGTACCAACGAGACATCTTGGTCACAGACTAATGTTTTTTGAATATCTCTGTTTATGAATATAGAGGTATCTCTCAGTGATATAGGCTTATGATACCGAAATGCTATATGTAGAATTTCTGCAAATATATGTTTTTGATTTATGCTGATAACAGATTCACAAACGTGCGCAAGAACACACACATACAAAAAGGTATACTTATCTACCCCACGCCCCACATGCACACCATTTTTTTTAAATTGTGGTTAACATCAAAACGTGCAATTTTAGCAAAAATTCTGTTTCAAAAATTACATGCATTGAATGTGAACAATGACAACTTAGCTCAGGAGAAAGGAAAACATTGAAACTTGAAACGAAAAGGATTAATTTTAAGTTAAACGTGGTATCTATCAATTTAATGTTTTGCAATTTTATTTGGTCTTTTTTCCCCTGATTTTTAATTCTTTATTAATCTTTAATTATTATTTTCTATTTTTTGTAGAGTGATTACATGTCAAATCAACACACATACACACGCAAAAAAAAAAGCATTTTTAACCTGACTCCTCAGATTTTTATGAAATTGGGCTTATTTATTAGTCGTATTGAGAAATGAATGTATACCAATTAATTAGTCCCTATCGCTTTTAGTTTTTGATATACAGGGCAGCAAAAATGGGTAAAAAATGCAAATTTCCGAAATTCTTCTACTACAAATGTACCTTTTTTTTTCTTTCCTCATTAACTTAGAGATGATTAGAAATGATTAGAAAGCTTATGGTATGATTAGAAAGCTTACAATATAGGCTTTTAAACGGTATATCACATGTACAGTCGGTAACAAAAGTGTCCGAACACTAGCAAAAATTCCTATGTAAAAAAAGTACATTTCATACAGTTTTGTTAAATAAATCCTTGTCGAATCCTGTTCTTAGTCATTATAAGAACAGGATCCGATAAGGATTTATTTAACAAAACAGTATCAAGTGTGCATTTTTTACGTAGGAATTTTTGCTAGTGTTCGGACACTTTTGTTACCGACTGTATATATTTTAAAATGTTCCATTTTAAGGTCAAACATTTTGTTCTTTGACCTTCCATATCTCAAAAAGCACATATTAATTTCCTTTTAAAATTATATGTTATTCTTACGTTTATTATCTATAATTACTGTAAGTTTCAGCACGGTACGGCCTTGGGATACTGAGTTAAAAATTAAAATGCAACTCTACCAGTATTTCCATATTAACAACGTTTTACAAAAAAAAAAAAAAAAAAAAAAAAAAAAAGGCCGCCCCATGTTGAAACTTACAGTAATTATAGATAATAAACGTAATAATAACACATAATTTTAAAAGGAAAATTATAACTAATTGTACTAAAATTATAAATTTATTCTATTTGAAATTTTATTAGAGTTTGTTAGTCTAACAAAACGATATGATTAGGTCTCGCTTATACATGGTACCAAAATTAAAATGTTTAATGAATATTGAGATAAATAAACAAATTGAAATGCCCAGAGAAGGCGTTGTGGCAGGCCGTTTAAGATCTGACCTGTGATTGCATGGAAGAGAAAGATACTGCTAAAGGCAGTGGGTACCTGGACAAACATTCAGTGCGATTTCAGTGTATATATACAATATATATATATATATATATATATATATGTAGTAGCAAGTTCTTCTTCTCCCCTGACCTTGCTTGCCGCAACTGCTGAATCTAAAGCTATTCGGTTTCTCTTTGCCGTTCCTGGAATCAAAAGCAGCTAAGCTTTCCCGTAGCGATGTGAGTTTCGACAGAGAGAGAGAGCAGAATATGATTTATTTATGTGACGAATTATGATTAATTCGAATTATGATTAATATGTTGAACTCACTTTGGATAATCAATTTAATGCTCATCAGAATTTATGTAAATATTTGTAATTATTAATTCTTTATTAAATTTTTAAGTAATTAGTAAATAATAGAATTAGTATTGTTCTTAAAGTTCTGAAACGCCCACAACCCACTGGAAACCACATATATATATATTAGTTTTTATCGATAAAGAGATATAAAAAACTACTGATTCATATTAGGAGTTCATTCTAATATTGTGAACAGCGACGCAGGCAACGCCTGCTATTATATAATAAATGTATTATGTTTGAATACAATATCAAAAATACCGCTTAAAAATTTTCTAATGTAAAACTTCATATTTATGTCAAATATGATAAAATAATCTTTTCGTTTCAAATGTTTCTATCTTCCGTTTTTTTTTTCTTTCTGACCAAAAACTCATCAAAATGACAGATTGACTGGATATATTTTTCTCTATTTCCACTAAAGTGATGGTTGCATTTCATTGTTTTCTTCTTTGATTTAGAAAAAGAACAAATAAATAGTTTTTCCTTTCTTTGTAAAATCGCGTATTTTTACAGTTCTATCATAGTGGAACAAACTTTCTTAAATTATTTTTTAAATGTTTTTAAACATTACTATTTATTTATTTATTTTATTAGAACAAGTAAACTATGCTATTTATCGTTTCTTTATCGGGATTGTCGATGTTTGAATCTGTAAAATGTAAAAGAATTTTGTAAATGTATATTTCTGTATTTATATACACCAGCGGAAAAAAAAATCCCGACATCAAAAAAATTAGAAATTTACACAAAACATTTTTCTAAGTAATATAGAAAAATGATAACAGTTTATTTCATTAAAATATCAAGATCACAGGTTAAACTATGCATGAGAAGAGCCATTTAAAAATATGAAATTGTAGTACATTAATAAAATATGTGTTCGTCAAAGTTTTCGATACAAGTCTATACATGTGTATGAATTCTGTCATACAGGTGCTGTATGTCATTTTATTCAGTGAAATCATGAACAGTTAAATCTGGTTGTGAATGATTCCGGTTTATCGTCCAATAAACTCCTATACTTGTCAATGTGAGATAAATCATGTGATTTAACAGACCAAGGTAATATATGAGCGCGCTGTAGAACACGTTGGGTAAATATAGAATTTTTAGAACGATTGTAATTCTGTTAAAAAAAAAAAAGAAAGAAAGAAAGAAAAAGAAAACTTGAATGCTGCTTATCAGTGGCAGTACAATTGGTTCAATCACCAGTCTGATGTAAACATTTGCAATCAAGATATTTAGCATAATGACCACAGTGCACCTAAGACAATAGGAAATCTCTGCCCGGAGCATAACTCTTGGAAAATGCCCAGTGTATTTACATGTCAGAGAGCTTGGCTTCAAACACTTACCTGTCCTCTTGTTATTTATCATTCGTTCATCGCTGGCAATAGGACGAAAACGGCTCTCATCGGAGAATATAACAGATTGCTACTCCATATTTCAAACAAATCTAGCTCGACACCACTGAAGTTGCAGATGACAGTGATTCGGAGTTAGTGACATGGAAATGCAACGGGCTCGGTACAAATAAATTTGATACTGTTTGTTGTGCCTCTCTGGCACCAACAGAGACTCTAATTTGTGCTTCAGATTCAGTATGATGCGCAACAGACATACAGTGAATACGGTGGTCTTCTCTTTCATTCATTACTAATGCAAGACTGGTGCAATGTAAAAAATATGTCCTTTTTGCTGCCAGAAATTCTCTGTAATTTGAGAAAATACGCGTAAATTACGAAAAAATTACGTTGTCAGAACGTATTTTTTGTAATTACAGAAAATGTTTGGCAGCAAATGGGACATGTTTTTTACAGTGTGGCCGGTATTTTAATACAGTCCCGTCCCGTTACAACTGCAGCCAACAATCACATATAATGGATCATTTTCCATAACGTCCTACTGCAGTATCATGTGAAGAAATCCGCCTTTTCGTAATTTTATTATACACACTCATTCAAATTCATTAAGCTAAAGATACTGTTCATTACTCCAACTTGGTGTTGGGAATTTTTTTTCCGTCAATATATATATATATATATATGAGAAAAATCATCAAATATTATAATGAAAATTTAATTTAACAAATTCATAAAATTACGCTTAAAGTTTTGGTATAAACCATATTTCTGACAGAATTTTCCGACTGTTCATAACTAACGGAAAACTATCTTAATTTGTGGACCCTGATTTTACAACATTTTAACACTTTAAAAATTACACTGATATTTTCTTTTCTTTTGCAGATACATCGGACCGACCGAAAAATTTTCCTTAATGCCTGATATTAATACACAGGCTTTTGTTAGAAGGAAAGTTTTAAACTGGTTACGGCAAACAACAACCATATGTGAATTTGATAAAATTTTTCATGCAAAAAATTTTACCCACAAAAATGTGACTCTTTTAGGACTATTAAAATGCAAGCATGGCAAATATTTCAGAATGTCACGTTCGTGATTGTTTTCATAGTGAATTCAAAATTGTCCTTGTGCTGTTTTCAGCGATTTAAAAAAAAACTTAATTGTAAGAATCAATACTACAATTTGCCATTTTCCATGGCATTGTAGGGCTATAGAGCACCTCGATAATAATTTATGCTATTAAGAAAAAGTTTAGGAGTAGTTCAACGTAGGTATTAAAAAAATAAAAATCCGTGTTACGACAAAATATTAAGAATGTTTAAATCCAGGGAAATAATTTTTGTCCTGTCCACCTTGCATTTAAATACACTATCTAGAGAATGTTTTTATCATAATTGCATAAACTGTAAAACAACAACATTAACCATAGTAATGATATAAACCTCATTTGTTTAAACAATAGTAAAGAAGAAATGCGTAAAAATATTTATTACTAAAACAAGTAAACACAGTAATTTTAGCGTTGTGGAAACAGCCCATTTTCAATCCAGTATATATAATATGAAATATTAAGTTTTCATTTGTTATATGAATTTACACTATTCAACCGATCATTACGATAATTGATGCATATATTCATCAAGACTAAATATAGCTAATGCCTTATTCTTTAGATAATTGGTTCAAAAGATATAAAAAAAATGAAAACCATTTTAACTTTAAAATTATTAAAAAGAAAAAAGTTGATACATTACAACAACAACAAGAATAATAATGGTTCATTCTTTTTCTTACGTAAAAAGAAAAATATTTATTTTTATGTCGGAAAAAAATGGACGTATGTCAGTTTTCTTTTACTTCTAAATTAGTTCCATGTTTAACGCCAAATTTCAACAACAGCGTTTTTGAGACATGTATGTATATATACATATTTCTCAATTCACATTCTATGTGGAAATAATTTTCAAATTTCATGCTTTGTGAATTATAATTTTTATGTTTGCTTCCACATGGAATGTGCGATATATATGCCAGGTGACCCAAAAGTCTGTGGACATTATAAAAAATCATAAAAATTGAAGTAATTGGTGTGCGAAAAATTTATTCCATAAAGGGGTATTATTTGGGGACGGGGGTTAAATATATATATACATATATTAAATGATATTTTTGTTGGTAGAGGGCGCTATAAGTGAGCATGTCACACATTTCTAAAAAATACTATATTTATTTTCATCTAAATATTTATGAGCACACAACTCTTATTCTATGTGTTCGCCATCACCGCAAATTACAATTTGCAAACGAATTACAGCATTGCTAATTGCAGATTCAATTGATGATTCTTAGCTGAGGCAAAACACCTTCGACAGTAATGCTTTATCCACCAAAGTCAGCATCGTAATTAAAATTTCCAGTTTGAATATCAGTAGAAGGGAAAATAAGAAATGGGCTGCTAATCATAAAACTGTGCAATTTATAAGACTCTTATTTGTATACTTATCGTTACTATCTCTGTACCAACCTCTATCGTCGAAAATTTTAACTATTATTTTTTCCTTTACCAGAAAAATTCCCACAATTATGAGAATAACTTTTTTGCAATCCACGTTCAATTCTACCAATTCCTTTAATTTCTTTGAATATTCAAAATGCCTTCAGGTTTATGGGACACCCGGTATATACTCATGATAAAATGAAAGGCGTTAAAGTACATTTTTGTCTTAACTAGTAGCTTTTGAAAATTTTATTGTTTATAACCTGCATTGAAGAGCTTCCTCGACAATGATCTCATAGGTTTTTAGGTTAATTATAATTTTCTGTCTGGTTTTCTTGCCTGCCGATTTTACTTTTAAGTTTTTCTCTGGCATCCAGCTTCAATTTTTATTCCATCTCTGTCTCCCTCTCTCTCTGTATATATATATATTAAAAACCATTAAGTAACGTGGAAAATTTAAAAATTATTAATTAAAAAAATAAGATTTATAATGTGTTAGTATAAAGCGTATTTTTTTGTATAATTTCGAATTTTCTTAGATCAAACGAAGATATATCTTAATATTAATGAAAAACAGCACTTAGATAGTATTTTGTAATGAACTAATAAGCTATAGAATAAAAGAGAATCTAAATTTCAACAGTATGAAAATGGAATTTATTTAAATTAAGTTAGAAACAAATAATTACAAGATAATAAACTGCGAGTAGTCCCTTTAGAAGCGCCCTACATCGCTTTATGAGTGATGAGCGGGGGCTGCTCCCTGTTAAATCAAAGTAGCTATGGCTCATTTGGATGCTCGTCCTTCTCTTTCCGATCAGGCTGTCATTTTTTCAGATTCACAAGCTGCGATTATGCCCATTGCCGACTGCTTTCGATCCCCTAGTTCTATGTCCGTAATGCAATGCAGATCTTTAATAGGAGAGATGCGCGAAAAGAATAAAAAGATTATTTTACAAAGGATCCCATCCCATTGTGGCATCACCGGCAACGAAAAAGCGGATGAGCTGGCCGAAATCGGTTGTTTTGTTAATCAGGCCTCGTGTAACCTAATTAGTGTAACCTCGCCTCGTCAATGACCACTTAAGATAACGAATATGTCAGTATTAAAAGAACGTACGAAAGACAAATCGTGAGAAATTCCATCTCTAATATCACCGAATGTTCAAGAACCAGTGCTGTAGCTACCTTTAGTCTCACGACTAAACATGACAGTCTATATGCCCATCTTTGCCGACTTCGGATAGTGGATAGCCCTGCCTGCCGTCTCTGCCGGAGTGGTGCAGCGATGAGTGTTGATCACCTCCCCATGTGTTCAGTCCTTACAAATAATTGCATCTACTCCCAATACTGGGAAGCCAGAGACCTTTTGAACAATTTATCTGCTGAATTTTATGTGTTTTTCATGTTCTAATTCTTTACTTATTTCCAGTGTTCTATTTGTATTTTGTGTTTGACGTATTTTATTTTTCACATAGATCTGTATTCCTGTATTTTCATATTCGTTTGATCTCTGCGTACGGCGTTAGGATAATGTCTGTATCACCAACTGCATTGGAAAAAAAATGCATTGTCGTGTGTTCTGAGCTATTCTAAAAGTTTGAAATGTGTAGTTAGTTGGGAAGTTATATGATTGTGGAATCATATAAATGCTACCGAAGGCAGCGGGGACCCGAAATAATTGGCTAAAAGTATTTTTAAAAATGCATTTATATCGTATTCTTAGCTATACTAAAAGTTTCAAATGTCTAGATAGTCGGGAATTTATATGATTGTTGAATCATATAAACGCTACCGAAGGCAGCGGGGACCCGAAACAATTGGCTAAAAGTATTAAAAATTGCACTTTCATCGTGTTCTGAGTAATCCTAAAAGTTTCAAATGTGTAGCTATTCGAGTAGTTACATGATTGTTGAATCATATAAAAGCTACCGAAGGCAGCGGGGACCCGAAACATTCGGCTAAATGTATTTTTAAAAAACGCATCATCGTGTTCTGAGCTATTGTAAAAGTTTAAAATGTCTAGCTAGTTGTAAAGCTGGTTAAAAATTGATTGCAAGATTTGCACTGGCCAAACAAACAAACAAAAAAGCGTGTTAATAAAAACATGGTAATATTCGGCATCGTTTTGCTTGACAGAAGATAAAAATTTGTAATTGTGTTATCACATTAGAGAGAGAACTTATATCTTTGGCTGATAAAAATTCTGAACATCATCTGATATAAACAACGTAAAACATACAGTTGTACCTATTGAAGTAGATTATATAGGGAGTAGATTATAGCAAATATATATAGTTTAAAGTAACTGAAAATTTGAAGAAATTTGCAATAAATAATACACATATTAATAATATTTATATACAGTATATAGATAATATTTTAGCGCATTCGTTTAAAATATAGTATTAAAAAACATTTATTAGTTAAAATAGTAAGAAAAATTTGCAAAAAGAAAAGAAATAAAGGAAAATAACTTCGTGTTTCAATTGTTACCAATGAAACTTTATAAAGTTTTGACAATCTTTTTAGAGAGAAAACGTATTTTCTTCTCAGAGGTCATTTTGAGCGGCTTCAAACATAAACAGCGTAAACGTATGCAATTATCTCTTTTCCTGAATTTGAACATCTTTATAACAAACAGTAATGTAGATTAATGGTATTAATGTATCTGCTGTATACAGAGAATGCTTTGTACTCGTAACGCTCACAAAATTTGTAATACAAGCACACAAAGGCAGTTTCTAAAAATGGTGAAATATTCACGCCACAAAGCGTATAAATCCATCGAAAACCTTTGGTCGAATTTTTTTTAAATACGTGTTTCTTATTCAAAAAATTCTTCGCGTACATATATATATGAAATAAAAACTCAATTATGATTTATTTTTGGATAATTTTGTTTGAGTTCGTCGCTAAAATTTTTAATTGATCAATGCTGAAAATTTTTACATCATCTAATTAGTGTAAGGGTATATTTTTTTAATTGGGAATTTTTTATGTGAATCTTAAAAAAAAATATGTATTGCAATTCTTTAAATTGAATCCTTAAAAATAATTAATTGATTGTATAAAGTTGTGAAAATATTATATAAGGAACATCTTTATTTATATTATATGTCTAAAATGCGAAATATATATTTAAGAAATTAAGGACGCAATCAATGTTTTTTGATCCCATTATATATATATATCACAAAAATTTAAAATAGTAAATTATATATATATATATATATATATATATATATATTGTTGCGTACTTGGGGGTTCGTGAGTTGTCCGAGAATGAAAGGCCAAACTTACAAAAATTCAGTCGCAGAAAGTTCCAGAAAAATACAGGTCTACACTGTAAAAAAAATCTGTAGTTTTTACAGAAAACATCTGTATTTTTTACATTAAAGAGCTGTTTTAAAGAAAAAACATATTTTTTCTGTTTTTTATCTTTTTTTTCTGTTTTTTCCTCCCCCTTTTTCTGTTTTTCTCTCTTTTCTGTTTTTCAGCACGCTGAAAACAAAAAATCTGTATTTTTTACAGAAAAAACTGTATTGTTTACAGAAAAAATCAGTTTAAAGAAAATCAGTTTTTTTTTTTTTTTTTTCTGTTTTGCGGGTGCAAAAATTTGTAAACTGTAACAGTAATATGAAGTCGTGGCACCAGAAGGGGGTGTGCCCACAGAGTTAAAAGGAATACGCCAATTTTCTTTTGTAAACCAGAAATCACATTTTATGTAATCGGTTTATGTCAGAATAATACAGATATACATTCACACATACATACATACGTGCACACATATAAATTTATAGGGTATTTGATAAGTCTCGTTACACCAAAATTTCTCGAAAGGAAAGTAAATTCGCTGAACAGGTTAATTTCAAAAGTTTCTTGGATTCAAATAATGTCACATGAGGTATCACAAATGGGCCCCCTGGTAACCTGAGGGCCCCACGTGACACAAACTCCATGTTTTTTTTTTAAGTAAAACATGTCTTTTTTTTTTTTTTTTTTTTTTTTTTTACAGAAACGTGTCAAGCGCAAAAAATCTGTTCAAAAAATCACGTACTGTTTTTTTTATTTTGCAGCGTACGGGCCCCTCTGGCCTTTCAAAAGTTTCGTGCATTCGAATAATCTATAACTTAAATTATCATAAATTATCATAAAATGTAGAAAAGGAACGGGAGTTTCGGAGAAAACAACGAAAAACCCATAACGCTTTTATTCTTTCATATTTTGCAGTTTCGAATTCTGATACTCCGTTCACATTTCATACTAAGTATTTTTAACAGTATTTAGCCCGGAATTACGCAAGTTTCGGAGAAAACCACGAAAAAGTCAGACATAAATCTTTTTATAACGTTATTTATATTATTTTTGTATCTCAGCTTAATTAGCATAATTTCAAAATTAATATATCATTTTAGAACTTATTTGAATTGGATTTCAAGAGTAGACGTCGCAAATCACTGTCGCCAGATAGCGCTTTGATATTTTAAAATTTCAATATCTCCAATTCCAATTATGATTAAATTACTTGGGTAGATTAGATCGTAGCCGCCACCGGATTGGGGGTTTGCCACGATAATAATTTTCAAGGGTCGTTTGCACGAGGAACGAATAGATTGTTTCATATCATGAAACGCAGAGAGGCGTCGCAATCGCCATAGAGCGGATATTTGCAACAATTAGAATTTTCAAAGTTATTTGCACTATGAGCGAGCAAGATGTTGTAGGTTCTAAAACGGGGAGAAAGCGCCGCAGGCGACACCAAGATGAACTTTAATATGGTGAGATTTTTCAAGGATCGCTGTCACGGTGAACGAACAGGCTGTTTAGATCATGAAACAGAAATACGGCGCCGCAGGCGCTACTAAGTGGGAATTTGCTATAGTTAGAATTCTCAATAAAGGTACTTAACAATAAGCGAATAAGATGTTGTATGTCCTGAAACGGGAAGAAGGTGCCACAGACGCTACCGAGCCGGACTTTTCAAGCATCGCGAACCAGCTGGTCGCTGAAGGCGGCTAGTATACAGCTTTCTTGTACCATTTTAAGTGCTAAATATTCATGCACGTTAATGAATTTTGGTGTTCTGATATATCTGAATGTCTTGTTTATAAATACAATACAAAACTTTCTACCTAAGGGGGAAAAAAAAACTACGTTTAAAAAGGTAAAATACAGCGTGACAGACATGACAAAAAGGCATATTTCAGTGACTCATCTTTGTCATTCAGTTGCTCTAAATTAAGACACATCCAAAGTCCAGAAATTTTAATTTATACAAACAGTCTTTTCACCCCATATGCAATTTTTAAAAAAGTTCTTAAATTTTAAAAAAAAAAAAGTAAGTTTAATTATGTGACAGAAATGACGTAAAAAATTTTTGAATTATTTTCTATTTCAATTTTTAATTATTTGCTGCTTTTTATTGTTTTATTTTAAAATTAATTATCTATATTTTTATAAAAAATGTGCTCTATTATTTGATAGACTTTTTTTTTTTTCTGAATCAAGAAAAATTAAGTAAATGGTGTTTGATATTTTTGGTTTTCTTTTTCTTTTTTTCCCCCCATATTTTAAGAGTCCTAATCCATTGCTGAAATCTTTGAATTGTTGGACAATGATAGAAATTGTTTCTATAACCAGAAAAATAAGAAAATGCAGTGTGAGTGCCCCACCAGATTATAATCAACAGAGTACCAGTAATTATTAGAGTACTATTTCCTTAATTCACTTGTTATTATTATTCACAACACCATTTTTGAAATTAGTTAATTTTCAAAAGAAAATATATTGTGAGCTTTAAAGGGTTAAGTCACTTTTTGACACATTTTTTTGTTATCTTTATCAACTCTGTCACCATTTTACACTTATACACCTGCCTTTCTTTTTATAAACAAGCAAGAAAGCACAGCAGCGCCACCTGCTGGGAGGTTTACTCCCAAGTGTTATTAGGATAAATTCTCATGAAGGTCCAACTAAATGTGAAATTTTGCGAAATTATGCGCAACAAAAGATGATATATAGCTATATGGGGATAATTTGCATCAGCGCCACCTGCTGGGCATTTACTCCAATTACAATCAGCATCAACTCATATGAAAATTTAAAATTTTTCGGAATTCCGGCCATTATTTAATGAGATACAGCGCCCACAGAATTTTGATAAACCATACACAGACAGGCATGCATTTTTAAAAGTGGTCTAATCGTTTTCATGACTTTTCAAAGCGTATAAATGCATCGAAAACCAGAAGTCAAAAATTTTCACGAATTTAATACTTTTTTCTTGTGAATAGAAGAAAAAAATGATTGTTTTTATCACCTTTATAATGTCAGATAGAAAGTAATCTAAACTATATTGCCATTTTTTTCTTTTTCTTTTTTTTTCTTTTTTTTTTTTTTTTTATTTGAGATAATCTTAAAGAATATTTCTTATAAATTTTTCGCTTCAACAACTTCAAATAAGAAAATTATTCCTGAATTCTATGTAATGTTGCCGAAGGGGAAAAAAAAAAGTGAAGGAATATTTAAAGCTAAAATTATTCTTTATTTTATTTCATTGTAAAAAAGAAATGTTAAAAAAAAAAAAAAATAATAATAATAATAATAATAATAATAATAACAATAATACTTAAACAAAAAATATTTCTCAACGTTTTTCAAGGATAAATCATCATGATTGTTTTAATTATTAACTAATTATCTTCCTGGTATCTGTGGATGAAAGATTAACATTGACCACAGAGATAGAACAGAATAATCTGTTCCGTTCCTCTTGTCTCTAGCAGCGATGACGTCACGACCAAAGAATTTATCGCGTTCAAAAATCACCACGTGAACAGTTCATGAGTCATGACCGGCGACCCTTGCAAAGATCTATTTGTATTTGAGATTTGACCCTTGTGCTTGCTTGTGGCGTTTGGAAGGATGCAGCGGGTAAGTTCCATTTGATAATTATTGTTTTATATTTATTTCATTCAGTTATGCTAATCGCTTTACTTATACAATCGAACCTCGTTAACATGAACTGTTTCCACAACCCACGTCAAAATGATAATTAGTTTAGTTATATGAAGATTAGCTACTGGTAACATGAACAAATTTTTTATCCCGGTTGAGATTGAGATTCACATTAATGAGGTTCGACTGTAATCGTAACATTGTAAGAAAAGATCGATGTTCTTTGAAAAACACATTGTTACAACGTTTTTATTAATAGAAAAAACAAAACTTTAGGCTTTTAAAATTTTATTATGAATTATTTCTATGTTCATTTAAAATATGCTGTGATACTTTTATATATTACTATAAAATTTATTTATAACTATCTATGTTTAATATAGTATATGTTAAACTTAGTTATGTGATACTTTAAAAATATAGTTGTTTTTAAATAAGCTATAAGTATGTTTTAAAAGGTAAACATATTAATGTTTTTGGAGAAACATTATTATAACATTTTGATTAATATAAAAACAAAACTTTAGGCTTCTAAAAATTCATGATTTATAAATCATTGATAGATAATTTTGATTGATAAATCATTTTATTTGCAATACAACATTGTATATTTCAATTTTTTTAGTCTTATGTATTTAGTATTTAACCAGTAAAACAAAAATGCATAGCCTAATATTTTGTATTTTAATATTTTATAGAAAAATAGAACTTTTTTTTCTTTTTAATGACTGCTGATATTGCAAGTTTTTAAGAAAAGCAATAATTCTGAATGTTAAGCATGTTTGAATTGTGCCTGAAATTCTTATAATTACCATGAGACAAGAGAAACATGAATGCAGTCTGGACATGTATAAATTGTAATAAATTTAATATTTACTCTTACAGATTTTTAAAAAAATTATTATTCTAAGCTGTAGGGCCCATCAGTGGCGAAGCAGTTGAACGCTCAAAGCTGGTAGATGTGAGGTGCCGGGTTCGATCCCAGTGCGACACGTTGGCCTAGCCGTTCAGAGTTTTTTGTAGTTTTCTCCGAAACTTGCATAAATACAGGCTAAGACCCTTTAGAAAGACCCCCACTGAGGGCACTCCCCCTTAGGTCTTAAGACCCTAGAGTAGCCAATCAGCTTTACTCCCAAAACACCAAACGTCTAAGCTATAAACAGGTACAAGTATTTATACAATTAATAATAATAAATAAATAAATAAAAATTTATTAATAAATGATACAGTGTAATAAATATAGATTATAAATATAATTATTTTCAAATTCATATTAATTTACTGCCTGCATATATTATGTTTTACTTAAAAAAAAAAAAAAAAAAAAAAAAAAAAAAATCCAGTATTCCTGTGTTTTCATGGCTTATGTTAAAATTCATAAGTAACTTTGGAATTTTAGATTTCATAAATATTAATATAAATAAACATAAACATACAAAATATGTTTATGCATACTTTGTATATATTTCTTAGGTTATAAACCAGTATTTATTGAAATTTAATTTTTCCGACTGAGTGAAAATAATGCCACTCAGTCGGAAAAATTAAATTTTAATAAATATGATTTTCTTCCACAGTTGATTGTGTGATTTTATTAAAAAAATTATAAACCAGTATATTTACCTAAATTTGTATAAATTATTTACAAATTGTTTTAAGAAAAATTTTATTTTGAGAAACTTATTTATGTGATATGTAAATATATTCATACACAACTAAAATAAATGTTTGAAACATTATATTTCTAATTCATAGTTTTTAACTAATAAAGAAAGAATACAGTTATTACAGTGATCATCAAAAACTGTTATAATCACATGCATTAAAGATAAATATCAGATGACAAACTTGAAATTTCCAGTACATGTCTAATTAAGGAAGATTTTTTTCTTTTTTAAATACACAGGAGAACAGCCAATGTAGAACAAATTCATATGTGAAAAAGAGGGGAGGGAGAAAATAAATAAATAATAATGAATAAAATATTTTAAATTTATTAAAACAAGAAAACTAAATTTCACAATCCTAAAATATCAGCAAATCTGCAGAAAACATACTGGTAAACGATTCGAAAAACAATATTAAGTATAGTGTTAATGTATATGCTGCTAATTTATTTAAATAATCATTTATGTAAATTTCAAATTTTATTGAATTTTATATTTCATGCTCTGGAAAAATTTAACTTTTGAAATGGTTCTCAAATGTAAATATCATAATTTATTCCAGGCAATATTTTAAGTTTAATTTGTAAATATATTCATTTATTACCAGTGTATAATATTTACGTAACCATGTTTAGAAGGTAAGTTTAATTGTCTGTGATATAATCTATATAACGCAAAATTCTATATAATGCAAAACCTCTGGTCCCAAGGTGTGCGTTATAAAGATCCTCTACTGTATTATCATATTGTAAATAGTTAACAGTTCTTGTTTTGTAACACTTTATTGTTTGAAAAATTCTGAATTTTTTTAAAGTTTAATATTATTTTTAATGTTTAATCATGTGAACATGTTTAATATCATTTAGCATTATTTCATTGAATCAAGTATAAGCATTCATTTAAAATAATATTTAAAAATAATAATTATAATTATAAAATGATAATATTAATAAAAGGAAATTTTGTGTGAAAGGCTTGATTTTATAAATTTGAATTTTGTAGAGGACCTTTTAAAGTAGAATTTTATGAAGGGCCAATAGAAATTTGTGAAGTATTGTAATTCTGATTTGCACAATGAATTTTGCATCTTAAGTATCTCTAAAGCAAATGGTCATAGAATATAAATTTATATTTGTGACTGTCATGACGTTTATTAATAAGTACAAAACTATAAACGTCATAAAATGCAAAAACATGGAAAGATTGCTTCAGGTCAAAAGAAGAGATGACCCTTCATCGGGCGAACAAAGTAAACTGGTGCTGCAAACAATGCATTGCTGCTTTGTTTGCAGCACTCATGCGTACTTTGTTTGCCTGATCGAAGGTCAACAATTATTTTGACCCAAAATAATTGTTGTGAATTTTTTTGTATTTTATGGTGTTTGTTTCAAGTTTTGTACTTATTACTTTAAAATGTCAGTTTTTTTTTTCTTTTTTTAATGACGTCTAGTTGTAAACTTCCAACTCTGGTCTTGGCACAAGCAAAATTCTATACAACGCAAAACCTCTGGTCCCAAGGTGTGCCTTATAAAAATGCTCTACTGTATTTAATTTCTATGTAGAAATATTAATATGCAGTCACCTTGCTAGGACTCAGGACCTTAGTGTAGTCAATCAACCTTATTCTCAAACACCAAACAAACACCTTTTAAAATGAATTTTTTAAAGTTACTCCTGTAGTTAAATTTCACTTCCTGCTTCATTTCTTATTGATGTTTTACTTATTACATAGATGATATAACTTTTTTTTTTTTTTTTTTTTTTTTTTTTTTATCAATTTGTGTTAGGTTTAAGTTGATGCAAAAGGGTATGATGCCAGCTTAGTATGCCAACAGCCGTACCAACAGCCAGTGCTCAAAATTGACAGTGGTATAAACTTTTCAATTATTTTTTTATTTTTTGCTTTTTTCTAAAATTGCCTGTAAATCTGTCACAGAATAGTATATTATAACAATATTATAATAAGCGCACTACTTTTTTATAATTGTCAGTATCACATTTTCTCTATAATTTTTCATTTAATTTCACTTTCATAACTTTTTTTTTTTTTTTTACTTTAAATTCTTAACAGTAAATGCATGGCATTAAGCTCGTTTATTAAAGAATAGATTTTTTTATTTATATGAGACTTCATTTGTATGTTTTAATTAATTTATGAAACATTATCCTATTTGATTTGTAAATTTATAAACTTCGGAACTTATAAAAATATTCCATAATTGTAGTATTAAATTTTCATTAAAATGGTGTAAATAATAACAGGATTACTGTGAGTTGACAGTTTTTTTTTTTTTTTTTTTTTTTTTAGTGAATGTTAAACCTAACATGCCTTTCCTACAATTTAATGACAATAAAATTCTTAATTTAATGAATTAGGGGAAAAGAAACGATTTAAGAAAAATATACTTATGGATTATGTAATGGAATATTGCAATCCATTTGAAAGTTATACTGAATAGCATTTACATTTAATATTTCAAATAAAATAAGTTTTATAGCTTTTATTGAAACTAAATTTTCTATTTTAAGAAAACACTCTTCATCAGATGTAAAATCTTTTGCGATTATAATTATTCCATCATTTTTCCATACTTGGATATTAAAATTGTCATTTTCTTAATTCTAATGCTGTTACATTTTAACAAAATAATTCTCAAAATGTCCTTGAATGGAGAACTTTTTGCATGAAATTTTAAAATCAAAGTTTTTTTTTTTTTCTTTTTTTTTAACTGCTTGGACAAATTCTAATGCAGCTTCTTTTTTATTTGATAATTCAAAATCAGTATATCTTGCTTTTGGATTTAGTATATAGATAATAAAATGGGCTGCTATTAATTACCATATTTTTAAAAATACCATATACATAATTTTTTTAAATACCAATTTGTTAAGTTTTGAATAAACAATAAAATATGTATGATACTATGATAGGATATTCAAAATGAATAATTTGTATTTTATTTTTAATTGCAAAATAGTTACATATCCAATATTTTCCAGAAATTATTTTTAGAAGTTCTTTCATAAATTACATAAATTAAAAGATACCAAAAATAAAATGATAGTTAGACAATAAAGTATATGCATTTTCAAAAACAGCAGATATGCCCCCCCCCCCCCTCAAAAAAAAAAAAAAAAAAAAAAAAAAAAAAAAAAAAAAACTTTAAAGCGTGTATCATTTAATATTTTTACATATATGTTATATATTTTCTCATTTATTCAAAAATAAAATAAAATATGTTTGTGTAGTTGCACATTTTTAATATTTATTTCAAGATGATTTATTGTAAATCTTATATATATATATAATGATAATTATATATTAATTTGTTCTCTTGATATATTTATTCACGTTGCTTATATATATATACTGTTTATGTGCATGTAAATATTATAAATATCAATATTTGAGGTACAATTATTCACTTTTTTAAATTAATTTTTTTTGCTTCATTAATAAATTTTTGCCACATTAATAAATTTTTGCTTTTGTATATTATAATTGTTAATATATATGTATATTTCACTAAACTTTATGGAATATACTGGAAAATGTTACAAAACAACAATAATTATAATAATTTTGTAAATTTTTCAAATATTTGCATAATTTTAATAAAATATAATTCTACTAAAAAATATTGTTTTGGACAGTTTAAGACACCAAGGTTTTGGACAGTACGGTAAAGCCATGGTTTATACCGTGGTTTTTACCATAGTGTCCGAAACCTTGCCAACCCTAATTAAAAGTAAAAATAATTTATAAATTTCAATTAAAAAAGGGACAATAGAATAAAATTTTTAAAATTTTTGGAAAGGAAGAAAAAAAAAAAAAAATAGTTTTTATGGAAAAAAAACCAGTTGGTTTAAACCGTGCCAAACCTGATATATTGAATAATAGCTGTTGTTGTTATACTGCGATTTCTTCCTTTAAAGAAAGATTATATCAGCTTCTGTAGTGTACACATTGGCAGAAACATCGCGACACGGCGACATAGTCGTGGACACAGAAAAATGGCTTGCGGACAGTTTATGTCTGCACTGATAAAAATATTTGTCTGCAACTTTCGAATAACAATTCACTTAAAAAAAATTTCTGATCAAAACTAAAACTAATACTTTTATCGTTTATAATTATTTATTTTTATATTGTGTTGTGTCAAACATTGCTATAAAATATTTAATTGAATGAGATGAATGAGTACACACAATTGTTTATACTATATTGTTCTGCAGTAAAATTGTATTTGTGTATTGTTGCACGAGATCACCACTGATGTTAAGCCCCCCCCCCCTTCCAATCAGCTTTCAGGCTTTTTGAGTGTAAGCCATTTTCATCCCTGATTACATGCAAGTTTTGCAGACAAATTATGAAATTTTAAAAGCCTGTCGCAGACAGCTACAAAACTTTCTGCCACTGGGGTAGTGTATAACTGCATCAAACTTGGTATATTTTAGTAAGATTTTAAGTGAGATATGTTATTTCATTTTGGATGCATATGGCTGACAGAAGGTGTTAACTAATAAAATCTCGTTTATGAGAAGGAAATATCTCAACTTCTATATAAATATACAATACTTGATACATGATACATGATGAAAATGATATTGTGAAAATCTATTGTAATCCAATTTACGTGCATATCACACAAAAGATTGCACTGCTATGCTGGAGTTTACTTCCATTTACAAGAAATCTTCTATGTTGTATAAATAATCCAAACTTGGTATGTGTGTAGTGTATTAGTGTGTATATATATATATATAATGAAAAATTGTGCTTATTTAATCTGGGTGTGTATCGCCTGACTGGTGGCGCTGCTATTACTTTCTGCAACTTTCCAAATGGATATATTTCAGCATCTACTGAGGAAAATTGCATGAAATTTCATATATAAAATATTAGGAAGAAAAAGTAAAAGCAGCACCATCTTTTGGCTGATAGGCTGAGATATTTCTAAATCGAGTCAGTGAAATTTTTCATAATGTATATCTCACTTAATCGTCATAATTGTCTGCCGTAGTGTCTCGCATGATAAAAGAAGAAAACAGTCATTTCAATTGAAAATTATTAGTTTAGTTAATTAAAAAAAATTCTGATTGTCGCATCGATTAGCGAGTTGCACTCCAGAATTCAGAGAAAATGTTCCTGCTATTGGTACCGATTTTGGAAAAAATAGTACCGATATTTTTAATTTATTTGGTGCTTTTAATGCATTTTAAATGTCTGTTTTTATTTGAGACGGATCGTTTTCATAAAGGGTCTAGCTGAGCAAGAAAGTATTCGAAAAAGAAAGTCATTTGAATTGCTAAAAAGAGGCATTTTAAATTAACATTAATATCTCAAAAATTAATTACAATTTAAATTTTGTTCACAATCCCCTTTGACACGGTACTTCTATGCAGTCGTATATCAATTTTTGTACTTCTATGTTCTGTGCAGGCAGAATATACAGGTGAAAGACAGACAAACAAACATCTTTTATTAATATAGGATTTTTTTTTTTTGGTAGGGGGGGGGTGGAGGTCACCAAAAAGATATCATGCCCCAGGTGCCAGTTATGCTCACTATGCCACTGATCTTTTGTAATCTGCTAGAAAAAAGATCAGTTATTGAGGTATATTACGCATTGTTCATTTGCATTGCTCATACAGGATCTAATGTTGATATCATCCATATCTAGCTGTTACTTTTATGTCAAGAAGCAGATTTAAAATTATCTGGACAGAAAAAAAAATAATTTCTCCACAATTGCTGATTTAAAAGTATGAGAATCAGTGAACTTTACTGTAAACAGTATCAATACTAAAGGTACAATAAAAGCTATCTAATAATAATAAATAAGAGGGGTCTAAGAGTCTAAGTTAAGAGGGGACAATACCTAATCTCGCTGGCAGCCTTCGCCCATGTTATTCTATGGGAAAATTTGTTGCTACAATTACACATTACCTAATGAATATTTTTGAATTCTGTTTTCGCAGTCAGAAAATTCATAACCGTTAAATGAGTACTCATTTTTGAAAAATTAATTTTTTTTTAATTTTTACATTTTAATTTTGAGTTCAAAAATGCGATTTTTCACAAAATGCATTTTTCTCATTTCTAATTGCAAAATGAAATACTAAAATTTTAAAAAATCAATTTTTGGAAAACAAGTACTAATTTAATGCTTATGAATTTTCTAAATGTGAAAACAGAATTGAATAATATCCATTAAGTAATGAGTAATTATGTAAACAAATTTTCCCATAGAATAACATGGGCAAAGGCTGCCGGCGAGATTAGGTATTGTCCGAATCTTGGTACTCATGTGATGGATAGGTGTCTTAGTGTTTCTGTATACCAAATATTTTTGTTGTTATTGTTCATTAGTTCAAAAGAAGTTCAAAGAAATTCCATAATTTTGTGATCCTGTATCATATGGTTTTACAACAAAATTAATCTCCATAGATGCTGTTTCTGCTTATGAAGGAATAAAATTGAATTCTCATTCAATCAATTAAAATAATTTCTTAAAATAATTTTCTCCATTTAAAATATTTTACTAAAATAAATTTAAATATTTTTCTAATGTTGCCTAAGAAGAAGCAAGCCAGTAGTAGAAACAGCACAGTATGGCAGCGAGCTCTGCAAATTGTTTAAAGCTCTACATACAAATCAATTTAACAGTTAAGAAAGAAATGTTTAGGCTTAAAAATACACATATTTTGCATTATGTCTCGAGGTTACTGTATTTGTTGTATAGTCTTAATTAATTTTCTTTGTAGATGCAAATTTTACAAATTTTATGAATTGCTATTACTTTTAGTGACACAAGACAATTTGGCATTTATGGTGTAGATTCAGAAAATTCTGCTACTGGGAAAAGCAAGGGGAAAAAATTATGAAAGATTTCCAGTGTTTGCCTTCTATAGATCCAGATTCTACCTAACATTAGTTGTTCCTGTTGCCAATTTACTTTGAAGTGTTAATGTAAGTTATAATTTCATTTATTTTGATTATTAATATAATTGATATACATAATTTTCTCCGTCATTTTTTAATAATAATGCAATTGCCAGATTAAAATGAAATGTGTCAACAGGGCCGTGTTATTGCATGGGCAAATCAGGTATTATCGCAGGATTTCCAAAATTGAGGCCTTAATTTTTTTTTTTTTTTACAACTCAAGGTGATCGGTAACATCTTAAGCAATTTCAAAAATGTTGCAAAACAATAAAATTAATTTTAAAATGATAAAATAAGTAAATTTAAAAAATAAAAAAAAATGTTCTTTAAAGAGTATAATCATGGGAGGGGAGGGGGGGGGGGGAGAGAGAGAGAAAATGTACTGAGGAATGTTCTAAAACTTGGGCACCAGGCATCTACCATTAAAAGGGAAAAGACTTGCAATTATTGTTCCAGAATGTGCTGTTATACTTGTGCTTACATCGCAAATGATGTAAAAATTTTTGAGAGTTGGTTCTTGATTAATAAGATTATAGAAAATATCACAAATATTTTATTTAATATTATCATTGCAAACTATTCATGAATGGAAATTGTTTTGACACACGTGTATATATATATACATATATATATATATATATATATATATGTAAATGATGGATAACGTAATAAAATTTAATCTTAAAATTTAGCAATTAATAGAACTAAAACAATAACAACACACAATAATATAGAACTGAATATATATATATATATGTCATTTGCTTTAGTAACAATTTTTATTTGACTAAATAAGTTTTCCAGATATATTAACAGGATTTCTTGATATCCCCCCCCCCTTTTTTTTTAATCCCTTTTTAAATTACTATGACCACTAAGTAAAGAGAGAGCGATTTCAAATATGACTCAATTAGTATGTTTTAATAAATTAGTTTTAGTAATTTTATTATTCTTGATAAAAACCATTAACAAATCTGCTCTTTTTTAATGTGTATTATGTGGGATTTTTCTCTTTTCTTTTTTATTTATGGGACCACATAAAAGTAATAATGTATTCGCTAGCAGCGATAGCAACCAATTTTGAACAATAGTATCAGGGTTGGGTTTTTGCCGGCAAAAATGCATTTTTGCCAGGACAGCGGCAAAAATGAAAAAAATTGGCAAAAATGGAAAAAAATTAGGAAAAGTGGAAAAATAAAATTAGAACAACACAATCCCTTTCAATTTTCACCCCTTACACTTTGGCACCTCAATGAAAAGAATGTTTGAAGGTTTTTTAATTTAAAAAGTAATTATAATTAATTAATTAATAATAATATATAACCAGTGTCCAATAAATTCCGGGTGCCAGGGTGACTATAAATATCCATTGGTGTGGTGACCAGTTACGGCAGTCTGACAAAAAAAATTTCATGCATTTACAATATTTTTTATGTATATTTTTGTTTTTCCTCCCACCTTCTCTTCTTGGTATAAAAGATGATATTTCTGATGTATTGAATGAATAGCATGAGTTTATTGTTTTCTGAAAAATTTAACAATTATTTCTGTTTTTGAAAGATGTTTTTCCATGAAAGATAAATTCCCATATTTGATAAATCTTCTTACTACTATACTCGAACTTTCCATGTCAACATCTTTGTGTTAAGCAAGATTTAAGCATCATAAACACTATCTAAAGCAAACTATGTTCGAATTTACAACTAGAAAGTTTAAATAGTATGATACTTATCAAATGGATTCTCTTTAAAGGAATTCTGTCCTGAAAAATTAATAGACAAATAATATTTTAAAGCCAAAACTTAAACACTCTCAATATATTTGATGATTATATTAAAGGTAAAATTAATATTTCTGTAGATCCCCCCCCCCCCCCCCAAATAGTTTGTTTTTATCTTTATAAATAAAAAATAGTTATTTTCTTAAAAATTTCCTTAGTTCACATTCTTAACTGAATAGTTCATTTATTCAATGTAAAATAATATATTAATGACCTGCATTAATTATATAATTATGAAATATTATCCTTAAATTCTCTAAGTTTTGCTGTGAGTATTGTCATAGAAATAAATTGTTATTTATGGCTCCTGAAATATTGAAACTTTGTCAGTTCCTGAACATAACCATAAAAATAAAACTACAAAATTATATTTTTATTTTATTGAAGTAAAAAAAATATTAAGTAAGACATATTCAGAGAGAGAGAGTTTACTTGCAATTTACATTTCAATTCCGAAAAATGCATGATCAGTGACTGACTGGCATATTTTAGAACAGCTGAGTCAATAATTGAATCAATATATGACTTTTTCCCACTGTAAACAAAAATATGTAATACATTGAAAAACACAAATATTCTAGTAATTAATTATTGAAGAATATTTTTTTAGAAAGGTAATTTAAATATTTTTAAAAATGAAAAAAATATGTTAATTGCTGATGTTAAAAATTTCATTTTAAAGAAATTTTAGAATGCATTATTTTAATGATTTACATAAGAATCAGTTGATCAAGAGTGTAATTAAATATCTGGTTTTAATTTGTTAAAATTATGATTTAAGCATTAAAATCGTGTAATTAAAATCCTTAAAACCCTACTTGAAATACTGGTAATTTTTGCCACTGGCAAAAATTGTGGCAAAAACTATTTTTGTCGGGACGGTTTTTTCCGCGGTTTTTACCATGGTTTTTTCCACTTTGGCAAAAATTTGCCAACCCTGAATAGTATACTCTGGTGCACAAATGTATAACTAAAATTTTGTGTTAATATTACATAGAGGTTCTTTTTTTACCTAAAATATTTTATTTTTGTTTGATTTATAGATCAATTTTATGTACTAAGTTTTTATAAAATAATGCGTATTACATATAAACAAGATATTTATATATAATTAAAAGTTCATATCATGAATCATCTTTATACTAAGTTTGGTAACCAGCCAATTTTAACTGCAGAAAGCTGTTATAGCAAAAATTTTAATTATAATAACTCTGTGTTTATATTTTCCTATTTTTTTAGTTATGTAAAATAAATATCACTCATTAACACATTTCTTTAATGAAAATGCATAAAAATAGTGAAATTCCCACAACAACTCGGTACTGGCCGAATACATAGCCTAAATTTGGCTGAGTACCGAGCATTCAGCAAATAGACCAAGTACAGAGTATATACCGAGTACTCGGTACAGCTCTACTTATCAACACATGTGCAACACCGGCTGTGTCTATATAAGGATTGTTTTAATGAAGGAGGGTGAAATGAAACTAATGATAATAGTAGGAAATGTATTCTATTGGAGAAATCATGTTTAAATGAAAATTAATGTGAAGTACTGTATATTAAGACTTCAACCTAGATTTAAATGTATGCATTCTGCAGAAAAGCACATTTTTAAAAAAATTCAAACTATGCTGAAACTGTCACCCCCATTTAAAAGCAAATCCCCATTTTGAGCAATTGAAAGAAAAGCAAAAATGTTAATTTTCTAAACAGGCTTGAGCCAGTTTAATGTAAAATGAAATGATACTTAATGTAATAACAGGGTTGCCATGCTACCTGGAAAACTAGGGGAACTTGGAATACTCAGGGAATCTGAAAACTGACCATAAAAGCCAGAGAATTTGAAAATGGACTCTAAAAGTCAGGGAATTTGAATATTTTAGCCAGAATTGGGAAAAGTCAGGGAATTTCCTACTATGACTGCCAAAAAACAACTTTTCTGCCAATGTAGGGCCATTTTCCTGTATTTTTCTCACCTGCCATTTTTTTTTTTTTTTTTTTAAACATGACCTCTTAGAAAGACTCTGTGAAGGACAACCTCTCCTTAGGTAAAAGTAATATGTAACTTTTGTGTTTTAAAATGGCACCATAATTATTTTGCCCTCAATATAGCCCAATGCTCAATATACGGTTGCACTGGAATTTTCTTAGGACATACCTGGAAAAAATCAGGGAATTTCATTCTCCTATTTTAGTGGCAACCCTGTAATAAAATCATACTACTTTTCATCGACAACTATAAATTCATTAAGTCCCACCCCCCTTTTTTTTTTTACCTTTTCGCTTACTATGTTTTAAAAAGTTCATTAAAAAAGTCTATATTTGGCAAAAAAAAAATGCATTATTTGAAGAGTTTTATTCTACCCTGTTATATGGGGTACAATGAAATCTGTTTGGCATTTACTTTTTGCTATTTTTCTTGTATAAAAATATTCTTTAGAAAATAATAAAAATGTATTTAGATAAAGCAAGTACAAGATTAAAAGTGTACATTAATTTCATTCATGCAAAATTGTGGCTAGTAAAAAATAATTAGTAAAATTTGTTTCTTTGTACCACGTGTTCCCCATATATGGAGATGGATTTTAGTATCAAGTGTACCTTTTGTTTAAAACCTGTTAATATTTGTATTTATTGTAGATTTAAGATAGTATTTTATTTTGAGTGATGCAACTTGTTTTTGTTCATAGATTATTGTATTATGAAACATACACATGCGTAACTAAATGTTGTATTTCCCAATAGTTAATTGTTGATATATATATATATATATCTTATACTATTAAGTGAGCAATATTTGTATATTTCACTGTTCTCGAAAACGGTAGCTCGGACAGTCACGAGATTTAACACAAAGGTGCGCCCCCTGAAGGGTCATTGTGCACATCGAAGTCAGATTTTCGAATTTTTGATTAGTTTTTTCTTAATTAATTAAAATGTGAAAATAATAACCTTCTAATTTCTGATAAATAAGTCATTTAAATTTTAACATTTTATCCGTAATTTAATTGTTGCCAATTTTTTTTTTTTTTTGACAAAATAATAATAATTAAAAAAAAAAAACGTACATTTATTTAAAATGAGGAAAATAAATCAGAAAGATTAGAAAATAAATTAGAAATATCAGTCGCATCGTTACAAATAAGATAGCAATTGAAAGGGAATTTTTTTGTAAATCCGATGCATTAAACAGCTTATCAATCGGACAATTAGATTTTTTAAAATTAACTAAAGTATGAATTTTAGGTGGCAACAGCGGAAGATTGTATGGAAACCGTTAGGAAAAAAAAATGAAAAATCTGCTTCACATTAAGTCACATGTTTTTTAAGTGGGATTAAAAATTGCAGTTTTCAAATTCTTTTAAATTTTCTCTCACGAACACAAAAATATAATATACAGCCTGTACCCCACAAGACCAACTTGCATTTCAAATTTCATCAATTATTTCAGTTAATAAACAAAAGTTACTATCTTTTTTTTTTTTTTTTTTTTCAAATTAGGTTTTATTCTATCTTCGAAAAGATTTATGTGATCATAGATATAATATATATAGATCTATAATCCCCATATTATCGTGCAAAGATTTTTCATGCCGAAAAAAAAGCCTTGGAATCAGCCATTAAGTGGTATTGAAGGAAAAAAGGAAAAAAAGAAGAATGAAACTATATCTGGAGCTTTTCATTCACCTTTAGTAAATAAATTATTCATGAATTTTATTTGCTAAAACATTCGTGTATATTCCCTTGTGCATTCACTCGGGGAAAGACTGCCATATTTTGGTAAAATCGCCGTCTTTTCCCGAGTGAAAAGGAATCACTTTTTTCTCCCCAATGATCAATCTATATATTATTACTATATCTATGTATGTGATACAATACATTAATAATTTGGGTTTTAAAAGATTTTTTAAATAGATTATTTAAACTCTATGAACCATATTTTTATTTTATCAGTTTCATTAACAGATCCTGCTGGGCGATTTTTTAATTTTTGGTTTTGAAGTACACCCAACGTTTTTCGACAAGAAGTTTAATATAGCAACAGCCATTTTAATCTAAGTAGCGCATCAAATATATAAAAATATAAATGATTTATTTTTACACAAAATTTACAGAACAAATGCAGTTTTAAAGATAGGAAATTTATGTCAACAAGCACTATTTTAAACCTAAAAACCATTAAAAATATAAGCAGAATATAAAGGATTCTTATGTATAAACAAAAAAGAGTCTGATAAAATTATTAGCAAAATAGTCTTCCCCTTTTCATACAAAAAAAAAAAAAAAAAAAAAAAAAAAAATTGATTTCCGGTTTTCGATGGATTTACATGTTTTGAGAGATCCAGAACACGATTTCACCATTTTTAGAAAATGTCTGTCTGTGTGTGACAAATATTTTGTTCCAATTGTATCCCAGGAACTACTGCACTGCACAGAATTACATATACATTTATATGCAGCTGCACCATGAAATAAATTAGTGCCTAACACTTTTTGGTGAAAATTGTCCAACAGGTGGCGTAGCCGTCTGAATTTTTCTCAGTTTTTAACTTGGCGGTATAGTTCAAAATTTCTTATAAATGAACACAGTAAGAATTATTTATCATAGTATTAATCAAGTAGGCACAAATAGGAAGGGTGAAGTCCCCCCCCCCCCCGCCGGAAGGGGACAGTTATTCGATATGAGTATCTTTTAAAAGAACTCATCAGTATTTTTTAAGACTAACAGTTGAACTATTAATGCATGAGGAAATTAATTTTAATAAATAAAAGTTTTAATAAAATGATTGGTATTGAGTGGATTTGTATAGGAAAATATAGACGGAAGATTTGTGTGCAAGGCCTGATTAAAGCAGGGGCATGTAAGACATGTGACCTGAATAGCAGGGGCCGTATAATTTGCCCTGAAAATGACATTTAGCCTTTTATGACCTAAAAATGGTATCATATAGTGCAAATTCTGACATACCTGTGTTTATTGGTGCACAATGCAAGGAGGACGCGGGCTCACAAAACTATGTGTGCCCCGGGTCTCGCATGAAGTTAATCAGAGTCTTTTTGTGTAGGGTCTGATTAACTTCGTGTGAGGCCCGGGGTAAACACACTTTTGTGGGCTCCACCCCTACCATTCGTACTGTGCTGGAATCAGCAAAAGTACATATATATACCTGTATATCAAACTTAAATAACAAAATTTTGCATTTTATGATACCACTTTTGTCATTTTTAGAGGCAAAAGGGCATTTTCAGGGCCAGTTTTAGGGCTCTTTGCTACTCAGGGCCCGAGGCACATGTGCCCCTGTGTTAATGAGGCCCTTGATTGCGTGTACGTATGTTTTTTTCATTGGGTATGCGTATTAGTATATCATATTCGATGACCTTGTATTAGAAATGTGATGGGCCCCTCCCGAAAAAAAATCCTGGCTACGGCCTTGTATATGATTATTTCCAATTTCCAATATTTATTTATTCATTTACATAGAAAATATGTATATTTATTTGTTATCTATTTTATTTATTTATTTTACAGAAATGTTTTTTTAACTTGCTAAAGTAAATATGTTTCTTTTTAGGTGTTTTCTTGGAATTAATCGGAGTCGAAGATCAAAATAAATTTGGAAGAAAAAAAGAATTTTTAATTTTTATATATTTTATTTATGTGTTTTATACGAATAAATGTTTTAATTTCATTTGCCTACTCAGGGTCAATCCAGACAAGAATTAGTTTTTTTTATGCCTCTTCACGAAATTCCATATAATAAGGCCTCCTTTACAAAATTCATATCCGTAAAATAGTCCTCTTCACAGTATTTATAAAATGTGTTATATATATGTGTGTATATATATTTTTTCTTTTTCACAAAAAATAAATAAAAAAAATCAGAAAATTTTTGATTTTTCCCAAAAGTAGGCCCAAAAAATGAAAATCTAGATTGACCCCTGTTGTTTTATGCGTCTTCAAAATTTTGAATAGAGTCAAAAAATATATAGATTTTTCTTGCTGGAATATACAGGGTGGTTCAAAAAGTCCAAGTGGCATGTGTTGTGTCAGGTCATAAAAGTGTGGGGAAAAATAATGTCCATAATTAAATGACTCTATTTTAAAGTTGTCTACAGACAAAACAATGTTCGGAAAATTATAAAATTTTGTGTATATAGAATTCAGAAGATGGGAATTAATTTGAGCTAATAAAAAATATTTCGTCACCAGAGAGTTTTGTAATTAATTGAACATTTAATATACACTTCATATATTATTAGATATTTCAAATACCCAACTCACAAAGGCAAAATTCCCATATGATTAAGGCTGGGGTTTGGGAAGACCACAGATTATGAAAGTGATAATTGATGACACATGATTTTTCAGGTTGTCTTAATATCAAGAGTGAAACTTTTCAGGTGCATACCCTAAATTCAAGAATTTTGAAAATTTTTGGTCTCTGAATTTCATGATAAAATATTTTGTTTTTATGTAAATTTCTTGTTATAAATGCTTAATTTGCCGTAAATATCACTTATTATAGGTAGTCATTTGGTATATCATTACTGAGTCTTACATAATTGCATGCAAGTAATAGTTTTCAAAGTTATTGCATGTTGGGAAGTTTCACTCCTGTAATGTTTAGAGGAGCATCATCTTCCATAAAAAAAAAAAAAAAAAATTGTGCATAAGCACTGACATGATTGTAGATCCTGAAAATTTTTATTCTGTGACAGTGATGCATTATTATTATTGTGAATTTTATCAATTGAATTTTCTGCCTCATTTTCTTAAATTTATTCTTACATTTCAATCTTTTGCGTTTCCTGGCAGTAACCATTATACAATTTATTTTTTATTTAATTCCTTTTAAAGAAAAATATTTCTTTTTAAATTTTTTGTATTTATCAGAACAAATTCTTCAAAATAAAAAAAAATCTGTATTGTTTATTATTAATAATGTTTCATTTGCTAAACGAAAAAAGATTTCTCTGTCTTCTGTTGAAATTATTTTTCCTATTGAAATAGCAATCAAAATGTGACTATATTTGAAAAAGGAGAAAAAAAAAAAAAAATGTTAAATTTACAGAAAAAAGCTGTCAGCCAGGACGCCAGTAAAAAACTGTTTTCTTGATGGGATAAAACTTTTTTTAAGAACAGCCAAATTTTGTTATATAAACATAAGAATATTGTTATGTTAACAGAAGTACACTGTAATTTTAAAAGAAACAAAATTTTTGTTCTGTAAAAAATTACAGATTTTTCTGTAAATTTCACGGAACAAAAATTTTTGTTCTGTAAAAGTTACGGATATTTCTGTAAATTTTACAGAGAAAAAATTTTTTGTTCCGTAAAAATTACAGATAATTCTGTAAATTTTACAGAGAAAAAATTTTTTGTTCCGTAAAAGTTACAGATTTTTTCTGTACATTTTTACAGAACTCTCTTTAAAAATAACAGTGTTTTTCTGTTAAGAATAACGGTTTTCTTGTGTTAATTTGAAACATTTTTTCCCCGTAAAGAAAACGGAATATGATTGGCGTCCTGGGCTGACAATTTTTTTTTGTTTTTTTCACGAGTTTTTTTTTACAGTGTATAAACCATGTATCAGCTTCAATTCAACCAGTAAACACAGCTTAAACAACAGCGTTGACAGCCGTCCACAGTACAAACTGCATAGCAATGACACATAAAGCAAGTCTCATTCAAAGAAGCAATGCAAGCATTCGACAGAACTCGCTGAGACAGATCTGAGACTGAACTGCCTTGAGGAAAACAAAACGCTCCTTTTATATTTCTCTATCGAACCCGGATTTTTCGAGAAAAATCTAGAAAGGTTTCGACTTCCATAGTGATTTCAGCTTCCACAATGAGATTTCAGCTTCCATATTTGGTATAGTGTTAATAAGGATTTTCTCGCCAAGGTCGCCAAAAAGTCGCCAAGGAGGAAAAAAATCGCCAAATCCATTACCATTCAAACTTTTTAATGCGTTTTTAAGTGT